>CM052673.1:3064234-3136758 GCA_028533205.1 Lagorchestes hirsutus
GGTATTTTCATGGCAAAGACACTGGAATGTTTTGTCATTTCCATATCCACTTCATTTTCCAGATGAGGAACTGCAGCAAAAAAGATTAAGTGGCATACCCGTCATCAAACAGCTAGTTAGTGCAGAAAGCCAGATTTTGATTCCACATGGGTCTTTCTGACTTTAGGTCCACTGCACAATCTCTCTCTCTCTCTCTGTCTCTCCCTCTCTCTCTGTCTCTCTGTCTCTGTCTCTGTCTCTGTCTCTGTCTCTGTCTCTCTCTCTCTCTCTTTCCTCTCCTTCCCCCCCCCTATTTTTTCCTCTAAGGATTGCTCTAACTATATCTTTCAAATGCTGGCATGTATCATTTTTGTCACATATAAGTAGAGCTGAGGACAAGAGAGAGATCTCAGGAAATGACACTATGTAATTAATATGAAGCAAACTTTCTCACCTGAAAGATTTAGCAGAAAGGGGAAGCATGGAAAGTTTAAGGTATTAAAAGCTTTTGAAAGTCACTGTAATGACTTTGTTAATCAAGTGGGGTGTGTATAAGGAGGACAGAGAATACAATTAAAGTTGCCTTGCTATAGTGAGGATCCCTTTGAGATTATGTATTGTAAAATTGTAATGGATCCAGCCAACATGATTTCATCATTTTTTCCAGCTTCTTTCAGTAATATGAGAAGAAGAGTGAAGGCAGTAGATGGCGATAGTTATGAAGGGATGGTGCATATTGGGGCAACGTTTTAATAGGGAGCAAGATACTCAAGAGAACAATATAGAGACAGAATGGTTTATGTTTGGGTCAAGATAGGGAAGGATAGAAGAATACCTCATGCATGGGTAATGACCTTAGAATGAATTGAGGCTGGAGTGATTTTAGCACATAATAAAGATGAAAACAGGATTTAGTGTTGTAGAGTAGAAGGAGAGGTAGAATCACATTAGATTTCCACTGAATAATGGAATTTCTAAGTTTATGAACTCAGAAATGTAACGTTTCTGAGGAATGACAAGGTGAGTGGTGTGATCCTCTGTGTGTAGATGAGAGGAGATGAAGGAATAGGTCACTGGAAATGAATGCATATCAATATGATTGTTGATGTCACTTAGCATAGGAGTTGAGTGGAAAAGAGGGACTTAGTCATGCACTGAACTCACTGAGGAAGGAGTATGTCCTGGAGGTCAGTAAATAACACATATGAAAAACTTGATTTAACATAAATGTTGATTGAATGAACTTTCAAAGGAAATTTAAAACTTCCTAAAGAAAGCAAGTTTACTGAGAAATGGAAAGAGAGGGAGAGTTTGGAAGTGGCAATGTGGAAGAAAGGACCATTTCAACTGACCCATTTCAGCCAAAGAAAGAAAGAAAGAAAGAAAGAAAGAAAGAAAGAAAGAAAGAAAGAAAGAAAGAAAGAAAGAAAGGGTAAAAAGTTCCATATGTTTTTAAGTACTTACAGAAGCTTTGGAATCATATTCAAGTAATTAAACATAGTAGAAATATAACCAATTCGTAAACTGTTGATGGCCTACTGTTGTGTATAATTGCATTGGAATATCATAGCTTAGTAAAAAGTGATAAGTTGGACTCAGAGACACCTGAAAAGATTTGTATGAACTAGTACCAAATGAAGTGAACAGAGCAAGGACAAAACTTCATTCAACATCATCATTTTAAATAAAAATATCTTTGAAAGCCATAAGACCTCTAATAATTGGCAATGGTCAACTGTGGTTGAAGAGGATGATGATAAAATTTTGGAAAGTAATCCATGACTGTGTCATGGCAGCCTACACTTCATTAACTGCTCTGAAATATTTGTGCAATTCTTAAAGTTCCCTGGGTTATCCATCATTAAGTTGGCTTTAAAATTTTCAATTATAATGCTAATAGACATTCAGTATTTCTTTAAAGCCCATGAAGCATTCAATTTAGAAATAAGAATGCTTCTTTCATCTCTCTCCATCTCCATAAGTAAGCAGTTTTCTCTGAGTCAGGGAAGCATTCAAGAGGATGCATAGAATAACTTTAATTTTGCTGACAGTTAAGGTTGAAATACATTCTTTCACTGTAGCCTAGAGGAAAATGTTACAATGATTGATCTGTGAAGTGAAAGCCAAAGTAGACTTTAAGAAGAATAATCATCTCTATGAATTCAGACATTTATATTACCATGCATTTAATAGCATGAGGAGGAGTGGAAATTGATATGGGTAAGCACTTTTTTTTACTGAGTATATCATCTCATTGAGGTGCCCTTTCTTTCTCTGCTCCAACAATTAAAAGACACTTTCATCATTAATGCCCAGAACCTGTACTTTGCACACCAATGCTCACTATTCCTTTTATTGAAAGAAGTATTCTTTGGGAAAAGAAAATGAGTAGCAATATTTGTAGACAACATTTCACATGAGAATGAAACATAGATAACTTGATGTATTGGATAAAGCAATGAAGTAGCATAAAAACACATGGATTATAGTTCCAGCTCGCCCATTTATTGTATTTGAGAGTCTGGGGAAGGTGTTTTATTCCATACTCAGGGACATTCTCTGGATAATGGGAAAATAAAACCTGTAAAATATCTAGAATTCCTTCATGTTATTTAGGTTAGGTAACACAGACAATTTCTTTGATAATAAAGGGAGTGTGGTGCTCAGGAGCTGTCCTACTTTCTCTCATGTGCGTTTATTGTACTGACGATGTCATTGATGCAGGAATTTCAAAGCAAGATACAATTTCTATCAATACACGTTATCTTCTCTGAAATTTATAGTTTTTGAGAGTTGCTTAAAGTACTGAGAGGTTAAGGGACTTGGGCAGAGTCACAGAGTCAATATGTGGCAGATATAGCTCTTTTTTACTTGTGCCTCCTAACTCCCAGATCATTTCCCTAGCTATTGCACTATGTTGCCTCTCAGGGGACTGATGAAGCTGCAGAAAGTGCCTGGGTCAATATTACTGACCTGAGGATACTTGTAGAGGTCAAGCAGAGTCCCCATCTGGACAGACATGGCTGATGTGGCTCCTCCAATGACAGCCACAGACTTGTCCTGCTCCCTGCAGGTGTAGTTAGGAATGAACTGATCCTGCCCAGACAGCCAGTTCAGGGAGCTCTCCAAGGTCCTCTCATCACTGTGGTAGGTGTTATATAGGTGGAATCCCAGGGTAAGGTTGGGCAAAAGGTGAGGGTCCTTGTTGATCTCCTCTACAGCAAACATCAGGGCCAGAGCTTGTTGGTAATTTTTGTATAGCCACCTAATGGGGAGTGAATCAGACACCATTGCAAAACCTGTAAAAATAATTCACTTAAGGAAGGAAGATGTCACAGTCATATGAGGGTCAGACCTATGAACTCAACCTCATTTTGAGTGTATTAATAACAGCCTATCATACCTATACTGCTTCCCTGGAGTGATTGTAATATTAAGGACTATTTTTTTTTGAGTTCCTAGTATGGCTCTGCTTGCCAGTGTCACTCATTCATTCACTCATGGAATCGCTCATTCACTAATTCATTCATTCATTTAATAAAGATATAAGGAACACCTACTATTTCAGAATCAGAGTTGGAGATTTTGAAAACAAGCCATAAGTCATCTAATTTCAAAAGGAATCTCCACCATAACATTTCCTGTAAGGAATGTAGTAGCTTCTTTTAAGAGAGGGTAAAGGAACCTGGAGCCTCAAAGCCACATGTAGTCCTCTAGGTCCTCAAGCACATCCCTTTCACTGAATAAAAACTTCACAGAACATATCCCCTTAATAAAATGATAGCTTCTGCAAAATGTGGACCCAGTTTAAAGGTCACATCCAAGGACTTAAAAGGACACCACAAGCTTCCAATCTGTGCCCTAAGAGTTAAATGAAGAAGTCCTGGAAAACTAAGAAAAATAAATAAAATCCTTAGTCTTCCTGTAAAAGTAAGACGAGAAGCGATTGTCAAAATCATTGCTCCCTTCTGGAATCTCTGTTTGAAAATTATCTCACTCATAAGTCCCTTCAGTTTTCAGCAAGTTTTAGTCAAAATCTGTCCTGAACTTTGGTCCACAACCAGGTAGGAGGTCCCATGGTCCCTGCTCCCAAAGACTGATTCTGCTTGACCCAGACAATAACCCTAGATTTGTCTAGCCTTTTTTACCCTCAGAAAATGAACTCTTTCCAAGACTGAAGTGTGTCCCTTGTCCTTTTTCCCCTTGTTCTTTTGTATCTGCCTGAATGCCCCCCAAAATCTTCCTTCTTATAGTTTCTCTGTTTCTGCTTCCTTTTGGTTCTGTCCAATGGTGCTCTTCCTTTCAGACATGTCAGTTCTTATAGACTTCTCTTCTTAGAAGCATATGTGACTACGAATTCAGTATCTGCACTGTTTTCTAAGTTTTCTGGCATAGAGAAAATAGAGAACAAGGTATGTATTGGGAAGTTGATGCCTAAGTGCCAATGGCCCCCATTACATGACACCATGGATATGTCTAGGGACTTTATCCAAAAAAGCATGGCTTTCCCCAGTAATATAAGAGAGAGATAAAGAAGATTACTGTCTTTCCTGGGTGGAATTCTGGCTCCTGACTCTATGTTAAGACAGTATTTGACAAGAGCATGTTTCCATAACTTATCTAAACAATCCTGTCTGAAGAATGTTAGGATTCAGTAAAATTTGATAAGCTCACAAACCAGCAAAATAACACAGTGGGTAATATTTGACCTGTGACTGGTATAGAGAAAGTAGGAACACTGAGCAACGGAAGGCACCTTCCCAATAGAGGAAGACTTCATCAATTACATCATGGCCCTGAAAGGATGGGGATTTCCATAAGTGAAAATGAGAGTGTGCAGAAGAGAGAAATGAGTGGACAAGGCACAGAAACATATCAGAGGGACAGAAAGCACTCCAAGATTGTATCCACAGACTCTGCTATCAGGTGTTTTCTAAGGGAATTAAGGTCAAGATCTGGAGGATTCACTCTGCCCCATGATCTCTTCTCACCTTTTCCCTGTTAAGACTGGGACTGAGAAAAGCAAGAGAGAGAGTGAGAGAGATGGAGAGAGAGAGACAGAAACAGAGAGAGGGAGAGAGAGAGAGAGAGACAGAGAGACAGAGAGACAGAGAGACAGAGAGACAGAGAGAGACAGAGACAGAGAGACAGAGACAGAGACAGACAGAGATAGAGACAGGGAGACAGAGAGAGACAGAGAGAAATCAAGAATTTAATCAACCAGCCCCAAGTTCATAGACAAACAGATGTCATATTCCTGTCAATATGCTCCAAAATGTTTGTAATCCAAAAATATTTCTCTAGCAGCTCTCATCTTTAAGGTAATTCAGACCTGGATTCCAGAAGGTGACAGGCAACTGCAAGGGAATCTTCAGGCCTTCTCATTCACTCTATCATTAACATCTAAACTGACTTTCCCTCTACTAATTGCCTGTTTTCTGAGAATTTGAAATCCTTTCTTCATTAACACTTCCTACAGTTAGAATAAGGGAAAAAAGAACACAATTTTCTCATCCACATGAACAAACACTGTTCTCAAGGAAAAGTCTGGCAAAGGCTACATAAAAAAAATTGGTTCCCACTGGCCTTTTTCCTCAGTGCTACATGTAGGTAAACATATACCTGCCTCTTGACAACTATCATCCACTCAGCCTAAATGGTCAACAATCACAGAATAGAAAAGAATTGGAAATATCTTAAAATGTTCAAGAAATATAAGCAGACATTAAAATATTTTTTTTATTTAGACCAATGAAGAGAAAAGTACGGAGGAGAGAAAAGAAAGACACAATGGCAATGTGAAATGCAGAAAGAACTCCAAAGCAATAGAGATAAACCGACAGAGACATACAGAGGAGGTCGAAATTGCCGTCTTCCAGATCCTGGTCTTCATCTCCTAAACTCATTGCTGCAAATCCCTTGTCAGGCTTTGACTTGTAGGGACTTCACAGTGAAAGTAAGTGTGTGTGTGTGTGTGCACGTGTGTTTAGGTCTAAATTCCGTTTCTATAGTAAAGATATTCATTGTTTATATTTTAGGTTTCATTGCTACATACTGGGTTCTTGTGTATACTGGAGTTGTTCACAACATGAGCACAGCCAAGATCAAACTCCAGATCTCCACTGCCTCAAGATCAGTGAGAGAAGAGACAGAAAAACAGAGATATAAATGCAGACATACAGACAGAGACAGGAAGTGACAGAAGACAGACAGGGAGACAGAGAAAAGCAGTTCACTCTTTATCTCTGAAAGAAAATCAGATGGATGGAAACTAACCATGCACAACGGAAGTCAGAGAATAGAGAGGAAAAGAGACCCTCAGATAAGCAAACTAGGGCCTACCTTCCTGTCTGTGTCTAAAATAAAGACCTCTATAATCACTGATCTGCTCAGAGACACAGGCAGGCAGGCACTTACTTATAATTCCGACAGTCCTTGTCAGGTTTACTTCCAAAGAGTCCTGCTCCTGTGACACTGTTCACTTCAACAGAATACATGGGGAGAAAAGTCCCAATCATCAGATCCCCATTTCTGACAAGACCTGGACTGACTTGGGAGAAGCAAGGTGCTTTCTCTGTCCTGTTCTCAGAGGCTGCAAGCTTCAGCGGTCGTGACAGGAGCAGGAGAAAAAGCAAAAGAGAAATCTTTCTAGGAACAAGAAGTGACACATCCATGAATGTTAGATAAAACCTCAAGCATAGCAGGAGGCAAGAAACTTCCAGAACTAGAGCAAAGTCAAACATTCTAAGCTTGATGTGCTGAGAAAACTCCTGGAGTTTCAAAGTCTACTTCTAGGGCAGATAGCCAGGTCTAGCCCTCCCTTCACATATCAGGAAACACAAAGGGACATTAACTGTGCCCATGTCAAGAACAAGGACAATGATATAAGACCAAGTGGTGATTATAAGACTTTCAGGCCCTCAACTGTTTTTTCTCTCAGTGATCTTGTGATTAGTCACTGAAAATGGTCTCTACAGAGACATGCAGGTCCATGAGGAGTTCTGAGGACCATTCCTGCCTCAGGCATCTCCAGCTGTGTCCTTCATTGAAGGCAAAAACATGAATGCAAAAATATGTTTTGGAATCTCTGCCCCTGTTATCAACAGAGACTATGGTGCAGGAGTGCTAATGGAGGGGCATGTGTCTGTGTGACCCCAGGAGCCGCAGAATCCTGCACATGGAAGGTTTTGCACCAGGGAGAGTTTGATGTGAACCAAGAAGATTAAAAACTTTCAGAGAGTTGAAAGTTGACAGAATATATGTCTGGAATGTCCAATGACTTCTGAACCAGGATTCCACCTTGTCCTCAGATGAATTCACAAGTCCAGGCTCCCTTGATGCTGAGTATCGTAGAATCACAGAAATTCAAGAAACAAAAATGGGCATCAGAGAATCCAAGTGATGCCTGAAAAGAATAGCCACCTACAATTCCCAGTTTTGCCGACACCTTATCCTGACATCTTGTTATACTGACATACTCTGGCAATGAATAATTTTCTCCCAAGTCCTAGAATCATGGCATTTAAAACCAGAAAGAACTTAAAGATCAATTTAATCCAGCATATGCTTTTTAGAGACAAGAAATCTAATTTAAAACACCTTGCCTAAAGTCATGTTATTATTAAGCAGCTGAATCCACTAATAGTACTTGCTCACATTTATACAATCTCTTAAAGTTTATAAATCATTTTGCAGATATTATCAAATTTCATTGTCACAGCAATGCTGAGAAATATGCACTATTACTATCAACATTTTACTAGTGAGGAAACAGACTAGTGAAAAGTTCAAGATTTTGACTAGGATCTCATAGTCAATATGTAGGTGAAGAAAGATTCAAATACAGGTCTGCCTGATTCTAAATCTGACATTATCTATTACCTTATTGTTGCATCTGGAGAAAACCATAACATATTTCACCTCT
This sequence comes from Lagorchestes hirsutus, assembly GCA_028533205.1. Taxonomy (NCBI): domain Eukaryota; kingdom Metazoa; phylum Chordata; class Mammalia; order Diprotodontia; family Macropodidae; genus Lagorchestes; species Lagorchestes hirsutus. Next base: position 3,072,138 of record CM052673.1, read on the forward strand.
CACAATGGTTCCTTTTCAACCTGTGTCCACTTTTGTACTGTGTAAGAGGCAAAGCTCAAAACTTAGAGCAAAGGGAAGAAAAAGCTGCTGTTGGCTTGCAGACAAAGGAAATCAACAGTAAGAGGGCCTTGGAGAGGGAATAATGATCAAGGGGAATAAACACTGCACCTATAAGCCAAAAAGACCAACGAAAGGAAGCATGCCTTGCCTGGTTGTTGGAGCCTTAGAAAGTTCAGAACACCAACCATTCTTAAGAGTAGTGAAAAATTCAATGAGATATATGTACAAACACACACATACACACACACACACAACTTTAAAACTAGGTGGTAGAGTGGAAAGATCACTGGACCTGGAGTTAGAAAATTGTTGTTATTGTTGAGTCATTTTCAGTCATGTTTATTTTTTTCATATTCAAATAAAAATAATTTATTTAAATCAAACAATATTATTTCATCCTTGTAGAGTTCAGAATGTCATCCAAGTCAGTGTCTCTCCCAATTTACTACTTTTAAAAAGAGAAAAAAAAGACTCAATTTTGGTTAAGGAAAAGCCACACCAGTAAAGCTACATTAAAGATCAGACATAATATACACTCTATGCAGCTACATGAGAAATAGTTTCAGCCACTTTGTTATTACACAGGTAGTTGGTTCTATCAGCTAAAGCCTAGTGACTTGTATTTGTTTTATGCATATTGAGTTTGTTCTGTTACTTTGCAAGAGATTGTGCTCCCTTGAGTCAGCTGTGTTCATTGGTCAGAATAAATTCCAGCATCTGACACTATTTCCATTAATCACAGACAAGCCAGTATACATGAGCAAGATAATAGAAAGGTGCAAACAATATCTGGTCTTATTTATGTATGCTGTTCAGTAATACAGCAGGAGGTTTGAGGAATGCTTTTGAGTTTAAATAACACCAAACTTCCTAATACGGAAAAGGAAAAAAAAAGCATTCTACACAAAACACTCAAGATCCCAAGGCAAAAAGGTCTCTACACCAGGAAGTGTCTGGATGGCATCAGTTACAACTCATGGATACACAATCATTGCCATAAAGCTCCCTGGAAGGCCAGCTGTTTCTTCCATACTTGTAAACTGTTCAATTTGCACTTCCAAAACTCTGGCAAGCCCACAAAAATTACTTACCAATTAATGATCCTGCACTAAATTTGAAATTTTCTCCATGAGGTTTATGTATTGCCATTTAAAAATTAAACTGCTTTGCTAAAGAAAAGGAAGCTAGTGTGGTCACTTGGGGACAATTTATTCCTTTGGCTGGTTAAACATCTGAATACTCACATGTACCTCTTAACATACTGATATGTCTAAAATTGCAAACTCTTTCCTATCTGACTCTATCTGCTGCTGTTAGTAATATGCAGTTTTTACATGCAAACGTTTTCCAATTATTTTGTCTTCTTTTTTTACTTCAAAAACCCCTGACTTTTAAATTGAATGCTCCAGGGAGCTTTTGAATGGAGCCAGATCCAATGATTGAGTGGTCTGAGTTGTAAACAGAGTTAAAATCACACAAAAGTAATGGTGACCATTCTAGTACTTCAGTAACAAGCACCATTGGGCCAAAAGAGCAATTTTATTCTGAAAATCTGAACTAAAATAGCATACAAAAATGGACTATCCATAGAACAATTATTCCATCCCGATATTTCCACAATCTCTGTATTCATCAATGGGAATTGAAATAGGTTTTACCAGCTGCTTGCTCTCCTAGGTAAGATTTGGGTTTTTTTTTTTTTGCAATTTCCAGGATTTGAACCCAAACTCCATTAACCCTTCTATTGTGAATATATTTATGATTTAGACACCTCACAAAATATGTGTCTGTATTTCTGAACTCAAGTCCAAAAGTTAGTTCCTATCATTTTTCTTTACCTGAGATGCCTAAATCTGCAGCAGTTGTTATCAAAACTAGAGTTGTCTTTTAAAAAACTAAGAGAATTACTGTAATTTCTGATATAGTGCATGTGTCTATACTTAGATAAAATAGAGCTGGTTAGCACAGCTGTTTTAGTCTATAGTGAAACAAACAAACCCAGCTACAGGACTGCAGGACAGTGTGTGCAAATCCAAGTGTGCTTGAAGTTGAGGACAGCCACAGAACACTAAATCACAAATGGATCAGTTCTTTCCCTGTATTTCTCCCACATCCTTCCAATGCTGGCCAGCTGTTCCCAAGGTGTCCACAAGACTTTTCTGAGTTAAAGGCAGTGTTTATTATGCTGACCCAGGGAATGCAGGTGCTTTACTTTTACTTTCCCCAAATGCTGCTTCACTAGAGTTGGGGGGGGGGGGAGGGTGTTGGGAATACCCATGAATTGTCTTCTAAAGAATTTGTGCCATAGGAATTCTGCTCTTGAAAGTTTGTCCCACCACTTGGGATGACTTTCTCGTTGTCTGCCCATGACTGCAGACTTGCTCTCTCCAATAAAATCTTTATATCTCTGGACAGAGGAGAACCCACGGATAGATGGGAACAAATAGCACTACAGAGGGCTTTGCCATTTGGTGAAAGAGGAGCATGTCTTTTGTAGGCTGCAGTTAAAGACGTCAAATGTAATTTTGATCAGTCCTTCGCTAGGTCTTCAACACACTGGACTGGTGCACAGGCTTTCTTGATTGTAGATAGAGTTTTAAATTTTCTTAGTAGTTTGGCTTGCACTTGAGTCAAAAATACACATTAGACATTTCTCTCTTGAGTTCCCAGAAGGTATGTTGCATGTTATCACTTGGAATGCTTGACCTTTGGAAATCTGTGTTATTGAGATTGTCTTCCCGAGACTGATCCTTGTGTTTAGATTTTTGCAATTCTGTTCTTAGATTAATTAGTACATTCCTTTCTCCTCAGTTCCAGCTTCTTTTCCAAATCATGGATTTTTAGGTCATTACTCAACTTCTTTATGTGCCAGTTAGATGCAGGTTGATTTAGATTCCTCATCATTTGCTGAGCCTCGACCTCAGTCTGGGGTTTGACTTCTTTACTCTGTAGTTGCACACTTAATACTTTCAAAGATTCAGAGTTGTCTTTATCTATTTTATTCAACTTGCTTTTCAAATTATCTCTCTCTAGGCAGACCTCCCGATAAGCCTGATAGACCTTGTTTACTTGTTCTCCTCCTACTGAGCTTGTTTCTTCGTCTAATCAGGTTTCAAGAAGCTTTTCTTCCAGATATCATATTCTTTTCTTTAAGAGTGAATTCTCCTTCTCTGAATTCTTAAATCTCTTTTTAATATCCTCATATGCTGTGACAAGGGCGAAGTGGGAGGCCATGGACTCATCTCCTGCATAGACCAACATAGCAGTGATGGTATCTCTCCTCTGAGTCTTTTCATGGTTCAGAATATTATCTTCATGGTTCAGATGTTATCTTCCACTAGTGTATCCCTTATAGCACCTCGTCGCACTTTCTGTTTCCCCGACTGGCTGAAGGAACCAAAAACACCCTGGTTCAGCGAGGTCATGGTGGGCTCCTGGCCTCCAGGGGGCCACGCTGGCCTGGGCCAGGCCTCGAGTTCCCCACGCCCATGCTGCCCCGGCACTCCCTCCCCACCTCCCTGGCCTCCTGCGGCCAAACCCCTGCCCTCCGGGTCTGAGAGGAGGGACAAGGAGGTGGAGTGCCAGGGCGACCCTACAGTGTGCACCCCTGAGTCATGTCCAACTATTTATAACCCAATTTGAGTTTTCTTGGCAACAGTATTGTGGTTTCCCCTTTCCTCACTTTACAATACATTTTAGAGACGAGGAAAGTGAAGTAAACAGTGTTAAGTATTTTACACAGGGTCACCAGGGTAGTAAGTAAGTCTGAGGTAGTAATTCAATTCATGAAGATTAGTCTTCCTTACTTCAGGCTTAGCATTCTATCCACTGGATCAACTAGGAGTTAGCAAAGTTTCATGACTTTCCTGAACAAGAATACACTATACCTCAACACTCACTGGGAGAGAAATACATATTTGAGGTTTGTATGGTGTGATTATTTATATTAAAAGATATTCAAGTGTGCTGGGTAAAATAGAGATGTATTGTTCATGAAAATGCCAAGCTTTAGAAGCAAAGAGAGTGTAATTATGTATGATCTGATGACTTGGGGAAATACTAAGTAATTGGAGGTCATAGTCAGTTAAAAATCAGGTTAATGGACAATATGAAAAAGGAATAAATGGAATATGAAAAAGTTAAAAAATGGCAGAAAAGGAAAATGACAAGTACTAGAGAAAATATAGAAAATATGTACACTGCTGCATATTGGCAGAGTTGTGAACTGGTCCAACAATTCTCACGAACAATTTGAAATTATACCCACAGGGCTACAATACTATATATACTGTTTTCCTCATGAATATTGAGGTGGAGTATATACCACCAAACAAATCAAAGAAAAAGGAAAAGGACTCATGTACAAAAGTATTTATAGCAAGTAATTTTGTGGTGGTAAAAAGATGGATAGTGAGTGGCTGTCTATCTATTGGGAATAGCCAAAGAAGTTATAGTGTATGACTATGAAGGAATATTATTGCATTATAAGAAATGATGAAGGGAATGGTTTCAGAAAAACCTGGGGAGATATTTGTGAACTGATATAAACTGAAGTGAGAAGAACCAGGAGAATGATATGCACAGAAGCAGCCATATTGTAAATATAATCAACTGTGAATGATGTAATATCTCTGATGAATGAAATAATTCACCACAGTTCCAAAGGTTTATTATAAAAAGACTATCACCTCCAGACAGAGAATGGATAGATTCAATGCAGATGGAAGCACATTTTTTTCTTTTTTCTTTTACTTCCTTTTGGGGAATGTATATAATGTGAAACTGGATTTTTCATTACTTATTAAAATAGTCATATTCCTTGTCTTGTCAAAGCATAGGGTAAGGATAGAGGGAAGAATGCAATTTAGAACTAGAACTAAAAATAAGAGAAAATTTAAAAACTTACTTGTACTAAAAAAAGATTTCATTCATTTAAGGAATTTCAGTCCATGAATATAAGTGTAGAACATCTGTTGATTGTATGCAAGATTAAGGGTGATAACATTTTATTTTGATGAAGTACAATTGAGAAATAGATCATGTGAACTGAGGAACTGGGAAGTGGTAGCATTTGATGAAACATCAATTGATATGTTGAAATCAAATAGAATGAGAGGAGGAATTAATGTGCAGAAAAAATCTCTGAGTATATTTAGTGATGAAGGAGAGGAAATGTTCAAAGTGGGGATGGCATTATATAATAAGTAGGAAAATCTGAACTGGATGACCGATTTTTAGATTACATGATCAAAGAGAGAGATTGCTGAATGATGGATACTGACAGAAAGCCTAGAAGCGGCATTGTGGAGCAAAATAATTGCAAATCTCCCACTCCAACAAATGAACTAAGTAATGGATGGGAGGCATGGCAGAACAGTCAGTAATGGCAAGTGTGATGAAGGAAGGAGATTCATTGGGAAAGAAGTCTTACCAAGTGCACATACATGAAAAAAGTGAGAACTTAAGAGGTTTAAGATGAAAGGAAGGTTGTTGATTATGCAGTATGCATTCCAAAGAACACAGTGCAAGGAAGTACCAAATTTTGACATCAAATATTACATTTCTTGAAGTTTCAAGATACATTGGAATTAGGACAGAGATAATGATATTTGGGGAGAAGATAACATTTAGAAGTTGGGATTCAGGATAACTTGGATTGCTAAAAAAAAAATAAGAGGGTGATGGTGTCCAAAACATTTCATTATTGGTCTAGGCAGCACATCAGTGAATGGCAAGATGTTTTCTAAAGGATACAGGTGACTATAAACATCAGTGTGATTCCTCAATCTTCACTTTATGGTAACTTGTATTTCCATGTCTTGGGAAGGGTCAGGAAATTCACTCGGGGGCAGGATAAAACAGAAGAAGATGTAATGTGAAAGTCTGCAGTATTAGACAGAATACATATTGGTATACTTCTCCTTAAAAGTGGTTATGATTGGGGGCAGAGTCAAGATGGCAGAGTAGAAGGATGGTCCTGTAGAAGCTCCTCCCTGTAGCCCATGAAATATCTGTGAAAAATGACTCTAAACAAATTCTAGAGCATCAGAATTCACAAAACAACAGAGTGAAAGAGATTTCCATACCAAGACAACCTGTAAGAACAGCAGGAAAGGTCTATCACACCAGGTGCAAAGTGGAGCACTTTGCAGCCTTGGCCGCCAGTAAGGACAGGACCAGAGTAAGCTTCACGGTGCCACTAGCAGCAGCAGTTCCCAGAATGCTCAACCCACAAATGCAAAAGAGAGCTTCAAGGGTCAGTGAGAAAGGTTTTTCAGCTGGGTGAGAAGTGAATGCTGTCTGGCCTCACCAGCAGTAGCAACTGCAGCTGCAGCATCCATTTTGGGAGCGCTCACCTCAAAGAACCTTGGGGAATTGAGCAGTTGATCAGAGTCTCAGCCCTGAGTGGAGATCCTGGGATGAGAAGGAGCACTGGCTGGTGGAGCTGTTGGAAGTTCTGGAGAGGGAATCCTACTCATAGGTCCTGGGAAGAAGAACGTTTGTGGTTGCTCTCAGATGAGAGTACAGGCCAGGAGAGGAGTAAACTCCTCTCCCTTGACTGTGCCACCCTGGAGGAACTGAGAATTTAGAGGTGCCCAGAGTATACCTTTCTCATGACAAAGGACTAAAAAGTCAAGGAACTGGCTGGGAAAATGTCATAAAACTGCAAAAAATAAGACTATAGAAGTCTACTTTCTTGGTGAACAGGTATTTTCTTCCATCCTTTCAGATGAGGAAGAACAGTACATACCATCAGAGGAAGACAAAAAGGTCAAGACTTCTGCATCCAGAAGCTCCAAAATAAATATGCAATTGTCTCAGGCAATGGAAGAGCTCAAAAAGGACTTAGAAAATCAAGTCAGAGAGGTGGACGAAAAACTGGGAAGAGAAATGAGAGCAATGCAAGAAAATCATGAAAAGCGAGTCAACAGCTTGCTAAGGGAGACCCCCCAAAATGCTGAAGAAATAACACCTTTAAAACAGTAGGGTAACTCAATTGTCAAAAGAGGTCCAAAAACCAATCAGGAGAAGAATACTTTGAAAAGCAGAATTGGCCACATGGAAAAAGGTTCAAAAGCTCACTGAAGAAATTAGTTCTTTAAAAATTAGAATGGAGCAGATGGAAGCTAATGACTTTATGAGAATCCAAGAAATTAAAAAACAAAAAGAATGAAAAAATAGAAAGTAATGTGAAGTATCTCATTGGAAAAACTACTGACCTGGAAAATAGATCCAGGAGAGACAATTTAAAAATTATGGAACTTCTGAAAGCCATGATCAAAAAAGAGCCTAGACATCATCTTTCATGAAGTTATCAAGGAAAACTGCCCCGATATTCTAGAACCAGAAGGTACAATAAATATTGAAAGAATCTACCAATCACCTCCTGAAAGATATCTGAAAAGAGAAACTTCTAGGAATATTGTAGCCAAATTCCAGCGTTCTCAGGTCAAGGAGAAAATATTGCAAGCAGTTAGAAAGAAACAATTCAAGTATTGTGGAAATACAATCAGGATAGCATAGCATCTAGCAGCTTCTGTGTTAAGGGATCAAAGGGCTTGGAATATGATATTCCAAAAGTCAAAGGAACTACAACTAACATCAAGAATCACCTACTCAGCAAAACTGAGTATAATACTTCAGGAGAAAAATGGTCATTCAATGAAATAGAGGACTTTCAAGATTTCTTGATGAAAAGAGCAGAGCTGAATCCAAAATTTGACTTACAAACACAAAAAACCAGAGAAGCATGAAAAGTTAAACAGGAAAGAGAAATCATAAGGAATCTGCTGAAACTGAATTATTTACTATCCTACATGGAATGATAATATATGCATCTTTTGAAATTTTTTCAGTATCTGTGTAGTTGAGAAGATTACACACACATGCACTCACGTGTGTGCGCACACACACATATATGTATGTGTGCACATATGTATGTATGTATGTATGTATATATACCACCGGGGGAGTTGAATAGGAAGGGTTGATATCTAAAAAATAAAATTAAGGGGTGAGAGAGGAATATATTGGGAGGGAAAGGGGAGAAATGGAATGGGGCAAATTATCTCTCATAAAAGAGTCAAGAAAAAGCTTTTTCAGTGGAGGAGGAAAAGGGGGAGGTGAGAGGGAAAAAGTGAAGCTTACTGTCCTCATATTTGGCTTCAAGGGGTAATAACATGCACACTCAATTTGGTTTAAAAATCTATCTTTCACTAGAGGAAAGTCAGGGAAAAGGGGATAAATGGGGTAGGGAATGATAGAAAGGAGGGTAAACAGAAGTAAGAAGTAATTAGAAGTAATTATTACCTAAGGGGAGGGACAAGGTCAGAAGAGAGAACAGAAAAAATGGGGGGCAGGACAGAATGAAGGGAAATGTAGCTAGTCTTGTACAACATGATGATTATGGGAATCTTTTGCAAAACTACGTATGTATAGCCTGTATTGAATTGTTTTCCTTCTCAGTGGGGATGAGTAGGGATGGAGGAAGGGAGAGAAGTTGGAGCTCAAAGTTTTAGGAACAAATGTTGAGAACTGTTTTTTCATGGAACTAGGAAATAAGAAATACAAGTATTGGGGTGTAGAAATGTATTTGCCCTACAAGAAAAAAGAGAAGAGGGAGATAAGGGAAGGAAGGGGTGTAATAGAAAGGAGGGCAGATTGATGGCAGAAGTAATCAGAATGAATAGGGTTTTGGGGTGAGGGAAGGAGAGAGATGGGGAGAAAATTTGGAACCCAAAATTTTGTGATAATAAATGTTGAAAACTCAAAATAAATAAATAAACATTAAATAAAAGAAACAAAGATGAAAGCCCTGGGTCAAGTATGCCAGCTTGTAAAGCCCCATCTAAGTTGCTCAGTTGTTTCTGTGTTGTTCTACTGTTTCTGATCCATTTGGGGTTTTCTTAGCAGAGATACTGGAGCTCAGAATTACCAATCCCATGGCACTGCTTTGCTGAAAATCTGTCACTGTGTTTTCACTGATGGTTTTAATAAAGCTTTTCCTCTATTCCCACAAAATAATTGGTTATGCCTCATTAGCAGGCAATGACCCAGAATGGTTCCTACCTGTGGAGTCTCCTTTATTCCTTATATCTTCCTGGGTGTTTCTGTCAGACGTCAACAGGATTATGTAAAACATCAAAATAAGGATGCGGCTCAGTAACCTAGCACTGGAAGCCAGAATGGAGAAGATTTCACAGAGTCCATGGCCTTCCCCTTGGTGCTCCGGTATGTTGGAAGAAAAGAGATCCAGACACAGCAAAACACCAACATGCTGAATGTGATGAACGAGGCTGCATTGAAGGTATCAGCAAACTCCTGGCCTGGAAAGCTACTATAAAGCATCACAGTGATAAGAATCCCACGTGTCCCAGGACTGAGCAAAAGGCAAAGTCAGAGCCATCGCTGCAGCCAATGATGATCTGACCTTGTTCTGAGTGTGCATTTCTATATGGGAAAGGGGGAGAGATTCCTAGCCAGATGACACAACCAATCACTTGAATCCCAGAATAGGTAATAACAGCAGATTTGGACATTCTTGTTTGCACCCACATTCTACTCCTGCGCCCTGGTATTGTGAGCCTGAAAGCCAGGATGATCATGATGGTTTTCATCAAAATGCAGGACACAGCTACAGTGAATACAATCCCAAATGTTGTTTGTCTGAGTAGGCAGGTGGCTGAAGTAGATCGGCCAATGAAGAGCAAGGAGTAGAGGACACAGAAGTTGAGGGAGAGGAAGAGAGCATAACTGAGCACCCTGTTGTTGGCTTTCACTATGATGTTCTTTTGAAACATCACAAATACCCAGAAAATTAGAGATGCCATTAGAGAAGAGGAAAGAATCACACAGATTAGATCATCCCCAAAGGTTCTGAAACATCCAGGAAAGCCATAAACTTGGGGATGCATCAATTTCTTTCCTTTTTGGAATACTCATCTTCTGTGCACTTCAAACAATGCTTCATATCTGCATGGGACAAAAAGGTTCTCAGAATTTTACATTCAACAAATGTCCCCATCCTCATCCACAGAAAATTGATACAATTGCTCAAAGTAGTATTTCTTAATTCTTTAGGCATATCTCTTCTATGCAGGAAGATGGCCATTGATAAGTAACCTAGTGCTCAATCCAGGCTAACTTTATCAACATGCATTTTATGTCCTAAAATTGATTTCATTTTTCCAGTATTCAGATTTTGGGATGTAGGATGTTTTCATGAAGGACCAGTACCTTAACGTGATGGCTGCTGAACCCTTTTGGGGGCTCTTTCCACCTTTAGTGTTGACCTGTTCCACTCAACTCTCACTTGTGGCTCCAAGAAGCTGCAGCACGCACAGTGTCCACACTCTGGCAAACAATCTGGGCAGATGAATCAAACCTGGTTGAGGGTAACCAAGGGATCTCAAGCCCATTGGTGAGTTAGGGGGGTGTCTACCCCAAGGCTTACTCTGGTGGATTGGGCAGATAAGAACAATTTGTTCTAATGGGTATGATGGCAGTTGAAGTAGGCAACGTGGAGACTTAGAGCTTGATTAGGCACAGAAGATGCCAAAGTCATCCACTGCAGTCTGAGCCATCACCAGTCATCTTGACTCTGTCCTGCCAATGGACTGATGGCTCTGGAGGAGAGAGTGAAGCTGATGACTTCCTGCAACTCTGTATCACTTAAATCCAATTTACACATGAATCAAAAGACATCACACATACCATTTTACTATTATGCCTCAAAGTCCTGTGGCAACAAGGAAGTGACGAAGCAGCAGGTGTGGATACACTGGGAGCTATAATCACAACCCTGCACACAGGCAGACTACACCAGAGGGTCATTTCTCACTGGAAGCAGCAGTGGGATTTGGCAGCCCCCTGGGTGTCTGAGCAGTGTTTTAAGGATAGCATTGCTCTCCAGGACCCAAGATGGTGGAGTGATTAGTAATTGCTATCTTCCTTCCCTTGTTGACCTTGACGAGCCCAGAGAATATCTACCCAGGAAAAATCCTGGAACAGTGGCGGCAGCAGAAGAGGTAAACAGCCTGTGGGGTTAGGAAATTCACTAAGGAGGGTTCCTCTTGCTGTGATGGAAGGGGACAAGTGTGGGACTGGAGCTTTCCCAGACAATCCCACCTCAGCAAACAGGAAGAAGATCCTGAGTCCCTGGGGTTAAAGCCTACAACCACCAACACTAGGACCTCAGGCATGCCTCAGCAGCAGAGGGGAATTGGGAAGACACAAGTGTAGACAGGATGATCAACTATTGAGCTTGCCTATGCTGTAGTTCAGCAGAGGAGACATCTTGTGGCCAGATAATCCCACCCTCCCACCTAAGACAGGTAGCTCCAGAGTAACTCCTGGGACAGCCAAAAAGACTTCACCTGGCCTCTGCTTTCCAACACCAGCCAGTTCAGCATCAGGTAGGCTGCAGCATTTTAGCTTCTGCCTGAGAGAACCAGAGGACATATCACACAAAGCCTCAAGTTTTAGGCACAAGAACTATGGGACAGAGTTCCTTGTGCCCCACATGAAGAAATCTACTTTAAAAGCCAAGAAAGGGGTCATCATCATGAGTAAGAAGCAAAACAGAAAAGAAGAAATCAGAGAATCTTTCTATGGGAACAAGGACAAAAACACAAATACCAAAGAGATCAGTATTGAGGCTGCACTCCCATCTGAAACTTCAGAAGGGAATATGAACTGGTGGGAAGCACAAAGGGTATTCTTGGAAGAGCTCTGGAAGGATTTTAAAACCCAAATTAGAGAAATAGAAGAAAAACTGACCAACGATTTTAAAAATATGGAAAAAGAAATCACAGAAAAATTTAAAGGGAAAATTGGACAAATGAAAAAGGAAGTACCAAACCTAACTGGAGAAAATAACTCCTTAAAAGGAACAATTGGAAAGATGGAAAAAGAGATGTAAAAGTTAACTGAAGAAAACAATTTGACGAAAATTAAAATCAGGAAAGTAGAAGCTAATGATTCTATGAGACATCAATAATCAGTCTAATCTAAAGAATTAAAAGATAGAATAAAATGTAAACTATCTAATTGGATAGACAACTGACCTGGAAAATACATCCAGGAGAGAAAAATCTGAGAATTATTGGTCTAGCAAAAAGCCATGATGAAAAAAAGAGCCTGGAAAATATCTTCCAAGAAATCATCATAGAAAATTGCCCAGAATTCCTAGACCCAGAGAGTAAAATAGCCATTGAAAGTATTCACCTACCTAAATTAATTTACTTATTCAGTGCCATGCCAATCAATCTACCAGAAAATTATTTTCGAGATCTAGAAAAAAATAATATCAAAATTCATATGAAAGAACAAAAGTTCCAGAATATCAAGGGAAATAAAGAAAAGACATGCTAGGGAAAGAGACCTATTCCCACCAGATATCAAATTGTTTGAAAAACCCAAGGATCCAAGCTTCTGTGATAAGAACTGACCATTTGAGAAAAAATGCTGGAAAAACTGGGTAAGTGTGTTGGAAAGTGGGCATAGCCCAATACCTGACACCATATACAAGAAAAAAGTGCAAATGCATACATGATCTAGGTATAAAGACTGATACTATAAACAAATTAGGGGAGCAAGGAATAGTGTATTTGTCGGATGTATGGAGAAGAGAGAAATTTATGAACAAACAAGAGACAGAGAGAACATTGTGAAGCGTAACATGGATAATTTTGATTGCACAACAATAAATTGAAATTTTTGCACAAACAAACTCAATGAAACCAAGATTTGGAGGGAAGCAGACAACTGGGAAAGAACTGTTGCAACTGGTATTCGTGATAAAGGTCTCATGTCTAAATTATATAGAGAACTGAGTCAAATGTACAAGAACACAAGTCATTCCCCAATTGATATATGACCAAAGGATATGAACATGAAGCTTTCAGAGGAAGAAAGTAAAGCTATCTGTACTCCTATGGAAAAAAAATGCTCTAAATCACTATTGATTAGAGAGATGCAAATCAAAACAACTCAGGTACCACATCACACCCATCAGATTGTGTAATATGAAAAAATAAGAAGATGATAAATGCTGGGGAAGATTTGGGAGTTTTGAAACCCTAATTCATTGTTGGTGGTTTTGTGAACTACTCAAAACATTCTGGAAAGCAATTTGGAACTATACCCAGAGCTCTATAAAAATGTGGATGTCCTTTGACCCAGTAATATCGCTTCTAGTACTGTATCCCAAAGTAATCATAAAAATGAGAAAAGGTCCCACATGTGCAACAATATTTACAGCCCCTCTGTTTGTGGTGGCCAAGATTCAGAAATTGAGAAAATTCCCACCAAGTGAGAAATGCGTGAACAAGTTGTGATGTAGGAATGTAATGGAATAATATTGTGCTATAAGAAATGAACAGGAGGACTACAGAGAGACCTGGGATGACTTATATGAACTGGTACTGAGTGAAAGGAGCAGAACCAGGAGAATATTGCACACAATAATAGCCACGATGTGCAAGGACTGTTTCTGGTACACGTAGCCCTTCAAAGCAATTCAAGGACCTAAGACATTCCCAAAAGACTCTTGATGCAAAATTCCATTCATATCCAGAGAAATAACTATGGTATTGGAATACAGAAGGAAACAGAATATTTTTCTTGGGTTATTTTTTGTTTTGTTTGGGTTTTTCTGATGCTTTATCTCATTCATTTTAATTCTACTATATAACACGACTAATATGAAAATGTGGTTAATAAGAATGTATGTATATAACCCATATAAAGTTGCATTCTGTTTCAGGGAGGTAACAGGGAGGGAGGAGGAAAAATTTAAGACATGGAAATGATTGTAGAAAACTGAAAAACAAATAAATTCATTCTAAAAAGAAATATATCTCAATTTTCTACTAAAAGTTGTGCCTTTGTGGAAAATATATATTATTGAAATCTTGGGGTAAAATACTGTGTACATTTTATTCACTTTATTTTAATAATTTCAAATTGCTTTTTAATGTGGTTATACTAACTCCCAACTCCACCAACAAAATATTTTCTCTGTTTTTCCACAACTACTCAATAATTTCATATTCCCATGTTCACCAATTTGTTATGAATAAGGTGAAATCTCTGTTATTTTGATTTGCATTCTTCTTATTGTTAGTGATTTGGAGTAACCTTTCATTTGGTAACTAATACGATGCAATTCTACCATATGAAAGAGTAATCAAAGTACCTTACACTTCTTCTCTTAAGAATCATTTCCTCAGGAAGGATGAACCTCCTCTAGTTGTCCTCCCCAAATCCCATAAAATACTTGTAAAAATGACTCTAAACAAGTTCTAGAGCAGCAGAAGTCACAAAAGGACAGAGTGAAACAGATTTCCAGTCCAAGACAGCCTGGAAGGCTGAGAGGAAGGATCTATTGCACAGGGTTGGGAGCAGAGCCCTGCTCAGACTGGGCCACATGGCATGGACAGGAGTGGAGCAGGCATCAGGGCCTGAAATCTTGGGCAGCAACTGCAGTTCACAGATTTTTCAACCCACAAACGCCCAAGACAGCTTCAAAGGTCAGTGAGAAAACTCTTTCACCTGGGTGAGAGGGGATTACGGTCCAATCCCAGCACTGGTCCCAGGGTTGTGGCAGCCACTGCAGCAGAAAGACAGAGTCCACCTTTGGAGTCCTTGGTCTAAAGACCCTGGGAAAATTGAGCAGCCAGTCTGGTTCTCAGTCCTGAGTGACAGTCCTAGAGTGAAGAGAAGGACTGGCTTGGTTGAGCTGGTAGTGGCTGTGGAGGGGAAATCCTACTTGCAGTTCCAGGGCAGAAAAGAGTGCTTGTGGCTGCTCACAGACCGGAATGTTGGCCAAGAGAGGAGAAAAGTCCTCTCCATTTGTTGTGCCACGTTGAAGGAACTGAGAACTTACAGGTCCCTAGAGATATACCAGAGAACAGTTGCACTAAACCTCTGAAGTCTAAGGTAGTATACCCTACACTTCACAAAGTATTCAAAAGTCGAAAGTCTGGTCAAGTAACTCACTGGAAAACGTCCAAAAAGGAAGAAAAAGAAGACTTTTCCCAGTGAAAAGTTATATACTTCCATCCTTTTGGATGATGAAGAACAAAGCATACCATCAGAGGAAGACATAAAAGTCAAGGTTTCTACATTCAGAACCTCCAAATATATATATATAATTCTCAGGCCATAGAAGAGCTCAAAAAGGATTTTGAAAATAAAGTAAGACAGGTGGAGAAAAAATTGGGAAGAGAAATGAGAGCAATGCAAGGAAATCATGGAAAGCAAGTCAACAACTTGTTAAGGAGACCCAAAAGTGCTGAAGAAAATAACTCTTTTAAAAATATACTAACCCAAATGTCAACAAAGGTCCAAAGAGCCAATGAGGAGAAGACTGTTTTAAAACATAGAACTGATCAAATGGAAAAGGAGCTTCAAAACCTCACTGAAGAAAACAGTTCTTTAAAAATTATAATGGAGGACATGGAAGCTAATGACTTTATAAGAAATCAAGAAATTGTAAAACAAAACCAAAAGAATAAAAATAATAGAAGACAATGTCAAATATCTCACTGGAAAAACAACTGATCTGGAAAGTAGATTCAGAAGAGATAATTTAAAAATTATTGGTCTACCTGAAAACTATGATAAAAAAGAGCTTAGACATCACCTTCCAAGAAATTATCAAGGAAAAAAATCCACTGATATTCTAGAACCAGAGGGTAAAATAGAAATGGAAAGAATTCACCAAACACTTCCTGCAAGTGATCCCCAAAAGAATACTCCTAAGAACATTGTATCCAAATTCCAGAGTTCCCTGGTCAAAAAGAAAATATTACAAGCAACCAGAAAGAAACAATTCAAGTACTGTGTAAATACAATCAAGATAACACTGAATTTAGTAGCTTCTACATGAAGGGATCAAAGGGTTTGGATATGATATTCCTCCTTACCTTACTAGACAACCAGATCAATTTAGGACCCAGAAGACTGAAGTGTGCTCCTCCTTCTTTCTCACTCTGTCCTTTTCTGAGCATCTCTCTGACACCCACCCAAAAAATAAAGTCGTCCTTGCAATACTTTCTCTATTTCTGCTTACCTTTGATTGTATCCAATGGTGTTGTGCCACCTGGGAATGCCAGTCATTGTAGATTGCTCTTTTTAAAGAATGTGTGATTAACAATTCAGTATCTGAAACTCTTCCCAAGTTTTCCCATTTAGGGAATATAGAGAACAAGGGATGAATTTGGAAGCTGGTGCCTCACTGCCACTGGCTCCCTCATTTTTCTTAACACTGAAGGTATGTCTAGAGGCCTTATCTAAAATTGCAGAGCTTTCCACTAGTAATAAAAATGGGAGAGAAGGGATATTGTTGTCTTTTTGTGTGAAATTTTGGATCATGCCTCTGTGTGAGGACAATACCTGAAAGGGTATGTTCCCTTTACTTTCCCAAAGCTCCTGTCTCCAGAATGATGCAGTGAAGAGTGGTAAGCCCACAAACTTGTAAGATAAAGCAGTGGGCAATATTTGGTCTGTGACTGGTACAGAGTGAGTTAGGAATACCGAGCATGGGAAGGTACCTTTCCAATAGAGGAAAATTTCATGAAGTACAACTTGGCCATGGAGGGATGGGGATTTTCATAGATGAAAATGAGAGTGTTCAGAAGAGAGAAAGGAGTGGACAAGGGCATAGAAACATGTTTGAGGGGTAAGAAGTACTCCAAGATTGTACCCACAGACTGTTAAAAGTTGCTTTCTAAGTGTAATAAGGTCAAGATCTGAAAGGTACACTCTGCCCAATCATTTCTCCTCTCCTTTTTCTTTTATGTTAGGGACTGAGAAAATCTGAAAAAGGAGTAAATTACTATGAATAATTTAATCGACCAACCCCAAACTCATAGCTAAACAGATCCCATATTCATGTGAAATATGCTCCAAAATGTTTACAATCCAAAAATACTTCTCCAGACACCTTCCTTTTTAAGATAATTCAGACGTGAAGGTCCCAGGTAAAAAAAAATAAAAATAAAAAAAGGAATCTTCAGGCCTTCTCATTCATTCTCTTGTTAACAGTCAAACTGACTTTCCCTCTATTAATGGCCTGTTTTCTGAGAATTTGAAACTCTTTGTCCATTCTTTCTTCACTCACACTTCCTACAATTAGAGTAAGGGAGAAAAGTAACCAATTTTCCCATCGACATAAACAAACACCGGTTTCAAGTTAAGATCTATCAAAGGCAATGAAAAGGAAATGTGGTTTCCAATCACCTTTTTGCCCAATGCTACCAAAGACGAGAGTTGTTTACCTGTCTCTTCACAACTATCATCCACTGAGGGTAGGTTGTGAACAATCATATCACAGAAAAGAATTGGGAGCATCGTAAAATGTTTAAGAAATATAAGGAAACATTAAAAATATTTCCTTATTGTAGACCAATGGGGACAAAAATATGGATGAGGGAAAATAAAGGCATAAAGCAGTGTAAAATGCAGAAAGGACTCAAAAGAAATAGAAATATATAGTCACAGAGACACAGAGAAAAGATCAAAATTGTCATCCTGCATGTCCCATTCTTCATGTGTGTGTATGTATTTGCGTCTCTCTCTGTGTGTTTAGGTTTTAATTCAATTTCACTATTGAAGATATTCATTGTTTATATTTGACATTTCCTTGCTAGACACTGGGTTCTTGTATTTACTAGAGATGTTCTCAACATAAGCAAAGCCAGGACAAACTCCAGAGATCTACACTGCCTCAAGATCAATGAGAGAAGAAACAGACAAATAGAAAATATAAATACGCACACAAATAGAGACAGAATACAGACAGAGACAGAAAGAGAGAAAAATCTTTTTACTCACTTGCCTAAAAGAAAATGATGGATGGAAATTGACCATGAGCAACAAAAGACAGAGAAGAGAGGGTAGAAAGGACCCTCAGATCAGCAGTCAAGGACCCATTTTTCTTCCTGCCTCTTCCATAAATAAATATGTCATCATCAGCCTTCTCAGAGGCATAGGCAGACACTAACTTATCATTCTGCCAGTCCTTGTCAGGTTTACTCCCAAAGAGCTCTGCTCCTGTCACACTGCTCACTTCAACTGAACACATGAAGAGAAAAGTCCTAAACATAAGATCCTCATTTCTGAAATGCTGGGGCTGATTTGAGGGAAACAGAGAGGCTTTTCTGTCATGTTCTCAGAGTCTGGAATCTTCAGCAGCAGTGAAAAGAGCAGGACAGAAAGCAATGGATAAATGTTTCTCTGACCAGAAGACCACATATCCCTGAACATTAGATAAAGTCCCAAGCCTGGCAGGAGCCAAGGTGCTGCCAGAACTACTGCAAAATCAAACATTCTAGGCTTGGTTTGCTGAGAAAACACCTGGAGCTGCAAAGTCCTATTCTGGATATATGGCCAGGTGAAGTCCTCCATCCACACCTGAGGAAACAGAAAGGGACAGTAGCTGTGCCTATTTCAAGGACAAGGACAGTTACGAGTAAGGGGGTGAGTATGAGGCTTCCATGGCCCCTCAACTATATTCTGTCTCCCAGGGATCTTGTGGTTAGTGACTGGAAATAGTCTCAACAGAGACCTGTAAGTCCCTGAGGAGTTCTGGCAACCATTTTTGCCTCAAGCATCCCCAGCTGTGGCCCTGAATCCAAGACAAAGTACAGGTGGAAAAACATGTTTTGGAATCTCCATCTTTGTTATCATCAGAGACTACTGGAAAGCAGCCCTTATCGAAGGGCTTGTGTGTCCTTGTGTAACCCAGGGAATGGAGGTGGTCCAGAATCATGGACCTGGCAGATGTTGTTTCAGCTAGAGTTTCATGTGAATGAACAAGATAAAAATCTTTTAGAGAAAGGAGTGGGGCTGAGTCTAGAGGACCCACCGTGGATTGTCTCCATCTTGTGTTTGATAAACTCACAAATCCAATCTCTCCCAATTCTCAGGATCAAAGTCACAGAGCTTGCTGATGGTTTTAGGTAGATGCTTCCTATCATTTTGAAGAATGACCTCTCAGTCATGCTTCTTCTGGGTAGAGCTCAGATGTCCCCACTCATCCCAGGAGAAGTGACCACATCCTTGAAGGTCACTGATTCCTGAAACAACCAAACAAACACATTTGTGCTCAGCCAGAAACAATACCTCAGATGGGTCTAGGAGGAGACCTGGCCTATCTGATAGGGGCTAGTTCTCAGTGTTCTGGCTTCAGAGAGATCGAATCCAGAGTTCTTTCAAGTACCAGCTAGGCCTCAATGTGTAACCAATTCTGGATCATGTAATAGAACAGTCAGAGTGTGGCCGTTCCTTTTACTTAACAAGATTCAGACACACTTCTTAGCATGCACACTACCTTGCCGTTGACTGTGTACCTCACCCCAACCTAGTTGCTCTTGTATTCTCCCATTAGACCATAAGCTCCTTAGGGAAAGAGCTGTTTTGTTTCCTTACATTTTCATCCCAGAGTGTAGATCTCTTTCTAAGAAAAATGAGAAGGTTGATTTCATTTCAGAGTACTTAAATGTAACAAATAATCATTCTACCCATTGCCAGGGCTTCAGTTTTCTCTGCTGGAAAGAGGTGAAGTACATGGTCTCTTAAAATTCTAACTGGAAGGGCCTAGGAGATTCATGAGGACAAAGGTACCTCAGATTTCACCTGGCCCAGATCAGACCAGGCTGAGAATATTTTAGAATATTTTGGATATGTGGTCATCTATGTTCAACTTCAAGACTGCTAGTAATAGGGAATCTGGTCTGCCTAGGTAACAAACAGTCACTCCCCCCATGATCCTGACTTTGCCCCATGGAAGGACTTGCTTCTTCCCCTTGATAAATTAGCATTTGGAGTGTCTACCAGTTATTATTCAGTCTGCAAAGTCTGGAGATTCTAATCTCTTTTTGACCAGGAAATAGGATACAGGCCCTTATTCCCAGGTGAAAGGAACAAGGTATTCAATATTCTTTTCATTAATAAACCTTCTCTGTGTAAGACAGCAAAGCAAACTGACCTCATGGATACATGTGCAGTGTGGGAGCCAGGAATACCTGGCTTCTAGTCATATTCTGCCTGTGGGACTCTAAAAGAATAAGTTAACCTTGAAGTGCCTTTGGTAGTTCTCTCTGATTCTAAAGTGCAGATGAACTGCTGATCTTTACTGATGGAGAGAGTTTCCACACCAAAAGTCCTTTACACTTATGAAATCCCAGGTTTAGGCTACAAGACCAGCAAAACCTCCCCTAATGTGCAAGTCACTGTGAGACAAAACACAACATCTCCTGCCCTCAGGGATCTAAAGTTCTACAAGAGGACTGTACTTTATATGGTTAGAAACAGGGAACTTGATTGTACTTTCCCTAGGGTTATACTTCCTTTCACACCTGCACCAGATCTATTTCTTCAGGTCCAAGATTGTCCCCTAAAGAAACAAGGAAATTCCATCCTCTCAGGAGGGTAGGCAAAGGTGCTATTTTTTTTTTCTGAATCCAATTCCATTCTGCCACCCATCATTTCATTCTTCTGAACACAATACACATCCTCCTTCCAGGCTCCTTTATGCCACCCTCCAGACTTCTAACACACTCACTCTTCTTTCCCAAAGAGAGAGAGGCTAGAGCTGTGTTCAGAGGTCAGTGGAAGAGGTTAGGTACACAAGACACAGTACTCAATGATTATAGCATTTGACTCTTTGTTAAAAGCAAGTAATACAGCTTCTGAGATAAGGACTCACTGTTTGACAAAAACTATTGGAAAAACTGGGAAATAGTGTGACAGAAATTGAGCAAAGAATAATGCCTAACACCATATAGCAGAATAAACTCTAAATGGGTGCACAATCTAGGTATAAGGGCTAATACTACAGACAAACTAGGGGAGCAAGGGATAGTGTATTTGTCAGATTTATGGAAAATGTAGGGATTTATGACCACAGATAGAGAGATAACATTATGAAGTTCAAAATGAATCACTTTGATTACATTAAATTGAAATGTTTTTGCACAAACAAATCCAATGCAACCATGATTAGTAGGGAAGCAGAGAACTAGGGAAGAATTTTTACAACTAGTGTCTGTGATAAAGGACTCATTTCTAAACTATATAGAGAACTGGGTCAAATTTACAAGAACACAAGTCATTCCCCAATTGATACATGGTCCCAGTATATGAACAGGTAGTTTTCAGAGGAAGAAATTAAAGCTATTTATAGTCATGAAAAAATGCTCAAGTCACTATTGATTAGACAGATGCAAATCAAAACAACTCTGAGACAGCACATCACACTTATCAGATTGACTAATATGACAAAACAAGAAAATAACACATTGGAGAAGATATGGGAGAGTTGAAAGAGTAATTCATTGTTGGTAGAGCTGTGAGCTGATCCACCCATCTGGACATTTGACCCAGCAATATCACTTCTGGGACTGTATCTCAAAGAGATCACAAGAATGGGAAAACTCCCAGATATACAAAAATATTTATAGTAGCTGTCTTTGTGGTGACCAAGAACTGGAAATCGAGGAGATGCCCATCAGTTGGGGAATGCCTGAACAAGTTATGCTATATGAATGTAGTTCAATAATATTGTGGTACAAGAAATGATGAAAAGGAGAGGCCTGTAAGGACTTACATGAAGTGATGAGGAGTGAAATGAGCAGAACCATCAGAACACTGCACACAGTAACAGGCACAGTTTCCAAGGACTGTTTCTGATGGGCTAAGCCCTTCACAGCAATGCAGGGACCTAAAACATTCCCAAAGGACTCTTGAGGCAAAATGACATCCACATCCAGAGAAAGAACTATGGAATTGGAACACAGACTATTTTTTCTTGTGTTTTGTTTTGTTTTGGTTTTTCTCATGGTTGCTCCCATTCATTTTAGTTTTTCTAAACCATGTGATTTATGTGAAAATGTATTTCATAAGAATGTGTGTGTAGAAACCATATATGATTGGAAACCTTCTTGGGGAAGGAATGGGGAGAGAGGGGTAGAAACTTTAAGATTTATGCAAGAGATTGTTGAAAACTGAAAACAAACAAATTAATTTTTAAAAAAAGGAAAAGTAAACCAATTCAAGTCAATTCCAAAAGAGTCATGATGAGATTTGCCATCTACATCCAGAAAAAAAGGATTATCGAGTCTGAATGCAGATCAGGGGGTACTATTTTCTCTTTTGGGTTTCTTTTGCTTGTTTCTTCTGCTATTTCTTTCTGATTCTACTTTCCCAACATGACTAATGGGGAAATATGTATAATATTATTGGACATGAATACCCTATATCAGATTACTTGCCATCTTGGAGAGGTGGGAGTGAAGGAAGGCAGGGAGAAAAAAAATTGAAACTCAAAATCTCATAAAAGTTAATTTTGAAAACTATTTTTACACATGATTGCAAAAAATAAAGTACTATTAGGTGAGGAGAAAAAGAGACACATGATGCAAAATACTGTCCACATCCAAAGAAAGAATTATGGATTCTGAATGGAGATGAAAGCATGCTATTTGCTCACTATTTTCTTTGATTTTACTTTGTTTCTTCTTTCTTTTGGTTCCTTTCATTGGTTCTAATTCTTCTTTACAACATGACTAATATAAAAATATGTGTTTTTTTTAAGCATGTACAGGTAGAGACTATACCAGATTATAAGCCATCATGGAGAGGGGGGAGGTAGGGAGTCAGTGAATACTGAAGACTCAAAAGCCTATGGAAGTGAATGTTGAAACTAGAAATAAATTATTTTTTAATTAGGACGGGAGAAGGCATAGCAGTGGTGACAATAAAATAATGCAGGTACCCTGAAGAACAAAAGAACTAAGATTCTAACCAAAAATACACCCATCAAAGTTAACCATAATTCTGAATGAAAAAAAGTTGACATTTAATGAATTGCCAGACATTCAGGACTTAAAAAACAAAAACAAAAAACAAACAAACAAAAAAAACCTGACCTTAATAGAAGAATTGACATAAAAGAGCCAAGAGAAACATAAGGCACACGCCCATCACCAGTTACAAGGGAATCAACAAGAATAGACTCTTTACTTTTTTGCATGCAAAATGTAAGGGCTATGGCTACTTAGGTGAATGAATATTCTGAGATGGGAGTGCCCAGGTGCCCATGTGAGTTCAGGAGATCCTGAGATCCTGTCTAAGGTCCCAGCAGTGACTAGGATAAGTAGGTGAGCCCACTGGGGGTGATAACAGGAACCTCAGGAGTCAGAAGGTGATTCAGAAGCATGCTTGACTTATTTTGGCAGGAACCTTGTGTAAATTACAAAATAGGGAGTGATTTCCAGGGTGTCCAGGTGTCAGCTAATAAACCTAGCCCGAACTGTGAGTGGAAATTGGGGAAGTGACTGCAAAGGAGACCTCCCCATACTTTTCTCTGTTGCCTCCAGGAAACCTCAGTTTATGACTTGGAGCTGGCTCTACAGATCAACTATCTCACCTTCTCAACTGTGGCAGCATCTAGGCCCCTTCCTCTCTGAGATGTCATGTGTTATACAGTCAGAGCTAACACTGGAGCCATGAATTCTGGGACTCCAAAGAGAGGGCTGAGTGTGCTCTTCTTCAATACTGTGTAGAAGTGCACCTTTCCAAGGACAGAGCTTCAGGGCATGATGAGATAACAGCAGATGAATAGGCAGTTCAGTTACCTTCTGTAGGCTCCAGCTGTCCTTGGTGTGTCCTCCTTGCCATTAGGTGGCTTTGGAACTTGGCTCCAGCAGGGGGCACTGCAGGACTACCATGTGTGAGTCATGGTGAATGGTCACAGCTCAGACACCCCAGGACTTATCCACAGTTGGCAGGTGTCTCTGTGTGTTCATGGATGACTGTCATCCAAGCAGCTGTTTCCTGGCTTTGCCCAGTGAAGTAGTCATGCAGTCCATCCAGAAACTGTTCCACCTATCAACATATTTCAACCAAGGCACCCTTAACATTAGGTTCAGATAGTTGTAGTTGGGAGAAATATTTGCATGAAGTAAACCTCCATCTTCCCAGGTTGGGGTGGAGTCAGGGGATAAGAAGCCCTGGCAGGAGCAAGCCTAGCTCTGGGGACTCAGGAAACACAGCATCTGCACCATGGACCTGACTTCTCTCTTCATACTGGTCACTCTCTGGAAAGGTTGGGAGGAGAGAATACTGGTGTTCATGGGGTTGATGAGGGGAAAGCTGAGCATGAAATAAATTGTCTCAGCAGTGTTGTCCCTCTCTTCATTACTGATATGTGTCTATCCTGTTGGTTTCAGGCATCAATTCTCAAGGTGTGGTGACTCAGGAGCCATCTCTGGCTGTGATCCGAGGAGGAACAGTCACCATGACCTGCAGCTCCAGTACAGGGGCGGTTACCTCTGGACACTATCCTTCATGGATCCATCAGAAATCTGGCCAAGTTCCCAGACTGCTTATCTATGGTACCAATAGTCTTGTATCAGGTGTCCCTGCCCGGTTCTCAGGGTCCCTCCTTGGCAACAAAGCTGCCCTCACCATCAACGGGGCCCAGGCTGAGGATGAGGCTGACTATTGCTGTGTCTTGTGGAACAGCAGTGCTAAGCACAGTGAGACTCAGATGAGGAACTGGGACAAAACCATCTCTGGCCCAGCCTCTTCCCACTTTTAGAGGTTACATGTGGAATGTGGATCTCTTGCTTTTGGGTTTGACATAGAATGTTTCTATCTTCACTCCTGGTGAGGTCCTCTTTCCAGCTGTCATTTGGTAGATCAGTACTTGGTGGGGCTCCCCACAGGTATTTCTTTGGAGCAAAACTAGGTAATAATTTTGTAGGCTTAACTTGGTAGGTATGCCAATAACAAATCAAAATGATGTCAGGACTCCTGCTGCCCTCAATCAATTTAGGAGTTCAGCAGATTTAACAGCTGATGGAAGTTGGGGTGTTCACTCCCAGTTGTTTTTTATCTTCCATATTTGAAGAGGACCAATGATATCATGATGTCATCTTGATTGTGAATTGTATTTAGGTAAGGCAGAGTTGCCAGTCATCAGCCTCACTCCCTCCTCCAGAGTCATCAAAGTCCAATGGGAGGACAAAAGTCAAGATGACTGGCAATGACCAGGGATGCAGTGGATGAGCTTGATGTCATCCATGACTGAGCAAGCTCTAAGTGCTCCACAACAGGTGCGTCAGCTGCCTTCATGGATGTTGGAGCAAACTGTTCTCATCCACTCATTCTACCAGGGGGAGTCTTTACATGGTACAGGTAGACATCCCTCCCAGTTCTGGGTTCATTGACACATATAAGGGAAGGGATAAGGAAGTAGCATCACTCAAATGGTAGTAACATTGAAGGATTATACTTCTATTTGATACAAGGAGACAGAAGCTAGAATATCCACAGTCACAATATGTTGAATGTCATTTTTCAGCCAGACTTTCACTGAGGAGAGCAAGGATTGCCCCATTGTGGCAGGACTTGATGATTCTTGGCTATCCGTTATTAATCCTCTAAACTACCCAGTGTCGAGATACCCAAAATAAAGGGTTGTGTGGAGTTGAGCAGGGCTGCTTATGACCCTCAGATTGCTTGCAATAGGCCAAAGGATTTCAAACATGTCAAATTGATGGTCTTCTTTGTGTGGGTGAGGGGTGAGGAGGGAGAAAGGCACATAATTTGGAACTCAAAGTTTTGAAAATCAATGTTAAGATTTGTTTTGTGATATAACAGGGGAAAAGATAAAATACTAAATAAAATACGATGAATGAAGGAGGTAATGCAAAATTTAAAACTGAAATATTCTAACATAATTCAATGCAAAGATACATTAATTTGATAATTTCATAATGAGGAATGCTGGTAGAAAAGTATTAAAATCTTTATTTTCCGTAATTAAACTATTATGTTTCCATAGGAGCAGAAAATTGATTTATACCAAAAACACTAAAATTCATCACACACACTAGTCTCAACTATGACCCAGGACGTTTCTGGCAGAATTCATTAGCATTACCTAACCTGACATCATGCAAAGTTCAAAGTGTGCATGCTTTGTGTTCAGAACCAGGGCTGCAGTGAAGTCACAGGATGTAACATGGGCAAGTGGTGCCAGAAACACTTTGGATCTGTTTGTGTTTGATTTGGAATTATTTTTTGGTCGTTGAACTTATTAGAAGTGAGCCTGTTTGACAAGCGCCCAACAGTGAGAAACATGCTCACCTTAAATAAAGATCAATACCTGTTGTGAAATCAGGAAAGCCTTTAATAATCTTTATGTCTATGTCCCCTGAATGGACAGGTAGCCTCCCCAGTAAGGTGACAGGAAGACTACCACAAGTGCAGGAAGATGAGGCTTCTTATACTGTTTCTTGAATCTTGGATCTCCTCTGACACCACCCCCTGGCCATGTGACTCCATGTTCTCCTCTCTGATAGGCCCTTCCTAACACAGCTCCTTGGGCCCGTGCATTAGTTTCTCACCTCTAATCTGTCCATGTTAGGTCACAATCCTTATCACCTAGGAATGTGGACAACAGAAATTTCTTACTTCCCATAAACTCCCCCCTCTTTTTCTTTATTAAAATTTCTGTTTCCACACCTAAATCCAATCAATAAACAGCTCCTTACTTTCTTATCCCTATGAATTCTTCCCTTCTTCTATCTCCCTTTAGATGAATATGGGAAGGGAGCAAAGTTGACTCACAACACTGACAAATTACAAGGGGGCAGTCCCCTTGTTATAAGTACAGATACAGAGATTCAAAATACAAGGGTAGTTCAATGAATTACCATTCACAGATTCCATCTCATATAGCAGTCTGGGAAGGAACATCATCTGATGCAGTTTTCTGGTCTGGATCATCATTCAAGTCATCTGCAGCACAGCATCTCAGCATCTTCTTCCCTTTATGTTCTTGTAGAAATCCAGATGTCCACTCTCCTACAAAACTCACAATACTATTTTAGATGACCATTCCTAAGCTTTATACACTTATCACTCTTACAAAATCAAAACTGGAACTTTGAACACTTGTCATAATAAGAAATTCACATTAAAATCCAGTTTTTGCATTTTACATGGATTCACTATTCATTTCCCCCATCAGGAAGATGAGATTTTACTCTGGAATTAATAATAGGCTTCAGTACATACATAAATACAATAGATAATCATTTTTAACACAGTACATATCTCATCATAAAACAATCACTACTCCAACTTCTTGTCATGTGACGCTTCTTTGAAAGCAATTACAATATAGGCCACAAATGGTTTTTCTTTTAACATTAACCAGTTGAGACAAATAATAATGACTATTTACGTTAACCTCACAAGCCCTTGATCTGATTGTCTCCACACTATTACTAAGAATTAAAGGACCCTATCTTGTTGTTGTTAAGTCTGCAGTCCTAAACCTAACAACTTAATTTTAGACTTAACCTCAGATGTTCCCCGACCAACAATCTATTATTTAATAGATCTGCTATTAAGCTTACAAAATGGATTTTGTAGTTATTATTTATTTATTTTTAGATTTCAACATTCATTTCCACAAAGTTTTGAGTTCCAATTTTTCCTCCATCTCTCCCCTCCTCCCACCCCATAATACCTTGCATTCTGATTGACCCTTCTCTCAATGTATCCTCCCTTCTATCACACCCCACCCTTGCCTTATCCCCATCTTCTCTCTTGTCTTGTAAACCAAGATAAATTTCTATACCCCATTACTTGTATTTCATATTTCCTCATTGTATGCAACAGGCTGTGGTGACTCAGGAGTCATCTCTGAGTGTTATCCCAGGAGGAAGAATCACCGTGACCTGCAGCTCCAGCACGCGCAGTCACCACGTTGCAGTATCCCACCTGGTGCCAGCAGAAGTCCACTCAACCTTCCAGGAGAATCATCTATAATATCAACAATCTTGCATCAGGTGTCCCTGACCAGTTCTCAGGGTCACTCCTTGGGGACAAAGGTGCTCTCACCATCACAGGGGCCCAAGCAGAAGAAGAGGCTGACTATTACTGTGACTTCACCCAAACTTGACCCTTTCATTGGTGAAAAGAGTGGTCAAGGAGAGAACTGGGTTGTTCATTACATCACACTTGCTCCATTAGTTGAAAAGGTATTTTAAATTCAAATTACTTTACAATATTATGACATTATTACTTTGTCAACACTCTTTTAAATGCCACTTCAGATAATCCTGCAGAAAGGTGTCTAAGTGCATCAAAGACCTTCAGCCACTCTGGATATTTCTCTCTCAAAGTGGAAATGTTTGGATTTACAATAATGTGAAATTAGTAAACTTTGTTGGGGGCAGTTATTCAGTTGTTTCAGTCCTGCCTGACTCTTCCTGACCCCATTTGGCATTTTACTGGCAGAGATACTGCAGTGGTTTTTCTTTCCCCAGCTCAAGTTATAGATGATGAACTGAGGCAAACAGGGTAAAGTGACTTGCCCAGGGTCACAGTGAGTGAGTGTCTGAGGCCAAATTTAAACTCAGAAAGATGAGTCTTCCTGACTCCAGGTCTGGCACTCTGTTCACTCTGACACTTGGTTGTTCCATTTGGGTAGATATGACTAAAATGTAGACTTCACTGCGAGTACATTTTTCTTATAATTCCACTATCATTCTTGTGTTCTTGCCAATGACAACATTGGAATGGTGAGGTCTGGGTGACTAGTCTGGACCTCTGAGATCCTCAGAGTTTGAAAGTCAGCTGAAACCCTCATCCATTGGAGTTCTCATGACATCAGAGTGGCCAGACTCCTAATTAGTGGGGCAATTCATTCCTTTGCAGTGCCTTTACACACAATGAAATGCAAAGAGATAAAAAGACCCTCAAGGTCAGGGGGTTCTAAGGTCTTCCTTACTCTCACTTGTCCTCTCCAAATGGTCAAGTCAGAAAGAATCAATAACCTCATTAAACAGCAAATCAGCAATGAGACAACATGATATTTTAGGCTACATTCAATGTGGTAGTGAGGCAAAAATTTCTAACTCTAAATAATTAAATTAATAAGTTAGAGAAAGAGGAGCTCAATGAATTGGGCATGAAAATTAAACTAGAAAAAGAACAATGTATATATACATATGTGTGTACATGTATGTGTATATGTGTATATATAGGCATGTGTACGTATAAATACATATATATATGCATGTGTATTTATATATCCACACACATGCACAGTACAGTATAGATACATATACAGGATCTATATCTATCTACTTTTGGTCATGGCCAATGACTCTGAACCTGTGTAAACCAAGACAAATCCTAGGCTTTAGCCCCTGGAATCTCTGTGCTGACGGTGTTACTGGGCAGCAATTAAGTCTCACAAAAGAGGTTCACTCCGAGTGGGAGTATTTTGTGAATATCAGTGGTATAAGAGAAGATCCCAGTTAAGTCCACAGCCACCTGCTAGCCTTCCATTCAGGTAGTTTCCTCATTGACTTTAGGTGCCTTTGGGGGTTGGCTCCAGCATGGGGCACTGTGGGACTAGTGTGGGTGAGTCATGGTGAGGCTTCATGCAGGCAGAGAAATCACTCACCCAAATCCAGAGTGGACAGCAGGCTCTGTGTTCATGGGTGCCTGAGATCACAGCAAGTGTTTCCTCTCTGGGCACAGTGGTGTAACTGCAGGGCCATGCTTTACCTTGCCCCACACACTGCATACTTAAGGCTCTACCCTAGCAAAATTCTCTAGGTCAAAGCCCCCTTAATGACAGTTTGGGGTAATATTTGCATGAAGCAGCCTTCCATCCTCCCAGGCTGGGGGATGGGAGACATAAGAAGGCCTGGTAGGAGCACACCCCAAGCTCTGGGGCCCCAGGAAGCAGAGCATTTCCACCATGGCCTTGACTCCTCTCTTCATCCTGCTCACTCTCTGCAAAGGTTCGGAGAAAGACTCTCTAAGACATGCTGGAGGGGAGCTTTAGTGGTGATGTAGGGGGTTTGGGCATGAAGCAAGGAGCCTTGGTAGCAATGACTCAGCCTTGATGTCTGACATGTGTGTCTGTCTGTCCTATTGGTTTCAGGGGCCATTGCTCAGGCTGTGGTGACCCAGGAGCCATCTCTGAGTGTGATCCCAGGAGGAACAGTCACCATGACCTGCAGCTCCAGCACAGGGGCAGTCACCTCTGGGAACTATCCCTACTGGTTCCAGCAGAAATCTGGCCAAGTTCCCAGGCTACTCATATATAATACCAACAGTCTTGCATCAGGTGTCCCTGCCCGGTTCTCAGGGTCCCTCCTTGGGAACAAAGCTGCCCTCACCATCACAGGAGCCCAGCCTGAAGATGAAGCTGACTATTACTGTAACTTGTATTACAGTGGTCCCCAGCACAGTGAGAGATTCAGATGAGGAACTAAGACAAAAACCTCAGCCTGTTCTCAGAAGCAAAGGTTCCCTGGGTCTGTGGATTCCCAGCTTCTGGCCTGGCCCTGGGTTGTTCCTACACTGACTAACTTTCTGCTCTTATTTGATAGATCAGTCCTAGCAGAGGGTCCCCACAGGGGTGGTCCCAGGAGCCACAAGCTATTCCACTTAAAGAGAGTTTGGGCAACTTTCCAGTCCCATCACCTTCTAGGGTCTTCTTGCACAGCTCAGTCTGTTGATCTCCCCAAAATACAACTGCTGCAGCACCTTTCCACAATGTCTTGTTTGTAGACAGTCTGTCCTTTTTAATCATGTAGATGAAGGTATTGAAGATCTTAAAGCTACAAGTGCCGACAAATGACATCAGGTATGAGAGAAAGGGCAAAGGTAAGAGAGTTGATCCAAATGGTGGGAGGCACCATCCAGGATGGGTCAGGGCTTGTCACAGGTTTACAGTTAAGAGATCTCTGAGGATGTTAGTAGAATGGACATCATCAGCAATTCAGTGTGCTTTAGTGGTAGAGACACCAAACCAAAAACTGACTCTGGAGTTTGTTGGCCTGGGTTCAGATTGTGCTTCTGCTACTTACTCCCTGTGAGATGGTGATGGAGATCATTAAACTCCCAATGACTCCATTTCTTCACCCAAAGAGGGGGAGAGAGAGAGAGAGAGAGGCAGAGAGACAGTGAGAGACAGAGACACACAGAGACAGAGAAAGAGAGAGAGAGAGAGAGAGACAGAGAGAGAGAGACAGAGAGAGACAGAGACAGAGGCAGAGGCAGAGGCAGAGAGAGAGATGCAGATACAGAGACAGAGAGACAGAGACAGAGACAGAGACACACAGAGAGAAATATGGAGGAATTTAGAGACACAGAGACAGAGAGATAGAAGCAAAGAGAGAGAGAAGTTCTCCCTACTCAGTCACCAGTGATGAAACTGCTTCCTCATCTCCAAGTTCAGAGACCTTGAACACTGAGTTACTGGTGCCCATCTGTGACCAGAGGAGCTGTGGATGCTGCTGTATGGAATGGCCTTGTAGTCCTAATTGCATGAATGAATACACCCATAAAACATTTAATAGCACTTGCTGTGTGCACAGCACAGTGGGAAGGTCTGGAGAAATCAACAGACAAGTCAGACAGTCTGTGCTGTAGTAGGGGGAATGGCCCACATGGAAGTAGGCTGTTTGGCAGATGGAAAGGTCCTGTGGTTCCAGGGACACAGCAGCATAGCAGATGTGTTGCCTTTTCTTTGTCATTCCCACCAATAGAATCATACACATTCCTGATGTGAAACTGTCTTATGATGGCACAGGTTTTATTAATAAGAATCCCATTTTCTGGGTCTTCAGCAGCTGTGGCTCCACAGGGCCAGGGCTGAGGCCACTGGCCTGAAATTCACAGGCTCTTGGGTGCTGGGTTCAAGGCTTTCTCCATAAGAGTCTCAGCAGAGATGATTTTCACAGTGGTAGTGGGATTTGAACTTGCCTGGCACACACTGCCTCCTGTCTCAATATCAACGTGCCCTGGTTCTTCATCCACTCTCTTCCCCCAATAGTGGCAGCCAGGTGGCATAGTCAGTGGGAGACTGGACTGCAGTCAGGCAGGTTTGATTTCAAAACAAATCTGAGGATGTTTCATACCTATGAGATTGGCTAATAGGACAGAAGAAATAAATGATAAATGCAATAGAGGATGTGGGGAAAATGAGACATTAATGCACTGTTGGTAGAATTGTGAACCGATTCAACCATTCTGTAGAGCAGTTTGGGACTATGCCCAAAAGGCAATGAAAGCAGGCCTATCTATGATCTAGCAATACCACCGCTAGTGGTAATAAAAAGAAATTAATTAAGAAATAAAAAAGGAAAGGAAACTTCATATACATACAAAAAAATAATTGTAGCAGTTCTTTACAGGGGGCAAAGAATTAGAAATTGAACACATACCCATCAATTGGGGAATGACTAAATAAACTGTATGGTATGTGATTGTGATGAAATACTATTGTACTATTTAAGAAATGATGAGCAGGATGCTTTCAGAAAAACCTGGAAAGCCTTACAGGAACTATGCAAAGTGAAATGAACTGCGTACAAAGCAACAGCAACGTGGGCAGAGAAGCAGCTGTGAAGGACTTAGTTATTCTGAGCAATACTCAACCAATATCTAACAATACACAGGAGAGCTCTGCAGGACATATGATGAAAAATGCTATCCATCCCCAGAGAAAGAACTGATGGTATCTGAAGGGTGATTGGGACATGCTTTTAAACTCTTTATTTTTCTTTGACTGTTTTCCTTCACACTCTGACCATTAAGTTTTGCATGACTGCTCATGCGTGGCCTATGTGGAATAGTTGGCCTTCGTACTGGGAGGGAGGGATGAGGAGGGAGAAAGGCACAGAATTTGGAATTCAAAGTTTTGAAAATGAATGTTAAAAATTGCTCTGACATGTAACTGCTAAGAATAAAATATTAAATAAAAATATGAGAAAAGAAGTAGATAACACAAAGTTTAAAACCCAAATATTCTAACACAATACAATGCAGAGATACATTAACTTGATACTTACATACTGAGGAATGATGGTAGAGAAGTATTAAAAGTATTTCTTTTCCGTAATTAAACTATTATGTTTTTGTAAGAGCAGAAAACAATATTTATAGCCAAAAGACTGCTATTCATCATATACACTAGTCTCAAATCTGATCCAAGGTGTTTCTGGCATCATTCATTGGCATTGCCTGGCATCACAGCATGCAGAGTGCAAAGGTATGCTTGCTTTGTGTTCAGAACCAGGGCTTCAGTGAAATCACAAGATGGAACGTGGGCAAGGACTGCCAGAAAAACCTTGGATCCATTTTTGTTTGGTTTGGAATTAATGGGCAGTGGGGAGATAAGAGACACTGGCTGGAGCCCAGCCCAGCTCTGGACTCCAGGACACAGCATCTGCACCATGGCCTGGACTGCTCTCCTCATCATGCTGCTCACTCTTAACAAAGTTTTGGGGAGAAATCTGGTAGAGGTTGATGGGACGGCTGAGCATGAAGCAAGGCAGGGATGCCTCTGGCACCATCCTAATGAATCTATCTGTCTGTCTGTCCTGTTGGTTTCAGGGACCAGTTCTCAGGCTGTGGTGACTCAGGAGACATCTCTGAATGTGATCCCAGAGGGAACAGTCACCATGACCTTCAGCTCCACTAAAACAGTGGTCATCACTAGGCACTATTCTGACTGGTTCCAGCAGAAATCCAGCCAGTCTCCTAAGATCCTTATTTACAACACCAACAATTTTGTATCAGATGTCCCTGCTGGGTTCTCGGGATCCATTCTTGAGAACAAAGCTGTTCTCACCATCATGGAGCCCAGCCAGAGGATGAGGCCGATGATTACCATATCCTGTGATACAAGTGCTACTCAAGGTCACAGTGAGAGATTCAGATGAGGAACTCAGAGGTCCATTTGAGGAACTGGGGCAAACTGGGGCCCAGGATCACATAGCTAGTGTGTGTCTGAGGCCAGATTTCACCTCAGGAAGAGGAGTCTTCCTGACTTCAGGTCTGGCACTCTATCCACTGGGCCACCAACTGCTCCATTTTGGATAGACATAATTAAAATGTAGAGGTCACTAGGAATAGTTTTTCTTCAAAGCCAGTTATGACTTTTGGACTCTTCCCAGTTACATCACCAGAAAGCTAAGGCCTGGTTACTAGCCCAGACCTCTGAGGTCCTTTGAGTATGAAGGCCAGCAGAAACCCCTACCCACTGCAGGTCCCATGACCTTAGTGTGGCCAGGCAATAATCAGTGGGGTAACTCCTCCCTCAACAATGCCTTACCTCACAATGAACCGCAGTGTGAAAAAAGACCTTCAACAATGGGGGGGTGGGGGTGGGGAGTGTTTTCTGTTAATAATTTCTGGCAAGATTCTTTTTGTTTTATTTTCCACTAAAACACCAGAACACAAATAAAGAACAGAGGAAAGAAACAAAAGCACATCATAAACTTAAATATTGGAGCTTAAATACTAAGTAAGAAAGGGGCAAGCATGGCATGTGCATAGCAAAACATGAGAGGATTCAAAATATGTAACAACAAATTTCCATTTCAAGAAATCCTGTATAATATATACCCCATGTTGCATTGAGAGGTGTCCACCTTTTCTTTCCTTCCCTGTAAGTTTCTTTTTTTTCTCTGCTGCACTTTTTTTTACTTTTTTCTTTTGTTTCCTCTCTTCCTTGCCCGTGAAGGTTAGAATTAAGTGTGGATATGTTTCTCCATAACTGTAGATATATACATGCACACACATATACATATACATATATACACATATAGACATATACTTTCCCAAACAAATTCTACTCCTGATCTTTGTTTTTCTGTTTGTCCATATTTCTTGTTTCCTATCCCTCCTGTTTCCTCTACTTTACTTCCACCTACTAACTTGCCCTCCTATTACTTGCCTACCATCCTTCAAAGATCCCTCCCTATCCTCCTATTCCCATAAATCTAAACACCTTTCTATAGCCCCTATAAACAATTCCCTTACTCTCCTAGAGATCCTTCCCTATTCTCCCAATCCCATTGATCTACACACTGTGCTACATGCCCCTTTTCCCTATTCCCTCCCCTTTCCCTCTAAAGATTCCTCTCTTTTCTTCTCACCCCTCCCTATGCCCTTACTATTTCATTTCTTCTGAATTTAGAAGATTTTTATTCTCTTCTAAATATGTATGTGCTGTTGTCTCTTACACCCATTCCTGATAAAATGTAGAATACCAGAACTCCCAGGTCTCCTTCCCCATCTAATTCCTCTTTATAGATTCTTCCTCTTTATAGATTCTTCCTCTGTACCTCATTTGCATAAAATAATTGCTCTTTATCATTGTTCCTAAATGATTTTACTTTTTAAATTTTTATCATACTCAGTTTTACCCCACTCTTATGAGCTGCCCAATTATTAATAAGAATCTAAGATTTACATTTTACATTTTACATATACAAGTAAACAATCTGTCCTTATTGAATCCCTTATAATCAGTCTTTGGTACATACCTTTCTCTTGGCTGTAGTACGTCAAATCTTCTGTTAAGTTCAAGTTTTTTTTTCTTTTTTTTTTAACAAAGTCTTGAATGTTGATGAACTATCCAGGTGTAAGCTGGCCTTGTGCTCTTTGCAACACAGCTGGATCTGGCATCCCTTGTCAGCAGAGGTTCCTTCCATCTTCCTGGGCTCAGGTGCTCAACTCCCCTCACTAGTCCAGAGGGAAAAGTTCCTGAGCCTTGGGCCAAGGCAGACTCTAAAACCAATAACCCCAGGGCTTGCCACTTATTGTTAAAGAGGACTCTAGCCTGGAGGTGTTTACGCTCAGCAGGATCAACCTTAATTTTGGGATTTCACTTTTGATCTCAAATCAACCCAGGAACACCCCTGTGGTGCTCCTTTTATTATATATTTTTACCTGTCCTTTGCTTGCCCTAAGGTGCTATTTCATCTCTTTTCTTGGGGGAACTTGAGAGCTTGGAATTTTCTGATCTACTTCACCATGTTTCCAGAATCCCACAAGATTTTCACCATAGTCATCCTTAATAGGATGATCCTTCACCTGGAATTTTGTCATCTACCCACGAGTCAGTGAGGCTTCAGAAAGGGCTGAGGAAGGGTCATCCAAGGAGTGAAACAGGGCTGTGTGCTTGCTCCCATGCTTCTTAGCATGATGTCTTCAGGAATGTGGGAAGCCGTCAGAGAGGATGATCACAACATCACAATCAGCTACTGCACCAATGATTATTGAACTTCAGGGGACCATGAACCAGTCGAACAGTACTGGGAGACTTAAATCTCAACTATTTGTTCCCAGGTAATTGTGCACTCAATGCAGCCTCTAACTTGAGATGCAACACAGTATGGATTCATTCTCTGTTGTTGTGGTCATTTTGACCTGAGAATGAACACTAAGAAAACAGATTCTCTACCAGCCAGCACCATACCTTCAACTGGAAGAACTATCAGTTACAGCAAATACAGGAGTTGTGAATACTGTGAAGTACATTTATTTTGACAGTCTATTTTCTACAGATATAGACATTGATAATAAATTCGACACAATCACTCTCAGATGTACCTTAGAGTTTGTGAGAAAAGAGTTTTACACTCCTACCAAACTGAATGTACGGCCTGTTGTGTTGACCTCATTGCTGCATGACTGTGACACCTGAAAAGTCTACCAGCACCATTCCAGCAAATACAATGGCTTCCATTTGAACTGTTTCAGGAAGATTCTGAAGATCATCTGACAAGATAAAGTACTGGATAATGAGGTCTTTTCTCAAGCTAAACTTGGAAGTTTAGCATTCAAACCCTATTGCAGAGAGCCCAACTCTGATGGGCTGGCCATGTTGTTCAAGTGCCAAACATACATTTGCCAGAAAGACTATTTTATGGAGAACTTGCATGGGGCAGGTGATCACATGCTGCTCAGAAGAAGTGATACAAGAACGCTCTCAAGGTCGCTCTCAAGAACTTAGGTTTGACTGTACAACATGGGAGACACTGGCAGAGGAGTGCTCAGCATGGCGTGCCCACATCAAAAAGAGTGCTATGCTCTGTGAGCAAATTTGAGACAGAACAAATTACATGTAGGATGTGCAAATTTGGAGTATCCACCCAAATGCTCATGCGGACTATCTGTGCACAACCCATGGTAGAGCATTCAGAACTCATATTGGTCTGATGAGCCACAGTCGGTCTCACTGAAACTTCACTTTATCATGGTGATGTCATTTTGGTACTTTTCCAGAAGGAAGGACAATAACCAACATGTATACTTATATACATATGTGTGTGCCTACTTTTGGACAGGGCTAAGGAAGACATTTCTTTTACCTGACCCTATATGTTTGGAAGAGGGGTTTGGGTTCTTCTTTCTTTCTTAATGTCAGGTAGTGAAATAGGAGGGAAAGAAGGACAAATTTTGCTGATTGAAAAAAATAAAGCAAAGATATATGGGGAGCTCTGTTAGTAGAATGAAGGAAATGTTCCCATTGGTCATGTGAAATTGATGTCATGCATTATTGGGGAACTGAGATCCAAAACATGTTCCTTGGCTTTTAAAATTAACTGTCCTGAAAAGGTCAGATTGCCAGTACAACGATGATAACAACCATTGCCTAAGATGCAGGGGACAGTATCAGTATTAATATATTTTTCATGAAGGTACTGGTAGACTCCTGATGGGTGAGTTTATTGTTTAAAATGAAGGGGACAGTATCAGTAGTTATATTTTTCATAAACACACAGGTACCCTCATGCTCGGCAAGTGGCTAGTGCTCTTTCCATATTTCCATTAACAGCTGCTGCTGTGGGCACCTGCAGACCAGCTTTCCCTCATCCCTAAGCAGGGCTGCACCAAAGGTCCCATTACATCACAGATATGGAATGCTTTGCAATCTTTGAAGTGAGATGTGAAGGCCACCTGTTCCTTGTGTTGCTATTACCAAGGGATGGCTCGTAGCTGGGAAGATAGAGATGGTGACTCTGGTCAACTGCTGACTAGGCTGTTCCTGAGAACTGTGTCCAGAGGAAGGGAATGAGCTTTCAAGGCCACAGCCCAAGGAGATGGGACCATAGAACCAGATGCCTGGTACATCCATGTATGTAAGACCATGAGGTGGTTATAAGGCTTCCCTGGCCCCTAATATATATTCTGCCCTCAGTTATCTTGTGATTAGTCACTGACAATGGTCTCTACAGAGACATGCATGTCCATGAGGAGTTCTGGGGATCATTCCTGCCTCAGGCATCTCCAGCTGTGTCCTTGCATCCAAGGCACAAGTGGAAAGACATGCTTTGGAATCTGTCCCATTATCAACAGAGACTACTTGACAGCATCCCTCAGGGATGGGCTTGTGAGTCCCTGTGTGACTCAGGAAGCTGCAGAATCCGGGAGCTGGCAGACTTTGCTTCAGGTAGAGATCCATGTGAGCAAACAAAATAAGAGCTTTCTGAGAGAACAGTTGGGCTGAGAGTCTAAAGGACCCCGGAAGTGATGTTTAACAATCATTATTTGCCAGATGCAACAACCTTTTTCAGTTCTCATACTTCTTGACCTCGTTGCAGCCTTTAACAGTCATCACCTTTTTTAAATACCATACAGTATAATGCAATATACGGAAAAAACCTTTTTTTAAGTACTTACTAGGTGTTACATAATGTGATAACCAAAGAAGATACAAAGAAGAAAAGAAGAGATAGCCTTTGGTCTCAAGGAACTTCTGATCTAAAGGGGTAGGTCAACACACAGAAAGCAAGGTAAAAAGTGAATGGAGGGGAAAGGAACCTTCGAGGAGGGGCATAATTGTGTACTGGCATCCAATAAGAATATTTTATGGGAAATGAAGAGCCCTTGGCTTTCAGAGCCCTTTTCACATGGAGGTTTTGGAAGGAGTGTTTTGCTCTGCCTTCCAGCCTCCAATCAGAAAGGCAGAGTACACTGCAGGTTCTGAGGAGGTGAAGTAGTCTCTGTGATGAGGAGTCTCCTTCTGCTGAGCTTTTCTTTGAGGCAGAAATCCAAACAGTGCAGCTGATGGGAAACGATGCTGGCTCTTTGACACTCTCTTAACTTTAGGTTATTCAATATGAATAAGCGACCTGAGGTTGCCTGAAAGTCACTTCATCATCTTCAGGTGAAAAAAGTCAAGCTGCTCTAAGAGAACATTTCTTTGAGTTTCTACAACATCTAATGAAACTGAAAGTTCTCCAGATCCCTGCATTTCAAATATAGGTCCAGATAGAAATTTTCATTCCATCTGTGCAAAAAAGGGATACTCCAAATGGATAACAGAATTCACTTTAATTAGTATAAGTAGCATAGCTTAAAAAGTAATCAAATCAGTCCAAAAAAAAAAAAAAAGCACCACTCCAAACCAGTGTGGGGATTCTGAATGATGTTAGCACATGACCTCATTTACTCTAGTGGAGTAGGAGAGTTAAGATGAGGAATACCAGAGTTCCACATTGATAGCAGCTAACAGAACTTTATTACTGCAAAAGGGAAGAGAACAGAGCAACAAGAACAGTTTTGGGGGTCAGTCCTCATTGTTCTCTGGCACACAATGTGGTGGTTTCTGAATGTAGAACCATGGAATATCTTTTAAATTCTGTTTAAAGGACCAGAGACCCTCAGAGACTAAATTTATACACAGCTTTAGGTAAGGAACACTTAGGAGACTACTAGGGCATCCAGAGGGGAAGATGGTATTGTAGCCAAAACCAGAGAAATGAGAATATTCTCTAACAGAAATAAAAATTGAGGAATGAGGGGCAAGAATGCAAGAAATGAATTATGTGTCAATCCTTCTTGGAGGAGTCCTGCCTAGTTTCCATGTTAATTAGCCTTGGTATGCTAACTTCCTGGGAAATTGAGTCCCCCAGTCAAAAGGGATGTTCTTGGTTTACAATTGCTCATAGTTTCAAGACCATCAAGAAAACATTGCCTTGTCATTCTGCAGTCCATATGGACATAACATAGGCTATCTGGATTTGGGCCAGAACATGGAAGATGTTTCAATCTGCTCTAAGATAAAATAAAAGAAAAATTACCAAAGATGATTACTGATAGTTTGCTTTATGCCAACTTCAAGGTGCCAGCATTCTAGGAATGGAATTGCTGTATTTCTCATTCAGCTCCATCATGGTAAAGGATACAATACTGCAATGTATGTTAGTACAGTAAGATATACAATAATGGAGTTTTCTTTAAAGAAAATTGGTGGACTTCCAGAACTCTCTGTAAGTCCCCTCCAATCATGTCTTACAATCAATTTTTGAAAAAGAAAGCAGCTTACCATCTCAGGACAGCATGGATGGTGAGCAAGAATGGGAGGGGAGCACAGTAGATGAGCAGCATTGGCACACACTGCAACTCCAGGGAGTTGGTATCAAGACTCTGAGCCCAAGGGCAAGCCACTAGTGAGGCTCCACCCACAGAACCAAGGTCAGATTCCCTAAGTAAATCAGCAGTTGGTGCAGACAACAAGGCCCCATCCCCAGTGCAGGGCACTGTGAAGGTCCTATGATTATTGTTAACTAGCAGTGATGGGCCAATATGGAAGCCTTACCTCCAGAATAAGCCAGCAGTGAGATTCTTCCCCCTAAGAAAGCCAGCAGCAAGGTCCTGCCCCTACTGCAGGGCAGCAGCAAAACTTTTCTACCATCACCCCACTCACAGACACAAGAGCCAGCTGGGAGGCCCTGTTCCAGGGCAAACCTTGAGCAATGTCTTGAGTTCTAACGCAAGAAGTTAGAGAGAGCCCAACTGTTAAAAAAACAAATAAACAAACAAAAAACGTCAAAAAATAGACAGAAAAATATTAATTCAAAAAAACTGTGACCATATTAAGTGATGACAGATAAGATCAAAACAAAAATTCAAAAGAGGACAACAAGGTTAAAATGCCTACATGTGAAGTTTCAAAGGGGAATATGAACTGATCCCAAACCCAGAAAGTCCTCTTGGAAGAGCACAAAAAGTAGTTTAAAAACAAAGAGAGGTAGAAGAAAAATAAATGAGAGTTATGAAAGAGAATTATGAAAAAAAGAGTGAATTCACCACCAAAGAAGAGGAAATTAAACCAATAATTAGGGGTTATTTTACCCAACTATGTGCCAATAAATCTGACAATTTAAGTGAAATGGATAACTATTTACAAAAAGACAAATTTCACAGATTAGCAGAAGAGAAAATAAAAATACTTAGATAACCTCATTTTAGACAAAGAAATTGAATAAGCCGTCACTGAAATCCCTAAGAAAATATCTCCAGGACCAGACAGATTTACAAGTGAATTCCATGAAACATTTAAAGAACAAGTAATTCTAATACTATATGAACAATTTGGAAAAACAGGCAAAGAAGGAGTCCTATCAAACTCCTTTAATGACACAAATACGATGCTGACACTTAAATTGGGAAGAACCAAAACAGACAAAGAAAATTATAGACCAATTTTGCTAATGACTATTGATGCAAAAAAATGAAATAATATGTTAGCAAAGAGAATAAAGCAACTGATCATGAGGATGATACATTATGACCATGTGGCTTTTAGACCAGCAGTATGGGGCTGGTTCAATACTAGAAAAACCATTAGCATAATTGACCATATCAATAACAAAGCCAGCAAAAATGACCTGATTATCTCAGTAAATGCCAAAAATATTTTGAACAAAATATAGTACACATTTCTATTTAACACACTAGATAGAATAAGAATAAATGAAGGCTTCATTGAAGTAATAAGTAGTATCTATCAAAAAAATTAGCAATACATTTTTTGTAGTTTGTTCTTTTCATGATTTCTTCCATTAGCTCTCATTCTTTTTTACATGACTAACATGGAAATCTGTTCAATATGAATGAATATGTAGAGCCTATATCAGATTGCATGCTGTCTTGGGGACTGGGCAGGGAAAGCAGGGGGAGAAATTTTAGAACTCGAAATTTATGGAAGTAAATGCTGAAAACTAAAAATTAATTAATTAAAATAATAATTTAAAAACCCGCAAGCATTATGTGTAATGGCAATAAGTTAGAAGTATTTCCAATAATATCAGGGGTGAAACAAGGCTGCCCAATATCACCACTGTTCTTCAATATTGCACTAGAAATGTTAGCTTTAGCAATAAGGGAAGAATAACAAATTGAAGGATTTAGATGAGGCAATGAAGAAACAAAACTATCACTCTGAAGATGACATGATGGTATACTGAGAGAATTCTAGAGTCAATTAAAAAAATTACCTGAAATAATTAACAACTTTAGCAAAGTCAAGGGGTAAAAAATAAACTCACATAAATCATCAACCCATCTATTACCAACAGTATCCTGCAACAAGAAATGGAAAGAGAAATTCCTTTTAAAATAACTGCAGATAATATAAAATATTTGGGAGTCTATTTGGCAAAACAAACCCAGAAACTCTATGAATGCAATTACAAAACACTTCACATAAATAAAATCAGATCTAAACAACTGGAAAAACATCAATTACTAATGGATAGGCTGAGCTGATATTATAAAAATGACAACTCTATATAAATTAATTTACTTACTCAGTGCCTTACCAATTAACTACCAAAAATTATTTTATACAGCTAGAAAAAATAATAACAAAATTCCTCTGGAAGAACAAAAGGTCAGGAATATCAAGGGAATTAACAAAAAAAATGCAAAGGAAGGTGACCTAGATGTAGCAGACCTTAATTTATGCTATACAGTAGCAATCATCAAAATTATTTGATTCTGACTAAAAAATAAGGTTAGTGATCAATGAAACAGATTAGGTACACATGACGCAGTAGCAAATGATGATAGTAGTCTGTTTAATAAACTCAAAGACTCCAGCTTCTGAGATTAAGAACTCACTATTTGACAAAAACTGCGGGGGAAACTGGAAAATAGTGTGGCAGAAACTAGGCATAGACCAGTATCTTACCATATACCATGGGTACACGATTTAGACTAAAAGGCTCATACTATAAGCAAATTAAGAGAGCAAGGAATAATTTACCTGGCAGATCTATGAAGGAGGGAAGAATTTATGACTAAACAATTATGAAATGCAAAATGGATAATTGTGATTACATTCAATTAAAATGTTTTTGCACAAACAAAACCTATGGAACTGGTTCAGTAATGTAAATTGGTTCAACCATTCTGGAGAACAATTTGTAACTATGCCCACAGGATTACAAAACTATATACACTCTTTTGCTCATAAATATTGCTGTTGTGTATATACCCCAAACAGATCAAGAAAAAGAAAAAGGAATCATGTGTACAAAAATATTTATGGCAAATCATTTTCATGGTGGCAAAAAAATGGACATTGAAGGGCTGTATATCTATTGGGGCATCGTCAAAGAAACTACAGTGTATGAATGTGAAAGAATATGATTGTGCTGTAGGAAATGTTGAAGGGGATGGTTTCAGAAAAACCTGAGAAGACATTTATTAACTGATGCAAACTGAAGTGAGAAGAACCAAGAGAACAATGTGCACAGTAGCAGTAATATTGTAAAGATAATCAACTGTGACTTAAAAACTC
This sequence comes from Lagorchestes hirsutus, assembly GCA_028533205.1. Classification (NCBI taxonomy): domain Eukaryota; kingdom Metazoa; phylum Chordata; class Mammalia; order Diprotodontia; family Macropodidae; genus Lagorchestes; species Lagorchestes hirsutus. Next base: position 3,115,630 of record CM052673.1, read on the forward strand.
TGATCAATGCAATAATTCACCACAATTGAAAAAGAGTGATTTTTAAAAAAGACTATCCACCTCCAAATAGAGAATGGATAGATTCAAACAAGATTGAAGTATATTTTTTCCTTTTGATTTTTCTTCCTTTTGGGTGAACAAATCTAATGTGAAAATATATTTTTCATTATTTAATAAGTATAATGGGTATACTGCTTGCCTTCTCAATGGGTGGGGAAGAGAAAGGAAAAAATGGAATTTAGAATGAAATAAAAATAAGATTTAAAAATATAAAAAAATAAACTTGTTGTACCAAAAAAAAAAAAAGAGATTACATTCATATAAAAGAATCATAGTCCATGGATATAACATGTGTGGGTGTTTACAAGATTAAGAGTGATAACATTGTTTATGTGTAAAGTGCAATTGATGAATAAATCATGTGAATTGAGGAACTGGGAAGTTATGGCATATTAGAGAACATCAACAGGTATATTGAAATCAAATAGAAGAAGAGCAGAAATTATTGTACTGAGAAAAATCTTTAAGTATATTCAGTTATGAAGGAGAGGAAATGTTCAAGGTGGGGATAAATTTTGTAATTTCTTATTAATATGTAGGGAGGAATTAGCAACACCATGTTTTATTAAAAGATGTTGAAAATTGTTTTTGAATGTAATTGGGAAAAATAAAATATTTTTTGAAAGTATAAGAGGTGAGAGGAAGATTTGATTGTCCCCTTCTATAGTTCAGATGATATAGTCACAGGATGAAACCACAAATGATAAGGTTTTGTTAACAAGGTGTTAACCTTATGTTATTCTTTTATAAAGTTTGAAAAATTCTCTTCTTATTGAGTCAAGAAGGAGTAATGCCATTTGATGAGGAAAAAATAAAGTTAGGTATATTTTTTTAATAAAAATAAAATCAGGAAGCAAATGAATAGTAAGTACAATTTAATGTTTCTCTGCTAAATCTATAAAAAGTTAAGGTAAAAAAAAGCAAAACACACAGACTCGGCCTTTGAATGATTTGAAAGAAAATAGAGAAAACATTACAACTAGATTCCTTCAGAAAATTAATTTCCATTGAACAGTTTTGTTCAGTAGTACATTTCTCTTGCCTCTGACTAATATTCTTGATAGCTCTAGTTAATCAGAACTGTGTTTTAGTAAAAACAGGCACTTTAAATACATAAATTATTTTTCTAGAAATCAATGCAAATTATTGTTGACCATTTGACAATGAGGCAAATTTTATTATAGGTCATAAAGGATAATAAACTATTTTGTTATCAAAGAGTTGGTGGAAGTGGTATAAAGTAAGTAGTGAAGTCTATATAGAGGCTATATCAGTAACTTTAAATATCAAAGGATTTGCGTAAGTGCACTGTGAAAAGATACTGTTGTTTAATTTATATTTAATTGGACCAATGTGAATTACTTCCAAACAAGTGCACTCTCACCATTACTTTTCTGAGTATTTTTTAATTAAGCATAACCTATTGATAACAGTGTGTCCTGAAACTGGAAATCCTTGCAGCTAGATTCAAATTGTTAACATTAGTAATTATGTAGCTTTATTTGACTCAGTTGATTCTAAAAATAGCATGAGTTTGATTAGGATTTCTGATTCAAAATCATTTGAAAATTAATTCCCCCTTGATGAGAGACAAAGCTAAAATTCCTAATGGATTAATAGATACAGTCATTTAAGAACCTACAATACTGAAAAATACCACAAACTTTGCAAAAGGAAGAGGAAAGTAGGAAGTAAGATCCTTCAAAGTCAAAGAAAAAGTGCTTACAAGTTTCTTTACAAATTTAAGGACCAGCTCTACAAAGTTGCTTTTATACAATAGACTATGAATTCTGGAACCATAACTATGTATAAGCTTTGTCATTACCAGGTGAATTTCTCTTTAACATAGGTGGATGAAGACTTCTCTAGCATAAAAAAAAAAGGTTAACTTTGATAAGGAGATGGCTGATTTCTCCAAAGTCATGCTACATACAGAAATCTGTGACATTCTACAACGAGAAACTAGGAGGGACCTTAAATTTTGCACTTGTGGTGAGTGAATTGTATTTAGGTTTGACTATCACTTCTAAAATCTATGAGATTGTAACCCACTTCTAATTACTCAAAAAGCCTCAAAGAAATTGGAACAAGCTATGCGTTTGTAAGCTTTTGAGAACTCCCAAATGTGACAATATGACAATTAATTGGTTTTACATAATAAAAACGCACTAAAGTACAAAAGAAAATTCACTACAATGAAGATTAAGTCTTTTGGAAATCTTGGATATGATTGGAAAATAAAGACTAGAAGAATTAAGCAAGCAGAAGAAAGAAGTGCCAAATCAGAATACTGAAGGCACAGTTTAAAGGATTTTAATCAAAGTTCACTGAAAGGAAACAAGAAAAAAGGAAGGAAGGAAGATTAAGCAGGTAGGGATGAGAGAAGAATAGGTTAGAGAGTTAAAGGAAAATTGGAATCTTTTTCACTGACATGATGTGAAAAGAGAAATGTAAAATTAAGGTTATTGGAGTTTGCAGAAGGAGAATTGAGGAAGAGTTCTGCTTCCACTGAAATTTAAAAAAAAGATTTGAGAAATTCAGAAAGAAATGCCTCTTTGATGAGTACTGTATGTCTCCCTTCTTCAATCAATATGAGATTACAAAAGAAATTCCATAAGACTTTGATGTGGTAAGCTGAAATTTAATAAATACATATTAAATAACTGATTGGTAGAGAAAATATTCTTTTAGTCTGACTTAAACAGTTATGCTAAAGGCCTTTGTAAAAACAATTTTTTTTCCTGACTGGGTTACAACAAAAAAAGACTCAGGGTAAGGAGAGATGTGCCCCTTATTTACCCTCTTAAGGTAAAGCAGTAGCATTAAGTTAGGCAAATAAAAAGAACTGATTTGATTCTGAGGGATTTGAAGAATAACAAAATAGTCATAAGGAGCTGGCAGTACCAGCACAAATTTTTTTCAACATGAGCTAACTAAAAACAGTGGAACATTGGGAGAAAGGATATTTAAAGATGGCCTTTAGTAATTATAAATTATATGTATATATTTTATTATAATAATTATAATTTATATGTACTTATTATATAGTAATTATAATTGATATAGCACATATATAGTAACATATAGTAATTATATATAGTAATATATTACAGTAATATATGTATATATTAATTATAAATTATAATTACATTGAACTGACTTGGCTGAAATTTTTTCCCTAAAACTAAAATATAAGGTGGTCTTGATAACAGTGAAATGAAATATTTGCACCTATCTCCCAGGGTTGTATGACGAATCACATGATTTTGAAGTGCTTAACACACTGCCCGACTGGTAGAGAGGATAAGAACTGTTAATATTCAGACGTCATAGGAATTCAATTGGACAAAATGCTCTGCCAATTTAAAAGATTTTTTATTGGCTTTGGAAGTTACCAAATTTTCTGATACTTTTCAAAAAATTCAAATTACAACTGAAAAATAAAAAACTAAACATTTTAAAGTTCCACAGAAGGCATGGCTCTGAAATTCCCTGAATTAAGCTTCACACACCAAGAAAAAATCTGGCATGAGGGAAGCTCTATATAAACAATTGAGATGTGACTAGTATGAAAAATGCCAGGGCTATGAGATAAATGATTTCCTACGATCATTTTATTGGTAATAAGTTTGAGATATGTAGAATTGCTTATATTCTTATATATTTCAATTTTTTTTCTCATTTTGTGAAATTAAAAACCATTGCATCAGAAATGTCATTAGACAGGTAACTTTACCTTTTTTCCTGGATGTTGTTATGAATGGAACTCCTGAAAAGAATGTTTGATAACTTTTAAATATTTAATGGGCCATATTTCATTTTAATTAGAAAAAAGTAACAATGGCCAACTGCTGAGAGGAATAAATAGCAAAATCCTCTTGAAAGATCGTTGCTGTGGGATTCCTTTAAGACTTCCTACTCAGTTTGGGTCCTAAGATCTTACCAGTCCATCTAACAGTGTTGGAAAACTCTGTAGTGTTGAAGTCTGGGGAACTAGGACATGTTCTGGCTGCACTCACAAGTGCTTGGGCTGATTAATGAGAGTATATACACAAACTTAGGTAAAAGTAACTTTATTTAAGGTTGCATTGATAACAGAAATTTTCCAGATAAAATATATACCAGACATTTTCAACTCCTTGTGAGGAATCAACAAGCAATTCATCAAGATACCCTGCAACAAAATATGCAGGTTTTATTCTCCAAACAGGTATCTCATACAAGTTTCTTATTAAACAGAGGCATCTTCAATTTACAGTACTCCAGTACAAACCCGACAGTCATCTAGGCATTGTTCAGTGGCTAGATAACTCAGGTCAAAGGTGGCTGCTGTTCAGATGCTATATAAGGGTGTTAAAACTTAAGTCAGAAAACTGCTGGGACTTGGGGGGCAGATTACTTGGTTACCTTGACCTCTTCCAGTTTACTATGTTTTGTCCCAGAATATGTTCTAGGATCATTCTAAGATATTTTTCAGATCAGCTCATAAGATTAGGTCTCAAGGTTTTAATGATTTAAAATTAACTCCTGTTATTGTGCTAGTATTCAGAGAGCACTGCCATTAATAGTCAAGATCTGAGATCTAATCTGACCAAAGGGGTAAAGGAATCATTTAATCTCTCTCAGCCTCAGACAAAAATAACAGGATATACCTCCAAGGGTTGTAAACCCTAGTCAAGTGCTTTGCAAGCCATATAAGAAGGCATCTGTGAGGTGACATTTTTGAGGAGATTATAAGATGACCAAATCTAAAACTGCAATGATTTACTACCAAGAGGTCTCTTTTGTAGTAGAAACAGCCCAAGACTAGAGTAAGGAGAGGCCAGGGCTGGAACCTACATCCAACACTTCCCAGCTGTGTGATCAAGGGCAAGTCACATCACTTCAGCATGTATTTTCAGAGGATTGTTGTGGGGATCAAGTGAGACAAAGTATGTAAAGGCACTTTGTCAACCTTAAAAGCTATGTGTCAGGTGAATAGTTGGATAGCTACCTTGATGGAAACCCTGATGAAAAGATAAAAGGATTTTGGGCTACTTAAGGACTATGCTTTGAATAATTCTGGACAGTGAAAGAGACACTTAAATACAGCCTCCATAGCTGTGTGACCCTGGGCAAGTCAATTAACCTATGTCTGCTTCAGCTTCCTCATCTGTAAAATGGGGATCATAACAGCATCTACCTCTCAGTGTAAAACATTTTGTCAATCTTAATTCAAATCTAAAGGATAATTATTATTATTCCCACCTAGAAGTGCATAGTCACGGCAGTGAGTTGGAAGGCCAACAGTTACTACAGCAAAGGAATAAATCAGATGAGACAGTCATCACACTGGGACATCAATGATTGGTAAAAGGACTGAATACCTCACAAACAGGACAAAAGTTTAAAAAAAAAGCTCTGCTGTGAATCAGGACTTAGGTATTACTCCTGGGTCTAACACCACCTTTCTATGTGCCCTTGGTTGTAACTTGGTTTCTGAGCCTCAGTTTTTTCATCTGCATAATGAAAGGTTGGACGAGATGATCTCTAAGGTCCTTTACTATTCCAATATTTTATCTCTAAAATATCAGTGAGCATAAAAAAAAAAAAAAGAGAGAGCCCTGGCTTGTTTGTGGTGGAAGCTGAGAACATTAGGCAGAGAACACAGACTTTTCTGCAGTATGTATTCGCTGGTGTTTACTAAGCTGCGTGTTCCACCCAAAGCTCATGCCACATTCATTACACTGATAAGGTTTCTCACCAGTATGAATCCTGTGATGAGATGTAAGGGAAGAGGTATATCTAAAAGTCTTTCCACATTCATTGCATTCATAAGGTTTCTCTTGACTATGAATTCGTTGATGCTTACTAAGTTGTGCCTTCTGACAAAAGGCCTTACCACATTGATTGCATTCATAAGGTTTAGCTCCAGTATGAGTTCTCTGGTGTCGAGTAAGCTGTGTTCTCCGGCTAAAAGTCTTCCCACATTCACAACATTCATAAGGTTTCTCTCCTGTATGAATTCTCTGATGTTCAGTCAGTTGGATGCTCTGGGGGAAGGCCTTACTACATTCATTACATATATATGGTTTTTCACCAGAATGAATTCTGTGATGGTAAGTAAGGGATGAGCTGTGTTTAAAAGCTTTCCCACATTCATTACATTCATAAGGCTTCTCTCCAGTATGAATCCTATGATGGGAATTAAGGGATGAGCTATGTCTAAAAGTTTTCCCACAGTAATTACATTCATAAGGTTTCTCTCCAGTATGAATTCTCTGATGTCCAAGAAGTTGTATGCTCTGAGGGAAGGCCTTCCCACATTCATGACACTCATAAGGTTTCTGTCCATTATGTGTTCTCTGATGTAAAACAAGATGCGTGCCTCGGATGAAGGCCTTCCCACATTCATGACACTCATAAGGTTTCTCTCCAGTATGTGTTCTCTGATGCTCAATAAGATGTGATCTCCGGCTGAAGGCCTTCCAACATTCAGTACATCCATAAGGTTTCTCTCCTGAATGACTTCTCTCGTGTCGAGCAAGATGAGCACTCTGGCCAAAGGCTTTCCCACATTCATTACATTTATATATTTCTTTTCTAGTGTGAGTTTTCTGATGCTCAAGAAGTTTTATGTTCTGGGGAAAGGCCTTTCCCCATTTATCAGATTTACCAAATTCCTTTCCAGGATGAATTCTCTGATATGAAATAATGGATGAACTGCGGCATATGGTATTCCCACATTCATTATATTCCTGAAGTTTCTCTTCACTGCAAATTCTATGATATTCAATAAGATCTGAATTACAATTGAAGGACTTTTCATATTCACTGTACTTAGAAAATATCCTCTTTGAGCAGTTTCTGTTGCATTTGCTTAGGTCTGCATCACGTCTGAAGCTCTTTCCACGTTTGTCACATTTATGGTGACTGTTTGCTATTTGTTCTCTCAGCTGTAGAGAAGGGATTGTCCCTAGGCTAAAGTTTCTGCCATATTCATTACATTCATGGCCTCTTACTGTATTCAAAGAATTCCTTTGGGTGAGTTTTACTTGCTGAGAATGTTTCTCCTCAAGACTTTGCTGCCTCTCTAGCTTGGCTTCTCCCAACGTAGTGACATAGGCACTATCCCTTGGGAGTATTTCTTGAGATGACACACTCATGGAAATGCCCAACTTTGGAGTTTCAGGTCTAGTCTCCAAGTCTGGAAAAAAAAAAGAAATATCTATTCCGCCCAATGCAATACTCTTAGTCTTATTTCTCATGTATTGTACCCTCTCTTCCCTACCCCACCCCTCAAAAATAATGGTGAAACTTTAAAGGGTAGAACAAATAATTTATAATTTGTAAAACAAAAATAAGTTTTTTACAATGACCACAACCCAGTGAGATATTTAAGTCATTCTTAAAATTTCTAAATAAGTAAACAAAGATCTGGGGTGATTAATGACTTCCTCAAGGTCTCATAACTAATAATAGACTAGCAAAAGTAAGACCCAATGGAATAAACTCTCTGTATATGGAAATATTTCATCAAAGGCTGCATGATCATCCAATAGGAACAGTAGAAAGAGGATTGCTGCATTGGGTCAGAGGTTGGACTGAATTGCTCCTCATTTTACACAAATTCTATGATTCTGACTCCTTATTTATCCTAGATGAAGTGCTGTGGTGTAAGAAGCAATCATTGGAAGACCATGGTTCTGATTACCCCCGAGTCTTTTCCACACTGGCCCTGGTCCTGTCTCCACCAGGGTCTCTGAGCTGTTCTCTCTCTAGCCCTCTGGAAGGGCCCTGTTGCAAGTGTCTGTCATTTATGACAGGCATAATTAGAGAGCTAACATATTATTAAAAGGTACAGATTAAGAATTACATTATTCTTTGATGTTGTAATGAAAGAAAGAGCACTGCAATGAGAAATAAAACCAGACTTTAGTACAAACAGTAGCCATTTGAATAAAAAAAGAAAACCTTCCCCTCAAAAGGGTCAAGGCATAGACATACGGCTTTTCAGATTGGTGTAAAAACAGGAAGGAGGAGCGTTCAACAGAAAGAGCAAGGAAAACCAGTCTAATGAGGAGGCAAGTAACAAGATACCAAAGGAACATACTAAGGGAAAGGAATGGCAGGAGGGGAAAATAGCAGACGGTGAACCAAGAATGGGAGCCCTAGTCTGGGACAACCACCTAGAACCTCATTATCTCACACGTGGAATCCTGCCATAGGATCCTCCCTCATTTGCTAATATGTTTCCCCCCACAATTCATCCATCAAATGACTGTGAAATCTTCCTTGATTACCTTCTGACTATGCAGCTTAATGCAGGATCTCCCTGACTGTCCCTTTCTCTTAATTTTTCAAGGGCTTACTCTTTTGACCACTCATTGTAACAGAAGATAGGGATGTTCATTATTATTGGCAGTTTTTAAGCCTTTTCATTTTTATTGGGAGGGTAAAATCCTGGAGGGCTGTGAATTAATTTCCTACTCTTATGACTTCCATATGGTCCTTAAAAAATTTTATATAGTTACACCTATAGCTAGAGCTATATGTATATGGTCGTTGTCCTTCATCTTCGAAGAGGACTAAAATGACATCACCAAGATAAAGTGAAATTTCAGTGTGTCTGACTGTTGTTGATCAGAACAATATGAACTCGGAATGCTCTACCACAGGTGTATACACATACATACATACATACATACACACACACACATCTATATCAATACAAATGTATTAGAATAATAACTGTTTGAAAGTATTAAAAAAAGATATTGGAATAAGATGAAGTTAAGCTAAGCTCTATAACTAAGCTATATGCAAAAGAAAAACTGAAAAGAAGCCCAAGTACCAGCATCATTCATCAGAAAACATAAAAGTCTCTCTAAGAGGAAGCGGTTCAATATTCTCATGCCCAATGACCACTTGGATCAGGCTAAGCTCATACCCATTTTCAGAGCCCTACCACCTTCCAGTCAGTATCTCTCTGCAGTCTCATCCCACATCTCACCCTGTATTTCTCTGGCATGTGCTGTATGTCTGCATGTGTGTGTGTAGCTCCTGTATTTTATACTACACACCCAGGCCTCTCTGCTGTGTCCCTAAAAACAGGATCAAACTTCAAAGAGAAGAATCCGTCAGAATACTCCCTTAGGTGTAATGGTTCTTTGTCACTGGTAAGAGAAATCCCCCATGGTCACACAAGAATGGGAGAGGCAGACAAGCCAGTTACTAGGTTGGCTGAACTGAGACTCAGAAGGACTTAACAAGTTTCCCAATGTACTGTAATATCTAGAAGTGGGACTCAGACCCACATTTCTTTACTCTCATCCCAGGGAATGTTTGCTCCCCACAATGTAAAGCAAACAGGACATATCTGTTATTATTTTTCTGAAGACAAAACAGACATTGAAAAACGAGAGAGACAGAACAGAAATGAATAGTCAAGGGAGATGTCGCAGAGGGAGGAGAAGGTGACTATCAATGAGACAGAAAGTAGAGAGGGATGACTCAGTGTCTGGGGAGGTGAAAACAGGTTCATGCTAGACAACTCCAGCCCTGGGGAGTTTGGAAGAAAGCCCCCAATAAAGACTATCTGAAGTGCCTCTTTCCCCTTGATGGATGGCTGAGCTTTCACCGGCCAAGCCTCACTCACCTGCACACCTGCACCTTGGGCCTTCTTCCTCTGGCATCCAAGGTGCGTCCCCTTTCTCCAAATGGAAGATCACATCTGGTTTGAACATGGCAAGCCCTGCTCATTGAAAACAGGAAAGTGCTAGTCAGAGCCAACTCAGAACGTGGTACTAACCCCTTTATTTTCTGGGAACAGTGGGCATAATTCTCAGAATGAATTTAGACTTAGAAATAAAATTATTCATTAGACCCATCCCAGTAAGAGCATAGAAATCCACTATCTTCAGATACCTGCCCTGAGACTGTTGGAAAAACTATAGGGAGCCCTCTTACCCAGGCACACCAAGTTTCTATAGTTCTCAAGAGTCACATCCTTGTACAGCTCCTTCTGAAAAGCATCCAGGTGGCCCCATTCCTCCCAAGTGAAGTCCACGGTCACATCCTTGAATGTCACTAACTCCTGGAAGCAGACACAAAGCTGCGGTAGAGACCATCCCTCCTACTCCATGGTCAGAAAGGGTATATCTCACACCTTGTGGATCTGTTTTGTACCAGATTTGGAATCACCGTCCCAAGTGCTCCATCACCCAGTTTTCCTCCCAGTGTGGTTGTGCAGGGAATCTAGGAGGTCAGAACTATTTCCATAATAAGCCAAGATGTTATTTGCATATTCTCCAACTCCACATTCCAGTGTGCCTGGATTTTCTTCACGTACTGCACCCAGAACAACATGGGACAACAAGAAGAATGCAAAAGCAGGTGCAGAACTCAACTATTCTCCACTAAGTTAGATCATAAACTGAGTTATTAAAAAAAAAAAAAGTAAGACTATGCCACTTCTCAGCAGATTTGTTTTCGAAAATATATTCTCAAAAGTATATTGTTTATGTTCACATGTAATGGGTTTCTTGTTATTTTAAATAAACTAATATTTTAAAATATCAGTTTTAACTTCTACTAAAGTAAATATGGGCTGGCCAGGGGGAGCCATAGTGCACCTGGAGACAAGGAGGATCTTGGTTCAAATCCAGCCTCAGATACTTCCTAGCTGTTTGCCTCAGTTTCCTCATCTGTAAAATGGGCTGGAGGAGGAAATGGCGAACCACCCCAGTAACTTTGCCAGGAAGAGACCACGGGAGTTAGGGGAGTCAGAGGCGACTGAAAGGATCCAACAACCGTAACAAACACCGCGACCTCCCTGACCACCCGTCTCTTCCCCGTCCAGGCCTCAGTTTCCCCCGCTGGACACTGGCTGCCCCTCACCTGGGGGGCCTGGGATGCTGGCTGCACGGGACCCATCTCCGGCTCCTCCAGGTCCGGCTTCGGGGCGGGGGGGTCTGGGGAGACAAAGGGTGAGAAGGGCAGGGCTGGCAGCGCCCCCAGCCCAGGTGGGCATCTTTCCGAAGCCTCTGCTCGGTGGCAGGCAGGCAAACCAGCCTGGGGGGGGGGGCGGAACGGCCTGGGGGGGGGAGAACGGGGCAGGCAGACCAGCCTGGGGGGGTGGAGGAGAACGGGGCAGGCGGACCAGCCAGGCGAGAGCGCCCCTGGGGAGGCTTCCTGGAGGAGGCAGCGGCCTGCAGACTCCCTTCCCCTCCCCCACACCCCAGCAGCAGGTTCCGCCCTCCTGGCCCCGGGCCCACACCACTAATTGGCTCCAAGGCCGCGCCCCCGCCAGGCCTGACCAATTGGAGCCTGCGCTCGCGCAAGGGGCGGGTCGCACATGCGCCGGGCGCTCCGCCCTCTCTGCCCACCCGTCCTCCGGCTCCCACTCACCCCAGGACGGACGCAGGGCTCGGAGCCCCGGCAGCGGCTAAAGGAGCGGAGCTGAGAAGGGCACGGACCGAAAGGGCCTGGGAAAAGAAGAGCAGCGCCACAGGAGGGGAAAGAGCGGAAGCGGAAGTGACGTCACAGAGAGCCGAGGCTCCTCGCGTCTTGCCGTTTCCATGAGAACGGCTGGAGAGAAAGTTACAGCACTGCGCATGCTCAGTAGCTCATTACGTGCTGGCCCTGCCCATACTGTGTGTGTTCTCTCAGAAGGGGTGGAGCCGGAAGGCCGCCCACGTGTCCAGCACGTGCAGTACGGGTGCCCCCTGGTGGTGGCCCTGAGAACAGAGGGCAGTATATTCCACATACACGCACAGGCACATCATGCACATGCATGGCCGTTTGCCTGAGCAGATCTTTAGGGCAATAATGGCACCGATCTCAGATGGAATGGAGGGCACTGGATGGCCTGGAATCACCCCGGAGGCTCCACACTGACCCAGATAGCCACGTATTCATGTTATTGAGTCCCACTGTGTTTATTTATTTTGTTGGCTGTTTCCTATTACATCGTGTTCCTGCCTGACAGCTTGTCTGAATGTGGGGGGAGGGAGGAAGTGGCCAAAAACCTAAATGCGTAAAAATGAGAAAGCCTCCGGATTAAGGGCTGCCATCCGCGAGGAGCAGGACAAGTGACTTGTCTAGGGCTGAGTCCCCTTAAAGCGGACAGGACCCAGGACATCACCAACATTATCTCCTTGGCCTGTCACAGCAGCCCTGGAGGCAGGTGCTATTGTTGTCCCCACTTAGAAACGAGGAAACTGAGGCTCGGGGTCGCACACCTCGCGCCTGTGTCCCAACGGAACTCAGGTCTTTCTGACTCCAGGTCTAGGGCTCTAGCCACAGCATTAGCTACATGTCATCCAGCAGAACACACGGAAATGTTCCTTTTCTAAAAAATGGAAGAGGTTTCTCAATATGAGATATAATATCTATATCAGTGGCTATGAGGTGGAAGAGAATTAGAAAGAAAAACAAAACAGAAGTAAAACCCCATGGCCCCTAAGGCCAGTAATGCATCAAATACAGAGGGTTAGAGTCTTAATGCAGGGAAGCAAATGACCCTCTGAGTCCTAAGTAGAGGAGAGGAGAAGAAAGTGCTAGGGGGAGGGGCAGGGGAGTGTTGTAGAGGAAAATAAAGGATGAGGAAAGGAGAGTAGTTAGTGGGAAGAAAGGAAGGAGAGAGGAAAGGTTAGCCAGCGGAAAGTAAGGTACTTTCCAACCCTCAGGGAGACTGTGATCTGACATAGATATACTCTAAAGCAATCCAACCCTTCCATTCCCCTCACTCAAAGCCTTGTTTAGGGTGCTGCCAAATTTGTTTTCACCTTAAATCTATTCTTCTCCACTCCCTCCATCTTCTCATAGTCATTAACATCCAAGTCCTTCCTCAGAACACCTCCTCCACTTTTCAGGGTTTCCAGAGAACAAGTGATACTAGGGCAGTCTGGACAGGTGCCTCCCATCTCCACCATGAAACAGCTTTCATCTGTAATCTGTGGTCGCATCAGCCTCACCCTCCTGTCTGCGTCCTTCTACATAATTTGCTTAGCAGAAACACACAACTGATCATCAGTTCCTTCCGTTCCTTCTTTGCTGTCAGACTCAACATTCATGGCACAGTGCTCTAATGTAGATTTCTGCTCTAAGGCTGCCCAGTGCTGTGTGTGTTCGTCCTTTGTTGCCGAAGAAGACCATGCCATCAGAGAAGTAATGACATGACTTGCACTTGACTTTGTTTTGAGTGAGGGAGGGCTGTACAGGTCACCAGCCTCACTTCTCCTCCAGAGCCATCTGAACCCAGTGACCAGATATTCATCAGGATGACTGGAGAGAACCCAGGATGAGGCAATTGGGGTTAAGTGACTTGCCCAAGGTCACACAGCTAGTGAGTGTCAAGTGTCTGAGGTGAGATTTGAACTCAGGTCCTCCTGATCTGCACTGGTGCTCTATCCACTGCACCACCTAGCTGCCCTGCCCAGTGCTATAAGCATGGAATGGATAAAGATGGTTGAATTCTAGTAGCTATTGACTAGAGTCTCTGGTTTCTTACACTCATTTTGCTCTGTATAAGTAAACTTAGAGAATCCAAGTACACATAAGCAAGGGGACTTCATATGACACTCCATAGACAAGACTATCAAACTCCACCAGTTTCCTTAATGAAGGGAAGAAAATAGTCTTGAAATAAGATTCAATGTCCAGTTTCAGCAAGGATAATAGTACTTTCACACCTAGTTTCAAAGGTTACTATTTAGTCCTGATAGTTTTCCTCTCTATATAGCTTAATATCAGAATTATTTCCTTCAACATTTGCTGAAATGAATCAACAGGAAGAATTTATGAACTACCAGTTGTGTTCCCAACACTATCTTGACAATCAAGGATACAAAAATGAATTTTTTTCATTTTTCAAGAGCCATTCCTCAGACAAGTGGTCACAAGATATGAAGAGTTTTTGAGATAATTGCAAATTATAAATTACATTAATTGCCATTTGGAAACTTGCTGCAAATCAATAATATAAGAGAAATACAAATTTTAAAAATTCTGAGTTTTCACCTCTCACCCTGAAAATGGACAAAAACAAAAATCAGCATAGTGCTGGAGGAGTTGTGGGAAGAAAGGAATACTCATACACTGTTGGTAGAACTGTGAATCAATCCATCCATTTTGACTATCCATTTGGAATTATGTAAATTTATGACATTTCTTCATACTTTTCGACTGAATAAATCCCTCCACTAGACATATAACCCAAGAAGTTCAAAGATGAAATCAGAGGTTCAGCAGGACTCTTTGAGATAACCACAACTACAACAACAGCAACAACAACAACAGAACTGGAAACAAAAGTCAACTAGCATATAAATTTAATTCCTCCTACACAGACAGGAGAAAAATCACAAGAAGGAACCTGAGCTCTGAGAGACTGAGAAAGCCAAAAAGAAATGGTGCTAGAAAACAGTTAAGGGAACATAGTTGCCTCCCTTTGACAGAAGTATGGGGGAGATATATCAAAAGGGAATGTCAGATAGAGTCATTATCAGGTAGTCTTGTTTAATGAGGTTTTTTTTTTTGTTACAAAGAAAGGTTTGACAGGGGAGAGGGCGGGACAGTGGTATAGACCTAGAAATAATTGTGATGTAAAAATAAAAGGTATCAATAAAACAGTTAAAAAAAATAAAGACACGTCTTCCCTAGCTCCCTTTTCCAGCACTGTTTGCACTTTCACTCATTCCCTGGACTCACTCATCAACATGGGAGTGTTGGGATACTCCTTGCCCCCCATTGCCACTGTGAGACTCTTCTACCTCGATCAACCAATAACCTTCTTCCTTTGAAATTCATTTAATCCACATCTGCCACTCAACCAAGATTCTGGTGCCTGTTACGCTAACTCCTAGGACACTTTTCTTCTTTCCTCAATGAGTCAGTGCCTAGCCCATAATCTTTCTCTCCTCCCCAACTCCTGCCCTCATACTAGGGAACATAAAAGGCATACTGATACTCCCTCAAAGAACTCAGCTCCTCAACTTATCTATTTCCCATGATCTCCTAGTACCTCACCCACCCCAAACATGGCAGTACACCTGAGAACTGCTTCTGTGAATAGTTTTAAGGGTCTAATTGCATAGTATAATGAACTCTCTATTCAGCAGTAAACTAAACATTGTTCAATAACGTAAAGCAGAACATTCATAGCAGCATCCTTAAACAAAACATATCGCCTAATACATATATATGTGTATTACATATGTATGTATCTCATAATGCTCAGTATATCATGTGGCTCATAGCATATATCATTGCATCCCCAAAGTCAAGGGGTCACAGGCTAGGTTCTTCCCTAGCAGGGTGCATCCTTAAGGGATAACAGAAAACACCACACCTTCCACTGCAGGTCACTGTAAAAATCATCTTTTTAATCAATCAATGCACTGTGTCCAAGTAAAGCTCTCTCTCACCTTGACTCAGGGCTGACTTCCAAACCCCAGGGCTCCTCCTCCATGGGCTGATCACTTCTATCTCTTGCCTGGATTCACAAGCAGGCAGCTCTTTGCTCCTACTCCTTTTCTCAGCTCATGGAAACTGTTCCACTCCAAACTGTTCCTGTTTCTGCCTGATGGCAGGCTTCAGGGGCTCCTGCCTGCAACTTCTTTTTCTAGGCTTGACAGGACTATAACAACATTTGTGCACATTACCAATGCCATTATCTCAATTCATTAATAAAGACCAATAGATGGGACTTAAGTCTGAGGAATTAACACAGATCAACAGAAAGAGTGCCAGCATCACAAACATTTTTTTCTGTTAGGTCTCCCCACAAGCAAGTTTCCCTAGCCCTCACTTTTCTCTCTCTCAGTTCTGCTTTTCTCTCTCTCTGTTCTCCCTCCAAGCAGTACTATGTATGCACACATGAATACATGTGTGTATATATGTATACATGTTTGCATGTGTGTGCATATGCATGTATGTGTACATGTGCATGTGTGTGTGTGCACATACACATATGTATGAATGTATGTGTGTGTATACATATTGGTTGGTTATTGTGCTTCATTCTCGAAGAAGACCAAAATGACATCACTGTGATACAGTGAAGTTTCAATGTGTATGACTGTGGCTGATCAGACAAATACAAGCTAGGAATGCTCTACCACAGATTGGGCACATATAGTCCATGTGAACATTTGGGGTGAATGCTCCAAATCTGGGCATCCTACTTTTCCTTTGAGCTGTTTCAATTCTGCTTTGCTCATAGGTGCACAGCACCCTTTCTGATGTGGCCATGCCATGCTGAGCGGTCCTGTGCCAATGTCCTCTATGTTGCACAATCACATACAAACATCTCGAGAGAGACCTTGAGAGTGTCGTTGTATTGCATTTTCAGAGTATCATGTGACAACCTGCCCCATATGAGATCCCCATCAAATAGTCTTTTTGGCAAGCGTCCATTTTGTATTTGAACAATGTGGCCAGTCCATCCAAGTTGCACTCTCTGAAGCATAGTTTGAGTGCTTGGAGGTTTACTTCAAGCAAGGACCTCAGTGTCTGGTACCTTATCCTGCCAGGTGATCTTCAGAATCTTCCAAAGACAGTTCAAATGGAAGTGATTGAGTTTCCTGGCATGGTGCTGGTAGACTGGCCATGATTCACGGGCATACAAGAGCTCTGTAGACCTTCAGTTTGGTACTCAGTCTAATACCTCTTCTCTACCATACTTTTTTTGGAGCCTCCCAAACAATGAGGTAACTCTGGCAATACGTCCATTCAACCTCATTGTCAATATGTACATCCCTGGAAAGTATACTGCCAAGGTAAGTGAACTTATCCACAGCATTCAAAGCTTCTCCATTTGTTGTAACCAGATATGGATGGTGTGGTGGTGGCTGATGGAGCACCTGTGGTTTTTTTTGTGTTAATTATTAGGCTAAAATTAGCACAGGCAGCAGACAATTGATCCATACTTTGCTGCATCCCAGCTTCAGAGGCTGAAGAGGGTGCACAGTCATTTGCAAACAGAAAATCATGCAACAACACTCCCTTCACTTTGGTCTTGGCTAGTAGTCTTTTCAAATTGCAGATCTTACCATGAGTACAGTAGTTGACATTGATGCCAGGTTCATCCTCAATGAAAACATTTGACTACATGGCTGAAAACATCATACTAAAGAGCATGGGAGTAAGTACACAGCCCTCTTTCACTCCATTGGTGACTGGGAAGGCATGAGAGCATTCTCCACTATCCAGAACCCAGGCAGAAATGTCATCATGAAATTGATGTACAATATTGATGAACTTCTCTGGGCAACAAAATTTTGACATAATTTTCCATAAGCCCTCATGACTCACAGTGTCCAAGGCCTTGGACAGATCCACAAACGTCATGTACAGACCTCTGTTCTGCTCCTGGAATTTCTCCTGGAGTTGTTGGGCAGCAAACCCCATAGCGACTCTTCCTTGGCATTTGCTGAAGCCGCACTGGCTCTCAGGGATATGACCATCTTCCCGGTGAAGGATCAGCCTATTAAGGAAGAGTCTAGCAAGAATCTTGCCAGCAATGAATGAGAGAGATCCCCCCCTGTGATTGTCGTAAGACAATCTATTCCCTTTACTTTTAAGGAGATGGACAATGGAGGCAAGCTTGAACTCCTGGGGAATAACTTCCTCTCCACATACAAACTGGAAAATTTCAGTTTATACAAGAAAAGTATGGTAGAGAAGAAGTATTGGACTGAGTACCAAACTGGAGGTCTACAGAGCTGTTTGTATGAGCAATGGCCCCTACCTTGTAAATCTCAGCTTGAATAAAATCATCACCAGGTGCTTTGCCACATGAAAGGAGCCTAATGGCTCTTAAAACCTCCTCTTCAGTTGGAAGTTCAGCTAAGGAGAGACTGACTTCAACCTGAGGTAAATGGTCAATGACCTCAGCATTGATTGATGATGGTCTTTTGAGGACACTATAGAAGTGTTCAGTCCACCTCTCTAGGATCATGTCCTCATCACTAATCAATGTGGTTCGATCAACACTGACTAGTTGTGATGCATGTTTAGGTTTTTGGTCTGTAAATAACTTTCAGGGAATCATAATTTTGGATTATTACTTTTAGCTTAAAACTGAATTTCATCTCCCTTCTTACTGAGCCAGGAATCCTACATCTCTCTAAGCTCTGCTTGTACTTTGCGTTTGATGGAATTAAATGCTGCCTTCTTAGAGATGGTTGAGCTATCCTGCTGGTAAATCCTGTGGAGTTCTCATTTTTCATTTAGCAGCTTCTGAATTTCCCCATCATTTTCATCAAACCAATCCTGGTGTTTGAGAGTGTTCTGCCCAGATGAGTAAATGCAGTGCTGTACACCAAATCTCTGAAAGCTGCCCACTACTTTTGTGCTCCACTGTTGTCAACTCTGTGTTGGCTCAACTTTCTCTCAAAGTTGACAACAAACTGTTGTCAGAGTTCTAATTTGTTAACATTAATTCTTCTAGTAGTCATTTTGCCTTGGGGGTGGCACTTTTGATGAATGAGAATATACAGCTATATAGAAATGAGAAAAGTTACAAGAAGAAACCTGAGCTCTGAGAGGCTGAGAAAGCAAAAAAGAAATGGTGCTAGAGGACAGATAAGGGAACATAACTGTCTCCCTTTGAAAGAAGTGTGGGGGAGATATATAAAGGGAGAATGTCAGGTAGAGTCACTACCAGATAGTCTTGTTTAATGAGGTTTTTTTATTTTTTTTTGTTACAAAAAAGGGTTTGATAGTGGAGAGGGCAGGACAGTGGTACAGATGTAGAAATAACTGTGATGTAAAAATAAAAAGTATCAATAAAACAGCTAAAAAAGAAACACTTTTTGCTTTGACCTGATCAGGGTTCTTCATGGTGGGAATATAGGCACTGATGGTGGCATGGCATTTTTCTGCAAGTAGCAACCAGATTGTCATGAGCCTGTTATTCACTCCTTTTGGCAAGCACACCAGCTTGCTGACTAGATTAGTTTTGATTGCAAAACCTACACCAGGTATACACACACACACACACACACACACACACACACACACATATCTATGCATATGTACTCCATTACATTCACATACCATAATTTATTCAGCCATTCCCCAATTGATGGGCATCCCCTTGACTTCCAGTTTTTGGCAACTGCAAAGAGTGCTGCTATAAATATTTTTGTACATGTGGGAACCTTTCCCATTTTTATGATCTCTTGGGGATACAGTCCCCAAGGATATTGCTGGGTCAAAGGGTATACACATTTTTGTAGCCCTTTGGGCATAGTTCCAAACCGCTCTCCAGAATGGTTGGATGAGTTCACATCTCTACCAATAAAGAATTAGTGTTCCAACTCTCCCACATCCTCTCCAACATTTATCATTTTCTTGTTCTGTCATGTTTGCCAATCTTATAGGTGTGATGTGGTACCTCAGAGTTGTTTTGATTTGCATCTCTCTAATCAAAAGTGATTTAGAGCATTTTTTCATATGATCATAGAAATCTTTAATTTCTTCTTCTGAAAATTACCTGTTCATATCCTTTGATCATTTATCAGTTGGGGAAAAGTGACCTATTTGAATGGGTTGAAGACATCATAAACTTTGAGAAAACTCTGGAAGAATATGAGGGGAGATGCAAAAAGTGTTGGAACAACCAGAAGAAAATAAGCAATGACTTTCAATGGACAATCCTGAGAGCAGTACAGAAAATATTACAGATTTTGGTCACATTATTTCACAAGGCGGTGTGAACACACGACCAACGTAGGCAGAAGTGCCCCTCACTTCACAGCATACAAAAATCTTTGAGATCTCAGGACTTTGGTCAAATTTCTTCACCATTTATTAAAAGTGATGGTGCTATTACCAAACCACTAGATGTCCTCATCTGAGGATATGTGACAGAAGAGTAAAGAGGCAAACCTTTGTTTGAAAATGAACCAAGGCTGGGGGAGGAGCCAACATGGTGGAGTAGAAAGATACACATATGCTAGCTCCAAACCCACAGCCCATAAATTACCTGTAAAGAAGAACTCCTAACAAATTCTGGGGCAGTAGAAACAACAGAACAACGGAGTGGAGGAGATTTCTGTTCCAGAGAGCCCTGAAAAACTGACCTGAAGGATCCGTCTCTCACCAGACCCAGAGCAGAGCCCAGCCCTGCCTTGGCTGCACAGCACTGAGAGGAGTGGATTGGAGCAGGCATCAGGGACAGAATCTCTGGCACATGCGCAGGTCCCTCCACCCACAGGCACTAAAGGTCAGTGAGAGAGTCTTTTTGGGTGGCCAAGAGGGGAGTGGGGTGTCCCCGTGGCTCAGGCCCCCTTGGGAGGCAGCAGTGGAGGCAGCAGCAGACAAGGGCTCCCAAAGCAGACAGGAGATCAGATCCATTGATGAAGGTCTCCACATAAACCCCCTGAGGGAACTGAGCCCTGAGAGGCGGCCCTGCCCCCACCCGAGCACCTGAACTTAATCTCACACTGAATAGCAGCCCTGCCCCCACCAAAAGCCCTAAGTCTGGGAAGCAGCATTTGAATCTCAGACCCGAAGTGCTGGCTGGGAGGATCTGGAGGCAAGGTGGGTGTGAAGAGATTATTCAGAGGTCAAGTCACTGGCTGGAAAAATGCCCAGAAAAGGGAAAAAAAATAAGACTATAGAAGGTTACTTTCTTGTGGAACAGGCATTTCCTCCCCTCCTTTCTGATGAGGAATAACAATGCTTACCATCAGGCAAAGACACAGAAATCAAGGCTTCTGCAACCCAAAGATGCAAAAGAAATATTCCATGGGCTCAGGCCATGGAAGAGCTCAAAAAGAATTTTGAAAATCAAGTTAGAGAGGTGGAGGAAAAGCTGGGAAGAGAAATAAGAGACATGCAAGAAAAGCATGAAAAGCAGGTGCACACCTTGCTAAAGGAGACCCCAAAAAATGCTGAAGAAAATAACACCTTGAGAAATAGGCTAACTCAATTGGCAAAAGAGGTTCAAAAAGCCAATGAGGAGAAGAATGCTTTCAAAAGCAGAATTCACCAAATGGAAAAGGAGGTTCAAAAGCTCACCGAAGAAAATAGTTCTTTCAGAATTAGAATGGAACAGATGGAGGCTAATGACTTTATGAG
>CM052673.1:3137258-3163243 GCA_028533205.1 Lagorchestes hirsutus
GAAGGAATAAAATGCACACTCATTTTGGTATGAAAACCTATCTTACAATACAGGAAAGTGGGGGAGAAGGGGTTAAGCAGGGTAGGGGGGATGATGGAAGGGAGGGCAATGGGAGAAGGGAGCAATTTGAGGTCAACACTTGGGGAGGGACAGAATCCAAAGAGAGAACAGAAGCAATGGGGGGCAGGATAGGATGAAGGGAAATATAGTTAGTCTTACAGAACATGACTATTATGGAAGTCACTTGCAAAATTTGACAGATATGGCCTATATTGAATTGCTTGCCTTCCCAAAGGGAATGGGTGGGGAGGGAAGGATGAAGAGAAGTTGGAACTCAAAATTTTAGGAACAACTGTTGAGTATTGTTCTTGCATACAACTAGGAAATAAGAAATACAGGCAATGGGGCATAGAAAGTTACCTGGCCCTACAGGAGAAAAGAGAAGATGGGGACAAGAGAAGGGAGGGATCATAGAAGAGAGGGCAGATTGGTGATAGGGGCAATTAGAATGCTAGGTGTTCTGGGGTGGGGGGAGGGGACAAATGGGGAGAAAATTTGGAACCCAAAATTTTGTGAAAATGAATGTTAAAAGTTAAATAAATTAATTAATTAAAAAAAAGAAAAAAAAGAAAAAGAAAAAGAAAATGAACTAAGGCTGTGGGTGGCCAACGGAAAGTCAAAGAACAAATAGCTTGCAGGAAATGGTCTCTTTCACACAAAGGCACCAAGACTCTCCTCTCCTGGGAAATCCATGCTTTATCCTGTGGATTGAGGCTGGCCTGGAGGCCTGTTGGGCAGCAAGCAAGGGTCTTGTTCTGGCTATGGGACACCTGAGGTTGGCTTACAAGGGTGGGATGATTGGGAGCCTGCAGCCAGGAGGTGTCACTTAGCACCTGATTTGGGACAGGCAGTGA
This sequence comes from Lagorchestes hirsutus, assembly GCA_028533205.1. NCBI lineage: Eukaryota > Metazoa > Chordata > Mammalia > Diprotodontia > Macropodidae > Lagorchestes > Lagorchestes hirsutus. The sequence goes on from CM052673.1 coordinate 3,138,173, forward strand.
TGGGATGGGGAGCCTGGGGATTTGATCTGGGGATCAGCCCAGCTCTCTATGTCTGAGACTGATCTGACCCTAGAAATCACACAGGAGTGAAATCTCTGCTTGGCTGGGAAAAGAAATCCCAACAACACCATGCCCTCTCCCTGAAAGACATGTCCCTGCCATGGACTGTGACTTCAGAGATGTGACTTGGGGGTGGTTAAGAAGAGCCTGTAATAAGGCACAGATTTGCATTCAGCCCCCTCCCACCCAAAACACAATGAAGGCTTCAGGCAGAGGATAAGAGGGACTTGGAAGAGGCCAGGTCTAGCTGTGTGCTCTTTGGAGAATAGACCTCTTGGGGCCCTCTGCACCATGGCCTGGCCTATTGTCTGCCTGGCACTGCTCCCTGTGTGCTCAGGTTATGGCTGCCCTCAGAAACCTCCTTTTCCTGCCCCCTCATCCCTGCTCTTGGGCTCTCTGCTTAGGATCTCCCAGTAGGGGGCAGAGCCAAGATGACGGAGTAGAAAGATGAACATACACTAGCTCTTTACCACAGCTCATAAAATGCCTGTAAAGAAGAACTCTCAACAAATTCTACAGCAGCAGAAGCCTCCAAACAACAGAAGGGAGATTTCTATCCCAGAGTGACCTGCAAGACCTACAGGAAAGGTCTGTCATGCACCAGACGTGGAGCAGAGCCCAGCCCTGCCTTGGCCACGGCGTCACCAAGAGGAGCAGATCAAAGCAGGCTTCAGGGACAGAATCTCCAACAGCAGCGCAGATCCCTTAACCTACAGGCACAAAGGTCAGTGAGAGGGCCTTTTAGGGTGGCTGAGAAGGGAGCAGGGTGTCCCCATAACTAAGGCCTCCTCAGGTGGCAGAAGTACAGGCAGCAGCAGACAGGGGCTCCCAAAGCCGTCAGTAGCCCATATCCATTGTTGAAGGTCTCAGCATAAACCTCCTGAGGGAACTGAGCCCTGTGTGGTGGCCTTCCCCTGTCCTGAACAGCTGACCTTAATCTCACACTGAATAGCAGCCCTGCCCCCATCTAAAGCCCCTGAGGCTTTGGAGCAGCTCATTTGAATCTCAGTCCCCAGTGCTGGCTTGGGAACTGGAGGCAAGGTGGTGGTAGAGAGGAAACTCAGAAGTCAAGTAACTGTCTGGGAAAATGCCCAAAAAAGGGAAAAAATAAGACCATAGAAGGTTACTTCCTTGGGGAACAGATGTCTCCTCCCATCCTTTCAGATGAGGACAAACAAGGCATATTGTCAGAGGAAGTCAAGGACTCTGCCTCCAGGGCCTCCAAAGGGAACTTAAACAGGGCTCAGGCAATAGAAGACCTTAAAAAACAAGTTAGCAGCTTACTAAAGGAAAATAAAAAAAATGCTGAGGAAAATAGCAGCTTTAAAAGGAGGCTAGCTCAATTGGAAAAAGAGGTCCAAAACGTCAATGAGGAGAAGGAGGCTTTAAAAAGCAGAATTAGCCAAATGAAGAAGAAGGTTCAAAAGCTCATTGAACAAAATAATTAGTTGAAAGAGAGAATTGAATTCAGGGAAATGAATGACTATGAGATAAACCAAGCAGTTAGTAAACAAAACCAAAAGCTTGAAAAAATAGAAGATAGTGTGAAACATCTCATTGGGAAAACAACTGACCTGGAAAATAGATCCAGGAGAAACAATTTAAAAATTATGGGACTACCTGAAAGCCATGATCAGAAAAAGAGCCTAGACATTATCTTCTATGAAATTATCAAGGAAAACTGCCCTGATGTTCTAGAATCAGAGGGCAAAATAAATATTGAAAGAATCCACTGATCAGCAAGAGACCCAAACAGAGAAACTCTTAGGAATATTGTGGCCAAATTTCAGAGTTCCCAGATCAAGGAGAAAATACTACAAGCAGTTAGAAAGAAACAATTTGAGTACTGTGGAAATACAATCAGGATAACACAAGATCTGGCAGCTTCAACTTTAAGGGATTGAAGGGCTTAGACTGGGATATTTCAGAGGTCAAAGGAACTGGGATTGAAACCATGAATCACCTACCCAGCAAATCTGAGTATAATACATCAAGGGAATAAATGGTCATTCAATGACATAGAGGATTTTCAGTCATTCATATTGAGGAAAAAAACAGATCTGCATAGAAAATTTGACATTCCAAGACAAGAATCAAGAGAAGCATGAAAAGGTAAACAAGAAAGAAAAATCATAAAAGACTCTTTAAAGCTGAACTGTTTACATTACTACATAGAAAGAAAATATTTATAACTCTTGAATCTTTTCTTAGTATTTGGGTAGATGGAGAGATTGTACATACACACACACATACACATATATAGACAGAGAGTACAGGGTGTGTTGAATAAGAAGAGATGATATCCACATACGCAAAAAATAAAATAAGAATTAAGGGATGAAGGAGGAAAATACCAGGAAGAGAAAGGGAGAAATAGAATGGGGCAGGCTATGACTCATAAAAGAGGTAAGAAAAACCTTGTTCAATGGAGGGGAAAAGGGAGAAGGCGAGAGGGGAAAAATGAAGCTACTCTTTCCACATGTGGCTGAAGGAGGGAATAACATGCTCACTAAATTTGATGCGAAAATTTATATCACACCACAGGAAAGTAGGAGGGGAGGCGACAAGTGGGGTGAGGGTAATGTTAGAAGGGAAGACAAATGGGAGAAGGGAGTCATTAGAAATAAACAATTTCGAGAAGGGATAAGATCAATTGTGGAAAAAATAAGGGGGGATAGCATAGGACAGAAGGCAATATAATTAGTATTGCACAACATGATTATTATGGAAGTCTTTTGCAAAACAACACATATTTAATCTGTATTGAATTGCTTGCCTTCTCAGTGGGGCTGGGGAGGGAGGGGGGAGGGAGAGAAGATGTAATTCAAAGTATTAGCAACGAATGTTGAGAATTTTTATTGCATATAATCGGGAAATAAGAAATACAAGGAATGGGGTATACAAATTTATCTTGCCCTACAAGAAAGGAGAGAAGATGGGGATAAGGGAAGGGTGGGGTGTGATAGAAGGGAGGGTACATTGAGAGAAGGAATAATCAGAATGCAAGGTATTAGGAAGAGTGGGGAGGGGAGTGATGGGGAGAAAAATTGGACATGTTACAAAGTGAGATAAAAGTGATTAGTATTAAAACATTTGACTGAATTAATTACTGAGAATAAATCAATGACATCTTTAGTTTGGGGAAAAGAATTTTAGTCTAAATTTCCTAGAAGAAAGAAACCTTGGGTAAAATTTGGCATTGATGGAAAAGTTAAGGTTTTAATGGTAAATTTGATTTTATGATTGCTATTTAATCAGGAACTAGAACTGGTATAGAAAGGCATGTAAGCCACTTAAGACTTGCCCCAAAGATGTTCCTTAGCCAAAGTGAAATTATAATCATAACTGAAACTTGCTTATTGGAACTTTCCATTTTTAGATGCTATGGGACTATTAAGTGACTGTTCTTCTGAGTCTAGTTCCAGGTATGGATAGCAAGAAAGGTGGTCTGAGCCTCCAATCCATGATGCCAGTAAGCCAGTGAGATGTTGGTATGAACTGCAAAAGGTGATCTCATGGGAAGGCTGGGAGAGTGGCTTTTCAGCCTGTACTGAGGTAGGTTTCTCCTGACTCAGTTTTCCCACTGACACGTGGCAGATTTTAAGCCTGACTGAATGCAAGTAGACAATCTAATCCTGTCTGGAATTGACATGAAGTTGGGGAGATATAGCTTCCCTGCAATGTCCCTACTCTTGGTGGCAATTTCTTATAGTCAAAAGATTTGTAAGCTTAATACCAGATCTATTAAATTATAGATTATTGGTAGGGGAACATCTGAGGTTAAGCCTAAAATTAAGCTCTTAGGCATAGGACTTTAGACCAACAACAATAAGTTTTAGGGTCCTTCAATTCTTAGTAATACTCTGCAGACAATTAGGTCAAGAGCTTGTCAAGTTAGCAACATAAATATTATTTGTGTCTCACCTGGTTAATGTTTAATAAAAATTTCTTTTGTGTCAGTATTGTAAACGCTTTAAAAACAAGTATCACCTGACCAAAAGTTTGAATTCTTTTATCTGTTCCAAACTGTGTTAAAAATGAAAAATAAAAATTAGTTTTTATCTGTTAAAAAAAAAAAAGATCTCCCAGTCCTTTCACCCTTTTTTCTTATTCTAGGACATTAGTGTATGTCTCTGTTTCTAGGTTCCTTCTCTCAGCCTGTGCTGACTCAGTCACCCTCCATGTCTGCATCCCTGGGGGTCACAGCCAGACTCAACTCCATCCTAAGCTGTCAGCACAGCACCTACACCATTGCTTGGTTACATCGCATTTAGGGTTACATTCAGCCAGGAAGTGGGACAAAAACCTCCCCTCCCTGGCCCAGGCTCCACTGCACACCTGACCCCAGACTTCTGACACTGTATGAACTGCCACGGTCAGGCCAAGTCTTTTTTATTCTTTCTGTCTCTGTCTATATCTTCCTGATTCTCTCTCTGTAACTGTCTCTATATCTGTCTCTGTGTCTGTTTCTGTGCCTGCTGTCTATTTCAGAATAAAAAAAATTATATTATGTCATTGAGGTCCCACTTAGAGTAAGTGACAGAAATGAACCTTCAGCCCAGATCTTCTGACCCCTGAACCAGTATCTTCTCCTACATACCCCTTGTGGACTCAGAGGAGACTAAGCCCAGGCTAGGACTTTACCTGAGCCTTCAGGCTTTGGGATTTAACCTGAGGAGATGGGACAGAGGGAGGTACTTCCATGGCTTGGCTGCCACGGAAGGGACCCTGTTTGCTATCAAAAGAACAGTCTGCTTGTCTCAGGTGATCCTTGAACATGTGACCAAGGTGATGATCCCATGACCACAGATACCTTGAAGGGGAACCAAATGCTCCAGAAGGAAGTGTGAACAAAGGATCTGGAGCCAGTTGGTGACAGTGCCTGGGCAATATTTTCACACTTTGGTGAACAAGCACCTGCACTTTCAGCAGGCTTTGACTACTCTCCCCTGGAGGTTAGCCTGAAGAGTGCCACTAATCTCAAAAACTTAGCCGTGGCCCAGGCAATGCCTACCAATCAGAGAGAGCCTTCCACTCTCTCCACACACCAGCTCACAACGCCTTGGCATTCAAGGCTCTTGGTCCATTCTACTCATTATCAATACCAGAGAGCCAGGTCACCATGTAAACAATAAAGTCCTTTCAGACTACAGTGCCCTCCAGTGAGTCAGCCAGGTGGTACCATAGAAGAAAGACTGCTGGAACTGTATTCATGAAGACCTGAGGTCAAATCTGCCCTCACACAATGATGAGTTGTGGGAAACTCGGCATTCATGATTTGCCCCTTTGGACCTCAGGATCATCTGCAAAGAAGTCTTTACATCAAGTGACAATAGGTTGACCCTTTATTCAGTTGCACAGCATCTTGCCATCTAGTGGTACCAGAACACAAAGAAGAGATCAATCTCTCTTTCTGCCTGATATACTGAAGATCATAATGGATTGTATGGCAAGCCTGCAACCTTGGGCAACCTCTTCAGTTTCTGAATTAACTTTTACAAAAAGAAAAATAATAAAAGAAGAAATGACAAACAGGTAGACTTCAGAAAAACCTGGGAAGACTTAACATGAACTGATGCTGAGTGAAATGAGCAGAAGCAGGAGAACATTATACACAGTATCAACCAAAGTGTTTGAGGACTGTTTATGACAGACTTAGCCCTTCACAGCAATGCAAGGATCTAAAACATTTCTAAATGTCTCTTGATGCAAAATACTATCCATATCCAAAGAAAAACTATAGAGTCAGAAAGCAGAATGAAGTAGACTATTTTAGTTTTTATTATGTTTTCTTTTGTTTTAGTTGTTATTATTGTTTCTTCCATTTTGTTTTAATTCTTCTATGCAACATGACTAATGTGAAACTGTGTTTAATACGAATGTATGCAGGAAGCCAGAAAAGCTGGTTATTGGGATCTGGATGTACCACTAAAAAGGATGAGCAGGATTATTTCAGGAAAACCTGGAAAGAATTGATGCAAAATGAAGCGAACAGAACCAGGAGAACATTACACCCAATAAGAGTAACATCATGCTCTAACCATCTGTGATTGACTTAGCCACTCCCAGCAGTACAGTCATCCAAGATATTCCGAAAAGATCTGTGATGAAAAATGCTGTGTACCTCCAGAGAATAAAAAGGATGGAGTCAGAATACAGATCAAATCAGACTATTTTCACTTTATTTAACTCACGGTTTTTATTTTAGTTTTATTTGATCTGTGTTTTCTTTCACTAATAATATAATAATAATATAAATAAGTAGTATAATAATAAATAATAATATAATAATAATGAGTTGAATTTTGAGAGTGTTATTAATATTACTATTATTTAATTTGTAACTATTGTTTTACTGTAACTATTATTTTAATTGTTACTTTGTACTCATCTGCTAATATCAGCTACCTATACGATTTATTCCTTTTCTTGATCTCTTTGAGATATATACTTAATAGCAGTATTGATGGGTCAATGAGTGCGAACAGTGTTATTGCCTTTTGGCTATAGTTCCCAATTTCTCTGCAAAATGTTTGGATCAGTTCAGAACTCCACCAAAAGGGGCTATAATGATGCCTAAACACTTGAGGCTGATTTGTCCTGGAGAGACAGTGAAGAACAGGAGCCATATCTGGAAAGTGATGTGGGGAAGAGAAAACAAAGAGGATAATGTTTCCCTAAGCTTCTAGAGAAGAATTAGATGGCCTTCTGGCTGCAAGCAGGAGCCTACCCTGGCAATATAACAACTTCAATCATAAGATATTAACGATCATAATAAAGTTTTTACTTTTCTGATTCAGTCCGTAATTCCAGCCTGTCAGGAATGTTGGGCCATTGATAAGAAAAAAGACCCACAGACTCCAAAATAGTGATATCCATACTTTCTGTGATAACTAAGCATTGGAAATAAAGTAGACACCCATCACTGAAAGAATGACCATACCAGCTGTAGTTGGCTAATGTAACAGAATACTACAGCACAGAAGGGAAGGACATGTGTAATATACACAAAGAAATATGGAAAAATCTATATGACCAGATGTGGAGTGAAGTAAGCAGAGCCACAAAAACAAGATACACAATGATAACAACAATGTAAATGATAAAGACGAGATACCAAAAAGCCAAATGGAATGAAACAAAATGATGGAGGTCAAGTGGGACCTGACTGAACAGATAAGAAAACCTTCCCAGCCCACCCCTTCTAGGAGGTAGGAAGGCCAGAGTTGTCACTCATTGCACATGTGCTCATATATTTTCAAGTTATTGTTCAGTTGTGCTTTCTAAAAAAAAACCAAACTACTATTTGTTACAGAGTAGGAAAGGAAGAAGAAGAGATTCATGGGATACTATGTGATTCATGGATAACAGAAAACATCAACAAAAATTACTTATGAAAAGGAAAAGAGAAAACAGCACACAAAACGTAAAATGTGTGGAGATTGGATAAACTGCCAGCCACCCCTGTCATCCCATAAACTCTTTCATTGGTTTCAATCATTTTTTCCTGAATCTACATAAGATGAAGTGATACCTTCATTTCTGGTTCAGTTAGAAATTGCAGTCTTTGTTTCCCATGAAGAAAATTAAATATAAAAGAATAAAATCATGGAATTTTGTCCTCAGATGGATTCGACCTCAATACCATTCAAGAATAGAACAAGATAACAATTAAAATAAGCATAATGCTAATAGCACTCTCAAAATTCAACTGATTTTCAATAACAAGGTGGAGTGATGTAGACAGGAATGACAAAGACAAGGTGGGTAACTGAAGGTCATGCATGAAGTGAGGAATTTGTGTGCCTGAAGACAGCTCTGTTAGCTGTAACGACCTCCCAGGAAGCCAGAAAAGCTGGTTATTGGAATCTGGATGTACAACTAATGGAGTTGCTGAACTGAGCCACTGGGATGCAACTCTCCCTCTAAATCCCAGAAACTAAAGGGGATTTCCGAGTTGTAGGCTTGCCATACGAGCCAGTATGATGATCAGTGTGTAAGGGAAGACAAGAGAATAAGGTGGACAAACCATGAGGGCATAAGAAAGAGTCTAAAGACATGGAAACTCTCCTTATACACCAACACTATTTTATTTTTATGAAAAGAATGCTTACATTTATTCCATTTTGAATTATTACTTATTTTTCCCAGTGACATGAAGAACCATATTTAACATTCCTTTTTTTGAAATTTTGAGTTCCAGTTGAATTCCTTTTCACTTTTTTCCCCCTCTTTGAAATGGGAAACAATTGATATAAGTAATATATGTAAGATTATGCACATCTCTCTATATTATTCATATTAGAAAGGAAAACATACCGAACAAAACTAAACTAAAAACCATAAATAAAATAAAGTGAAAATAGTCTGATTTGATTTGCATTCAGACTCCATCCACTTAATTCTCTGAAGGTATATAATATATTCTATCACTTGTCTTTTGGGATTTGCTTGGATGATTGCATTGCTGGGAGTAGCCAAATCAATCACAGTTGATCAGAGCATGATGTTGCCCTTATTGGGGATAATATTCTCCTGGTTCTGTTCACTTCACTTTGCATTGCCTCGTGCAATTTTTTCGAAGTTTTCCTGAAATAATACTGTTCATCATTTCATATAGCACAATAGTATTCCATAACAATCATACACCACACCTTGTTCAGTTATTCTCCAGTTGATAGGTGTCCCCTCAAATTCCAGTTCTTTGCAACCACAAAAAAGCTACAATAAATAGTTTTCTATCCATAGGATTATCTTCCCTTCACTTTCCATTTCTTTGATCACTTTGACATATAAACCTTGTAGTGGTATTGCTCGCTCAAGGGCCATGCATGTCTTTATAGGTATTTGGCTAAATTTCCAAATTCCTCTCCTGAATGGTCGGATCAGTTCATAACTCCTACTACAGTGCGATGGTGTTCTAGCTTTCTTACATCATCTCCAATATTTATATATGTTTTTCTTTTGTAGCTTATTAACCAGTCTGGTAGGTTTAAGTGAGATCTCAGAGTTGTTTTACTTTGCATTTCTCTAAACAATAGTCACTTACAACATTGTTGTTTCATATGAATATAGACAGCTTTCATTTCATCTTCTGAAAACCACATGTTCATACGTTTTGACCATTTATAAATTGGGTAAGGACTTTTATTAATGTAAATTTCACACAGTCCTTTATATACTGGAGAAAGAAAGTCTTATTCAGAGATATCTGACATAAAAAAATATTATCTGTAGTTTTCTGCTTTTCTTCTAAACTCCATTTCACTGGTTTTGCTCATATAAAAAAATTTTATATAACATTATTTGATTAGGTAAAACAATCAAATTTTTCCACTTAGCTTCTCATAATATCTTCCTCTTCTAAATGTTACTGGTTTAGGTACATATCTTTAGGGATCACATCAAATTCCTAACCAATATTGCTTGGAATGATTGAACAAAAGTGCTACAGAGGACCAGTATATCAGAACAATATTCAAGATGTCCTTAATTATTTGTTAAATGGCAAGAAGTTATTTGGAGTAACTTTGAAGTAATTTGGAATTTTAAGCGTGCAGGAAGCCTGAGGGAAAGACAAGATGCAGTAGTAATAGGGATAGGGAAGTGATTCCAGTGCCTCTGCACTGACCAACATCTCCCCACAAACTCGAAAAGAGACAACACAGAACACTGCACAAAGGAGCTTTGGGAATAGCATGAACCACCACATCTACCTCCAGCCAAGACCCCACAGCCATCCTTGAGGGGAGATATCATTTTGGACAGATGACCACCATCCTCGGCAACACCAGTAACAACTGCTTACCAACAATCACCAAAAGGGTGACAACAAAATGAGACTAAGGAGCAGCAACATCCCCCAAAAAAGGGGTCTCTGTGTCTAGCACAGTCCTTAGAGCTGTCATGCCTAGAAATAACATTTGTAGAGGAGGGGTAGCCATCCTCAGTAGCTGTCAAACAAAGCTACTACTCCAACTTAAGGGGAAAGACAAGAAATAGCATGTGCCAAGCAGGTCTGATAGTTATCACCACATTGACCAGCCTTTCCCCTTGTCATAAAGTCCATAATTTTGAACACTACAATCAAAGGAATAGCAATATTCACAGCTCAGGATGCATAGTTATAAGGCAAGCAACCTTGTGCAGATGCAATATGGTAACTTTTCCTGCAGGTACTGCAGTCACAACTTAGGAAGACCCAGAAAAGAAGACTCTGGTCCTCCAAAGGCTTCAGTTGGGTGAAATGGTTCCTACCACAAAGTGATATACTTTTATCAATACAACTGAACTTAGAGAAGAGCCATGATCTTCTGCTTTGCAGCTACTCTCTTTAGATAGTGCAGCAGATAGAGCAACAGTGCAGGAGTCAGGAGGACCTGAGTTAAAAATCTCACCTCAGACACATGACACTCACTAGTTGTGTGATCTTGGGCAAGTCACTTAACCCAAATTGCCTCATCCTGGGTCATCTCCAGTCATCCTGATGAATATCTGGTCACTCGATTCAGATGGCTCTGGAGGAGAAGTGAGGCTGGTGACCTGCACAGTCCTCCCTAATTCAAAACAAAGTCAAGTGCAAGTCATAATCATGATTTTTCCTATGACATGGTCTTCTTCGCCAATATAGGATGAACACACACCCTTTCATGATCATGAAACCATTACATCTGAGCTTCAGCAAAAATCACACAGGAAAAGGGAAGCTACTTGAGAACATGGAATGTCCTCATTTTCCTTTGGTTCCCCAGTCTTCAGCATAGTGCTACCACAGGAAGCATTTAATCAAGGCTTTTGCCTCCTTTCATTCTTTGTGTTTATTTCCAGATTCCTTTCCCTGAGGTGGGAAAAGTAAAGATTTCTTCCTCAGAATCTCTCCAACTAGATTCTCCTTGTTTTCACAGATGTCCCAGTCACTGTTAAGGTACCCAACAATTTAAAATATGGATAGAACCATTATTTGGAAATCTGATCTCTATGTAAGTACTGATGACATCAGACCCTTTGGGAAAGCTCTGGAAGAACATGAGGGAAGATGCTGGAAATGTTGAATCAGACTGAAGAAAATGGCCAGTGACTTACATGGACAATCCCTACAGTTATACAGACACTTTCTCACTGATTTTGGTCACATTATAGCAGAGGGAGATGGGAATACATGCCCAATGTAGATAGAAGTGGCCATGACTTAACTATATCAAAAGACATTTTGAGATCTCAGGACTTTGGTCCATTTCCTTCACCATTCATTAAAGGTGATGGTACTTTCACCAAACCACTACATGTCCTCACTTGAGCATATGTGAATGAAGAGTAATGAAACAGTAGAAGAAATAAATCTTTGTTTGACAATGAACCAAGCCTGTGGGTGACTATTGGAGAGTCAGAGAACAACCAGCTCTCAGAAACTGGTCCCTTCCACACACAGGCACCAGGGCTCTCCTCTCCTGAGTCAATCCATGCTTTTTTCCTGTAGAAAGATACTTGCTGAGAAAGCAAACAGGGGTCTTGTTTTGGGTGTGGGGTCTGTGAAGTTGGCTTACAAAGGTATCATGGATTGGAGGCCTGCAGCCAGGAGGTGGCACTGTGAGACTAGTTTGGGACAGGCCGTAATTGGACAGGGAGCATGGGGTCAGAGGGTGGATCAGCCCAGCTGGCTGTGTCTATGGGTGCTCTGAACTTGGTGTTTACTCATGAATGAAATCTATGCTCAGTTGGGCCACAAAATCCAAACTCCCCATGCCCTTCCCCTTAAAGACATGCCCTCCCTATGGACCTGGGATCCCCAAGGTGTGACATAGGGAGAGTGATTAAGAAGAGCCTACATAAGGCATAGATTTGCATTCAGACCCCTCCCATTCAAAACTCAACCCAGGTTTCAGGGAGAGGTTAAGAGGGATTTGAAAGAGTCCAGACTCAGCTGTGTGCTCTTTGGGGAGCAGAGCTTTTGGGGCCCTCTGCAACATGGCCTGGCTTCTTGTCTGCCTCTTACTGCTGACTGTGTGCTCAGGTCAGGGCTGCCCTCAGAACCCTCCATCTCCAGCTCCATCATCCCTGACCTTGGACTCTCTGCTTAAGATCTCCCAGTCCTTTTATCCTTTCTTCTTACTCTAGGACATTAATGTATGTGTGTGTTTCTAGGTTCCTTTTCCCAGCCTGTGTTGACTCAGTCACCCTCCATGTCTACATCCCTGGGAGCCACAGCCACACTCAGTAAGCACAGCAGCTACAGTATTGCTTGGTTCCAGCAGAGCCCAGGAAATTCCCCTCGGTATGTCATGTATGTTACCAGCAGTGGAGGAGTAGGCAAAGATGATGGCATCCCTGATCACTTCTCTGGATCCAGCTCTGCTGTGACAGATACTTATCTATCAGCAATATTCAGCCAGAGGATGAAGCCGATTATTACTGTGGGGCATATTATAGCACTAGTAGTGCCTACCCTTAATACAGTGATACATTCAGTGAGAAAGTAAGACAAAACCCTCCCCTCCCCAAGCTACGCAGCTGGCCCTGGGTTTCTGACATGCTTTGAACTGCCAGGGACTTGTCACATCTTTCTGGTTCATTTTGTCTCTGTGTTTATCTCTCTGCCTCTGTCTCTGTCTCTCTGTCTCTGTGCATCTCTCCATCAGTATAGAAAATTTTATGATGTGTTTGAGGTCTTACTTAGAGTCAGTGACAGAAATGGACCTTGAACCCAGATCATCTGACTCCATGACAAGTATGTTCCCCCACATTCCACATGTGAATTCTGAGGACACTGAGCCCAGGGTGGGGCTTTAGTTGAGCCTTTAGGCTTTGGCATATGGCCTGGGGAGAGGAAAGAGAGGCAGGCCCTGCCATGACTTGGCTGCCACAGCTGGGCCATGTTGGCTCTCCCAAACAGCAGTCTTCTTGTCTAAGGTGACCCTTGGAAACTTGACAGAGCATGCCCACAAGTGTCAGGCATTATGTTAAGCTCTTAGAGTACAAAGTCCTAGGACAATCCTGAATTTCAAAGAAGTGATAGTGGAAGTAAAATGCAAACATCTATGTGCAAACACACTGTAGACACACTAAAGTGAGGGCCATTGATGGATGGAAGCTCCCAGTATTCAAAAGGATTGGGAAAGGCTCTAGGGAAGGGATATTTTTATCAAGGAATGGAAGGAAGCCAAGGTAGCAGAGAAGGGAAGGCAGAGCCTTCCAGGCATGGAGGCCAGTCAACGGAAATGCTGGCAGGAGGGAGATGGGAACAGGCTGTGTGTTGGGCAATTCCTCCCCAAAGCTCCCAAGACCTGTCCCTCTCTTCATTTTCACTTCTCTCTAGCTGTCCAGTCTGGGCCTTTTTCACCTGCTCCATCTTCTTGCACCCACTGAGACCTGGCCCTCTCCTGATGACACAGCCTCCCTGGCCACTCATTCCAGCACTGGCTGCACTGTCCCTCATACTCTTTCACTAATTGATCCTGGTAGGGGGCTTGAGAACCTCTCTGTCCTCATTGGTACCGCCAAGCTCTTCTTCTGTCACCATCACTCAGTAAGCTCACCTCCTGAAGTGTATTAACCATTAAGTCAAACTTCTAGTGGCTGGTTTCCACTGATTTCTCTCACTCTCTCCAGACTCAGAATCCTGGCTCTGCTACCCATTTCCAGTCCCTGCGTGACCTTGGAATGACCTTGAGACAACAAGTTTCTCTTCTGTAAATGGAGGGATCAGTCTCAGTGATATGAATTGATGCTGTGCGAAACGAGCAGAACCAGGAGAACATTATACACAGTAATAGCCACAATGTTCAAGGACCATTTCTGATAGACTTAGGCCTTCACAGCAATGAAAGGACTTAAAACATTTCTAAATGTCTCTTGATGCAAAATACCATCTACATCCAGGGAAAAAACTACAGTTAGAATGTAGACGGAAGCAGACTATTTTATCTATTATGTTTTCTTTTGTGTTAGTTGTTTTTATCATTTCTTCCGTTTGTTTTAATTCTTCTATGCAACATGACTAATGTGAAACTGTATTTAATAAGAATGTAAGCATGTAAAATTGCATGCCATTTTGGGGAGGGAATGGTGAAAGAAGAGGAGAAAATTTAAAACTTATGGAAATTCTTGTTGAAAACAAAATTCATTAATTAATAATAAAAAGAAAAACAGGTAAGTTCCTGGAAATAAAATATTATTTTTCATACTACATGGCTCTTAGGGAGAGGAAGGGGAAGAAGAAGAGGTTCATAGGATACTTTGGAATTCATGAGAAACAGAACACATCACTGAAAATTGTTTTATATAAAGTGAAAGAGAAAGCAGCATAAAAAAATAAACACTATGTGCCTGCTGAATGAGGTGCCCAGTCATCCTGTGAACTCTTGCATTTGTATCAGTGATATTTTCCTGCATTAACATAACATGAACTGTCATCTCATCCTCAGTTATAAAATTCAATCTTTTTCTCTCCTACACACAGAAAATTAGATGGAAAAGAGTAATAAGATGGAAATTTGACCTCAGATGGATTCTATCTGAACCCCATTATAGAAGATGAGAACAAAGTAGCAATTAAAATAATAGTATCAGTAAAATAATAGTTACAAATCGAATAATAGTAGTATTAATAGCACTCTCAAAATTCAACTAATTTTCCATATCAAGGTGGGCTGATGGGAGGAGCTGGGAATGACAAAGTCAAGGTGCGTTATTGAAAGTGATGCATGGGGAAGGAATTTGTGTGCCTGGAGACAGCTCTGGTAGCTGCAATGACTTCCCAGGAAGACAGAAATGCTAGTAACTGCTCTCAGGAGATGCCACTGATTGAGTCACCAACCTGAGCCTCTGGGATGCAACTGTTCCTCTGAATGTCGGAAACTGAAGGGGTTCCCCAAGGGTGGAGGCTCAACATACAAGCCATTATGATCATCAGTATATCAGGAAGAAACACAGAGATACACCTCTTCTTTATGTTCTGGTACCACAAGGTGGCAAGATACTGTGCAACAAAACAAAGAGAAAGTCTACTCTCTCTTGATATAAAGACTTCAGTGTAGATGATCCTGATGTCCAAAGTGGGCAAACCATGTGAGCATAAGAAATAGGCTGAAGACATGGCCATTCTTGTTACACACCAATACTCTTTTATTTTACTGTTTATGAAGAGTGCTTAGATTTATTCCTTTTTTAACAATTATTTTTCCCAATTGTATGTAAAAACAATTTCAACGTAATTGTTTTTCAATTTTTGAGTCCCAAAATCTCTCTTTTTCTCTTTTTCTTCTCCCCTCACTGGGATAGCAAGCAATTTGATATAGGTAATATATGTGAAATTATGCAAAACATATGTCAGTGTTATTCATATTGTGAAAGAAAACACAAACCAAAAAAAATACCAAAAAAAACATGAAAAAGTAAAAATAGTCTGATTTTATCTGCATTCAGACTTCATTCACTTTTTATCTCTGGAGGCAGATAGCATTGTTCACCCTTTATGATTCTGTTGGATCATTGTATCGCTAGGAATAGCTAAGTCATTCACACACAGTTCATCATTATATGACGTTGCTGTTATTGTGTACTATGTTTTTCCAGTTCTGCTCACTTCACTTTGCATCAGCTCGTGTAACTATTTCCAGATTTTTTTCTGAAATAATCCTCCTCATCATTTCTTATAGCACAACAGTATTCCATCAAAATCTTATACCAAACCTTGTGCAGCTATTGTCCAACTGATAAGCATCCTCTCTATTTCAATTATACGTCATCACAAAAATAATTGTTAATATATTTTTCTTAATATATTTTTTCCTTTTTGTGAAACCTTTAAGATATATACTTAATAGTGGTATTGCTGAGTCAATGGACATGCACAGTTTCATAGGCTTTTGGTTATAGTTCCAAACTACTCTCCAGAATGGTTGGATCAGTTCATAACTCTATCTACATGGCATTGGTTAGTGTCTAAATTTTCCCACATCCTGTCCTATATTTATCTTGTCTCTTATCCATTTCATTAGCCAACCAGGTAGATGTTATGAGTACCTCAAAATTTTCCCAATTTGCATTCTCTAATCAATAGTTATTCAAAGAAGGGATAGAGAATTTGTGGCCTGGAAGACACATGAAATATTTTAAATCCTTGTGGTTGGCCTTCAGACTCAGTTCACATTTTACAGAACAAATCCTTTTTTAAGGGAATTTATGTTGTAAACTTTGGATTCAGTCAAAGGGCTGCACCTGAAACCCTAAATGGCCAAATGCTGCCTGAAGACCATAGATTCCCTGTCTCTGATTTAAAACAATTTTTTCATGTAACTATGGATAGCTTTGATATCTTCTTTTGAAAAGCACTTGTTCATATCCTTTGATCAATTATCAATTGGGGAATGACTTGGATTCTTGAAAATTTGACTCAATCCTCTATATATTTGAGAAACAAATCTTGTATCAGAGACACTGGTAAAAAAAACAGTTCTGAACTTTCTGAACTTTCTTCTAAACTTGATTGCATTGCTTTGTTTGCCCAAAAAGTTCTTACTTTAATGTAACAAAAATATGCATTTTACTTCCCATAAGATTCTCTTCGTCCAAATGACACTGGTTAAAGTACATTTTTAACGGTCAAGTCACTTTCCTCTTAACTATCCCTGGGAATGCCCGAGCTTTGAACAAAAGAACTACTGTGGACCAATACATCATGCTAGGATTCAAGATGTCCTTAATTATTTATCAATTGACAGGAAGGCTTTTTTGGAGTTTTAAGTATACAGGACCCCTGAGGGAGAGACAAGATGTACCATATGCCAGGCAAGTCAAACTACTGCCACTTCACTGACCACCATCTCCCCACAGACTGTAAAGGAGACAGTACAGGATTCTGAACACAGGAAATTTGGAAACAGCAGTGCTTCATGTATTACCATAACTACATCCAGTCAAGATCCCACAACCATCCTTTACGGGAGAGATCATTTGTGAAAAATGACCCACCTTTATCACCACCACTTGAAACAACTGTTTACAAACCACTACCAAAATGCTGATCAAAAAAGGAGTAGCAGCATCCCCCACACAAGGGATTCTGTTTCTACCTTGATCATTACAACCGTCGTCCAAGGGAGTAGCTCTTGTGGAGGAGGGTTAGCCTTCCTGAGAAACTGTCAACAAACTGCTACTCACAGCTCAGATCAGTCAACATGGCAGAAGCTGCTAACCCCACTCTCACGGGAGCAAGTAGGTCAAATGAATGTCATCACCTTAAGTGCCCTCTCCCTTAAAGTCATGAAGAAAATGGTCCAGAATTTTGAACTCAAAGCTCAAAGAACAGCAATGCTCTCAGCCCAGGGTCCATAGTCATAAAACTAAAATACAGCCTTGTGGAGATATAGCATGGCAACTGCTCATACAGGTAAGTCAGTCATAACTTAGGAAGATTCAGAAAATAATGTTCTGGTTCCTAAAGTTTTCAACTAATGTAAAAAGGATGGCACCAAAAATCTATGTTATTCTATCAGTACAAATGAAGTCAAATAAGCATGATACTCTGCTTTGTTGCTACACCCGAGGACCAAAGGGACCTGTCCCTTTGACCTGTAGCTGAAACTATCCAGAAGAAGGGGACTTCCTGGAGAATAGGGGCTGTCTTCATTTTCCATTTGGATTGCCCTTCCTTGGTATGATGCTACCACAGGAAACACTCAATAAATGCTTTGAGATCCCCAGGCTCCACATCCCAGCACTGCCTGTCCCAAACAGTCCCACAGTGCCACTTCCTGGCTGCAGGCCACCAATTCATCCTCACCCTTGTATGCTGATCTCAGGGACTCCACAGTCAGAAAAAAAACCTGGTTGATTCCCACCAGGCATCCAAGCCAGCCTCTGTCTACAGGGCAAAGGGATGGATTGGCTCAGGAGAAGAGAGTCTTGGTGCCTGTGTGTGGAAGGGAACAAATCCCAAGAGATGCTTGTTCTCTGACTCTCCAATAGCAACCCACAGACTAAGTTCCTTTTCAGACAAAGGTTTGCTTCTTTTCCTGCTTCATTTTTCTTCCACTAGGTATGCTGAAGTGAGGACATCCAGCGATTTGGGTGATAGCACAATCTCCTTTAATGAGTGGTGAAGAAATTGGACCAAAGTCCTGAGATCCCATTCATACCTAGTGGATTTTACCAGAATTCTATTATGGAGGTGGGAAGGGTAACAACTTGTTTGTCTGAATCTGTCTAACAAAATTCTCCTTGTTTGCACAGATGCACCAACTCACCTTGAAGGCACTCATCACCTTGAAGGACTGATTAAACTATTACTTGGAGAAGTGACCTCTGTGTGTGTATTGTAGACATCATACCATACTGGAAAACTGTAGAAGGACATTAGGGAAGATGCTGAAAGTGTTGGATCAGCCAGAATAAAATGGACAACAGACACTCTATTAGGGATTTGGGGCACACTATATCAAAGGGAGGTGTGAACACATCCCCAACAGAGATAGAAGTGCCCTTGACTTCACCATATTCAAAGATACTTGGGATCTTCCTTTTAATGTTCTCTTCTCCTAAATATTACTGGTCTAGATGCATTTTGTAAGGGTCAAGTCATTTCCTCATCAGTATCACTTGAAATGATTGGGCCTTGAATAAAAGCACTACAGTGAAACAATAATTTTCATGCCAGGATTCAAGATGTCCTTATTATTTATTCATTGACTAGAACTTTTTTCAAGACACAGAAAGTGGCTGACCACCATTTCCCCACAGACTCTAAACAAGACAGCCCAGAACTCTGAACCCAAGAGTTTTGGGCAGAGTAGTGCTTCATGAACAACCATACATTGCAGCATTAA
Organism: Lagorchestes hirsutus; assembly: GCA_028533205.1. Classification (NCBI taxonomy): domain Eukaryota; kingdom Metazoa; phylum Chordata; class Mammalia; order Diprotodontia; family Macropodidae; genus Lagorchestes; species Lagorchestes hirsutus. The sequence continues at coordinate 3,157,054 of CM052673.1, forward strand.
TAATGGAATTATTAAATAATATTTTAGAAATTAGCTAATCAATCAATTAATAATGGAATGTCCATTAAATGCATATTCCCGTTTAGACAACAAACCATCCTTAATGGGAGAGATCATTTTCGACAAATGACCCACCTTTCTGAGCACTACCAGCAACTGGATGCCAACAACAACTAAAAAACTGATAAACCACAAGAGACCAAGAAGCAGCAGCATCCCCCACATAAGGGGTTCTATATGTAGCTCAGTCATCACAGCCACCATCCATGAGAATGAATCTTCAGCTGCTGTCAACCAGACTGCTACCCACAGCTGAGATGCTCCACCTGAACAGAAGTCACAACCCCTAAATGAGGGGGAAGACAGGGCGTAATAGGTGAATCCACAACCATCACCTTGAGCACCTGTTCTCTAAGACCATGAGGATAATGGTGCAGAATTCTGAACCACAGAGCTAAAGGAACAGCAATGTTACCAGCTCAGGGTCTACTGTTGTAAAGATAAGGCAGACCCTTGTGGAGATGCAATCTGGCAACTGCTCCAGGAGGTACTTTAGTCACAACATAGGAAGGCTCAGACAAGAAGGTTCTGTTCCCCAGAGGCTACAACTTGGTAAGATGGTTCCCTTATCTAATGGGAGTTTAAAACCTTCCCTGCTCATTGATAACTCTCAGGGTGGGGTTATTGAGGGAGGCTTCATTAGGGAAGGCCTGTATCCTATGAAGGCCCATACCTTTTGCTGATTGCTAATGAGGTACTAGGTCAAGAGGGGTTGTGCCTCATGGCTCTGAAAAGAGAACAAATACTTTGAGGGTGAAGGTATACTTTGGGGCTTGGTTTTGAAAGAAGGTTTGTTTGACCAGATGAGGCTCTCGGAAACTTTTAAGCAGCCCCTTGGTTTTTAGAACTCAGATACTGGTGCTTCCGTCTCTGGTAGCTATGTATGTATGTATGTATAGTCAGAAAATTGGAAGCTTGTCATTTGGACCAGGTATGGTGCATATAATTAAAGTGATTCTTGACCACTCAAAAGTTGAGTATTCTTTTATAAATGCAGATCTAAGAACCTGTGATTGCAGCCCTCTTCCACACTGTGTATGTTGGGTTACTTACTGATACACCACCAAAAAGTGACATAATTTCAACAATACAAATGAAGGTAAAGAAGACCCATGACTCTCTGATTTGCTGCTACACCCTCAGACCCATGGAGACTTTCCATCTAAGCTGCATCTGAAATCCTATAGGAGAAGATGAACTCCTTGAGAACTGGGACTTTTATCATTTTGCTTTGGATCTCCAGTTCTCAGAATGGTGCTACCACAGTAAGCACTTAATAAAAATTTTGTCTCCATTTATTCCTTGTGTCCTTTTGTCTCCATTTATTCCAGATCCCTATACCATAAGTAGTAAAGGTCAAGATTTCTTTACCAGAGTCTGTCCAAAACAATTCTGCTTGTTTGCTCAGATATATCAATCACCTTGAAGGCACTTATCACCTTTAAGGACCGGTAGAACCATTACTTGGAGAAGTGACCTCTTTGAATGGGTTGAAGACATAAATTTTGGGAAAACTCTGGAAGAACATGAGGGGAGATACAAAAAGCGTTGGATCAACCAAAAGAAAATAAACAGTGACTTTCAATGGACAATCCTGAGATCTCTACAGACAATATTATGAGTTTTGGTCACATTGTATTATAAGGAGGTATGAACACATGACCAACAGAAACAGAAGTGCCCCTGAATTCACTGCATACAAAAACTCTTTTGAGATCTCAAGACTTTGGTCAAATTTCTTCACTATTTATTAAAAGTGATGATGCCATCACCAAACCACTAGATGTCCTCACTGAGCATATGTAACTAAAGAGTAAAGAAACAAACCTTTAATTTAAAATGAACCAAGCCTGTGGGTGGCCATTGGAAAGTAAGAGAATAACCATATTTCAGCACATGGTCCCTTTCACACAAAGGCACCACGGCTCTCTTCTCCTGAGAAATTCATCATTTGTCCTGTGGATTGAGGTTAGCTAGGAGGTCTGTTGTGCAGCAAGCAGGGGTCCTATTCTGGCTGTGGGACATCTGAGGTTGGCTTACAAGGGTGGAGTGATTGGGAGCCTGCAGCCAGGGGATGACACTTAGAGCCTGGTTTGGGACAGGAAGTGATGGAATGTGGAGCCTGGGGATCAGCCCAGCTGGATATGTCTGTGACTGATCTGACACTGGAGATCACACGGGAGTAAAATCTCTGCTTGGCTGGGAAAAGAAATTCCAAAACCCCCATGTCTTGTACCTGAAAGACATGTTCCTGTCATGGACTTGTGGTTTCAGAGGTGTGACATGGGAGAGGTTAAGAAGAGCCTACATAAGGCACAGATTTGCATTAAGTCCCCTCCCACCCAAAACCCAATGGAGGTTTCAGGGAGAGGATAAGAGGGACTTGGAAGAGGCCAGGTCCAGCTGTGTGCTCTAGGGCCCTCTTCACCATGGCCTGGCCTATTGTCTGCCTGGCACTGCTCACTGTGTGCTCAGGTCAGGGCTGCCCTCAGAAACCTCCTTGTCCTGCTCCTTCATCTCTGCCCTTGGCTTCTCTGCTTAAGATCTCCAAGCCCTTTTACCCTTTCTTCTTATTCTAGGACATTAACATCTGTCTCTATTTCTAGGTTCCTTCTCTCAGCCTGTGGTGACTCAGTCACCCTCCACGTCTGCAGTTCTGGGAGGTGCAGTTAGACTCACATGCACCCTCAGCAGTCAACACAGCACCTACAATATTGCTTGGTTACAACAGAGCCCAGGAAAGTCCCCTCGGTATATTATCTATGTTGGCAGCAGTGGAGGTACAAGTAGGGGTGATGGGATCCCTGATCGCTTCTCTGGCTCCAGCTCTGGAGCCAACAGATACTTGACCATCAGCAACATCCAGCCTGAAGATGAAGCAGATTACTATTGTGGGTACGATTATAGCACTAGTAGTGGTACTGCTTAACACAGTGATGCATTCAGCAAGGAAGTGAGACAAAAACCTCCCCTGCCAGCTCCACACCTGGTTCCAGGCCTCTGACATTCTCTGAACTGCCAGGTCAAGTCTTTCTGGTTTTTTTTGTCTCTATCTCTTTTTTTATCTCCCTTACTTGGTCTCATCTCTGTCTCTGGTCTCACTCTCTTTTAGTATACAAATTTATATGATGTCGTTGAGGTCACACTTAGAGTATGTGGCAGAAATGGAACTTCAACCCAGATCTTTTGACCCCAGGACCAGTATTTCCCCCCACATTCCACATGTGGACTCTGGAGACTGAGTCCAGGGAGGGTTAGCTAAGCTTTCAGACTTTGGGATTTGGCCTGGAGTAGAGGACAGAGGGAGGCCCTGCCATGACTTGGCTACCACAGCTGTACCCTGTTTACTCTCCCAAAGAATAGTATGCTTGTGCAAGGTGACCCCTGGACACTTGACAGAACTGATGAGCTCATGACAGAGACATCAGAAAGAACTGTGAACAAAGAAACCTGGGCCAGTTGCTGACATTGCCTGGGCAATATTTACACACTTCTGTGAACAAGCACTTGCACCCCTCCAGCAGGCCCTCACTAGTCTCCCCTTTGGCAAGTCTGAATCCTAAAGACTGCCAACCCTGTCCCTAATCTCAACTAGTAGGACATGTCCCATCCAGGCCCTGCTGTTAGAAGTGAGCTCATCTAACAAACCCCAACTCTGAAAAACATACTCACTTTAAACAAAGAACAATATCGGTTGTGAAATGAGGAAAGCTTTCATTAAATCTTAGGTCCATTTCCCCTGAATGGACAGGTAACCTGACCAGCAAAGTTGCAGAAATACTGCTGCAATGCATTCAGAAAAATGGAACTTCTTAAACTCTTTTACAAACTTTGCATCTCCCATCACACCTTCCCCTCCCCTTATGAATATGTTCTCCTTCTGATAGGTTTTCCTCAAACAGCTCATCAAGCCTACACTGTTTCTGACCTTTACCTGACCGTGCTAGGTCATGACTGTGGAAACAGAATATTCTTGCTGTCCACACTGCCAACCAGGCAGAGGCTAACACCCACCCCATTCAGTACTTGGTCCCTTCCACACGGACATCAAGACTTTCCTCCCTGAGCCAAGTCATCCTTTTGTCCCGTAGAAAGATGCTGGTTTGGAGACCTGGTGTGCAGCAAGCACGGTTCTTGTTCTGGCTGTGGGAACCTGAGGTTGGGTTACAAGGGTGGGGTGGATTGGGGGCTTGCAGGCAGGAGGTGGCACTGTCGGCTTGGTTTGGGACAGGCACTGAGGTGATGGGGAGTATGGGGGCCTGAGAGTGAATCGGCCCAGCTGTGGCTGCTCTGATCCATGGGATCACTAATGAGTGACATCTCTGCTGGCTAGGAGAAGAAATCCCATCACCTCATGCTCTCTCCCTGAAAGACATGCCCTCCACATGTACCTGTGACACCAAAGGCATGACATGGGGAGTGGTTAAGAAGAGACTGCAAAAGGCATAGATTTGCATTCAGCCCTCTTGTACTCAAAACTCAACCTAAGCTTCAGGAAGAGGAAAAGAGAGACTTGGAATAGGCCAGATCCAGCTCTGTGCTCTTCGGGGAGCAGAGGTCTAAGAGCCCTCTGCACAGTGGCCCTTGTCTGCCTCATACTGCTCACCGTTTGCTCAGGTTAGGGCTGCTCTCAGAACGCTCCTAGTCCTGCTCCCTCATCCCTGCCCTTGGCTTTTCTGCTGAGGATCTCCAAGAACCTTCTCCCTTTCTTCTTACTCTAGGATATTAATGTCTGTCTCTGTTTCTAGGTTCCTTCCCTCAGCCAGTGCTGACTCAGTCGCCCTCCATGTAAGCATCCCTGGGAGCCACAGATAGACTCACCTGCACCCTCAGTAGTCAGCACAGCACCTACGCTATTGCTTGGTTCCAGCACAACCCAGGAAAATTCCCTAGATATGTCAAGTATTTCAGCAGCAGTGGAAGTGGAAGTAGGGGTGACAAGCTCCTGGATTGCTTCTCAGGCTCCAGCTCTGGAGACAATAGATACTTGTCCATCAGGTCAGAGGACGAAGCAGATTACTACTGTGGGACAGGTTATGGCTCTATTCTTAACACAGTGATATATTCAATGAGGAAGTCAGACGAAAATCTCCCCTGTCAGCTCAGGTCCAGCTACATACCTGGCTCCAGGCTTCTGACACTCTCTGAACTGCCACTGCAAGGTCAAGACTTTCTGTTTCTTTCTATCTCTGTATTTCTCTCCTTGCCTCTGTTTCTGTCCCCATCTCTGTGTCTGTCTCTCTTTCAACAAATAAAATTTTATGATGTGCATGAGGTCACACTTAGAGCAAATGACAGAAATAGATCTTGAACCCAGATCTTTTGACCCCAGGACCAGTATCTTCCTCCAAGTTCCACATGTGGACTCTGGAGATTGAACCCCCAGGGAGGGCTTTAGCAGAGCCTTCAGGCTTTGGGATTTGACTTGAGTTGAGGGGACAGAGGGAGGCCCTGCCATGACTTGGCTGCCACAGCAGGGAGCCTGTTGGCTCTCCAAAAGAGCAGTCTGCTTGTCTCAGGTGACCCTTGCACACTTGGTAGAGCTGATGAGCCAATGACCACAGAAACCTTCAAGGGGAAACAAAGACATTAGAAAGAAGTGTGAACAAAGAAGTTGGGGCCAGCTGCTGACAGTGCCCAGGCAATTTTTGCACACTTCTGTGAACAAGCACCTGCACCTTCAGCAGGCCCTAACTAAGATACCCTAATGGTGAGACTGAATCTAAAAGACTGCCAACCCTGTCCCAAATCTCAAAAGCTAGGTGACACACCATCTAGGCCCTGCCAACCAGGCAGCTAGAAAAGCAGGGACTAGAAAATGTTCCTTAAAACTTGTCATTGAACCCAACCCTGGTCTGCTTACCATGGCATGTAGGCATTCTACCTTGTGGTTGAAACACACATACACACACACATGCACACATGCACCCACACAAAGTACAAAAATTTTCACCAAGGTGATTGCACTCACTATTGAAAGATGGAATGTGCACATGTTCATAGACAACATGAAATCCAGTACACGTGAAAGAGAAACAGCTCTTGTTCCTGAAGAATTCAGCAGTTATCTCATCCAAATAGCCACCCTGAGTGAATCAAGGCTGCTCACTGAAATTAGAGCTGGATGCAC
>CM052673.1:3163743-3197355 GCA_028533205.1 Lagorchestes hirsutus
GGGCAGGGCCACCTCACAGGCTCAGTTCCCTCAGGGGCTTTATGCAGAGACCTTCAACAATGGATCCAGGCTCCTGCCTGCTTGGGGAGCCCTGGTTTGCTCCCGTCTCTGCTGTTGTTTCCCGAGGGGGCCTGAGTTATGGGGGCACCCCACTCCCCTCTCGACCCACCAAAGAGACCCTCTCACTGACCCCCGTCACCTGTGGGTGCAGGGACTCACCCTGGCTGCTGGAGATTCTGTCCCCAAAGCGCGCTCGGATCTTTTCCTCTCAGTGCCATGGCCACGGCAGGGCTGCACCCAGCTCCCAGTACGGGCGCCCAGTCCACGGTGCGACGGACCCTCCGCGAGAGGTCTGCAGGTCCCTCAGGAACAGAAATCTCCCTCGCTCCACTGTGCCGTGGCCCCACTGCTCCAGAATTCGCCGTGAGTTACTCTATACACATGTTATATGGATTGTGGGTTCGGAGCTATGTGTATCTGTGTCTTTCTACTCCGCCATCTTGGCTCCGCCCCCTACTCTTCTCTTTATTAGCCAATATGAAGTCGTATTGAAAAATGCTGCTTTATAATACAGTTGGAGATCTGGTAGAGCTAGGCCACCTTCCGTATCATTTCTTTTCATTTGTCGCCTTGATATTCTGGATCTTTTGTTCTTGCAGATGAATTTTGATATCATATTTTCCAGCTATAGCAAATAATTATCGAATTGTTTGATTGTTATGGCACTAAATAAGTAAGTAAATTAATTTAGGTAGAATTGTTATTTTTATTACATTGGCTTGGCCTACCCACGAGCAACTGATGTTTTTTTCCACTTACTTAGATTTGACTTTATTTGTGAGAAAAGTGACTTGCAATTTTGTTCGTAAAATCCCTGGGTTTGTTTTGGCAGGTAAACTCCCAAATATTTGCTAATGTCTACCCTAGCTTTAAATGGGGATTTCTCTTTCTATCTCTTGCTGTTGGGCTTTGTTAGTAATATATAGAAATGCAGATGATTTGTATGGATTTGGAACCTGCAAATTTGAAAAAGTTGTTTATTATTTCAAGTAGTCTTTTACCTGAATCTCTGGGCTTCTCAAGGTATACCATCATATCATCTGCAAAGAGTGATAACTAAGTTTCTTCTTTGCCTATTCTAATTCCTTCAATTTCTTTTTCTTCTCTAATTGCTACAGCTAACATTTACAGTACCATATTGAATAACAGTAGTGATAATGGACATCCTTGTTTCACTCCTGATCTTATTGGAAATGCATCTAACTTATCTCCTTTGCATGTAATGCTTGCTGAAGGTTTTAGGTAGATACTGACTATTATTTTATGGAAAGTTCCCTTTATTCCTGTGCTGTCCCGTGTTGTTAATAGGAATGGGTGTTGTATTTTGTCAAAAGCTTTTTCTGCATCTATTGAGATAATCATGTGGTTTCCGTTAGAATTGTTCTTGATATGATTGATAATGCTAATAGTTTTCTTAATATTGAACTAGCCCTGCATTCCTGGTATCAGTTCTACCTGATCATAATGTATTGTTCTTGTGATTAATTGCTGTATTCTTTTTGCTAAAATTTGATTTATAATGTTTTCATCTATATTCATTAGATAAATTCGTCTATAATTTTCTTTCTCTGTTTTGACTCTTCGTGATTTAGGTATCAAAACAATGTTTCTATCATAAAAAGAAATTCGGAGGACTCCTTCCCTAATATTCCCAAATAGTCTATATCGTATTGGTATCAGCTGTTTTTTAAATGTTTGATAGAATTCACTTGTAAATCCATCCATCCTTGGAGATTTTTTCCTAGGGAGTTCATCGATGTCTTGGTCAATTTCTTTTTCTGAGATTGGATTGTTTAAGGATTCAAATTCCTCTTCTACTAATCTGGGCAATTTGCATTTTTTAAAATACTCATCCATCTGATTTAGATTGCTGAATTTATGGGCATAAATTTGGGCAAAGTAATTTCTAATTACTGTTTATTTTCCTCCTCATTGGAGGTGCTTCACCCTTTTCATTTTTGATATTGCTAATTTGGTTTTCTTCTTTCTTTTTTTTGAATCAAATTGACCAAAGGCTTATCAATTTTGTTAGTTTTTTCATAAAACCAACTTTTAGTTTTATTTATTAGTTCAACAGTTGTCTTAATTTCAGTTTCATTGATCTCTCCTTTTGTTTTCAGTATTTCTAATTTGGTATTTACTCAGGAATTTACAAATTGTTCTTTTTCTAGTGGCATGTGCAAGTCATTGATTTCCTCTTTCTCTGTTTTATTCATGTAGACATTCAAAGATAAAAAAACTCCCCTAAGAACTACTTTTGTATTATCCCATAAGATTTGGTAGGTTGTCTCATTATTGTCATTCTCTTGGCTGAAGTTGTTGGTTCTTTCTATGATTTCTTGTTTAACCCACTCGTTCACTTTTATTATAAAATTATATCACTGTCATGGGAACCATTTCACAGAGCTGTAACCTTTGGGGAAAAGTACCTTATTTTTTTGATTCTTCCTAAGGCGTGACAGGAGCACCTGCATGAGCAGTTACCAGCCTGCATCTCCACAAGGTTTTATCTGAGATTTATGACTCTGGACCCTGGGCTTGGAGCATTTCTATTCTTTTGACTTTGGGGCTCAAAATTCTCTGCCATTGTCCTCATATTCCTAGATGAGAGAGTGGTCAAGGTGGTGATGGCATTTGACCTTCTTGCCACATGCTGTCTCCTGTCGTTCCCCTATGGATGTAGGGTTTGTAATTTCTACCAGGTTGGCTCATCTGGGCTGTGGATGGCAGTTGATTGACAAATTCTAAGGATGGGTAACCTTCCTATCCAAGAATTACTCCCATGGATGAAGGCTGTAATGACTGAACTAGAAGCAGAAACCCTTGTGTTGGAGATGCTTCTCCTCCTTATTGTTATCAGTTTTTCAGTGATAGTTGGTAAGCCATTGTTGCAGGTCTTGCTGATGAAGGTGAATCATTTTTACAAAATAATCTCTCCCCTTAAGGGTGGCTGTGGTGTCCTGACTGGGTGTAGTTATGGTGCTTTATGAAGCACTGCTGTGCTCAAGTTTCATACATTCAAGGTCTTGTGTTGCCTCCTTTAGAATGGCTGAGGACATACTAGTCAATGCAATGGCAGTGGTTTGACTTGCCTATCAGATGCTAAATCTTATCTCTTCCTCAGGTATCCTTGATATTTAAAATTCTAAGAAAACTTCTTCTTAAGGACATCTTGTATATTGGCATGATGCATTGGTCCACTGTAGTGCTTTTGTTCATGGCCCAGTCATTCTATGAGATAGTGAAGAGGGAAAGTACTTGATATTCATGAAATGCACCTATACCAGCAATATTTAGGAGAAGGGAACATTTTGAGAAGTGCATAATTTTGATTTTATTAAAGTAACAAGTTCTTGCACAAGCAAACCATTGCAACCAAGTTTAAAAGAAAAGCAGAAAGTTGGGAAATTTGTTTTTATATGTGTCACAGGCTTTATTTCTCAAATGTATAGAGAACTGAGTCACAGTGACAAGAATATAAGTGATTCCCCAATTGGTAAAGGGTCAAAGGATGTGCTTTCAGAAGAAGAAAACAAAACAGTCTATTAATATATGACAAAATGCACTAAATCAGGGTTGGGGAATCTGTGGTCTTCAGGGCCCATGTGACTGTTTTGATCCTCAGTGGAGCCCTTTGACTGAATCCAAACTTACGGAATAAATCATCTTAAGACAAGGATTTGATCTCTAAAATTTAGACTGTCAAAATACCACACCCAAAGATATAAAAGAGATTGTATGGTGTAAAAGCAAGCACCCTGAGAGATCCAGGAGGGGCTGCTATCACATGTTCCTTGATCTGCTTTTTTTTAAAAGAAAAGCAACTTTTGAAGGGTCAACAATGACTACAACCAAGCACAGGTATCATTCTCTTAATTGAGGTGAAAAAGTCACCACCCTGAACTTCAGAGAAAATAGAGAAAAACAAAAATCAACAGACAGGGCTTCTCCTTATCTGACAGTAATAAACACACACACATCTCAGATGAGTAGACAGATAACTCTCCGATCATCTGTACATGGTTGGTTATTGTTCCTTGTTCTGTAAGAGGAACCATTGTCATCATCATGATAAAGTCAAGTTTCAGTGTATCCCACTGTGACTGATCAGACCTATACAGCCTTGGAATGCTCTACCACAGTTTGGGTACAGGTATTCCATGTAACCATTTGGGGTGGATACTCCAAATTTGTGCATCCTAGATTTCCTTTGAGTTGTTTCAATTCTTCTCTGCTTATAGAACACAACACCCCACTTGATGTGGGCACATCATATTGAGTGGTCCTGTGCCAGTGTTTCTCATGTCACACAATCAATTCCAAAGTTTTTGAGAGAGACCATGAGAGTGTCCTTGGATCACTTTTTCTGCCCAACATGTGATTGCCTGCCCCATGAAAGTACTCCATAAAATAGTATTTTTTCAAGCATACATTTCACTTTCAAACACCATGGTCAGCACATTGGAGTGGCACACTCTGAAGCATATTTTGAATGCCTGGCAGTTTAGTTGGAGTAAGAGCTTCACTGTCTGGTACTTTATCCTGCCAGATGACCTTCAGAATCTTCCTAAGACAGTTCAAATGGAAGCGATTCAATTTCCTAGCATGGCCCTGGCAGACTGTCCATGTTTCACAGTCATACACCAATGAGGTCAGCACAATGGCTCTGTAGACCTTCAGTTTGTTAGTTGGTCTAATACCTCTTCTGTCCCAAACTTTTCTTCAGAGCCTCCCAAACACTCAGCTACCTCTGGCAATGCATCCATCACACTCATTTTGAATGTGTACGTCCCTGGGAAGTACACTTCTAAGGTAAGTGAACTTATCTACAGCATTCAAAAGTTCTCTGTTTGTTGTAGCTGATGGTTCAACATATGGATGGTGTGGCAGTTGCTGCTGGAGCACCTATGCTTTCCTGGCGATAGTTATTAGACCAAAATTAGCACAAGGAATAGAGAATGTATCCATATTGGTTGCATCTCAGCTGCAGAGTCTGGCATTGAGTGCACAATCATCTGCAAAAAGAAAATCATGCACCAACATTCCCTCCACTTTGATCTTGGCTTGTGGCCTTTACAAATTGAGTAACTTAACCATAGGTAAGGTTATTGACCTTGATGCCGTGTTCATCCTCGTTGAAAGCATTGGGGAGCAAGTACACAGCCCTGTTTCACTCCTGGGTTTCACTCTTGACTGGGTGGGTAAGAGAGCATTGTCCACTATCCAGAAACTGGGCAAACACGCCATCATGAAATTGATGTACAATATTGATGAATTTCTCTGAGCAACCAAATTTTGACATAATTTTCCACAAGCCCTCATGACTAACATTGTCAAAGCCCTTGGTCAGATCTACAAACGTTGTATAGAGAACTCTGTTGTGCTCCTGGCATTTCTCCTGCTGTTGTTGAACAGCAAACAGCCTGTCAACTCTTCCTCGGCCCTTTCTGAACCACATTGGCTCTCAGGCATGTGATCATCTTCCAGGTGAAGGATCAGCCTATTAAAGAGGACTCTAGCAAGGATTTTGCCAACAATGACAAAGAGAGAGACCCCACCCTCCCCTGTGACTCTCGTAGGAAAATCTATTCTCTCAACTTTACAGATATGGACAATTTAGGCATCCGTGAAATCCTGGGCAATAACCTCCTCTTGCCATATAACCTGGAAAATTTCAGTTAACTTTTGTGTGAGCCATGGTCCTCCTATCTTGTAAATCTCAGATGGAATAGAATCAGCACCAGGTGCTTTGCCACATGAAAGGAGTCTAATGGCACTCAAAATCTCTCTTTCATTTGGAGGTTCAGCTAAGGAAAGATTGACTTCAACCTGAGGTAAATGGTCAATGGCCGCAGCCATGAAGGCAGATGAGGCAGATGATGTGGAGTGCTTACAGCTTGATTAGACACCAAAGACACCAAGATCATCCATTGCATCCTGAGCCATCACCAGCTGTCTTGACTCTGTCCTGCCACTGAACTATGATGACTGTGAAGGAGAGAGTGAGGCTGAGGACTTCATGCAATTCTGCCTCACTTAAATCCCATTTACTCACAAATCAAAAGACATCATTCATACTATTTCACTATTATGCCTCAAACACCTGTGGTGACAAGCAAGTGATGAAACATCAGCTGGGGATACAATGGGAGCTGTAGTCACAACTCTGCACAGGCAGCCTTGGCCATAGGGTCGTTTCTCACTGGAAGCAGCAGTGGGACTTGGTAGCCCCCTGGGTGTTTGAGTAGACTTTTAACGATCGCACTGCTCACCTCCTGGTGTGAGGAAAGGGGGCAGAAAAGGTGCCCTAAACCTTGTCTACTTACCCAACCCTGATCTGATTACTGTGGCATGCAGGAATCCCACTATGTGGTCAAAACTCAAAAAAATATCCTCAATGTACAAAAATATCTGTAAAGATGATTCCATTCACCAACGTCCCATGGAATGTGCACATACTAATAGACAACACAAAATCCAGTAAACCTGAAAGACCTGAAAGACAAACCGCTTTAGATGAAACAGAACTTAACTGGTGTTACATGCAAATAATAGTTTTGAGTCAAAAAAGGTTGGCAAATGAAGGCCAGCTTACTGAAGTTGGAGCTGGATACACATTTTTCTGGAGTGGACACAGTGAAGAGGAGCACTGTGAAGCTGGTGTGGGTTCTGCAATCAAAACTAATTTAATCAGCAAGCTGGTATGCCTGCCAAAAAGAGTGAATGACAGGCTCATGGCAATGCGATTACAATTTGCACTAAAATGCCATGCCACCATGTTCAGTGCCTATGCTCCTACCATGACAAACGCTGATGAATTCAATGAAAAATTTTATGAAGACCTAGAGACCATTATCATCAATGTGCCAAAAGGGGACAAGCCTATAATTCTGGGTGACTTTCATGCTAGAGTAGACTCAGACTGGGGGAAGCTAGGTGGTGCAGTGGATAGAGCACCTGTGCAGGAGTCAGGAGGACCTGAGTTCCAATCTCACCTCAGACACGTGACACTCACAAGTTGTGACCTTGGGCAAGTCCCTTAACCCCAATTTCCTCATCCTGGGTCATCTCCAGTCATCCTGATGAATGTCTAGTTAGTGAATTCAGATGACTCTGGAGGAGAAGTGAGGCTGGTGACCTGCACAGCCCTCCTTCACTCAAAACAAAGACAAGGGGAAGTCATATCACCATTTCTTTGATGGCATGATCTTCTTCGGCAACGAATGATGAGCACACAGACTCAGACTACCAGACATGGCAGGGGGTGCTAGGAAAGAATGGAGTTGGAAACAGCAACAGCAATGCTCATTTACTGCTAAAGATTTGTGCATCACATGACCTTCTCATCACCAACACTGTTTTCCCTTTATGTAAACACAATAAAACTTCATGGATTCATCCTTGTAGAACGTACTGGCATCTAATAGACTATGTGACTGTAAGGATAAGAGACAGGCAAGAAGTGAGATTGATGAAGGCAATGTGTGGTGCAGAGTGCTGGATTCATCATAGACATCCTTTCCAAGCTAAATATTTGCATTAATCAAAAATTCTGTCCCCAAGAAAAAAGGCCACCAGAAGAATTAATGTCAACAAATTATAGCTCTCTTTTGAGCATGAACAGTGTGTTGCTAACTTGGAAGGAAATTTGAGCCAACACACATTTGGCAACCGTGGAGCAGAAACAGAGTGGGTAGCTTTCAGAGATTTGCTATATAGCACTGCATTAACTCATCTGGGTCAGAACACTCATAAATACTAAGACTGATTTGATGAAAATGATGGGGAAATTCAGAAGTTGCTAAAGGAAAAACAAGAACTCCACAGGATTTACCAGCTGGGTAGTTCATTCACCTCTAAGGAGGCAGCATTTAATTCCATCAAAAGTAAAGTGCAAACAAAGCTTAGAGAGATGCAGGATTCCTGCCTCAGTAAGAAAGCAGATGAAATTCAGTTTTATTCTGATAGTAACAATCCAAAAGTGCTCCTATGACTCCCTGAAAGCTCTTTATGTACCAAAATCCTATGGTGCATCACAATTACTCACTGCTGGTGGAGCCACATTGATTAGTGATAAGCACAGGATCCTAGAGAGATGATCAGAACACTTCCATAGTGTTTTCAAGAGAACATCATCAAACATTACTTCTAGTACTAAACTCACATTATTTTAAGCATCAAAAAGCATGTAAAAAAGTCTTGTGTAAATCTTAAAGAGTTTCAGGAGAGACACGGTTACATAGTGGGTAGAATGATAATTTGGAGTTTAAAATGTCTAAGTATAAGTCTTACCAACGATAAGGTCTTGGTAATCATCCACAAGTCATTTCAGAGCTCACAGGCAACTCTCTAGTTGAGAAGCAGATGATTTCCTATCTGCTTAGTTTGTCAGTAGCACCTTACTAAGCACTTAGTATGTGCCAAGCATTGTACTAAGCTTTAGAAATATCAGAAAATGCAGAAGGTGATTCTTGCCCTCAAGAAGGTCACCGTGTAATGAAGGAGAAAATGTATAAGAGAAATACAGAGGGAATAAATTAGAGATAATTTCAGAGAGAAGGCACCAAGAAGGAAAGGCAAAGACCTTTTAGAGGGTCAGTGCAGCAAGCATTAAGAATCTAGTATTGGACACGATAAGCACTGAGATATAGAAGGAAAAAAAGGTAAAAGAAATGAGTTGCTGTCTCATGACACAGTGTATTGTTTGTATATTTTTAAAGAGGGACCAAAATGATATCATGATGTCAGGGTCAACATACAATGCATTGGACTATGGTTTATCAGACCAACAGGAGCTCAGAAAGATATATCACAGATCAGGCACAAATAGTCCATGTGAACATTTGGACTGGAGATGTCTAGATAATGGAGGTCATATCGTTATCATTAATCAATGTAGTTCCATCAGGACGGAATAGTTGAGATGCACCATAGGTCTTGAGCCCATAAGTATCCTTCCAGACATCATAGAAGTGCTTTGGATTGTTACTATCAGCATGAAACAGAATTATATCTGCCAAGAATCCTACAGCTTTCTAAACTTTGCTTGTACTTTACTTTTCATGGAATCATTTGCTGCCTTCTGAGAGATGGAAAAGCTATCCTTCTGTTGACCCCTGTGGAGTTATTGTTTGTCATTTAGCAGCTTCTGAATTTCCTCATATTTTTCTCATAGCAATATGAACATTTGTCAATATTCTGACCCAAGTGAGCAACTACAGTGCTATACAGCAGATCTCTAAAAACCGCCCACACTTTCTGCTCCACTGTTGCCAACTGTGTGTTGGCACAACTTTTCCTCCAAGTTAGCAACAAACTGTTCCCTGTCAGAGAAGAGTTCTAATCTGTTGACATTAATTCTTCTGGTAGTCATGTGGTAGCAGTAGCCCCTACTTTTGTCTAATGCACATATGTAATTTGGAAAGGATAAGTCTATGATCAGTCCAGCACTCTGCTCCACGCATTGCCTTCATCACTCTCACATCCTGTTTGTCTCTTCTAAAAATGACATAGTCTGTTAAATGCCAATGTTTGCTGCAAGAGTGTATCCATGAAGGTTCTTTGCATTAAAGTAAACAGAAGACAGTGTTGGTGATGAGGTCATGAGATGCACAAGTCTTCAGCAGTAAGTGACCTTTGTTGTTGCTGTTTCTGGCTTTATTCCTCCAGATTCTGCCAAGTCTGGTAGTCTGAGCCTACTCTAGCATTAAAATCTCCCAGAATGATAAAGCTGTGTTATTTTGACACACTGATGACAAGGATGTTCAGGTCCTCATAAATTTTTTCACAGACTTCATCAGTGTCGTCATGGTGGGAGCATGGGCACTGAGGTGGTGGTGTGATGATTTCATGCAAGTGGCAATCACATTGTTATGAGCCTGTTGTTCAGTCTCTTTGCCAGGCATCTGAGTCTGTTGACTAGATTACTTTTCATTACAGAGCCAGCTTCATAGCACTCCCTTTCCTTGTGGCCACTCCAGAAAAACGTGCATCCAGCTCTAATTTCAGTGAGCAGCCTTGATTCACTCAGGGTGCCTATTGGGATGAGGTAACTGCTGAATTTTTCAGGAACAAGAACTGTTTGCCTTTCAGATGTAGTGGATTGCATACTGTCTATGAACATGTGCACATTCCACCTTTCGATAGTGAGTGCAATCAACTTGGTGAAAATTTTTGTACTTTTTTTGAGTGCATGTGCGTATGTGTGTGTATGTGTGTTTCAACCACAAGGTAGTCTCCCTATATGGCATGTTAAGCAGTCCAGGTTTAGGTTCAATCCCAAGTTTGGGGGGAACATTTTGTAGTCCCGCTTTTCTTTTTTATTTTTTTTTCAAGTCACTTGCACATTTATCAAAAAACACTTAATTTTATTAAGAATATTGTATCATTGTATATTGCATTCAAATGCATTTATGACAGACAAGTAAATGCAGAAAATTCATCCTCAGATGTTATTGCTTTAGATGAGGCAAAATATCTTTTTTTTTTTACCGCAAACAACTTATTATTGGTTTAAAACAGTATATGTCAAACATCATATTTTCATAAATATATTTTAAACTAATACGTAATATACAATATCTGTCCGCTGTAGCAATAGGCTTCCATCTTATTGAGGTTCGGATCTGATGTGCAAATTCTGGCATCTGAAGCAGTTAAAATGATGCTCTATAATAGGACATACCACAGCATGAGAGAGCTTTATCTGCGGGCTCTGTATTATCACTTATCAGAAGGAGTCCCTTTGTTGCATGTTCTTTCATTTTAATGGTATTTTTTTATTTTTTTAATTTAATTTTATTATTTTAACGTTTTACAATCACTGCCCTAAAATTAAGATTTTATCTCCCCCAAGCCTACCCTCCACTACCCCCCTCGCTCCCCACGACAGCATACAATTCTGTATAGGTTGTACATATTCTTTCCTATTGAGTATGTTTTCGCTATAGTCATCCTATGTAGTCGAACTAAAATAAATGGAAGAAATCATATAACAAATCAAAACTTGATACACACACACACACACACACACACACACACACACACACACATGATCTGCTATATTCTGTGAATGACTTCCATATTTCTTTCTCTGAGTGTGGAAGGCATTTTTCCTTAGAAAACCACCACGGGGATTTTTTTAAAATAAGTTCTTGTGTTATTGCGAAATTCCAAGTCTACCAGAAAAAACTCTCACACACTGTGGTCGTTGCTGTGCACAAAGTTCTCCTGGTTCTGCTCCTTTCACTCAGCATCAGATCATACAGGTCCTTTCAGGCCTCTCTGAAGTCTTCTTGTTCATCATTTCTTATGGCACAATAGTACTCCATTACATTCATATACCATAATTTATTCAGCCATTCCCCAATTGATGGACATCCCCTTGACTTCCAGTTTTTGGCAACTACAAAAAGTGCTGCTATAAATACTTTTGTACATGTAGGACCCTTTCCCATTTTTATGATGTCTTGGGGATACAGTCCTAGTAGCGATATTGCTGGGTCAAAGGGTATGCACATTTTTGTCACCATGTGGACATAGTTCCAAATTGCTCTCCAGAATGGTTGGATAAGCTCACATCTCCACCAACAATGAATTAGTGTTCCAACTCTCCCACATCTTCTCCAGCATTTATCTTTTTCTTGTTCTGTCATGTTTGCCAATCTTATAGGTGTGATGTGGTACCTCAGAGTTGTTTTGACTTGCATCTCTCTAATCAATAGTGATTTAGAGCATTTTTTCATATGATTATAGTTATCTTTAATTTCTTCCTCTGAAAATTGCCTGTTTGTAACCTTTGACCATTTATCAAGTGGGGAATGACTTGTATGTTTATACATTTGAGTCAGTTCTGTATATATTCTAGAAATGAGGCCTTTATTCTGAAGCTTAGCCGTGAAAATTCTTTCCCAATTTACTACATCCCTCCAGATTTTGGATGCATTGTGTTTGGTTGTGCAAAAACTTCTCAGTTTAATGTAATCCGAATTATCCATCTTGCATTTCATAATGCTTTCTGTCTCTTCTTTACTAAGTCCTTGCTTTTCTAGCTGCCTGGTTGGCAGGGCCTGGATGGTGTGTCACCCAGCTTTTGAGATTTGGGACAGGGTTGGTGGTCTTTAGGCTTCAGTCTCCTCCTCAGGGGATCTTAGTCAGAGCCTGCTGGAGGTGCAAGTGCTTGTTCACAGAAGTGTGCACAAACT
This sequence comes from Lagorchestes hirsutus, assembly GCA_028533205.1. Lineage (NCBI taxonomy): Eukaryota > Metazoa > Chordata > Mammalia > Diprotodontia > Macropodidae > Lagorchestes > Lagorchestes hirsutus. The sequence continues at coordinate 3,176,007 of CM052673.1, forward strand.
GCCCAGGCACTGTCAGCAGCTGGCCCCAACTTCTTTGTTCACACTTCCTTCTAATGTCTTTGTTTCCCCTTGAACGTTTCTGTGGTCATTGGCTCATCAGCTCTGCTAAGTGTGCAAGGGTCACCTGAGACAAGCAGACTGCTCTTTGTGAGAGCCAACAGGGCCCCAGCTGTGGCAGTCAAGTCATGGCAGGGCCTTCCTCTGTCCCCTCAACTCAAGTCAAATCCCACAGCCTGAAGGCTCTGCTAAAGCCCTCCCTGGGGGTTCAATCTCCAGAGTCCACATGTGGAACTTGGAGGAAGATACTGGTCCTGGGGTCAAAAGATCTGGGTTCAAGATCCATTTCTGTCACTTGCTCTAAGTGTGACCTCATGCACATCACATAATTTTATTTATTGAGAGAGACAGACAGACATAGAGATGGAGACAAAGACACAGGCAAGGAGATAAAGACAGAGATAGAAAGAAAAAGAAAGTCTTGACCTTACAGTGGCAGTTCAGAGAGAGTCAGAAGCCTGGGGTCAGGTTTGTAGTTGGACCTGAGCTGGCAGGTGAGGTTTTTTACTTCCTCACTGAATATATCACTGTGTTAACCTTAATGCCATAACCTGTCCCACAGTAGTAATCTGCTCCATCCCCTGATTCGATGTTGCTGATGGAAAAATATCTGTTGGCTCCAGAGCTGGAGCCTGAGAAGCGATCAGGAATCCCATCACCCCTACTTCCACCTCCACTGCTGCTGACATACATGACGTACCTAGGGGAATTTCCTGGGCTCTGTTGGAACCAAGCAATATCATAGGTGCTGTGCTGACTTCTGAGGGTGCAGGTGAATCTATCTGTGGCTCCCAGGGATGCTTACATAGAGGGTGACTGAGTCAGCACAGGCTGAGGGAAGGAACTTAGAAACAGAGACAGACATTAATATCCTAGAGTAAGAAGAAAGGGAGAAGGTGCTTGGAGATCCTCAGCAGAAAAGCCAAGGGCAGGGATGAGGGAGCAGGACAGAAGGTTTCTGAGGGCAACCCTGACCTGAGCAAACGGTGAGCAGTAAGAGGCAGACAAGGGCCAGGGTGCAGAGGACCCTTAGGGCAACGTTCCCAAAGAGCACAGAGGTGGACGTGGCCTATTCTAAGTCCCTCTTTTCCTCTTCCTGAAGCTTAGGTTGAGTTTTGAGTAGGAGGGGGCTGAATGCGCATCTGTGCCTTTTGCAGTCTCTTCTTAATCACTCCCCATGTCATGCCTTTGGTGTCACAGGTACATGTGGAGGGCATGTCTTTCAGGGAGAGAGCATGAGGTGATGGGATTTCTTGTCCCAGCCAGCAGAGATGTCACTCATGAGTGATCCCATGGATCAGAGCAGCCACAGCTGGGCCTATCCACCCTCAGGCCCCCATACTTCCCATCACATCAGTGCCTGTCCCAAACCAGGCCCACCTCCTGCCTGCAAGCCCCCAATCCACCCCACCCTTGTAATCCAAACTCAGGTTCCCACAGGCAGAATAAGAACCCTGCTTGCTGCCCACCAGGTCTCCAAGCAAGCATCTTTCTACAGGACAAAACGATGGATTGGCTCAGGGAGAAAGTCTTGGTGTATGTATGGAAGGGACCAAGTACTGAATGAGGTGGGTGTTAACCTCTGCCTGGTTGGCAGTGTGGAAAACAAGGACATTGTTTTTCCACAGTCATGACATAGCATGGTCAGGGAAAGGTCAGAAACAACGTAGGCTTGATGGGGTGTTTGAAGAAAACCTATCAGAAAGGAGAACATAATCACAAGGGGAGGGGAAGGTGTGATGGGAGATCCAAAGTTTGGAAAAGAGTTTAAGAAGCTCCATTATTCTGAATGCATTGCACCTGTCCATTCAGGGGAAATGGACCTAAGGATTAATGAAAGCTTTCCTGATTTCACAACTGATATTTTTCTTTGTTTAAAGTGAGCATGTTTTTCACATTTGGGGTTTGTTAGATGAGCTCACTTCTAACAGCAGGACCTGGATGGGACATTTCCTCGTAGTTGAGATTAGGAACAGGGTTGACAGTTTTTCGGATTCATACTCGCCAAAGGGGAGACTAGTGAGGGCCTGCTGGAGGGGTGCAAGTGCTTGTTCACAGAAGTGTGTAAATATTGCCCAGGCAATGTCAGCAACTGGCCCAGGTTTCTTTGTTCACAGTTCTTTCTGATGTCTCCATCATGAGCTCATCAGCCAAGCATCCAAGGGTCAACTTGCACAAGCATACTCTTCTTTGGGAAAGCAAACAAGGTACAGCTGTGGTAGCTAAGTCATGGCAGGGCCTCCCTCTGTCCCCTACTCCAGGCCAAATCTCAAAGTCTGAAAGCTTAGCTAAAAGCCTCCCTAGACTCAGTCTCTATAGTCCACATGTGAAATGTATGGCAAAATACTGTTCCTGGGGTCAGAAGATCTGGGTTGAAGGTCCATTTCTGCCACATATTCTCAGTGTGACCTCAAGTACATCATATAAATTTGACTACTAAAAGAGAATCAGACCCAGAGACAGAGATGAGACAGAGTAAGGGATATAAAAAAAAAAGATAGAGACAAAAAGAACCAAAAAGGCTTGACCCTGCTCTGGCAGTTCAGAGAATGTCAGAAGCCTGGAACCAGGTGTGGAGCTGGCAGAGGAGGTTTTTGTCTCAGTTCCTCGCTGAATGTATCACTGTGTTAAGCAGTACCACTACTGGTGCTATAATCGTACCCACAATAGTAATCTGCTTCATCTTCAGGCTGGATGTTGCTGATGGTCAGGTATCTGTTGGCTCCAGAGCTGGAGCCAGAGAAGCGATCAGGGATCCCATCACCCCTACTTCCACCTCCACTGCTGCCAACATACATAATATACCGAGGGGACTTTCCTGGGCTCTGCTGGAACCAAGCAATAGTGTAGGTGCTGTGTTGACTGCTGAGGGTGCATGTGAGTCTAGCTGTGCCTCCCAGGGAAGCAGACATGGAGGGTGACTGAGTCACCACAGGCTGAGAGAAGGAACCTAGAAAAAGAGACAGACATTAATGTACTAGAATAAGAAGAAAGGGTAAAAGGGCTTGGAGATCTTAAGCAGAGAAGCCAAGGGCAGGGATGAGGGAGGAGGACAAGGAGATTTCTAAGGGCAGCCCTGACCTGAGCACACAGTGAGCAGTGCCAGGCAGACAATAGGCCAGGCCATGGTGCAGAGGGCCCTAGAGCACACAGCTGAACCTGGCTTCTCCCAAGTCCCTCTTATCCTCTCCCTGAATCTTGCACTGGGTTTTGGGTGGGAGGGGACTTAATGCAAATCTTTGCCTTATTGCAGGCTCTTCTTAACCTCCCGTATGTCACACCTCTGAAACCACAAATACAGGGCAGGGACATGTCTTTCAAGTAGAAGACCTGGGATTTTTGGAATTTCTTTTCCTAGCCAAGCAGAGATGTCACTCCTGTGTGATCTCTAGTGTCAGATCAGTCACAGACATATCCAGCTGGGCTGATCCCCAGATCAGACCCCCAGGCTCCACATTCCATCACTGGCTGTTCCAAACCTGGCACTAAGTGCCACCTCTTGGCTGCAGGCTCCCAATCACTCCACCCTTGTAAGCCAACCTCAGATGTTCCACAGCCAGAATAGGACCCCTGCTTGCTGCCCACAGCCCTCCAAGTTAGCCTCAATCCACAGCATAAACAAAGAATTTCCCAGGAGAGGAGAGCCTTGCTGCCTTTATGTGAAAGGGATCATGTCCTCAAAGATGGTTATTCTCTGACTTTCCAATGGCTGCCCACAGGCTTGGTTCGTTTTCAAATAAAGGTTTTCTTCTTTACTATTCAGTTACATATGCTCAAGTGAGGACACCTAGTGGTTTGGTGATACCACCATCACTTTTAATAAACAGTGAAGAAATTTCACCAAGGTCCTGAGATCTCAAAGGGTTTTTGTATGCAGTGAAGTCAGGGGCACTTCTGTCTACATTGGTCATGTGTTCACACCTCCTTATGATATAATGTGACCAAAACTCATGATATTGTTTGTACAGATCCTGGGATGGTCCATTGAAAATCATTGTTTATTTTCTTCTGGTTGATCCAACACTTTTTGCATCTCCCCTCATGTTCTTCCAGAGTTTTCCAAAATTTTTGATGTCTTCAACCCAGTCAAAGAGGCCACTTCTCCAAGTAATGGTTCTACCAGTCTTTAAGGAGATGGGTGCCTTCAAGGTGGCTTCGTACCTCTGAGCCAACAAGCAGAATTGGTTTGGACAGATGCTGATAAAGAAGTCTTGACCTTTACCACCTATGGTACAGGGATCTGGTAATAACCACAAGGAATTAATGGAGGTAAAATCTTTATTAAGTGCATACTGTGGTAGCACCATGCTGAGGACTGGGGATCCAAAGAAAAATGATAAAAGTGCCAGTTCTCAAGGAGTTCACCTGTAGGGCTTCAGATGCAGGTTAGATTTAAAGTTCCCATGGTTCTGAGGGTGTAGCAGCAAATCAGAGGGTCATGGGTCTTCTTTACTTTCATTTGTATTGTTGAAATTATATCACTTTGTGGTGGTGTATCAGTACGCACCCCAACGTATACGGGGGGGGCTGCAATTACAGGTTCTTAGATCTGCATTTATAAAAGGAAACACAACTTCTGAGTGTCAAGAATGACTTTAATTATATGCACCATACCGCGTCCAACTGAGAAGCTTCCAAATTTCTGACTATACATACACACATACATACATACATACATACATACATACATACATACATACATACCAGAGAGAGAGAAGTACCAGTATCTGAGTTTTGTAAGCCAAGTGGCTGCTTAATGGCTTCCCAGAGTCTCATCTGGCCAAACAAACCTTCTTTTGAAACGAAACTCCAAAGAAAACCTCACCCTCAAAGTATTTATGCTCTTTTCAGGGCCAAAGGGTACAACCCCTCTTGACCCAGTACCTCATTAGCAATCAGCAAAAGATGTGGGCCTTCATAGGATACAGGCCTCCCCTAATCAAGCCTCCCTCAATAGCCACACCTGAGGGTTATCAATGGACAGGGAAGGTTTTAAACTCCCATTAGAAATGGGAACCTTCTTACCAAGTTGTAGCCTTTGGGGAACAGAACCTTCTTGTCCAGGTCTTCTTAAGTTGTGACTAAAGTATCTCCTGGAGCAGTTGCCAGATTGAATCTCCACAAGGGTCTATCTTATCTTTATGACAATGGACCCCAAGCTGGTAACATTGCTATTCCTTTGGCTCTGTGGTTAAAATTCTGCACCATTGTCCTCATGGACCTAGGAGAAAAGGTGCTCAAGGTGGTGACAGTAGTTTCACCTATTAGCTCCTGCCATTCCCCTAGTTTAGGGGCAGTGGTTTCTATCTGAATGGGTCATCTCAGCTGTGGGTGGCAGTTTGGTTGACAGTAGCTGAAGAGTCATTCCCACGGATGATGGCTGTGATGACTGAGCTACATATAGGACCCCTTGTGTGGGGGATGCTGCTACTTCTTGATCTGTTGTGGTTTGTCACTTTTTTAGTTGTTGTTGGCATCCAGTTGCTGGTAGTGCTCAGGAAGGTGGGTCATTTGTCCAAAATGATCTCTCTCATTAAGGATGGTGTGGTATCTAAACTGAAATGTGTATTTAATGGACATTTTGTTATTAATTGATTGATTAAATAATTTCAAAAATATTGATTAATAATTCCACTATTAATGCTGGAATGTATGGTTGTTCATGACGCACTACTCTTCCCAAAACTCTTGTGTTCAGGGTTCTGTTATGTCTCCTTTAGAGTCTGTGGGGAAGTGGTGGTCCATACAATGGCAGTGGTTTGACTTGCCTGCCACTTTCTCTGTCTTGAAAAAAGTTGTAGTCAGTGAATAAATAGTGAGGACATCTTGATTCCTGGCATGAATTACTGGTTAACTGTAGTGCTTTTGTTCAAGGCCCAATCATTTCAAATGATACTGATCAGGAAATGACTTGACCCTTACAAAATGCATCTAGACCAATGATAGTTAGGAAAAGAGAACGTTAAAAGAAGTCAATTGGATAGTTTTGATTATATTAATGTATTTTTTTCCAGAAACAAAATCCATGAAATCAAGCTTAGAAGAAAAGGAGAAAGCCAGAACTTTTTCAGCAAATATCTCTGTAAAAGGTGTTATTTCTCAAGTTTAGAGGGGACTGATTCAACTTTACAACACTACAAGTCAATCCCCAATTGATAAATAGTCAGAAGATATGAATACGTTGTTTTCACTAGAAGAAATCAAAGCTATTTATGAAAATCTTTATGAAAATCAAAGCTCTAAATCAGTTGCAGGGAATCTGTGGTCTTCAGGCCACATGTGACTCTCTAGGTCATCAAGTGCTGCAATTTGACTAAATCCAAACTTTCCTGAGTAAATCCCCTCAATAAAAGTATTTGTTTTGTAAAACTTGGGCTCTTTCTAAAGGCTTCATCAAAAGTCCTAGAAGTGCACATGTGACCACTAAGCCACAGGTTCCCCATCCCTGCTCTAAATAACTACTGATTAGAGAATTCAAATTAAAAGATCTCTGAAGTATCCCTCACACTGATCAGATTGGCTAATGTGATAGAAAAGAGTGAAGATAAATACTGGACAGGAAGTGGGAAAATTGGGACACTAAATAATGCAGTATTGGTGGAGCTGTGAACTCATCCATTGATTGTGGAGATCAATTTGGAATTGTGACTAAAAGACTATAAAACTGTGTATATCTTTTAATTCAGAAATATTGCTAATGGTTACATGTCTCAAATAGATGAAAAGGGAAAATTCCTGTGTGTAGGAAAATATTTATAGCAGTTCTTGCTCTGGGGGCAAGGAATTGAAAATTGAGGGGAAGCCTAGGAATTGAGGAATAGGTGAACATGGTGTGGTATATGATTGTTATGAAATACTGCTGTGCTTTAGGAAAGGATGAGCAGGAAAGACTTCCATGAACTGATGCAAAGTGAAGTGAGCAGAACCAGGAGAGCACTGTATTCAATAGCAGCAGTAACATGCAGTGACCAGCTTTGATTCCCAGCAGTGCACTGATCGAAGACAATCTCAAAGGACTCATGATGAAAAATGCTATCGACTTCTGGAGAAAGAAAATGTATGGAGTCTGAGTATAAATGAAATCACACTGTTTTCACTTTATTTTTCTCATGATTTTTTTTTTTTGATCTGTGGTTTCTTCCATAATATGACTAATACAGAAATATATTTTGGATCAGTCCACATATATAACCTATATGATATTGCTTGCCCATTCTGGGAGGAGAGAAGAAAAAGGGAAAATGAGGTAATTTTGAACTCAAAATTTTTTAAAATGAGTGTTGAAAATTGGAATTTCTTTTGCATTTATATCCAAATTATTTATTTTTTATATTTATTCACTATATTTTTGTAATTTTAAAAGTTATTTTATAGTAATTTTTATGATTATTAATTATATTTATTTTTATATGTAATCATTTAACAGGAATAAATAAATTCATAAAAAGTAAAATAAAATAATGTTAGTGTACAATGAGAGTGTCCATGTCTTAATTTTAATTCTTATGCCCTCATAATTTCATTTGCATTTTCTGCTGGCTAATCCAAACCTTTCTGCATCTTCCCTTGTGTTCTTTCTGAGTTTTTACAAAGGGTATGATATCATAAACACAGACACAGAGGTCAGGTTCCAAATGATAATTGTATCTATCTTTAAAGTTGATAGGTGCCTTCAAGGTGACTTGGTACATCTGTGGCAACAAGGAGAATCTAGCTGGACAGACTCTGCTAAAGAAATCTTTTCTTTTCCCACCTCTTCCATAGGACTCTGGAAAGAAACACAAGGAATGAATGGACAAAAACGCCTTAATTAAGTATGTACTGTGGTAAGACTCTCCTGAGGACTGGGGATCCAAAGGACAGTGACTGCAGTCATTGTCTTCAAGTAGCTTCCCTTCTCTAGGATTTCAGCTGCAGGTCAGATGAAAACGTTCCATGATCATGAGGGGGTAGCTGCAAAGCAGAGGGTCATGCCTCCTCTTTAGCTACATTTGCATTGATAAAATAATTTCACTTTGTGGTGGGAATTATTTCAGACAATTGAAGTCTTTGAGGACCAGAGTCTTGTTTTCTAGGCCTAAGTTGTGACTGCAGTCCCTATAGGAACATTTACCAGGTTGCCTCTGCACAAGGTTGTGTTTTGCCTTAATAACTATGGACCCTGGTCTGGGAACATTACTATTCCTTTTGCTGAGATGTTGAAAATTCTGGATTATTGTCCTTATGATCATAGTGGAAAGGCTGGTCAAGGTGGGGATAGTGATCAAATATGATTGGCATATGCTACCACTTGTCTTTCTCCTTGAGGTGGGATCGTGACTTCTACCACCTTGGCTCATCTGAGTTGTGGGTAGCAGTTTGTTGACAGTTCCTGAGGATGGCTAGCCCTCCTCCAGAAGAGGTATTCCCAGGCCTGACAGCTCTAAGAACTCTGATAGATACAGAGATTCCTTATTTGGGGGATGCTACTACTCCTTCATCTCTTTGGTTGTCATCCTTTGGGTGATTGTTGACAAGCAGTTGTATTCTGTGGTATTCTGAATACATTAACCAACTACAACTGGTGTGGTCATTTTTTCAGTGATGGGTGTCTATTTTATTTCCAATCCCTAGCTATCATAGAAAGTATGAATATCAATGCTTTGGAGAGAGTTGTCCTTTTTGTTTTATCAATGGCCCAAAGTTCCCGACAGACCAGAGTTATGTACTGAATGGGGAAAGTAAAAACTTTATTTTGATCATTAATATCTTGTGAGTCATGTTGTTATAATGCCAGAGTAGGCTCCTGCTGCTGCCAGCAGCCCATCTCATTCTTCTGTAGCATCTTTGGGAAGAACGATCCTCCTTGTTTTCTGTTTCTCACATCATTTCCCAGAGCCAGATATGGCTCCTCTGCTTCCCTGTTTCTCCAGGACAAATGAGCCTCAAATGCTCAGGTGTCATTGTGGCCCACATACCCTACTCCACAATTACTTTGTCCAGATATATTCACAGAGATACACTTTGGACTTTCCCCTATTTGGAGAGGTCTGCCTTAAGGGAAACATGGCACTCCCTACCAATGTTACAAGTCTGACATTTCCATATCTGGAAGAAGGAGGGTCATGCACTGGATTTGTTCTATCATCTACATACTGAGGTCACACTAAAGGCTTCAGCAGCATGAGCAGAACTCTGGGTGGACAGGCTTGAAGTTCTTGGAAGTTTTTCTTGGCCCAGTTCAGCTGACAGGTTGCCTCTTGATCTCTTGGAGTACTAGAAGCCTTTCTCACTGGGGTCCCAGGACTCCTTTGATCCCTCCCCACACATCCTCTCAGACGTTACACTGTCCTGGTTTTCATTCAATCAATGAATCAAAGAAACACTTATATAATTCCCCATTATGCATCCCATATAGTTCTAGGCGTCAGGAGTACCAAGACAACATCCAAGCAATCCCTTCTTCAAAGAGGGAATCAGTTTGAATAGAATCAGTAGCTGGTCATTTTCACCTAAGAGTTAAGTGATCATATTCAAAACCTCATCTTCAGTTGAATTGGTTAGAGAGGAATTGACTTCAACGTGAGGTATACAGTGAATGAGTTCAGTACTTGTTGTTGGTGGTTTTTTGAGAAGCCTATAGAAGTGTTCAACCTTGGTCTCCAGAATCATTTCCTTGTCATTGATACATGTGGTTCCATTAGCAATGAGTACTCTAGATGCATGTCTTTAGCCCACAAATGGACTTCAGGGGATCATAGAAGCACTCTGGATTGTTACTATCAGCATAAAACTGAGTTTCACATCTCTTTCTTGAACGTGGAATCCTGCATCTCTCTAAGATTGACTTGAATTTTACTTCTGAGGGAGTTAAATGATGCCTTCTCAGAGATGGATGAACTATCCTAGTGGCAAAGTCTGCAAAATTTCCATTTTCCATTTAGTAGGTTCTGAATTTACCCATCATTTTTTGAACCTAATCTTGATGATTGCAAGTGTGCTGTCCCAGAGGAGTAAAAGTGGTACTGCCCACCAAATCTCTGAAAGGTGTTTACTCTTTTCTGTTCCATTGTTGTCAACCATGTGTTGGCTTAGCTTTCTCTCCAAGTTAGCCATGAACTGTGCCTGCTTGGAGAAGCACTCTGATCTGCTGACATTCAGTCTTCTGGTTGTCATCTTGTCTTGGGTCAAAGCTTCTGTTGAGTACAAATGATTACCTTGGAGATGATAAGTATATGATTAGTCCAGCCCTCTGTGTCACACATTGCCTTCATCAACGTCTCATCCTGTCTGTCTCTTCTCCTTACACAGACATAGTCTATTACATGTCAATGTTTGTTGCAAGCATTTATCCATGAGATTTTATTGCATTTTGGTAAACAGAAGACATTGTTGGTGATGAGAAGTCTTCAGTAGTAAGTGCCCCTTGCTGTTCCTTCCACTAGACTCTCGATTTCCTCCTCTGAACACTTCACTGACAGACTTCCATGCCTGGAAGGCTCTGACTTCCCATGTCTTCTTCTTTTGCTTCCCTGGGTTCCCTGATAAAATATCCCTTTCCTTGAGCCTTTCCAAGTCCCTCTGAGTTTTTCTATCCATGGATTGCCTCCACTTTAGCTTGTCTACAGAATGTTGGCACATGGTTGTTTACATTTTCTCTCCACCATTAGATTCAAAGCTTTTGGAAATCCAGCGTTGTCTATGTCTTTGTACTTGCAGAGCTTAGAATAATGCCTGACAATTGTGGTTGTGCTCTGCCAAGTGTTCAAACGTCCTCTTACACAAACACATGGCTCTTAATGAAAGCACACAGGGCAATAGCTATGGCAGCTAAGTCATGGCCGGGCCTTCCTCTGTCCCCTTTACTCTGGCCACAGGCCAAATTCCCAGTAATCAGCTAACGTCTCCCCTAAGCTAAGTCTAGCTGTGGCTCCCTAGGGATACAGACATGAAGGGTGACTGAGTCAGCACAGGCTGGAGAAGGAACCTAGAAACAAAGAAATGCAATTTTGTCCGAGAAGAAGAGAGGGAGAAGGTGATTAGAGATCCTCACCATAAAGTTCAAGGGCAGGGATGAGAGAGCAGGCCATTGAGGGTTCTGAGGGCAAACCTGACCTGAAGACACAGTGAGCAGTGAGAGGCAGACCAGAAGCCAGACCACGGGACAGAGTAGACCAAGAGCACACTCAGCTGGGCTTGGCCTATTCCAGGTCTCTCTTATCCTGTCCTGCAGTCTGTGCTGGATTTTAGGTGGGAGGGGGCTGAATGCAAATCTGTGCCTTATGCAGTCTCTTCTTAACCACTCCCCATGTCATACCTCTGGGGTCACAGGTCCATGGGGAGGACATGTCTTTCAGTTTGAGGACTTGGGGTGTTAGGATTTCCTGGCCCAGCCTAGCAGAAGTCTCACATACGAATGATCCCAGTGGTCAGAGCAGTTACTTACATAGTCAGCTGGGCTGATTCCCAGAATGGAAATTTAGGGTCCCCATTCCATCATTGCTTGTCTCCAACCAGGCCACAATGCCACCTTCTGGCTTCTGTCCTCCTATCTACCCCACCCTTTAAAGCCAACTTCAGGGGTGCCACAGCCAGAGCGAGATCCCTACTTAATGCCCACCAGGTCTCTAAGTCAACATCTGTCTTTGAGATAGGACAAGACAAAACAATGAATTGATTCAGAGAGAAGAGCCTTGAAGTCTCTGTGAGGAAAGGACCAACTCCTGAAAGTTGGGTGTTCTCTGACTCTCCAATAATTACCCATAGCATTGGTTCATTTTCAGAAAAAGGTTGTCTTCCTCTCCTGCTTCACTGCTCTTCAGTCATATATATTCACGTAAGGACATCTAGTGGTTTGGTGATAGCCTCATTATTATTAATGAATGGTGAGGAAAATGGATCATACTCCTGAGATCTCAAAGGGTATTTGGATATAGTGAAGTAAGGGGCACATCTGCCAACACTGGGCATGTGTTCCCATCTTCCTGTGATGTAGTGTGACCAAAACTCATAATAGTGTCTGTACTTCTCTTGGAGCTGTCCTTTCAAAGTCACTGTCCATTTCCTTCTAGCTGTTCCAAAACTTTCAGCATCATCCCTCATGTTCTTGCAAAGTTTTTCCAAAAGATATGAGGTCCTTAACACATACATAGCGGTCACTTCTCCAAGTGATGAATGCCTTTCAGGTGACTTGCTACATCATTGCACACAAATTGAATCATGTTGGGCAGACTCTGATGAAGAAGTGCTTACTTTTCCCACCTCAGCCCTTAGGATCTTGTAATAGCCACAAAAAAGGAATGAACACAAAGTTGTTTATTAATTGCTTACAGTGACAGCAACATGCTGAGTACTGGGGATCCAAACGAAAATGAAGACAACCCCTGTTATAAAGGAGTTCATCTCCTCCTGTAGGATTTCAGCTGTAGGTCAGATGGAAAGGTCCCAAGGTGCTGAGGGTGTAGGAACAAAGCAGAGGTCATGATTCTCCTTTACCTTCATTTGTTTTTCTTTTCATTAATTCTCTTTATTTTCAGTGTTCTACAATCACTACCACTTAACTTAGATTTTTTTCACCTTCCTCCCCTCATCCTTCCCCCTCCTCCCTGAGACAAAATACAATTTTACACAGGTTCTACACATACATTCCTACTAAATACATTTTCACTATAGTCATGCTGTGTAGAAGAATTAAAATGAATGGGAGAAATCATATAACAAACCAAAAAGTAATAGAAAAGAAAATCGTGTCCTATATTCTGCAATTGAATTCCATAGTTCTGTCTCTGGATGTGGAAGGCATATTGCCTTAAAAGGCGATTTTGAATTTTTTAAGTGCTTGCATTGCAAAGAAATTCCACTTCAACAAGCAAAAAACTCTCTCACTCTATGGTCGTTGCTGTGCACAAAATTCTCCTGGTTCTGCTCCTTTCACTAAGCATCAGATCATATAAGTCTGTCCAGGCCTCTCTGAAGTCTTCCTGTTCATCACTTCTTATAGCTCAATAGTATTCCATTATATTCATATGCCATAATTTATTCACTCATTCCCAATTGATGGTCATCCCCTTGATTTCCAGTTTTTGGCCACCACAAAGATAGCTGCTATAAGTAAATTTTGTACAAGTGGGACCCTTTCCCATTTTTAGGATCTCTTGGGGATATGCTTCTAGAAACTATTTTGCTGGGTCAAAGGGTATGCATATTTTTGTGGCCCTTTCAGCATAGTTCCAAATTTCTCTCCAGAATCATTGGATCAGCTCACAACTCCTCAAAAACAATGAATTAGTGTTTCAATTCTCCCACATCCTCTCCAACATTTATCTTCTTCCTGTTCTGTCATGTTTGCCAATCTGATAGGTATGGTGTGGTACCTCAGAGTTGCTTTAATTTGCATGTCTCTAATCAATACTGATTTAGAACCTTTTTTCATATGATGATAGATGTCTTTAATTTCTTCCTCTGAAAACCTCCTGTTCTTATTCTTTGACCATTTATCGAATGGGGAATTACTTACATTTTTGTACATTTGCCTCAGATCCCTACTTATTTTAGAAACGAGGCCTTTTTCACAGATACTTGGTACAAAAAATTCTTTCCCAGTTTTTTGCTTCTCTTCTAAACTTGGTTTCACTGGGTTTGGTGCAAAACCTTTTCAGCTTCATGTAATCAAAATTGTCCATCTTGCCCTTCATAAAGCTTTCTATCTCTTCTTTAGCAAAAAATTCTTCCCTTTTCAGTAAATGATAAATGCACTATTCCTTCCTCCACCACTTTGTTCATATTATCAATCTTTATACCTCAATTGTGTACCAATTTGGACTTTGTTCTTCTGTATGGTGTCAGGACTTGTTCGATGTCTAGTTTTTCCCACACTGTTATCCGGTTTTCCCAGTATTTTTTTTTTTTTGACTAGTGCATTCTCATCCCAGAAGATTGGGTCCTTGGGTTTATCAAACATTAGATTGCTATGTTCATTGCCTATTGTTTCTTCACTACCTAGCCTATTCCACTTTTCTACCCTTTTGTTTCTTAGTCAATACCAAGTCATATTGATAAATGCTGCTTTATAATACAATTTGAGATCTGGTAGAGCTAGGCCACCTTCCCTAGCATTTCCTTTCATTAGTCCCCTTGATATTCCAGATCTTTTGTTCTTCCAGATGAATTTTGATATCATGTTTTCCAGCTATAGAGAATAATTACCTGATAGTTTCATTGTTATGGCACTAAATAAGTAAGTAAATTAATTTAAGTAGAATTATCATTTTTATTACATTGGCTTGGCCTACACACGAGCAACTGCTGTTTTTCGACTTACTTAGATTTGACTTTATTTGTGCGAAAAGTGACTTACAATTTTGTTCATAAAATCCCTGGGTTTGTTTTGGCAGGTAAACTCCCAAATATTTTATAGTGTCTACCCTAGCTTTAAATGGGAATTTCTCTTTCTATCTCTTGCTGTTGGGCTTTCTTAGTAATATATAGAAATGCAAAACATTTGTATGGGTTTATTTTGTAACTGAAAATTTGACAAAATTGATTATTGTTTCAAGTGGTTTTTTACATGAATCTCTGGGCTTCTCAAAGTATACCATCATATCATCTTCAAAGAGAGATAACTAAGTTTCTTCCTTGCCTATTCTAATTCCTTCAATTTCTTTTTCTTCTTTAATTACTACAACTAACATTTCTAGTACCATATTGAATAACAGTGGTGATAATGCACATCCCTGTTTCCCTCCTGATCTTATTGGAAATGCATCTAACTTATCTCCTTTGCATGTAATGCTTGCTGAAGGCTTTAGGTAGATACTGAGTATTATTTTATGGAAAGTTCCATTTATTCCTATGCTGTCCAGTGTTTTTAATAGGAATGGTGTCGGATTTTGTCAAAAGCTTTTTCTTCATCTATTGAGATAATCATGTGGTTTCCGTTAGAATTGTTCTTGATATGACTGATAATGCTAATAGTTTTCCTAATATTGAACCAACCCTGCATTCCTGTAATCATTTCTACTTGATCATAATGTGTTATTCTTGTGATTAGTTGCTGTATTCTTTTTGCTAATATTTGATTTATAATTTTTGCATCTGGATTCATTAGATAAATTCGTCTATAATTTTCTTTCTCTGTTTTGGCTCTTCGTAGTTTATGTATCAAAACAATGTTTCTATCATAAAAAGAGTTTGGCAGGACTCTTTCCCCAATTTTCCCACATAATCTATATTGTATTAGTATCAACTTTTCTTTAAATGTTTAATAGAATTCACTTGTAAATTCCTCCGTCCCTGGAGATTTTTTCCTAGGAAGTTCATTGATGGCTTGTTCAATTTCTTTTTCTGAGATGGGGTTGTTTAAGTATTCAACTTCCTCTTCTGTTAATCTGGGCAATTTGTATTTTTTAAAATATTCATCCATCTCATTTAGATTATCGAATTTGTGGGCATAAAGTTGGGCAAAGTAGTTTCTAATTATTGTTTTAATTTCCTCCTCATTGGATGTGAGTTCACCCCCTTCATTTTTAATATTAGTAATTTGATTTTCTTCATTCTTTTTTTAAATCAAATTGACCAAAGGTTTATTAATTTTATTAGTTTTTTCATGAAACCAACTATTTGTTTTATTTATTAATTCAATTGTTTCCTTAATTTCAATTTTATTAATCTCTCCTTTGGTTTTCAGTATTTCTAATTTGGTATTTACTTGGGGATTTTCAATTTGTTTTTTTCTAGCTTTTTCACCTGTATGCCCAAGTCATTGATCTCCTCTTTCTCTGTTTTATTTATGTAGGGATTCAAAGATATAAAACTTCCCCTAAGAACTGCTTTTACAGTATCCCATAAGATTTGGTAGGTTGTCTCATTATTGTCATTCTCTTGGCTGAAGTTGTTAGTTGTTTCTTTGATTTCTTGTTTAACCCACTTGTTCACTTGTATTATAAAATTGTATCACTGTCATGGGAACCATTTCACAGAGCTGTAACCTTTGGGGGAAAGTACCTTCTTTTTTGTTTCTTCCTAAGGCATGCCAAGAGCACCTGCATGAGCAGTTTCCAGGCTGCATCTCCACGAGGTTGTATCTGAGATTTGTGACTCTGGACCCTAGGCTTGGAGCATTTCTATTCTTTTGACTTTAGGGTTCGAAATTCTCTACCATTGTCCTCATATTCCTAGGCGAGACAATGGTCAAGGTGGTGATGTGGTTTGACCTACTTGCCACATGAGGTCTCCTGTCTGTCCCTTATGAATGTAAGGTTTGTAGTTTCTACCAGGTTGGCTGATCTGAGCTGTGGGTAGAAGTTGATTGACAAATTCTAAAAATGGTTAACCTTCCTATCCAAGAATTACTCGTATGGATGAAGGCTGTAATGACTGAAGTAGAAGCAGGAACCCTTGTGTTGGAGATGCTTCGACTCCTTGTTGTTATCAGTCTTCTGGTGATAGTTGGTAAGCCATTGTTGCAGGTGGTGCTAGTGAAGGTGGATCATTTTTACAAAATAATCTCTCCCCTTAAGGATGGCTGTGGTGTCCTGCCTGGATGCAGTTATGGTGGTTCATGAAGCACTGCTGTTCTCAGTTCTCATACATTCAAGGTCTTGTGTTATCTCTTTTAGAATGGCTGAGGACATAATAGTCAATGCAATGGCAGTGGTTTGACTTGCCTGGCAGATGCTAAATCTTATCTCTTCCTCAGGTTTCATTGATATTTAAAATTCTAAGAAACCTTCTTCTTTAGGACATCTTGTATATTGGATGATGCATTGGTCCACTGTAGTGCTTTTGTTCATGGCCCAGTCACTCCATGAGGTAGTGAAGAGGGAAATGACTTGATCCTCAGGAAATGCACCTATAGCAGCAATATTTAGGAGAAGGGAACATTATGAGAAGCAAAGGGCATAATTTTGATTTCATTAAAGTAAAAAGTTTTTGCATAAACATACCATTGCAACCCAGTTTAAAATAAAAGCAGAAAGTTGAGAAATGTGTTTTCACATGTATCACAGGCTTTATTTCTCAAATGTATCGAGAACTGAGTCATATTTACAAGAATATTTGTCATTCCCCAATTGATAAAGGGTCAAAGGATATGCTTTCAGAAGAAGAAAACAAAACATTCTATTAATATATGACAAAATACATTACATCAGGGTTGGGGAATCTATGGTCTTCAGGCCTCATGTGACCATTTTGATCCTCAATGGATACTTTTGACTGAATGCAAACTTATGGAATAAATCATCTTAAGACAAGGATTTGATCTCTAAAATTTAGACTGTCAAAATACCACACCCAAAGATATAAAAGAGATTGTATGGTGTAAAAGCAAGCACCCTGAGAGATCCAGGAGGGGCTGCTATCACATGTTCCTTGATTTGCTTTTTTTAAAAGAAAAGCAACTTTTGAAGGGTCAACAATGACTATAAGCAAGCACAGGTATCATTCTCTTAGTTTAGGTGAAAAAGTCACCACCCCGAACTTCAGAGAAAACACAGCAGAACAAAAATCAACAGACAGGTCTTCTCACTATCTGACAGTAATAAACACACATACACATCTCAGATGAGTAGACAGATAACTCTCCGATCATACGTACATGGTTGGTTATTGTTCTTTGTTCTGTAAGAGGAACAACTGTCATCATCATGATAAAGCTAAGTTTCAGTGTATGCAACTGTGGCTGCTCAGACCTATACAGGCTTAGAATGCTCTACCACAGTTTGGGTACAGGTATTCCATGTAACCATTTGGGGTGAATACTCCAAATTTGTGCCTCCTAGATTTCCTTTGAGTTGTTTCAATTCTGCTCTGCTTATAGAGCACAGCACCGGATCTGATGTAGGCACGCCATACTGACTGGTCCTGTGCCAGTGTTTCTCATGTTGTACAATCAATTCCAAAGGTTTTGAGAGAGACCGTGAGAGTGTCCTTGGATCACTTTTTCTGCCCAATATGTGATTGCCTGCCCCATGGAAGTTCTCCATAAAAAAAAGTATTTTTGTCAGGCATACATTTCACTTTGAAACACCATGGTCAGCACATTGGAGTGGCACACTCTGAAGCATATTTTGAATGCCTGGCAGTTTAGTTGGAGTAAGAGCTTCACTGTCTGGTACTTTATCCTGCCAGATGACCTTCAGAATCTTCCTAAGACAGTTCAAATGGAAGTGATTCAGTTTCCTGGCATGGCCCTGGCAGACTGTCCATGTTTCACAGTCATACAGCAATGAGGTCAGCACAATGGCTCTGTAGACCTTCAGTTTGGTAGTCAGTCTAATACCTCTTCTATCCCAAACTTTTCTTCAGAGCCTCCCAAACACTCGGCTACCTCTGGCAATGAGTGTGTCAACCTCATTGTCAATGTGTACATCCATGGGAAGTGCACTACTAAGGTAAGTGAACTTATCTACAGCATTCAAAACTTCTCAATTTGTTATAACTGATGGTTCCACATATGGATGGTGTGGCAGCAGCTGATGGAGCACCTATGCTTTCCTGGAGGTAATTATTAGACCAAAATTAGCACAGGAAATAGAGAATTTATCCATATTTGTTGTATCTCAGCTGCAGAGGCTGGCACTGAGTGCACAATCATCTGCAAAAAGAAAATCATGCACCAACATTCCCTCCACTTTGATCTTGGCTTGTGGCCTTTACAAATTGAAGAAGTTACCATAGGTAAGGTAATTGACCTTGATGCCATGTTCATCCTCTTTGAAAGCATTTGACAGCATGACTGAAAACACCTTGTTAAAATGTGGGGGAGCAAGTTCACAGCCCTGTTTCACTCCACTCTTGACTGGGTGGGCAAGAGAGCATTGTCCACTATCCAGAAACTGGGCAAACACGCCATCATGAAATTGATGTACAATATTGATGAACTTCTCTGGGCAACCAAATTTTGACGTAATTTTCCACAAGCCCTCATGACTAACATTGTCAGAGGCCTCGGTCAGATCTACAAATGTTGTATAGACCCCTCTGTTGTGCTCCTGGCATTTCTCCTGCAGGTGTTGGACAGCAAACACCATGTCAACTGTTCCTAGGCCCTTTCTGAACCACATTGGCTCTGAGGCATATGACCATCTTCCAGGTGAAGGATCAGCCTATTAAGGAGGACTCTATTAAGAATTTTGCCAACAATGACGAAGAGAGAGAGACTCCCAGCCCCCTGTGATTGTCGCAGGACAATCAACTCCCTTTACCTTTTTAGCGATGGAGAATTGGGGCATCCCTGAAATCCTGGGGGATAACTTCCTCTTGCCATATAACCTGGAAAATTTCAGTCAACTTTTATGTGAGCCATGGTCCCCTTATCTTGTAAATCTCAGATGGAATAGAATCAGCACATGAAAGGACTCTAATGACACTCAAAATCTCTCTTTCATTTGGAGGTTCAGCTAAAGACAGATTGACTTCAACCTGAGGTAAATGGTCAATGGCCGCAGCCATGAAGGCAGATGAGGCAGGTGATGTGGAGTGCTTAGAGCTTGATTAGACACCAAAGACACCAAGGTCATCCATTGCATCCTGAGCCATCACCAGCTGTCTGGACTCTGTCCTGCCACTGAACTATGATGACTGTGAAGGAGAGAGTGAGGCTGAGGACTTCATGCAATTCTGCCTCACTTAAATCCCATTTACTCACAAATCAAAAGACATCATTCATACTATTTCACTATTATGCCTCAAACACCTGTGGTGACAAGCAAGTGATGAAACATCAGGTGGGGATACACTGGGAGCTGTAGTTACAACTCTGCACACAGGAAGCCATGGCCATAGGGTCGTTTCTCACTGGAAGTAGCAGTGGGACTTGGTAGCCCCCTCGGTGTCTGAGTAGGCTTTCAACGATCACACTGCTCACCTCCTGGTGTGAGGAAAGGGACTAGAAAAGGTGCCCTAAGCATTGTCTGCTTACCCAACCCTGACCTGATTATTGTGGCAGGCAGGAATCCCACTATACAGGCAAAACTCAAAAACATGTCCCGAATGTACAAAAATAGCTGCAAAGATGATTCCACTCACCAACAGCCCATGCAACGTGCACACACTAAGAGACAACAAAAAATCCAGTAGACCTGAAAGACAAACTGCTTTAGTTAAAACAGAACTCAACTGGTATCTCAAGCAAATAACAGTCCTGAGTGAAACTAGGCTGGCAAATGAAGGTGAGCTTACTGAAGTTGGAGCTGGATACACATTCTTCTGGAGTGGACGCAGTGAAGGGGTATGCTGTGAAGCTGGTGTGGGTTTTGCAATTAAAACTAATCTAATCACCAAGCTGGTATGCCTGCCAAAAGGAGTGAATGATGGGCTCATGGCAATGTGATTGAAATTTGTAGGAAAATCCCATGTCACCATCATCAGTGCCTATGCTCCCACCATGACAACCCCAGTGAATTCAATGAAAAATTTTATAAAACCCTAGAGACCCTTATCATCAATGCGCCAAAAGAGGATAAGCTTATAATTCTGGGTTATTTTAATGCTAGAGTAGACTCAGACTAGGGGTCGCTAGGTATTGCAGAGGATAGAGGACCAGAGCAGGAGTCAGGAGGACCTGAGTTCAAATCTCACCTCAGACATGTTACACTCACTAGATGTGTAACCTTGGGCAAGTCACTTAACTCCACTTTCTTAATCCTGGGTCATCTCCAGTCATCCTGACGAATATCTGGTCACTGGATTCAGATGGCTCTGGAAGAGAAGGGAGGCTGGTGACCTCAGCCCTCCCTCATTCAAAACAAAGACAAGTGCAAGTTATGTCACCATTTCTTTGATAGCATCATCTTCTTCGGCAACGAAGGAAGAACACACAGACTCAGACTACCAGATGTGTCAGGGAGTCTTACGGAGGAATGGAGTTGG
Organism: Lagorchestes hirsutus; assembly: GCA_028533205.1. Classification (NCBI taxonomy): domain Eukaryota; kingdom Metazoa; phylum Chordata; class Mammalia; order Diprotodontia; family Macropodidae; genus Lagorchestes; species Lagorchestes hirsutus. The sequence goes on from CM052673.1 coordinate 3,196,914, forward strand.
AAACAGCAACAGCAATGGTCACTTACTGCTAAAGATTTGTGCATCACATGATCTTCTCATCACCAACTCTGTTTTCCATTTACCTAAACGCAATGAAACTTCATGGATGCACCCTTGAAGCAAACATTGACATTTTATAGACTATGTGACTGTAAGGAGAAGAGACAGACAAAAAGTTAGATTGACAAAGGCAATGTGTGGTGCAGAGTGCTGGACTGATGATAGACATCCTTTCTAAGGTAAATATTTGTATTCATCAAAAGTGCGGCCCCCAATAAAAAAATGACTAACAAGAATTAATGTCGGGGCGGAGCCAAGATGGCGGAGTGAAAGCAACGACTCACCTAAGCTCCTGGACAAATTCCTCTGGATATCTCTGAAAGGAGAATCTGACCAAACTTTGGAGGTGCGGAATCCAGTGGGTGACAGACTTAGACGGATC
>CM052673.1:3197855-3213054 GCA_028533205.1 Lagorchestes hirsutus
GGCATTTTCCCAGCCAGTGACTTGAGTTCTGAATATTCTCTTCGCACCCACTTCGCCTCCGGATCCTCCCAGCCAGCACTTGGGGTCTGAGATTCAAATGCTGCTTCCAAGCCTCAGGGCTTTGGGCAGGGGCAGGGCTGCTATTCAGTATGAGATTAAGTTCAGGTGCTCAGGTGGGGGCAGGGCCACCTCACAGGCTCAGTTCCCTCAGGGGGTTTATGCAGAGACCTTCAACAATGGATCCAGGCTCCTGCCTGCTTGGGGAGCCCTTGTCTGCTCCCACCTCCATGCTGCCTCCCGAGGGGGCCTGATTTATGGGGGTACCCCACTCCCCTCTCGACCCACCAAAGAGACCCTCTCACTGACCCCCGTCACCTGTGGGTGGAGGGACCCACACGGCCGATGGAGATTCCGTTCCTGAAGCCTGCTCGGATCTGTTCCTCTTGGTGCCTCAGCTGCGGCAGGGCTGTGCTGGGCTCCCAGTCTGCGGCACCCAGTCCGCGGTGCAAAAGGACCCTTTGGGAGAGGTTTGCAGGTCCCTCTGGAACAGAAATCTCCTTTGCTCCAATGTTCTGTGGCCTCTGGTGCTACAGAATTCGCAGTGAGTTGCTATTTACAGATGTTCTATGGGTTGTGGGTTCGGAGCTATGTGTATGTGCGTCTTTCTACTCCGCCATCTTGGCTCCACCCCCTGAAGAAGAGGTTTTGAATATAATTACTTAACCCTTATGTGGCAAAGGACCTGGTACTGATTCTATTCTACGTGATTCCCTCTTTGAAGAAGGGCTTGCTTGAATGTTGTCTTGTTATTCCTAATGCCTAGAATTGTGTGGGATGCTTAATGGGGGATTTTATAAGTGTTTCTTTGATTCATTGATTGAATGAACAACCAGGACACTGTGACATCTGAGAGTGTATGTGGGGAGGGATCAAAAGAGGCCTGGAACCCCAGGCAGAAAGTCTTTTGGTACTCCATGGGATCAAGAGGCAACCTGTCAGCTGAACTGGGCCAAGAAAAACTGCCAAGGACTTCAGACCTGTCCACCCAGAGCTCTGCTCATGCTGCTGAAGTCCTTGGTGTGACCTCAGTATGTAGATGAGAGAACAAATCCAATCCATGACCCTCCTTCCTCCAGATATGGAAATGTCAGGCTTGTAACACTGGCAGGAAGTGCCATGTTTCCCTTAAGGCAGATATCTCCAAATAGGGGAAAGTCCAAAGGGTATCTCTGTGAATGTATCCGGGCAAAGTAATTGTGGAGTAGGGAATGTGGGCCACAATGATACCTGAGCATTTCAGGCTCATTCGTCCTGGAGAGACAGGGAAGCAGAGAAGCCATATCAGGCTCTGGAAAAGCATGTGAGGAACAGAAATCAAAGAGGATCATTCTTCCCAAAGATGTTACAGAAGAATGAGATGGACTGCTGACTGCAGCAGCAGCCTACACTGGCATTATAACAACATCACTCACAAGATATAAATGATCAAAATATAGTTTTACTTTCCCCATTCAATACATAACTCTGGTCTGTCAGGAACTTTGGGCCATTGATAAAAAAGAAGGACAACAGACTCCAAAGTATTGATATCCATACTTTCTATGATAGCTAAGATTGGAAATAAAATAGACACCCATCACTGAAAAAATGACCACACCAGTTGCAGTTCGCTAATGTAACAGATGTGTATGATAAACAAAAAGAAATATGGAAAGATCTGTATGACCTGATGTGGAGTGAAGTAAGCAGAGCCACAAAAACAAGATACACAATGATAACAATAATGTAAATGATAAAGACGAGACACCAAAAAGCCAAAAGGAAATGAAACACAATGGTGGAGGTGAAGTGGGACCTGAGTGAGCAGATAGGAAGACTTTCCCAGCCCACTCCTTCATGGAGGTGGGAGGGCTACAGGTGTAACTCATTGCACATATGCTCATATATTATCAAGTTATTGTTCAGTTGTGCTGACTTTTTCACTGTTCTAAAAAAAATACTATTTGTCACAGGGGATGTCTGTCAGGGAGGGGGAAGGGAAGAGGAAGAGATTCATGGGATACTATGGGATTCATGGAAAACAGAAAACATCAACAAAATTTTTTTATGAAAAGGCAAAGAGAAAGCAGCACACAGAAATTAAAAGTGAATGGACACTGAATGAACTACCAGCCATTCCTGTCATGCAGTGGACTCCTTGAATATTTTCCTGAATCTACATAAGATGAGTTGATACTGTCATCTCTTGTTCAATTAGAAAATGCAGTCTTTGTTCCCCACGTAAAAAATTAAATGCAAATGAGTAAAAAGGTGGAATTTTGTTTTCACATGGATTGAACCACAACCCCATCCTAGATTAGAACAATGTAACAATTAAAATAAGAGTAATGTTAATACCACTCTCAAAATTCAATTGATTTTCAGTAATAAGGTGGAGTGATGTAGATAGTTAGGAATGCCAAAGACAAGGTGGGTTATTGAAGGTCATACATGAGGTGAGGAATTTGTGTGCCTGAAGACAGCTCTGGTAGGTGTAATGACCTCCAAGGAATCCAGAAAAGCTGGTTATTGGGATCCAGAGATGCTACTATTGGAGTTACTGACCTGAGCCACTGGTATGCAACTATCCCTCTGAATCTCAGAAACTGAAGGCGTTACTTAAGTTGTATGCTAGCCATACAAACCAGCATGATCATCAGCGTGTCACGGAGGAAAACAGAACATTGATTTCTTCTTTATATTCTGGTACTGCAAGATAGCAAGATGCTGAGGAATAAAACAAAGAACCAACCATGGTCTTCAGTGCAGACAGTCCTGATGCCCAAGGTGGGCAAACGGTGAGGGCATAAGAAATAGGGAAATAGCCTAAAGACACCGACACTCTTCTTATACACTAATGTTTTATTTTTATGAAAAGAATGCTTACATTTATCCCATTTTGAATTAGTACTTATTTTTCCCAATAACATGAAGAAACATTTTCAACATTCTTTTTTTTGAAATTTTCAATTCCAAATTCACTCCTTTTCTCCTTTTTTCCACCCTCTCTGAAATGGGAAACAATTTATACAGGTTATACATATAAGATCATGCAAAACATATATGTATATTATTCATATTATGAAGGAAAACACAGACCAAACAAAATTAAAGCAAATGAATAAAATAAAGTGAAAATAGACTGAGGAGTCCTATATGTAGCTCAGTCATCACAGCCATCATCCATGGGAATGACTCTTCAGCTACTGTCAACCAAACTGCCACCCACAGCTGAGATGCCCCACCCGGATAGAAGCCACTACCCCTAAACCAGGGGAACAGCAGGAGCTTACAAGTGAAACCACTGCCACAACCTTGAGCTCCTGTTCTCCTAGGACCATGAGGATAATAGTGCAGAATTTTGAACCCCAGAGCTAAAGGAATAGCAATGTTACCAGCTTGGGGTCCACTGTCATAAAGATAAGATAGACCCTTGTGGAGATGCAATCTGGCAACTGCTCCAGGAGGTACTTTAGTCACCACTTGGGAAGGCTCAGACAAGGTTCTGTTCCCCAGAGGCTAAAACTTGGTAAGATGGTTCCCATATCTAATGGGAGTTTAAAACCTTCCCCATCCATTGATAACCTTCAGGTGGGGCTATTGAGGGAGGGTTGATTAGGGGAGGCCTGTTTCCTATGAAGGCCCACACCTACTGCTGATTGCTAATAAGGTACTGGGTCAAGAGGAGTTGTGCCCTCTGCCTCTCAAAAGAGCATAAATACTTTGAGGATGAGGTTTTACTTTGGGGTTTGGTTTTGAAGGAAGGTTTGTTTGGCCAGATGAAACTCTGGGAAGCCGTTAAACAGCCTTTTGGCTTACAAAACTCAGATACTGGTACTTCCCTCTCTGGTAGCTATGGATGTATGCATGTATGTATAGTAAGAAAATTGGAAGCTTCTCAGCGGGACCTGGTATGGTGCAGATAATTAAAGTCATCCTTGGCCACTCAAAAATTGCGTTTCGTTTTGTAAATGCAGATCTAAGAACTTGTGATTGCAGCCCATCCCCCACCCTCTGTACGTTGAGGTACTTACTGATACCGCAAAGGAATATAATTTCAACAATACAAATGAAGGTAAAGAAGACCCATGACACTGATTTGCGGCTACACCCCCAAAACCATGGGAATTTTCCATCTAACCTGAATCTGAAATCTTACAGGAGAATGTGAACTCCTTGAGGACTTTTATCATTTTGCTATGGATCCCCAGTCCTCAACATGGTGCTACTGAGGAGATTGAGGGGTGAAGGGAACCCCAAAATACCAATGGTCCAGGTCATGCTCGAATGAATTCGACTCAAGCCTTCTTAAAGCCAAAGAAAACAATGTTTATTAAAGATTCACCAAATTGGGTTGTCTCTTAAGGACCCTAAGCATTTGTAAGCTTGTATTCACAAATGGGTCAGATAGAATCCCAGCTAGACAGAGTCTGAGTTGGATTGAATCTGAGCGCCTACATGGGGGCAAGATGGAACTGAAATACAGAAAAGAGTATAGGAGGGGTCTGGGGGGGGAGGGGTGATGGTCTGGTAGTCCAGGGTGATGGGAGGAGGGGTTTAGGAAGGGTCTTGAGGAGAAGCCCAAGGAGGGTCAAAGGCTGGAAACACCTGGAGGCTATCACGAGACAGACTAGGAGGCAGACTAAGGGGGGCCTAGGTGGGAAGCAGGTGGGGCAATCCAGAGATCTTGATAGGGGCAGTATGGAAATGGATACAGATCTTGATGGGAGTGGTCGGCAGCCTGGGGCATGGGGTGTTGATGGAATCAAGGGTAATGAAAAACCCATGGGCTTCCTGAGACTGCCAAAACAAATGGGAAGATTAGATTTGAGTAAGGAAGGTCAGATTAAGTGGAAAGACTCAAGGGGAGCTCAAGGAGGCTCCCAGAGTCTGAACCCCATCACTACCACAGTAAGCACTTAATAAAGATTTTTGTCTCCATTAATTCCTTGTGGCTATTAACAGATCCCTGTACCATAGGTGGTAAAGGTCAATACTTCTTTATCAGCATCTGTCCAAAACAATTCTGCTTGTTTGCTCAGAGGTACCAAGTCAACTTGAAGGCACCCATCTTCTTAAAGACTGGTAGAACCATTACTTGGAGAAGTGAACTCTGAGAATGGGTTGAAGACATCATAAATTTTGAGAAAACTCTGGAAAAACATGAGGGGAGATGCAAAAAGTGTTGGATCAACCAGAAGAAAATAAACAATGACTTTCAATGGACAGTCCCGATATCTGTACAGACAATATTATGGGTTTGGTCACATTATATCATAAGGAGGTGTGAACACATGATCAATGTAGACAGAAGTGCCCCTGACTTCACTGCATACAAAAACCCTTTGAGATCTCAGGACTTTGGTCAAATTTCTTCACTGTTTATTAAAAGTGATTGTGCTATCACCAACCACTAGGTGTCCTCATTTGAGCATATGTAACAGAAGAGTAAACAAGTAAATCTTTATTTGAAAATGAACCAAGCCTGTGGACAGCCATTGGAAAGTCAGAGAATAACCATCTTTCAGGACATGATCCCTTTCACATAAAGGCACCAAGGCTGGCACCAAGGCTCTCCTCTCCTGGGAAATTCTTCATTTATCCTGTGGATTGAGGCTAGCTTGGAGGGCTGTTGGGCAGCCAGCAGGGGTCCTGTTCTGCCTGTGGGACACCTGAGGTTGGCTTACAAGGGTGGGGTGATTGGGAACTTGCAGGCAGGAGGTGGCACTTAGCGCCTGGTTTGGAACAGACAGTGATGGAATGTGGAGCCTGGGGGTCTGATCTGGGGATCGGCCCAGCTGGATATGTCTGTGACTGATTTGACACTGGAGATCCCACAGGAGTGAAATCTCTGCTTGGCTGGGAAAAGAAATTCCAAAAATTCTAAGTCTTCTACCTGAAAGACATGCCTCTGCCATGGACTTGTGGTTTCAGAGGCGTGACATAGGGGAAGTTAAGAAGAGCTTGCATAAGGCACAGATTTGCATTCAGCCCCCTCCCACCCAAAACCCAATGCAGGCTTCAGGGAGAGGATAAGAGGGACTTGGGAGAAGCCATGTCCTGCTGTGTCCTGTTTGGAGAGCAGAGCTCTTGGGGCCCTCTGCACCATGGCCTGGCCTATTGTCTGCCTGACACTGCTCACTGTGTGCTCAGGTCAGGGCTGCCCTCAGAAACCTCCTTGTCCTGCTCCTTCATCTCTGCCCTTGGCTTCTCTGCTTAAGATCTCCAAGCCCTTTCACCCTTTCTTCTTATTCTAGGACATTAATATCTGTCTCTATTTCTAGGTTCCTTCTCTCAGCCTGTGGTGACTCAATCACCCTCCACGTCTGCAGTTCTGGGAGGCGCAGTTAGACTCACATGCACCCTCAGCAGTCAACACAGCACCTACACTATTGCTTGGTTACAACAGAGTCCAGGAAAGTCCCCTCGGTATATTATGTATGTTGGCAGCAGTGGAGGTGGAAGTAGGGGTGATGGGATCCCTGATCGCTTCTCCGGCTCCGCCTCTGGAGCCAACAGGTACTTGACCATCAGCAACATCCAGCCTGAAGATGAAGCAGATTACTATTGTGGCTATGGTTATAGCACTGGTAGTGATGGTGGTTAACACAGTGATACATTCAGTGAGGAACTGAGACAAAAACCTCCCCTGCCAGCTCCACACCTGGTTCCAGGCTTCTGACATTCTCTGAACTGCCAGGGCAGGGTCAAGTCTTTCTGGTTCTTTTTGTCTGTATCTCTTTTTATATCGCCCTGACTGTCTCATCTCTTTCTCTGGGTCTGACTCTCTTTTAGTATAGAAAATATATAATGTACTTGAGGTCACACTTAAGAGTATGTGACAGAAATAGACCTTGAACCCAGATCTTCTGACCCCAGAACCAGTGTTTTCACCCACATTCTACATATGGACTCTGGAGACTGAATCCAGGGAGGGCTTTAGCTGAGCTTTCAGACTTTGGGATTTGGCATGGAGTAGGGAAGAGAGGGAGGCCCTGCCATGACTTTGCTACCACAGTTGTACCCTGTTTACTCTCCCAAAGAATAGTATGCTTATGCAAGGTAACCCTTGAACACTTAGCAGAACTGCTGAGCTCATGTCAGAGACATCAGTAGGAAATGTGAACAAAGTAGCCTGGATCAGCTGCTGATAGTGCCTGGGCAATATTTGCACACATCTGTGAACAAGCACTTGTCCCCCCTCCAGCAGGCCCTGACTAGTCCCCACTTTGGCAAATCTGAATCCTAAAGACTGCCAACCCTGCCCCTGATCTTAACCACTAGGACATGTCCCATCTAGGCCCTGCTGTTAGAAGTGAGCCCATCTATGAAACCCCAACTGTGAGAAACATGCTCACTTTAAACAAAGAACAATATCAGTTGTGAAATCAGGAAAGCTTTCATCAATTCTTAGATCCATTTCCCCTGAATGAACAGGTAGCCTGCCCAGTAAAATTATAGAAATACTACTGCAATGCATTCAGAAACATGGAGCTTCTTATGCTCTTTTCCAAACTTTGGATCTCCCACCACACATTCCCCTCACCTTGTGACTATGTTTTATCATTCACCTATTTCAGGGGAGTCATCAACCAGAACTTCCAAGAAAATACAGAGAATTAAAAGATCAGCAGCCATGACGTCCTCCACCTGGTCCTCAACAGACAGGTCCAACTGTCTGACCACAGTTACCAGAGAGGGAAGTGCCAAAATCTGGGTTTTCCAAGCTGGTGGGGGAGGGAAAAAGGGGACTCCTTAGAGGCTTCCCAGAGGCCTCCTCTGGTCAAACACTTCCAGTAAGCCCCAAAGTAAGACCTCAACTAAGAGTATTTATACATTTTTAGAGCCAGAGGGCATCCCAACTCTTGAGAGCCAGGGCCTTATCACAAAAAAAAGGTGTGAGCATTCCTACAAATCTTCCCTAATCCAACTCCCCTTAATGGGCATGTCCATTCATGGTTGGGAAAGATTTTAATCATATTAACAATACAAATAGATATACTGTTCCTAGTTAAAGTGCTTCTTTCTGTACTTTATTCCTAGTAAAGACTCTGTTGATAAAGGCAAGATTCAATCAGAGGCACTTGACTATGCTAAAACAAAAACAGCAAAAGATCTAATTTAGCTTGTCATCACACCCTGACATAATGATGAATTGTAGGTAACTTGGCCAATTAGTCAGCCTCTCTTAGTCTCAGTTTCCTAACATGTTAAACAGCCATAACAGTCCCAACCTCCAAATGTTGTTTTGAGGACAAAGTGAGACAGTGTTTATAAGGTACCTTTTAAACCACAAAACTCCACATTAATGGTATCATCATCATCATCATCATCATCATCATCATCATCATCATCATCATCATTGAGTCCACCCTTCTCCTCCCATCAGCTGCACTCACAGAGTGGTTCCCTTAGCACACAAACACAAAGGGATGGTCCTTGGTGGGTCTTCAGCTCCTTTAATAATCAACCAAAGGGAACAAGTAGCTCCAAAATGGGCATTTATTCAAGTGGTACATCTGTGGGACAATGATGAACAAATATTGAGAAGGACCCTCCCACAAGTATGCTGAGCTTTAGTGAGAAGAGGGGGCACACCTTGGCAGTATCTGTCAGGGGAGCAGTGCGAGACCTCATTACACCTATAAACATCGCGTTTGTTTCTGCTCTTAACGGCCTCTTCCATTCAGGGAATGCTTGGATGTTGTCTTAGAATTCCTGATGCCAAGCAATCTGCCTGATGAAAATTTAATATAGTTTATATATGTGAAACCATGCAAAACATATGTGGAAATTAGTCATGATGTGAAAGAAAATACAGACCAAACAAAATAAACAACAACCAAAAAAATAACATGAAAAAATAAAGTGTAAATACTATTATTTTATCTGCATTCAGACTCCATTGTTTCTGTTGTTGTTTTTGTTTTGTTTTGTTTTGCTTTTGCCTCTGGATGCAGATAAAATTTTTTTAGTATGAGTCCTTTGGTATTCTCTTGGATCACTGTACAGCTGAGAATAGGTAACTCATTCAGAGTCACTCATTATGTAATACTGCTGTTATTGTGTACAATTTTCTGGTTCTGCTCACTGCACTTTGCATCAGCCCATGTAAGTCTTTCCAGATTTTTCAGTAATAATCCTAATCATCATTTTTTGTAGCTCAATAGTTTTCCTTTACAATCATATACCACAGACTGTTCTGCTATTCCGAAATTGATGGGCATCCTCTCAATTTCCCATTCTTTCCCACCCCTAACAGAGCTTCAATAAATAATTTTCTACACATATTACTTTTACCTTTCATGATCTCTATGAGTTACAACTGGATATTCTTTTGGCTCTAGTTCCAAATAAATCTCTGGAATCTCCAGGTCAGTTCAAAAATTCCCAACACTGCATTTGTGTCTGAATCTTCCCAGATACTCTGCAATATTTATCGTTTTTCTCTTCTGTCATAGTAGCCAATCTGATAGGTGTGATGGATACTTCAGAGTTATTTTAACTTGCATTTCTCTAATCAATAGTTGTTTAGAGCATTTTGATATGACTATAGATAGCTTTGATTTCTTCTTCTGAAATCCACCTGTTCCTATAACATGACTTGATTAAGTGGGAATGATTTGTATTCTAATATGTTTTACTCAGTCCTCTATATATCTGATATATATAATCCGTATCTGAAATACTTCTTGTAAAGAAAAATTTTCCCAGCTTTAAGCTATTCATTTGTTTTATTTCTGTAAACTCATTAATTTAGTATAATGAAAATGATCAGTTTTACATCTCAAAATATTTTCTTCTAAATATTACTTGTGTAGGTACATTTTTGAAGGGTCAAGTCAATTCCCGCATCACTATGCCTTGGAATGATTGGGCCTTGAACAAAGTCAGTATATTGGAACCATACACCACGCCAGGATACAAGAGGTCCTTAATTATTTATTAATTGAAAAGGAAGGGCTTTTTTGGAATTTTAAGCATCCAGGACACCTGAGGAATAGAAAAGATGTTGCCTATGCAAAGCAAGTCAAACCACTGCCACTGTACTGATCCCCATTTCATCATAAACTCTAAAGTATACAGCAGAGAAGCCTGAACACAGGAGCTACAGGAACAGTAGTGCTTCATGAATCATCATACAAACTGCCAGCCAAAACCATACAACCATCCTTTAGGGGAGAGATGGTTTTCGACAAATGGCCCACTTGCTTCAGCAACACCAGCAACAACTGCTTACCAGCTGCCACAAAAATGCTGAAAACTACAATTGAACAAGGAGTAGCAGCAAACCCCAAACAAGGGGTCCTGTTTCGACTTCAGTCATCACAGTCATCATCCATAGGAGAAACTCTTGGGGAGGAGGTTCAGCCATACTCAGCTACTGTCAATCAACTGCTGGTCAAATCTAAGATGAGCCAATCTGGTAGAAGCTACTAAACCCACCATCATGGGGTAAAGACAGGAGGTAACATGGGCCAAGCAAGTCAAACATCTATAACTAACTTGACCTCTCTCTTCCCTAGTGTCATGAGGAAAATGGTCCAAAATTTTGAACCCCAAAGCTAAAAGAATAGCAATGCTCATAGCCCAGGGTCCATAGTCATAAAGCACAAGTAAAATATTGTGGATATGCAGCCTGAAAACTACTCCTACAGATATTGCAGTAACAGCATGAGAAGACTGAGAAAAGAAAGTTCTGGTCCTCATAGTCTTCAGCTCTGTGAAATGGTTCCTACCACAAAATGATAAATTTTTTATCAATATTATTGAGGGTAAAGAAGAGTCATGAAGCTCTGCTTTCTTGCTATACCCTAAGGACCAATGGACTTTTCCATCTGACCTGCAACTGAAATCCTACAGGAGATGGGGAGCTCCTCGAGAACAGGGGATGCCTTCATTTTCCAGTTGGATCCCCAGTTCTCACCAGGGTGCTTCCACAGTAAGCACTTACTAAACTCTTTCGTGTCCATTCATTCTTTGTGTGTATTATGACATTCCTAAGGGAGAGGTGGGAAAGGTAAACAATTCTTTATCAGAATCTGGCCAATGGGATTCTTTTTGTTTTCACACATGGTCAAGCCTCCTTGAGGGCACCCATCTCCTTCAAACACTGACAAAACACTTCCTTAGAAATTTGACGTCTAAGTATGTGTTAATGACCTCATATTCTTTGGGAAGACTCTGGAAGAACATGATGGAAGATTTTAAATGTATTGATTCACCCAGAAGAAAATAAACAATGACTTTCAATGGACAATTTCTAGAGCTGTACAGACTGTATTATGGATTTGTTCAGATTATATCACAGGGAAATGTGAGCGCATGCCAAGTGTAGATGGAAGTGCCCTTGACTTCACTACATCCCAAAGACCCTTTGAAATCTCAGGACTTTACTCCAGTTTCTTCACCATTCATTGAACATGATGGTACTATCACCAAACCACAAGATATCCTCTCAAGTATAGGTGACTGAAGAGGAATGAAGCAAGAGAAGAAACAAACTTTTGTCAGAAAATGAACCAAGCCTGTGGGTGACTACTGGAGAGTCAGAAAAACCAGTTCTCAGGACTTGGTCACTTCCACACACGGGCACCAGGGCTCTCCTCTCATGAGCCAATCCATCCTTTTGTCCTGTGGACAGATGTAAGCAGGGGTCTTGTTCTGAGGATCCCTGAGGTATTCCTGAAAGGGTGAGGTAGATTGGGGGCCTGCAGTCAGGAGGTGACACTGTGGAACTGAGTTGAGACAGGCAGTGATGGTATACGGACCCTTGGGGTCTGAGGTGGGGTCAGTCTAGTTGACTATTTTCTTGGCTGCCCTGAACATCATGATTACTCATGAGTGACATCTTTGCTGGGCTTGGCTGAGAAATCCCAATTCCCTACCCCAGAAAGACATGTCTTCTCCATGGTCCTGTGACCCAAGAAATATGACGTGGGAAGAGTGACTAAGAAGCATTTGCATAAGACACTGATTTATATCCAACCCTCTCCCACCCAAATATGTATGAACTACCAGGGCCAAGCCCAGTCTTTTTTTGTTTTTCTGTCTCTGTCTATATCTCCCTGGTTCTCTCCCTATAACTGTCTCTATATCTGTCTATGTCTGTCTCTGTGTCTGACTGTCTCTTTCAGTACAAAAAATTATACGATGTGACTGAGATCCCACTTAGAGTAAGTGACAGAAATGGACCTTCAACCCAGACCTTCTAACCCCTGAACACGTATCGTCTCCTAAGTATCACTTGTGGATTCTGAGGAGACTAAGCCCAGGGTAACTCTTTACCTGAGCCTTCAGGCTTTGGGATTTGACCTGGAGAGAGGCGACAGAGAGAGGTGCTTCCATGACTTGGCTGCCACAGCAGGGACCTTGGTTACTCTCAAAAGAATAGTGTGCTTGTCTCAGGTGACCCTTGGACATGTGAACAAGCTAATGAGCCCAAGACCATAGATATCTTCAGGGGGAACCAAATACATTGGAAGGAAGTGTGAACAAAGGAACTGGAGACAGCTGGTGACAGTGCTTGGGCAATATTTACACGCTTCTGTGAACAAGCCCCTGTACTTACAGCAGGCCTTGACTAGTATCCCCTGGAGGTTAGTCTGAATCCTAAAGACTGCCAACCCTGCCACTAATCACAAAACCTAGGCCATGGCCCATCTAGGCCCTGCCAACTGGACAGAGTCTTCCACTATTTCCACACACCAATGCAATGGTCCACTCCATTCTACTTACTGTCAATAGCAGAGAGCCAGGACACCATGTAAACAATAAAGTCCCTTCAGACTACAGTGCCCTCTAGTGAGTCAGCCAGGTGGCACCATAGAAGAGAGACTGCTGGAGCTGGATTCATGGAGACCTGAGGTCCAATCTGCCCTCACAGAAGGATGAGTTGTGGAAACCTTGGCAAATCAGTCAGCTTTGCTAAGTCTCAGTTTCCTCATCTATCAAACAGGCATAAGAGTCCCAACCTCCTAATGTTGTTCTGAAGATAAAATGAGAAAGTGCTTATAAAGAGCTTTGCAAACCATAAAGCTCTACTTTAATATTATTATTATCAAGTCCACCCTCCACATCCCACCAGCTGCACTCACAGGTTGCTTCCCCAAGCACATAAACACATGTACTTGGGACCCTCATACAAAACAACTTCCTTATTCAAGCTTCCCACAATGAGCAGGCCCATCAATTGGTGGGAAAGATCTTTGATCACATTAAAATAGTTAACAATATAAAAACACAGTTTCTAGCTAAAGAAACTATTGTTTCTGTATTTTACTCCATGTAAAGGCTCTTGAATAATAAGGGGAAGTTTCAATCAAAGGCACTTGATTATACTCAAAACAAAACAGCAGAAGACCCTATTTTGATTGTCATCACAATGGGTACAAAATGTAGGTATAAAGCCTGACACTTTAAAAGAAATTAGGAGACCAATGGTTGATTTATTTGTAATATTTATGGAGAATGAAAAAATTAAGACCAAATAAGAGACAGAGAACATTATGAAATGCAAAATGGATGACATTGATCATATGAAATTGAAAATTTTTTTCACAAATAAACCCAATGCAACCAAGATTAGGAGTGAAGCAGAAAACGGGGAAAGAATTTTTACAACTAGTGTCTATGAAAAAGGCCTCATTTCTAAAATTTTGAGAACTGAGTGAAATTTGCAAGAATGGAGGTCATTCTGCAATTGATAAAGAGCCAAAGGATATGAAGAGGAAGGAATTAAAGTTAGGTATAGTCATTTGAAAAAATGCTCTAAATCACTATTGATTAGAGAGATGCAAATCAAAACAATTCTGAGTTACCACATCCCACCTATCAGATCAACTAACGTGAAAAGAGCAGTAAGATGATAAATGTTGGAGAAGATGTGGGAGATTTGGAACACTAATTTATTGTTAGTGGGGCTGTAATCTGACCCAACTATAATGGAGAGCAATTTGGAACTATGCCCAAAAGGCAAAAAAAAATCTGCATAGCTATTGACCCAGCAACATCACTTCTAGAACTGTATCCAAAAAAAAGATGATAAAAGTGGGAAAAGGTCATATGTGTACAAAAATACTTATAGCATCTCTTTTTGTTGTGGCCAAGAATTGGAAATCAAGGGAATGCCCATCAATTGAGGAATGGCCAAACAAGTAGTGCTATATAAACATAATGGAATAGTATTGTGCTATAAGAAATAAGAATTCTGAACACTTTTTTTCAGAAAAGTTTGGAAAGATTTAAACGAACTAATGCTCAGTGAAATGAGGAAAAGCAGGAGAATATTATACACGGTAACAGCCACAGGATGCAAAGATTGTTTCTGACAGACTGAGCCCTTCACAGCAATGGAAGGACCTGAAAACATTCTCCAAGGATTCTATATGCAAAATGTCATCCACATCCAGAAAAAGAATTATGAAATCAGAACTCAGAATTTAAACAGACTTTTCTGTTTTGTTATGTTTTGATTGACTTTGTTTTTCCTCATGGTTTCTCCCATTAATTTTATTTTTTTAATATACATGACTAATGTGAAAATGCATTTAATAGAAATGTATGTACAGAACCCATAAAAGATTTTGTGCCATCTCGAGGATAGAGGAGGAAGAGAGGGAAAGAAAATATAAGATTTATGGAAGTGATTGTTGATAACTGAGCACAAGTAAATTGGTTTAAAAATAAGAAAAAAAGAATGAAAGCAGAGATCAAACAAAAGAAAACGAAAGACCATGGAAAAAATAGAGCTAAAATAGTCTGATGTCATCTTCATTCAGACTCCATCTCTTTGTTTGTTGCTTTGTTTCTGGAGGTAGATAGCATTTTTCATCTTGACTCCTTTCTTATTGTCTTGGATCATTGCACTGTTGGGAATAGCTAAGTATATCAAAGTTGATCATCGTATAATATGGCTGTTATTGTGTACAGTGTTCTTGTGCTTTTGCTCACTTCACTTTGCTTCAGTTCATGTAGGTCATTCCAGGTTTTTCTGAAATAACCAAGCTCATCATTTCTTACCACACAATGGTATTCCAAAACAATCATGTATGACATTTTGTTCAGCTATTTCCAATTCGTAGGCATCACCTCAATTTCCAGTTCTTTGCCACCACAAAAAGTGCTGCTAATATGCTTTTCTGCATATGGGATTTATTCC
>CM052673.1:3230547-3282486 GCA_028533205.1 Lagorchestes hirsutus
CTAAGAACCCCCTCCCCTGGGTTTGAAAACCCAGATGTTGGTTCTTCTTTCTCTGGTAACTGTGGATGGATGGTCAGTTTTCTGGCTGTTAATCTGTGATGTATGTATTATTTACTGTCAGACAGTTGGAAGCCCTGTCTCTCCCCTTGTATGTTGGGGCACAAGGTAAAGTTTTTACAATGGAGAGGAAGTGGGGGGAAGTGAAAGGGAATGAGTGAACCTTGATTCCATCAGATTTGGATTAAGCAGGAAATAATATGCACACTCAGTGGGTATGAAAATATATCATATCCCAAAGCAGAGGGGAGAGAGATGAGAGAGGGGGAGATGATAGAAGGAAGGGCAAATTGGAGGGGGATAATCAGAAGAATCCTTGAGAAGGGAGGTGATTAAAAGAGAGGACAGAATAAATGGGGGATGGGATAGGATGAAAGGATGTTTTTCACAATATGTCTATGATAGAACGGTTTTGCATGACTGCACATGCATAATGTACATTGAATTACTTACCTTCTCAATGGGGGTGAGTGCAGAGGGATAATGAGAGAATTTGGAACTCAAATTTCAAAAATGAATGTTAAAAATTGTTGTTACATGCAACGGGGAAATGAGATATATAGGCAAATGGATATGTAAATCTATCTTGCCAATAGGTAAATAAAAGGGAAGGCGATAAAGTGTGATGATATAAGGAAGGGCAGATTGGGGAAAGGGCAATCAGACTACACAGCATCTTGGGGTGGGGGAAAGGGAAAAATGAGGAGAAAAGTTGGAATTTAAAATCTTATGGAAGTGAATGTTGAAAACCAAAAGTAAATTAAATCAATCAATAAATGAAATTTCAACAACAGAACAGCTGCCTTGTGGAACAAGTCAGTAGAGGAGAGATGAAAATGACTTTGCAACCTGACAGCCTGGAATTTGAAGAAACGGGTGATTCTTTCTGTCTCTAAAGACAATTTTCTCCTCCTGTGCTTCAAGTGAGGAGAATATATCTGATCTTATTTATTCTACTCAAAGAAGCTGCAGTGCATGAAGTCTTAGTTCTTCCAGCAGTTGGTAGTGAATTCAGTCAGTATATGCCCACAATGGTTCCCCTTTACCTCTAGGATTTCTGTCCATTTCTTTTTTAATATTGGGTATCTCACTGCTAGATAAAGGAAAGCCAAAACAAGCAAATTTACTGCTGTGAGTAAGCACCATTACTTGAAGGTAGTGTGGAATTTAGGCTCAGCAAGTCGTAAATTTTAAAATAAAGTGTCAGCTTATATGGTGCCTATTGGAAGACAATTGAAATCCAAGTCACAATAGGTCTGGGTCCAGGTTCTCCATCTGCTGATATTCCCATGCAAAATGACCTTGTAGCAAGCACAAAGTGATACAGAAGGAAAAATAAGAACTCACAGAGAATTTTAATTTGAATCTTCACATTCAACACAAGATACAGTCATACACATGTAATTTTTGACTGATGCTGGAAGACAAGGACACACAGAAGAGACAGGAGGGGAAATGCAACTGGGCTCTTCCATCCCTAGCAACCAACCTTGTGCTGAATTGGGGGAGTCCCTCACCTACCTTACTACATATGTTACATTTGAATAACAGTATGATAGTTAATACTATTCTTTGCCAAAGACTGAGACCTAAATGTCTATGGACTGACCCCATAATGGTGTTATACCTTCTTCAATACCAAATCCAAAGACTTTATGTCTGATCTGGAAACAGATGGAGATCATGACTACACTGACAAGCTTCCCTTCTCTCAATGACCACCTTGTATTAATAAAGAGGAGCAGAGAAGATGAGAAAATGTGGGGTTGGACGAGGTTGACTGGTTAAGGCAAAGTCTCCATGAGGAACTTGCCCTTGAATTAAAACGTTTTTGGAAAATTTTTATCATTCTGAAATCAAATCACACAGAAGATAGAAGATGATGACTCCTCATTTTTTCCTACTCCTTTCTCTCCAGACAGGATACCTTCAAGATGCAAACCACAAGGCTTCACAACTTACCTTTGCATTTTAGAAACAGTTTTACCTTTGTAGATTTCAAAATGTATTTCTAAGGAAATAAAATATGATAAGGTTAACGATACATTGCTTTACACAAAGGAGTCAAAGGTTTTCAGAAATATAGTGAACAGCACCACACTTACTCCTCTGGGTTAGCACATCTGCAGCCATCAACACTGAACTGACAAAAATAATGGGGAAATTCAAGAGCTGTGAAATGGAAAATGAGAATTCTAGAGTTCACCAGCAGGAGAGTTCATCCATCTCTAAGAAGGCAGCACTTAACTCCATCAAAATGAAGAATAAGTGATACTTGGAGAGATATCATATTCCTAGCTCAATAAAAATGGAGAAGAAATTCAGTTTTTACAAATTATTGGTGGACCTTAAAATGATGATGACAAAATGAGCTAGGACAGCAACTTTCAAGAAACTACCAAGGAAAACTACCCTGAGGTCTTAGAACCAGAGGGTGAAATAGTCATTGAATGAATCCACCAATCACTTTTTAAAAGAGACCCCAAATTGAAAACATTAAGGAATAATTGAAGCCAAATTCCAGAATTAACAGGGCAAGGAGGAAGTACAGCAAGCAACCACAAGGAAACGATTTAAACATCATGGAACCAAATTTAGTACTATGCAGGACCTTTCAGCTTCTATATTAAAAGATCAGAGGGCAGGGGAAATGATATTTCATAAAACAAAGCAACTTGGATTACAATGAAACATCGGCCAGTCAGTGAAATTGAGCATAATCATTCAGGGAAGGAAATGGACATTTTATGAAATCAGGGACTTCCAAACCTTCCTGATGAAAAACCAGAGCTTAACAGAAAATTTTATTTTCCAAAGCAAGACTCAGGAGTGGTATACAAAGGTAAACATGAAAAGAAAAAAACCCAACATGATATTCAATAAGGGAACATTGTTTACATCCCAAAAGGGAAGATGAGATTTAGAAGGGATATACATAGACAAAGGGCTCCCTTTTAACCAGCAATACCACTTCTATGTCTGTATCACAAAGACATCATAAAAATAGGAAAAGGACCCACATGTACAAAAATATTTAAAGAAGTTTCCTGTGGTGCCAAAGAATTGGAAAGTGAAGGGATTCCTTTCATGGTTGAACAAGTTGTGGTATATGAATGTAGTGGAATAGGATTGTTCTATAAGGAATGATGAGCAGGTGAACTTCAGAAAAACATGGAAAGACTTGCACGAACTAGTACAAAGTGAAGTAACCAGTACCAGGAGAACATTGTTCACAGAAACAACCACATTGTGCAGTGACAGATTTTGATACACTTATGTCTTCACAGCAATGCAATAACCTAAGACAACTCTGAAAGACAAATGAGGGAAAATGATGTTCACATCCAGAGAAAACTGTGGAGTTTAAATGCAGATTGAAGCTAATAATTTCCTCTCTCTCTATTTTCTCTTTCTTCTTTCCCATGATTTCTCCTATTCATTCTAATTCTTCTAATACATATTACATGGTATCTTGGGGTGGTGAGAGGGGAGAGAGGTGGAGAAAATTTGGAAGTCATAATCAAATGGACGTGAATATTGAAAAATTAAAAATAATTTTTAAAAGAATATAAGTTCCTTAAAAAATACTATTTGTCGGATGGGATGACTTTAATAGAGGAGGAGGGGAAGAGGGATACTATGGGATTCATGGGAAACAGAAAACGTCAAGAAAACTTATTTTTAAATGATAAGAGAAACAAGCATAAAAAAATTAAAACAGTTTCGATACTGGATGAGTTTTCCATTCATCCTGTGGACTCCTGGATTTCTTTCAGTAATATTTTACTGAATCTACTTAAGATGAGCTGATATTCTCATCTCTTGTACAATTACAAAAGGCAGTCTTTGTTTTCCCCCACAAAAAAAAAATAAACGTAAAAGTGTAGCAAGATGGAGATTTGTCCTCAAATGGGTTCTATCTGAACTGCATCATGAAGGATGAGAACAAGGTAACAATTAAAATAACAGTAACATAGTAAAATAAAAGTAACAAAATAAGGTCAACATTAATAGCACTCTCAAAATTAAACTTATTTGCCATATCAAGGTGGAGGGATGGAGAAAGCTGTAAATGACAAAGATAAGGGGAGTTGTTGAAGGTAATACGTGGGATGAGAAATCTATGTGACTGAAGATAGCTCTGGTGGCTGTAAATATCTCCCAAGAAGCCAGAAACGATGGTTTTCTAGCTGTGGAGATGCCACTGATTGAGTTACCAACCTGAGTCACTGGGATGCAACTGTTCCTCTGAATCTCAGAAACTGGAGGAGTTCCTCAAGTTTGTAGAATGACCATACAAGCCGTTATGATCATCAGCATATCAGGAAGGGTGATAGAGTTTTGATCTCCTTTATGATCTGTATCAAAAAGTGGAAATGTGTTTTGGAACAAAACAAAGAGCCAACCCATTGTCTCCTGCTGGAAAGGCTTCAGTGCAGATGGTTCTGATGTCCAAAGTTGGCACACCATGTAGGCTCAAGAAAGATAATGAAGACATGGGAACTCTCTTAATACACCAAACACTACTTAAGTTTACTTTCTATGAAACTAGTATTGAGATTTATTCCTTTTTTGAGTAATACTTATTTTTCCCAATTATGTGCAAAATCAATCTTTAACATCCATTTTTTTATTTTGAGGTCTAAATTCTCTATTTTTCTTTTTCTTTCCCGCTCTATGTGTTGAAAATCATTTTAATATAGGTTATATATTTGAAACTATGCCAAATATATGTCAATATTAATCATGTTCTGAAAGAAAACACAAACCCAACAAAGCAAAACAAAAGACCGTGAAAAAAATGAAGTGAAAATGTGTCGATTTTATCCGCATTCAGACTCCATTAATTTTTTTCTCCAGAGATATTTTTTAACATGAATCCTTCGAGTTTCCCTTGGATCCCTGAACTGCTGCGAATAGCTAAGTCATTCACAGTTCATCATTGTGTGATATTGTTATTATTGTCTACAATGTTCTTCTGGTTCTGCTCAGTTCACTTTGTATCAGCTCATGTCAGTCTTCTCTGGTTTTCTCTGAAATGATCCTGCTCATCATTTCTTCTACTGCAGTAGTTTTCCATTACAATCATATACCACAGATTGCTCACCTATTCCCCAATTGATGTGCATCTCCTCAGTTTTCAATTTTTTGCCAACACAAAAAGAGCTGCTATAAATACTTTTCTACATACGCTATCTATCCCTTTTTTAATCTCTGTGAGCTATAATTGTAGTAGTGGTGTTGCTATGTCAAAGGGTATGCACAGTTTTATATTGTTTTGACCGCAGTTCCAAATAAATGTCCGGAGTGGTGAAATCAGTTCACAACTTCCCTAACACTGCACTAGTGTCCCAATTTTCCCACAGCTTCTCCAATATTTATCATTTTTTCTATAATATTAGACAATCTGGTAGGTGAGGGGTGACGTCTTTTGATTTGTGAATAAACTGTATTTAAGAGAGGCAGAGTAGCATGAAGTTGCCAGCCTCATTCTCTCCTCCAGAATCATCACAGTCCAGTCTCAGGACACAGTCAAAAAACTGGCTCATGATGCAGTGGATGACCTTGGCATTTTCGGTGTCTAACCAAGCTCTAAAGCACTCCATATCACCTGCTTCAGCTGCCTTCATAGCCGTTGGAACAAATTGTTCTCATTTGCCCATTCGACCAGGAGAAGTCTTCATATTCTTGAGTTAGACACTCCCCTAACTCAGTAATGGGTTTGAGACCTTTAGTTACCCTCAAACTGGTCTGGCAATCTGCCCAAACAGTTTAACAGCGTATGGCCTCTGTACATGCAAATTGCTCCTTGGAACCACAGATGAGAGTGGGGTGGAACAGGTGGACACCAAAGATGGAAAGATCCCTGACAAGGGCTTGGCAGTCATCACGCCAAAGCTACTGGTCCTCCCTAAATACACCCTGCACTCGACAACTCTAGGAGAAATGCCAGAAGCAGAACAGAAGTGTATACACAATGTTTGTAGATCTGACCAAGACCTTTGACACTGTTCGTCATGAGGGCTTATGGAAAATTATGTCAAAATTTGGTTTCCCAGAAATGCTCATCAGTATCACGCTTCAATTTCATGATGGCATGGCAACCCAGGTTGGAGATAGTGGACATTGTTCTGGTGCCTTCCTAGTCACCATTAAAGTGGAACAGGGCTGTGTGCTTGCTCTCATGCTTTTTAGCATGATGTTTGCAACCATCTTGTCAAATGCTTTCAGTGAGGATTAACACGACATCAAGGTCAGCTACCATCCCAATGGTAAGTTCTTCAGTTTCAAAAGGATACAAGCCAAGACCAAAGTGAACAGTGTTAGTTCATGATTTTCTGTTTGCAGATGATTGTGCATTCAATGCAGCCTCTGAAGGTGAGATGCAGCAAAGTATGGATCAATTCTCTTCTACCTGTGTTAATTTTAGACTAATAATCATCACCAAGGAAACACAGGTGCTCCATCAGACACCAACACACCATTCGTAAATGAAACCATCAGTTACAACCAATGGAGAAGTTTTGAATGCTGCAGATAAGTTCACTTACCTCGGTAGTGTACTTTCCAGGGATGTACACACTGACAATGAAGTTGACAAATGCCTTGCCAGAGCTAACTCTGTGTTTGAAAGGCTCTGAAGAAAAGTTTGGGAGAGAAGAGGTATTAGAATGACTACCAACCTGAAGGTCTACAAAGCTGTTGTCCTGATCTCATTGTTGCATGCTTGTGAAACATGAACAGTCTACCAGAGCCATGTCAGGAAACTGAATCGCTTCCATTTGAACCGTCTTAGGAAAATTTTGAAGATCACTTGGAAGGATAAGGTGCCAAACACTGAGGTCCTTGCTTGAACTAAACTGCTAAACATTCAAACTGTGCTTCAGAGAGCACAACTCTTATGACCTGGCCCCATTGTTCAAACTTCAAATGTATGCTTGCCCAAAAGACTATTTTATAGAGAACTCACATGGGGCAGGCAATCATATGGTGGTCAGAGGAAGCGATACAAAGATGCTCTTAAGGTCTCTCTCAAGAACTTTGGATCTGATTGTGCAACATGGGAGAGACTGGCACAGGACCGCTCAGCAAGGCATGCCCACATCAGAAAAAGGTGCTGTGCTCTATGAGCAAAGGAGAATTGAAACAGCACAAAGAAAACATACGATGTACAATTTTGTAATAACCACCACAAAGATTCACACAGACTACCTGTGCCTAATTGGTGGTAAAGCCTTCCGAGCTTGTATTGTTCTGATCAACCAGTCAGAAACATTGAAACTTCATTTATCATGGTGATGTCATTTTGGACCTCTTCAAGAACGAAGGGCAGCAACCAGGTGTGAGGAGTACCTCAGATTTATTTCAATTTGCATGTCTCTAATCAACAGTTTTTAAAGAATTTTTATATGACTATTGATAGCTTTGATTTACTTTTCTGAAAACCATTTGTTCATATCATTTCACCATTGATCAAGCAGGAAATGACGTGTATTCTTTTATATTTGACCCAGTCCTCTACATGTTTGAGAAATAGGGCCTGTATCAGAAATATTTGCTGTAAAAAGAAATTCCTAGCTTTCTGCTTTCCTTCTGTTCTTGGTTGCATTGGTTTTGTTTATACAAAAACTTTTTTTTAATTTAATATAATGAAAATTTCTGATTTTACATCTCATAATGTCTTCTTGTAAATATTTATGATTTGGTTATATTTTTAAGGGTCAAGTAATTTTCCTCATCACTCTTCGTTGGAATGATTGGGCCTTGAACAAAATCAAGGCAGTGGAGTCATACATCACGCCAGGATGCAAGAAGTCCTTAACTATTTATTAACTGAGAAGGAAGGATTCATGAAATTTTAAGGAGCCAGGATGGCTAAGGAAAAGACATAGTGTTGCCTATGCCAAGCAAGTCAAACCACTGCTGCTGCAGTGATCACCATTTCCTCATAGACACTAAAGGAGACAGTAGAAAACCTGAACACAGGAACTATGGAAACAGTAGTGCTTCATGAAACGCCATACTAACAGACAGCCAAAACTGCACAACCATCCTTAAGGAGAGATATCAGTTTAGACAAACTACTCACCTCAGTAACAGCAGCAACATCTGTTTACCAGCTGCCACAAAAATGTTGACAAGCACAAGTGAACAAAAAGTAGCAGCAACCCTCATACAAGGGGTCCTTTTTCTAAGTCAGTCATCATAGTCATCATCCATGGCAATAACTCTTGGAAAAGAGGGTCAGCCATCCTCAGCAACTGTCAACAAAGTGCTACCCACAGATTAGATAAGACAATCTGGAAGAAAATATTAATTGCACCACCATTTGGTTAGAAAAGAGGTAGCATGTGCCAATCACGTCAAACAACTATAATTAATTTGACTTTTCACTTCCCTAGGGTCATAAGAAAAATAGCACTGAATTTTGAACCCTAAAGGTAAAAGAAGAGGAATGCTCCCAGAAAATGGTCCATTGTCAAAAAGTTCAGATACTATCTTGTGGAGATTCAGCCTGGCAACTACTCCTACTGCAGTCACAACTGAGGAAGACCCAGAAAAGAAGGCTCTGGTCCCCAAAGGCTTCAGCTTGCTGAAGTGATTCCGACCACAAAGCGATATTATTTTAGCAATACAGATGAAGGTAAAGAAGACTCATGACCTTCTGATTTGCTGCTACACCCTCAGGACCATGGGATCTTCCCCTCTGACCTAAAGTTGAAATTCTACAGAAGAAGGGGAACTCCTTGAGAACAGAGACTGGCTTCATTTTTCAGGTGTATCCCAAGTATTCAACAGGGTACTAGAATAGCAAGCATTTAATAAAGACTTGGATGTCCACTCACTCCTTATCTGTATCAGCAGATCCCTATGGTAGTGGTGGGGAAGGTAAAAACTTCTTTATCAGTCTGTCCAGCAAGATTCTCCTTGTTTACACAGATGTACTGGGTCAACCTGAAGGCATTCATCACCTTGAATGACTGATAGGACCGTTACTTGGAGAAATTTCCTCTCTATATGTTTTGATGACATCATACCCTTTGGGAAAACTCTGAAAGAATATGAGAAAAGAAACTGAAAGTGTATGATCAGCCTGAAGAAATGGATAATTACTTTCAGTGGATAATGCATAGTGCTGATACCCATGCATTTGGCAACACCATATCACAAAGAGGGGTGAACATGTGCCCAGTGTGAACATAAATGACCCTGACTTCACTACACACAAACACCCTTTGAGGTCTCAGGACTTTGGTCAATTTCTTCAGCATACGTTGAAAGGTGTGGTGCTGTCAGGAAACCACTAGGTGTCCTCACTTGAACGTATGTGACTGAAGAGAAATGAAGCAGAAGAAGCGAAACTGGAGAGTCAGAGAAAAGCTAGTTCTCAGGACTTCGTCCCCTCCTCACAGAGGCACCAAGGCTCTCCTCTGCTGAGCCAATCCATCGTTTTGTCTTGTGAACAAACACTGGCTTGGAGATCTGGTGAGCAGCAAACAAGGTTCTTATTCTGCCTGTGCTCCTCTGAAGTTGGCTAAGGTGTGGTAGATTGAGGACCTACAGTCAGGAGGTGGCACTGTGGGACTGGTTTGAGACATGTAAAAATGAGATGCGGAACCTGGGGGTCTGAGGGGACATCAGCCCAGCTGGCTGTGTGTGTGGCTGCTCTAACTCTTGGAATCACTCATGAGTGACATCTCTGCTGGGCTGGGACAAGAAATCCCAACACCCCATGCCCTGCCCATGAAAGACATGCCCTCCCCATGGACCTGTGACCCCAGAGGTGTGACATGGTGATGGTTAAAACGAGCCTGCCTAAGGCAGAAATTTGAATTCAGCCCCTCCCACCCAAAACCCAACCCAGGCTTCAGGAAGAAGATAAGAGGGACTTGGAAGAGGCCATGCCTAGCTGTGTGCTCTTTGGGGAGCAGAGATCTTAGGGTCCTCTGCACCATGGCCTGGCTTCCTGTCTGTCTCTTACTGCTCACTGTATGCTCAGGTCAGGGTTGCCCTCACAAACCTCCTTCTTCTGCTCCCTCATTCCTGCCCTTGTCTTCTCTGCTGAGAATCTCCAAGCAACTTCTCTCTTTCTCCTTATTCTAGGGCATTAATGTGTGTCTGTATTTCTAGGTTCCTTCTCCCAGGCTGTGCTGACTCAGTCATCCTCCATGTCTGCATCATTGGGAGCCACAGCCAAGCTCACCTGCACCCTCAGCAGTCAGTATAGAAGCAACACTATATATTGGTACCAGCAGAGCCCAGGAAAGGCCCCTCGGTATCTCATGTATGTCACCAGCAGTGGAGGTGTAGGCAAAGGTGAGGGGATCCCTGATCGCTTCTCTGGCTCCGGCTCTGGCGCTGACAGATACTTGACCATCAGCAACCTCCAGCCCGAGGATGAAGCCGATTACTACTGTGGCACATATTATGGCTCTGGTAGTAACTATCACACAGTGATACATTCAGTGAAGAAGTGAAACAAAAACCTGCCCTGCCAACTCAAGCCCAGCTGCACACATAACCCCAGGCTTCTGACACTCTCTAATCTGTCAGGGCTGTGTCAAGTCTTTCTGGTTTTTTCCTTCTCTGGCTTCAGTTCCCTGAGTTTATCTCTGAGTCTCTCTATCTGTTTCAGTAGAAAAAGTGACATGATGTGCTTGAGTTCACACTTAGAGTAAGTGACTGAAGTGGACCTTGAACCCAGACCTTTTGACCTCAGGATCAGTATTTTCCCCAATGTCCCACATGTGGACTCTGAGCAGACTGAGCCCAGGAGGGCTTTAGCTGACCCTTGGTATAGACATGAAATTCAAGAGACTTGAAAGACACACACCTCTTATTCCTAGAGAACTCAGCAGTTACCACATGCAGATAGCTGCCCTGAGTAAATCAAGGCTGGCAAATGAAGATCAGCTTACCAATGTCCATTTTAGATACACATCTACCCACAGGGATGGGAAGAGCCGTGACCAGGGCATGGGTTTTTGAATCAAAATGAATCTAGTCAACAAGTTTGTGTGCCTCTCCAAAGGAATGAATCAGGGTCAGCTTATGATAATGAGATTTTCCAGAAAAGCACTGAGCCACAGTCATCAGCGTCTATGTTCCCACCATGATAAACTTTGATGATATGAAGAAAAAATTTACGAAAACCTGGAGACCTGAATCATCAAAAAAGAATGAGTTTGTAACTGGGTGACTTTAACATGAGTGTAAGCCCAGACTATCAGACATAGCAGAGATTCCTTATTGGAAGGGAGTCAGAAACAGCAATAGCAAGAGGCACTAACTACTAAAGACTTTACATCTCCTGACCTGCTCACCAATAATCTCTTCTCCTTACCTAAATGCCCGAGAAATTCACGGATTAATTCTCACAGCAAATATGGGCATTGAATGGACTATATCATTGTAAGGAGAAGTCTTAGGATGGGACAGAGATGAAGGTGAAGTGCAGGACAGAGTGCTGGACTAATCATGGATTTATCCTCTCCAAGGTGAACATTTGCATTCAACAAAAGCAGCAACCTCAAAAATGAAAAAAGCTACCAGAAGATACGTTGTTTACAGATTAGAGAGCTTCTCTGTGCCCAAATACTTAGCTCCTGATTTGTAGGTAAAATTGAGTCAATGCACTGTTGGTAAGAGTGAAGCAGATATGGAGTGGGATTCTTTCAGAGTTTTGATGTATAGCACCACATTCGTGCATCTGTGTCACTACACTCTCAAACATCAGGACTGGTTTGATGAAAATGATGGAGAAACTCAAAAGCTGGTAAATGGAAAAAATGAGAACTCTACAAGGTCTACCAGCAGCATAGCTAATCAATCTCTAAAAGGCAGCATTTAACTCTATCAAGCCGATATTAATAATCCAAGCCTTTTAACAATATCCTGAATGCCATGAGCCAAACACCTGTGGAGCATCCCAATTGCAGAGTGTTGATGCTTTCATACTGATCAGCGATAAGGGCATGATTCTGAAGAGAAGGACTTCCATGGTTCTCTCAACAGACCTTCATCAACCAATGCTGAAGCCATTGACCATTTCCCTCAGGTTGAAGTCAATCCCTCTACTGAACTTCCAACTGAAGAAGAAGTCTTGAACGCCACTAAGTTACTCTTGTGTGGCAAAATGCCTGCTGCTGAATCTATTCTAGCTGAGGTTTACAAGACAGGGGGTTCACAGCTCATACAAAAGGTGACTGCGATGTTCTGGATCATACAGCAAGAACTCCCCAGGAGTTCAAGCATGTCTCCACTGTCCTTCTCTGTTAAGGAAAAGGAAACAATGTGTCCTGCAACTCACAGAAAGGTTTTTTCTCTTAGTGACTGCTGGCACGATTCTTGCTAAAGGCCTCCTTAACTGACTTTTTCTTCACCTGGGATTTGCCTACGTACCTGAGAGCTAGTTGGGCTTCAGAAAGGACCAAAGAGAATTGACAAGTTGATTGCTACCCAACAACTCCAGGAGAAATGCTACATGCAAAACAGAGGAACGTACACAATGTTCATCGATCTAAGCAAGGCCTTTGAGATTGCCAATCACAAGGACTTCTGGAAGAAATTTGGTTGCTCAGAGAAGTATCCTATGAACGTTTCTCAAAGGCATGCTTGTACAGGTTCTGGGTAATGAACAATGCTCTCAAACCTTCGCAGTCATTTAGCAGGGTGGTGTGCTTGCTCCTGTGCTTTTTAGCATGATGTTTTCAGCAATGTGGTCAGATACCTTCAATAAGGAGAAAAACAGCATGAAGGTCAATTACCATGTTCAAAGGAAATTTAACTTCAAAGTACAAGAATTCAAGGCAAGATTAAAGTGGAGGAAGAGTTTATGTTTGCTTTGCACACAAATGGTTTTGCAGACTCTCAAGCTGAGATGCAACAAAAATATGGGACAATTCTACGTCATTTGTGTTAACGTTGTCCTAACAGTTAACGTGAAGGAAACAGGTTCTCTAGCAGGTAGCATTAGACCACCCATACATGGAACCATCAGTTTCAGCAAATGGAGAAATTTTAAATGCTGCAGAGAAGTTCACATACCTTGGCAGTATACCTTCCAGGAATGTCCACATGGAGGAGAAAGTTGACTCATAAGGGAATAACCAGCTCTCATAGTCATCGTGGAAAAAAGAAATAGCAAACACAAAGAAAAAAAAGCTGAACTCCTATTTCAAAAGCAATTTCTTGGTCTCCAACAGGGAAGGTCTGAGCTTCCTATTTATCCTGCACATCCCTCCACACACACCTAAAAGGAGGAATGACAAGAGCACCAGATTTTCTTTGGATGAGGGCATCGTGTAAATGCTCATAAGCTCTGAATTTTGAGCCAGTAAAAAAGGCTTGTCCTTCACCACTTTGTCAAAGAAGGGAACCAGAAACAGAATTTGGGCACAGACTCCAATTAGGGAGGGGGACTTGACCATTACACCTCTAGTCATTGACGGAGGAGGTTGCTCAAAGTCATACACATGGGAATACATTGGCATGTTCGCACCTCACCAACTTATATTTTAGAAGGGGCTGTGGTTATAGACAATGACCACCCTATATGGTGCAGTTAGAGTCAGTGTATAAGGAAGTGAACCACACATGGGAGGAAAGAGGAAAAAGAAACCTGAGACTAACGGTCTCACACTTAGTTCAGAGATTGTACAAAGACCTGTAATGAATGCCCAAAGAAGTGCTGCCCAGGCATCTATCAGGGGAGCAGGATAAGCCTTCATTCCACTTACTAGCATGAAGATTCGCTCCCCTCTTGATGCCCTCTTTGAACCAGGGATTGTTTGAATGTCATCTTGTATTCCTGAAGGCAAGTCATGTGCCTGGATCAGAGTGGAGGATTAAATAGGTTTCATTGATTCCCTGATTGACTGAACAGCCAGGACAGTGTGATTTTTCAGAGGGTGTGTGGGGAAGGATCAAATAGGCCTGGGACCCCAAGCAGAAGGACTCCTCCTCCTCCATGAAGTGCTGAGACATGATAAGCTGGTCAGGATAAAGAGATAAAATCCTAGAAGAAGGAATGGGAAAGGAACTGGGATTGAAACCAAGAATCACCAACCCAGAAAATATGAGTATAATACTTCAAGGGTCAGTCAATGATATAGAGGACTTTCAATTCTTCAAACTGATGAGAAGACCAAATCTGTGTAGAAAATATGACTTTCCAAGACAAGAATCAAGAGAAGCATGAAAAAGTAAATAAGAGAGAAAAACCATAACAGACTTTCTAAAGCTGAACTGTTTACATTACTACATGGAAAGAAAATATTTATAACTCTTGAATCTTTTCTCAGTGTTTGAGTAGATGGAGCAATTGTACATACACACATACACACACACATATATGTACATACACATATATAGACAGAGAGTACAGGATGTCTTGAATCAGAAGAGATGATATCCCCACACAGCCAAAAAAATAAAATAAAATAAAAATTAAGGGGTGAGAGTGGAAAACACTAGGAGGAGAAAGGGAGAAATGGAATGGGGCAGGCTATAACTCTTAAAAGAGATAAGAAAAATTCTTGTTCAATGGGGGAGAAAAAGGAGAAGGAGAGAGGGGAAAAGTGAACCTACTCTGTCCACATGTGGCTGAAGGAGGGAATAACATGCTCACTAAATTTGATATGGAAATCTATCTTACACCACAGGAAAGTAGGGAAGGAGGTGACAAGTGGAGTGAGGGGAATGATAGCAGGAAAGCAAATGGGAGAAAGGAGTTACTAGAAATAAACACTTTCGAGAAAGGACAAGGTCATTTGAGGGGGAAAATAAGGGGAGGAAAGAGTAGGACAGAAGGCAGTATAGTCAGTATTATACAACAAGATTATTATGGAAGTCTTTTGCAAAATGACACATATTTAGTCTGTATTGAATTGCTTGGCTTCTCAGTGGGGTTGGAGAGGTGGGGAGAGGGAGAGAAGTTGGAATTTAAAGTATTAGCAACGAATGTTGAGAATTTTTATTGCATACAATCTGAAAATAAGAAATACAGGGAATGGGGTATAGAAATTTATCTTGCCCTACAAGAAAAGAGAGAAGATGGGGATAAGGGAAGAGTGGGATGAGGTAGAAGAGAGGGTACACTGAGGGAAGGAGTAATCAGAATGCAAGGTGTTAGGAAGCAGGGGGAGGGGAATGATGGGGAGAAAAATTGGGCATGTTATAAAGTGAGGTAAAAGCAATTAGTATTGAAATAATTGACTGAATTAATTACTGAGAATAAATCAATGACATCTTTTGTTTCGAAAAAAGAATTTTGGTTTTAATTTCCTAGAGAAAGGTAAAGTTGGGTATAATTTGGTATTGATAGAATTGCTATTTTTAGATGTTATGGGACTGTTAAGTAACTATTCTTCTGAGTCTAATTCCAGAAATATATAGCAAGAAAGGTGGTCCGAGCCTCCAATCCATGATGCTTGTAAACATTTGAGATGCTGGTATGAACAGCAAAAGGTGATCTCATGGGAAGAGGGGGAGAGCAGTTGTTCAGTCTGGGCTGAGGTAGGATTCTCCTGACTCAATTTCCCCACCGACATCTGGCAGACTTTAAGCCTGACTGAATGCAAGTTGACAATCTACTCCTGTCTGAAACTGACATGAAGTTGGGGAGATATTGAATCCCTGCAATGTCCATACTTTTGGTGGCAACTTCCTATAGTCAAAAGGTTTGTAAGCTTAATACTGGAGCTATTAAATTACAGATTATTGGTAGAGGAACATCTTAGGTAAAGTCTAAAATTAAGCTATTAGGCTAAAGAACTTTAGACCAACAACAATAAATTAGGGTCTTCTAATTCTTAGTAATACTGTGGAGACAATTAGGTCAAGACCTCGTGAAGTTAGCAAACATAAATATTATTTTTGTCTCAGTTGGTTAATGTTTAAAAAAATTATTTGTGCTCCAAATTGTAAATGCTTTAAATTGAAGTATCACCTGACCAAAAGTTTGAATTGTTCTATCTGTTATAAATTGTGTTAAAAATGAAAAATAAAATCTAAAAAAATAACTCTAAACTATTTCTAGAGTGGCAGAAACCACAAAAATAAAACACAGTGAAACAAATTTACAACCTGCATGGCCAAGAAAAAAGATTTGTTGGTACTCTGACAAACAGGAGTACAGCCCAGAGGACGCCATGCCACCAGAGACCCAGTCCCAGCAAAGCCAGAGGAGGCCTCAGGGAACTGAATCACTGGCAGCATTCGTGGTTTTCAGACTTCTCAGCACATAGTTACTAACAACAACTTACAAGGTCCACTGGAGGAGTCTGTTGGTCCTGGATGAGAAAGGAATGCAGTACACCACAAGCTGTGCCAGTACAGTCCCAGTCCCAACAAACCAGAAGCAGGCCTTGGGAGTCATTGAATCAGTAACAGCAGTAGCAACAGCTTGTGGAGACCTCAGTCCACAGGTCGAATGTTTGAAAGTCACCTATTTTGACTTCTTGGAGCCAAGGTGACAGACTAAGCAGTAAGTTCTTCTTGCCCTCACATAATAACCTTGAAAAACCCAGAAAATACTGTACCAGGAAAAATCCTGCATCACTGGACAAAGTGTTAAAAGTCATTATAGCAGCCTTTTAGCTCTTGAGGCTGGGGGGATCAACAGAAAAAGTCCCTTTTCCTGTAGCTAAAGGGGATAACTGTAGGACCAGAGTCATCCAGTCAAGCCAGCAGCAAGCCCCACCTCAGCAAACTAGTGAGAGATGCTGAGCCCCAGGATGGTGAAGCAGGCAAACTGCAGCAGGAACCTATTCTGGAAAACATAACCACAATAACAAAAATAGCAATGATCATAACAAACCTTTGATTTACCTCATCCAGTCCAACATTCTCTCCTTTCACGAATTGTGGATCACTGAAAAGGAAAAAATGTTTACAGACTTCAAAATACTGAAATCCATATTATATGTGACAGCTAAGTATTGGAACCCTCATACCTTGGCACAGCTGGGAGAACTGGCAGTGTGAACACAGTGAACACCCATGAGCACCGGAATACAGAACTCCCCCAACAGCCAAAGCTAGGACTGCACCCTCCAACCCTTCTTGTACTTGGGGCTAGGGGTCTGGCTACTGACTTTGTACTGGATTCTGTAACCTTGTAGCTACTACATTAAAAGATCAAAGAACAGGGAATAGGACAATCTATAATGCAAAAGAAGTTGGATTACAATCAGACATCAACTAGTCAGTGAAATTGTACGTAATCTTTCAGGGGAGGAGGTTGACTTTCAATGGAATAGGAGACTTCCAAAACTTTCTGATGAAAATGCCAGAGTTCAACAGAAAATCTATTTTTCAAATACAAGACTCAAGAGAGACATAAATAGGTAAACAATGGGGGAAAACATCTATTTAGTAAGGGCAAACTGTTTGCATCCCTATGTGGAAAGAGTATACTTGAAACCTCATGAAGAAGAAGGGATAATTATATCACATGAAGAAGAAAAAATATCATATTAAAGTACAGGGAAAGAGCATGGCTTTCCAGAGTCTCCTCTGGAGAAAGAGAACACTCAAATCAATAAACTCAAAGTAAAATGGCACTTCAGAATATTAATTTTTTAGAGCCAGAAGGCACCCCAACCCTTGACAACCAGTGCCTCATTAGAAAATTAACAGAAGATGTGGGTCTTCCTACAAATCTTTCCTAATCAAACTCCCCTTAATGAGCAGGCCATTTAAAGGATGGAGAAGATCTTCCCTTTAAGAAGCAAAAATATATTAATAATAAGGAAAAATCCATTATCAATACATCAATGAAGTAATATTATTACTAAATATATGCATCAAGTGGTATAGCATCCAGATTCTTAGAGGAGAAGTTCAGAGAGTTACAAGAAGAAATAGACACCACACCTGTACTAGTGGGGGCCTCAACTTCCCCCAATCAGAACAGGATAAATCGATCCACAAAATAAACAAGAAAGAAGTTAAAGAGGTGAATAAAATTTTAGAAAATTGAGACGTGGTAGACCTCTGGAGAAAACTGAATGGAGGTAGAATGGAACAGACTTTTTTCTCAGCAGTATATGGCATCTACCCCAAAATTAACCATATACCAGGGCATAAAATCCTCACAGTCCAACGCTGAAAGGAAGAAACATTAAATGCATTATTTACAGATCATGATGCAATAAAAAACTATACTAACAAAAGGTTAAAACTAGGAATTGGAAACTAAATAATCTGTTCCTAGAAACGAGTCAGTCAAACAACAAATCATAGAAGCAATAGCTTTGTCCAAGAGAATGATAATGATAAGACAACAATCCAAAACTTATTGAATGCAGCAAAAAAGTGGTTCTTGGGGGAAGATTTTTATCTCTGCAGATTTCCCCTGACACAATGTGCTGATGGAAGCAATTTGTTCCAATGACCATGAAGGCTGCTGAAGCATGTGCTGTGGAGCACTTAGAACTTGGGTAGACCGTGAAGATGCCAAAGTCATTGAATGCAACGCCAGAGACCAATAGTTCCTTGCCATTGAACTTTGATGATTCTGGAAGAATGAAGGCGATGACTTCGTGCAACTCTGCCTCACTTAAATCTAATGTATGCACAAGTCAAAAGACATTATCCTCAAATATTAACATTTTTATCTACGTCAAAGTCCTGTGGTGACAGACAAGGGACAAAGAAGTGCGTACAGATACACTAGGATCTGTAGCCACATCCTTGGAAACAGGTGGCCGAGGCAATAGGGTCATTCCTTCCCCAGTGAGAAGCAGACACTTGGGTGTCTGAGAAATCATTTTGAAGGCCTATACTGCTCATTTCCTGATGTAAGAAAGGGGTCAGAAAAGGTGCCATACTACTTGTCTGTTTCACATAACTTAACTCTGGGTTGCTCACCATATCATGTTGGGTTTCTTCCTTGTTGTTGGAACGCACACACACACACACACACACACACACACACACACACACACACACTGCAAAAACTTTTGCCAAGATGATTCCACTCACCATTGGACCACAGAATGTGCACAGGTGTATGGACAACATGAAATACTGTAGACCTTAAAGACAAATAGCTGTTGTTGCTAGAGAAGTCAGTAGGTTTCGCATCCAAATAGCATCCTTGAGTGAAGCAAAGCTGGCAAATAAAAACAGCTTACCAATGTCAGGGTTGAATATGTGTCTTTCTGAGTGGAAACAATGATGGGGAGATCCTTGAAGCTGGCATAGGTTTTGGAATGAAAATTAATCTAGTCAACAAACTTGTATTTCTGTCAAAATGAATGAATCAGGATGAGCTTATGATAATGACATTTCCTCTTGCAGGAAAGCAGAAAGCCACCATCAGCAGGGTATATGCACACACTGTGATGAAACTTCTGACATCAAAGAAAAATGTTATGAAAATCTGGAAACCTGCATACTCAAAGAGAACAAGCTACTAACTCTGGAAACAGGAACAGGAAACAGGAAAGATAATGAGACATAGCAGGGAGTCTTTGGGAGGAAGAGAGCAAGAAAAGGCAACAGCAAGGGGCACTTCCTACTGAAGAACTGCATATTCCATGACGTTCTCATCACCAGCACCATTAACATAAATGCACTAAAACTTCATGGATTAATGCTCTCAGCAATATTGGCATTGAGTAGACTATGTCATGGTAAGGAGAAGAGACCAGAAGGGACAGTGATCAAGACAATGTGTTTGTAGAGAGAGCTAGACTAAACATAGACACCCCCTACAAGGTAAACATTTGATTGATCAAAAGCAGTGGTCCCAAGGCAAGATGACTAGCCAAAGATTGAATGTCAGCAGATCAGAGTGCTTCTCCAAGCATGAACAGTTCACGTCTAACTTGGAGAGAAAGAGGAAACAACACATGGTTGACAAGAGTGGAACAGAAAAAGAGCAAGCAGCTTTCAGAGTTTTGGTGGACAGTACTACATTTATTCCTCTACATCAGCAGACTTGCGATCAATATTGGTTTCATAAAAATGAGGAGGAAATTCAGAAGCCACTAAATGGAAAATGAGAATTCAACAGGCTTTACCAGCAGAACATTTCATCCTGGTTCAGTAA
This sequence comes from Lagorchestes hirsutus, assembly GCA_028533205.1. Taxonomy (NCBI): domain Eukaryota; kingdom Metazoa; phylum Chordata; class Mammalia; order Diprotodontia; family Macropodidae; genus Lagorchestes; species Lagorchestes hirsutus. The sequence continues at coordinate 3,250,664 of CM052673.1, forward strand.
AGAGAGATGAAATTCGGTTGTGTATTGCTAGTAACAACCCACAGTCATTTTTTTTCATGCCCAGAAGGTTATTTATGGGCCAAGGACATACGGTGTATCTCAACTACTCAGTGCTAATAGAGCCACACTCATCAGTGATAAAGAAATGATCCTGTAGCGATGGGCTGAACTCTTCTAAAGGTCTCTTAAGGACATCAACAACCAAAATTGATGTCATTCACTGTATACCTCAGGTTGAAGTCAATTGCTATCTAGTCAAACATCCAACTGGAGAAGCAGCTTTAAATGTCATTATGCTATCCTTATATGGCAAGGCAGCTGGTACTGATTCTATACTAGTGGAGATTTACAAATCAGGGGTTCCACTCCTCATAAAAGTGCTGACTGAAATTTTCTGGGTAACATGGCAAAAGGAAATTCACCCTCAGAAATTCAAAGATCCCGCCATTGTCCACCTCTATAACCAAAAAAAAAGAAAAAGAAAAAAGGAAATAGATTGTCCTGTGACTATCATAAGAGGATATTTCCCTCTTAGTCATTGCTGTCAAGAGAGTTGCCAGAGTCCTTCTTAATATGCTGATCCTTCATCTGGAAGATGGTCATGTACTCGAGGGTCAGTGTGGCCTCAGAAAGGACTGAGGAACAGTTGATAAACTGCTTGCTTCATGACAATTCTAATAGAATTGTGAAGAGCAGCTCTGATGTCTGAACACAAAATTCATGAATCTGAGCAAGTTCTGTGATGCTGACATTTGTGAGAACTGTGGGAGATTGTGCCACAGCTGCGCCACGTTAGCTTTCCCAAACAGCAGCCTTATTGTCTATGATGACCCTTGGCCACTTGGCAGAGCATGCCCACAACTGTCAGGCATTGTGCTAAACTCTGAGCGTATAAAGACTTAGGGCAACCCTGGATTTCAAAGAGCTGATGGGGATGTAAAATGCAAACATCCATGTGCAAACACACTGTGGACTTGCTAAAGTGGAGGCCATCAAAGAATGGAAGTTCCCAGGCATTAGGATAGCCTCTTGGAGAGGAAGATTTTTATCAAGGAATGGAAGGAAGACAAGGTAGCAGAGAAGGGAAGGCAGAGCCTTTCCGGCCTGGAGGTCTGTCAGTGGAAATGCTCAGAGGAGGGAGATGGAAACAGCCTGTGTGTTGGAGAATCCCTCCCTAAAGCTCCAAAAACCTGTCCTTCTCTTCAGTTTCACTGCTCTCTAGCTGTCCAGTCTGGGCCTTTCTCACCTGCTCCATCTTCTTGTACCTACTGAGACCTGACCCTCTCCTGTTGACACAGTCTCCCTGCTCACTCATTCCAGCACTGGCTGCACTGTCCCTCTTACTCATTCACTAATTGATCCTAGTGGAGGATTTGAGAACCTCTCCGTCCTCACTGGCAATGCCAGGCTCTCCCTCTGTCACCATCACTCAGTAAGCTCACCTCCTCTGAGGTGTATTAACCATTAAATCAAGTTTCTGCTGACTGCTTTCCACTGATTTCTCTGACTCTCTCCAGACTCGGAATCCTGACTCTGCTACTCATTCCCAGTATCTGCGTGACCTTAGAATGGCCTTAGAACAACAGGTTTCTACTTGGTAAATGGAGGGATCAGCCTCAGTGATATGAATTGATGCTGCGTGAAATGAACAGAACCAGGAGAGCATTTTACACAGTAATAGCCACAGTATACACAGAGTGCTTCTGATAGACTTTAAACCTTCACAGCAAAAAATCCCCAATGGACTCTTGAGGTGAAATGCCATCCACATCCAGAGAATGAACCATGGAATTGAAATATGAATGAAGCAGACTCTTTTCTCTTGTGTTTATATTTTGTTCTGCTTTGGTTTTGCTCATGGTTTCTCCCATTCATTTTAATTCTTATACACAGCATGAATATTTTGAACAAGTGTCTAATAAGTATGTATGAGTGGAATCCCTTTAACATTGTCTTCCATCTCAGGGAGGGAGGGGGAAAGGAGGAGGAGAAAATTTAAGACTTATGGAAGTAATTGGTGAAACCTGAAAAAAATAAATTATTTTTTTCAAAAAGAAAATTAGCAAAAAAATGAAATGACAAACAGGAAAGACTTACACGAACTGATGCTGAGTGAAATGAGCAGAAGCAGGAGAGCATTATACACAGTCACAGCCAGTGTTTGAGAAGTATTTCTGATAGTCTTAGCCCTTCACAGCAATGCAAGGACCTGAAACATTTCTAAATATCTCTTGATGCAAAATACCTTCCACATCCAGAAAAAAACTGTAGAGTCAGAATGCAGAATGAAGGAGACTATTTTATCTTTTATTATATTTTCCTTTGTTTTAGTTCTTTTTATTATGTCATCCATTTGTTTTAATTCTTCTATGCAACATGACTAATGTGCAACCGTATTTAATAAGAATGTATTGTAGAACCGACATAAAATTCCGTGCCATTTTGGGGAGGGAGTGGGGAAGGAAGAGGAGAAAATTTAAAACATAAGGAAATGCTTGTAGAAAACAAATAAATCAATTAATAACAAAAAGAACAAAAAAGCAAGTTCCTAGAAATAAAATATTATTTGTCATATAGCATGGCTCTTAGGGAGAGGAAGGGGAAGTAGGAGAGATTCATGGGATACTATGGGATTGATGAGAAACAGGAAATATCAATAAAAATTATTTTATAAAAAGTAAAAGCAGGATAAAAAATTCACGCTACATGCATACTGGAACTCCTATATTCATCCTGTTAACTTCTGCATTTGTTTTAGAGATATTTTCCTGAATTTACATAACATGAGATGATATCCTCATCTCTTCCTCAGTTATAAAATTCAAACTTTGTTTCTCCCACACACAGAAAATTAGATGTAAAAGAGTAATAAGGTGGAAATTTGACCTCAAATGGATTCCATCTGAACCTCATTACAGAAGATGAGAACAAAGACAATTAAAATAATCATAACAGCAAAACAAGAGTTACAATTTAAATAATAGCAATATTAACAGCACTCTCAAAATTCAACTCATTTTCCATATCAAGGCGGGCTGATGGGGAGAGCTGGGAATGACAAAGACAAGGTGGGTTATTGAAGGTGATGTACAGGGAAGGAACTTGTGGGCCTGAAGATAGCTCTGATAGCTGCAATGATTTTCCTGGTAGACAGAAATGTTGGTGATTGCACTCAGGAGATGCCACTGATTGAGTTGCCAACCTGAGTCTCTGAGATGCAACTGTTCCTTTGAATTTCAGAAACTGAAGGAGTTCCCAATGTTTCAGGCTGGCCGTACAAGCCATAATGATCAGATCTGGTACCACAAGATGACAAGATGCTGTGGAAGAAAACAATGAGCCAACATACTCTCTCTTGATGTAAAGACTTCAGTACAGATGATTCTGATGTCCAAAGTGGGCAAACCACGTGAGCATAAGAAATAGGCTGAAGGCGTGGTCGTTCTTCTTTACAGCAATTCTCTTTTATTTTATTTTTTATGAAGAATCCTTCGATTTATTTCATTTTTAACAATTACTTTTCCCAATTATATGCAGAAACAATTTTAACGTTCCTTGTTTTTAAAATACTGAGTTCCAAATTCTGTCCTTTTCTCTTTTTCTTCTCCCCTCACTAAGATGGCAAGCAATTTAATATAGGTAATATATGTCAAATTGTGCAAAACCGATGTCAGTTTTATTCGTATTGTGAAAGAAAACACAAAACAAACAAAACATAACAAAAAAAAACCCATGAAAAACGGAAAGTAGTCTGATTTTATCTGCATTCAGGCTCCATTCACTTTTTATCTCTGGAGGTAAATAGCATTGTTCACCCTTTATGATTATACTAGATCATTGTATCACTGGGAATATCTAAGTCATTCACACCCAGTTCATCATTACATTACATTGCTGCTATTCTGTACAATGTTCTTCCGGTTCTGCTCACTTCACTTTGTATCAGCTCGTGTATTTATTTCCAGAATTTTTTCTGAAATAATCCTGCTCATTATTTCTTATAGCACAATAGTACTCTATCAAAATCTTATACCAAACTTTGTTTAGTTATTGTCCAATTGATAAGAACCCTCTCTACTTTCAATTCTCTGTCACCACAAAAAGGGTTGCTATAATAGTTTTATTCACATAGAATTTTTTTCCTTTTTTTGACATTTTTCAGATATATACATAATAGTGGTATTGCTCAGTCAATGGGTATGCACAGTTTTATAACCTTTTGGCCACAGTTCCAAATTGCTCTCGAGAATGTTTGGATCAGTTCACAACTCCACCTACAGAGCTTAGTTAGTATCCCAATTTTCCTGCGTCCTCTCCAGCATTTATCATGTCTCTTTTCTATTGTATCAGTCAATCTGATGGATATTAGGAGTACCTCAGAATTGTCTTAATTTGCATTCTCCAATCAATAGTTGCATAAATTAGGGGTAGGGAATCTGTGGCCTAGAAGTCCTATGAGATATTCTAAATCCCTGTGGTTGGCCTTTTGACTCATTTCAAATTTTACAGAACAAATCCTTTTTTAAGGGGATTTATGCTGTAAAGTTTGGATTCAGTCAAAGGGCTGCACCTGAAGTCCTAAATGCCTAAATATTGCCTGAAGACCATAGATTCCCTATATCTGATTTAGAGAATTGTTTTCATAGAACTATGCATAGCTTTGATTTCTTCTTTTTAAAAGCACCTGTTCATATGCTTTGACAATTTATCAATTGGAGAATGACTTGTATTCTTATAAATTTGACTCAGTCCTTTATATATTTGAGAAATAAGGCCTGTGTCAGAGACTGGTAAAAAACAGTTCTGAACTTTCTGTTTTTCTTCTAAACTTGATTGCATTACGTTGTTAGTACAAAATCTTCTTATTTAATGTAACAAAAAATACGCATTTTGCTTCTCATAGGATTTACTTCTTCTAAATGACACTGGTTTAAGTCCATTTTTAAAGGTCGGGTCACTTTCTTCTTAACTATCCCTTGGAATGCCTGAGCCTTAGACAAAAGCACTACAGTCAAGCAATACATCATACCAGGTTTCAAGATGTCCTTAATTATTTATTAATTGACAAGAAGAGTTTTTTGGAATTTTAAGTATACAGGATACCTGAGGAGAGACAAAATGTATCATGTGCCAGGGAAGTGAAACCACTGCCACTTCATTGAAGACCATCTCCCCACAGACTCTAAAGGAGACAGCACAGGACCCTGAACAAAGGACATTTGGAAACAGTAGTGCTTCATGAACCACCATAACTAAATTCAGCCAAGACCCCATAACCATCCTTTAGGGGAGAGATCATTTGTGGAAAATGTCCCACCTTTATCAGCACCACCTGAAACAATTGCTTACAAACAATTACCAAAATATTGACCAACCAAGGAGTAGAAGCATCCCACACACAAGGGTTTCTGTTTCTACCTCGATCATTACAGCCATTGTTCATGGGAGTAACACTTGTGCAGGGGGGTTAGCCATCCTCAGAAACTGTCAACCAACTACTACCCACAGATGAGTCAACATGGTAGAAGCTACTACCACACCACCATGGGGACAAAGAGGTCAAACCACTGTCATCACCTTGACCACCTTCTCCCTTAAGATAATGAAGAAAACCGTCCAGAATTTTGAACCTCAAAGAATAGCAATGCTCTCAGCCCAGGGCCCATAGTCATAAAACTAAAATACAACCTTGTGGAGATGTAGTCTGGCAACTGGTCATGCACGTATTGCAGTCACAACTTAGGGAGATCCAGAAAATAATGTTCTGGCTCCTAAAGTCTTCAACTATGTATAAAGGATCCCACCACAAACTGAAGTTATTCTATCAGTAAAAGTGAAGGAAAAGAAGCAGAATACTCTGCTTTGCTAATACACCCTGAGGACAAATGGGACCTGTCCCTTTGACCTGTAGCTGAAAATATCCAAGAGAAGGTAACCTCCGGTTGAACAACAGCTGTCTTCGTTTTCCATTTGGATTGCCCTTCCTTAGTATGGTGCTACCACATTAAGCATTTGATAAATGCTTTTTGGCTCATTCATACCTAGTGGATTTTACCAGAACCCTATTACAGAGGTGGGAAGGGTAACAACTTGTTTGTCAGAATCTGTCTTAAAAAATCCTCCTTGTTTGCACAGATGTACAAAGACACCTTGAAGACATTCATCACTTTAAGGACTGATTGAACTATCACTTGGAGAAGTGACTTCTTTGTGTGTGTTGAAGACATCATACCCTTTTGGAAAACTGTAGAAGACCATTAGGGAAGATGCTGAAAGTGATGGATCAGCCAGAAGACAATGGGCCACAGAAACTCTATTAGGGATTTGGGGCACACTATATCACAGGGAGGTGTGAACACATGCCCAGTGGAGACAGAAGTGCCTCTGACTCCACCATACACAAAGACACTTTGAGGTCTCAGGACTTTGGTCCAATTTCTTCGCCACTCATTAAAGGTAATGGTGCTATCAACAAACCACTAGATGCTGTGACTTGAGCATACCTGGGTTAAGAATAATGAAGCAGGAAAAGAAGCAAACCTTTGTCTGAAAAGGAACTGTCTGTGGGTTGCTATTGGAGAGTCAGAGAACAAGCAGCTCTTGGGATTTGGTCCCTTCCACAGACAGGCACCAAGACTCTCTTCTCCTGAGCCAATCCAACCTTTTGTCCTGTAGACAGAGGCTAGCTTGGATTCCTGGTGGGAAGCAAGCAAGTGTTTGTTCTGGCTGTGGAGCCCCTGAGAAGGGCTTACAAGGGTGAGGATGAATTGGTGGCCTGCAGCCAGGAGGTGGCGATGTGGGACTGTTTTAGGACAGGAAGTGATGGGGTATGGATCCTGGGAATCTCAGGGGGAATCAGCCCAGATGACTGTGTCTGTGGCTGCTCTAACCCTCGTGATCGTTAATGACTGAAATCTCCACCGTACTGGGCCAAGAAATCCCTACATCCCATCCCATCCCCCTGAAAGACATGTCTTCCCCATGAACCGTTGACCCCAGAAATGTAACCACCTCAGAAGCTGGGTAAGAAGAACCTGCATAAGGTAGAGATTTGCCTTCAGCCCCCTCCTACTCAAAACCAAAGCGAAGCTGTAGGGGAAGGATGAAAGGGACTTGGAAGAGGCTGTGTGCTCTGGGGAGCAGAGCTCTTAGGGCCCTCTGCACCATGGCCTAGCCTCTTGTCTGCCTCTTACTGCTCACGGTGTGCTCAGGTCAGTGCTGCCCTCACAACCCTCCTTGTCCTGTTCCCTCATCCCAGCCCTTGACCTCTCTGATGATGATCTCCAAGCACCTTCACCCTTTCTTCTTATTCTAGGACATTAATATGTACCTGAGTTTCTAAATTCCATTTCCCAGCCTGTGTTGACTCAGTCACCCTTGATAATGTATAATATAAAATTTTGGAATAATCTCTTTGTTCTCTCTGAAGCAAACTCAGAGAATGCCTCTTCCTATGTCAGCAAAAGCCAGCCAAGGCTGACTCTGCATTCCTTAAGAGACCTTTAACCTAAGACACTATCTTGAATAATGGGACGTTTTCCATATATAGACATCTTAGGTTGTAAGGTTGTTTAGCCTTTTCCTATGTCAGTTATCTGTTTGGGGCAGGAAGCCTGCCACTCACTAGTGGTGGGATTTCCTTCCTTGTCACCGAGACATATGTTTACCCAGCTGGAACCGCAAGGCCTGACTGACATTGCTTTGTTAATTGTCTTGTCCTACTAAATTTATGATTTGTTCAACTAGGAGAGTTCCTTCCTCACGGCAAAATGTATATAAGCCAGAAGACTTCTGCACTGGGTAGCCAGAACATTTCTGGCTCCATAATGCATTATGTTACCGTTGTCTTTAATAGGGAATTGATCAATTAATTAATTAAATTATAAAATGTATGCATCAGCCTGTTGCCTTTTCTCTAACTAAGTTTTCAGGTCAACACCCTCCATGTCTGCATCCCTGGGAGCTACAGCCAGACTTACCTGCTCCCTGAGCAGTCAGCACAACAGCTACACTGTTGCTTGGTTCCAGCAGAGTCCAGGAAAGGTCCCTTGGTATGTCATGTATGTCAGCAGCAGTGGAGGTGGAAGCAGGGGTGATGGGATCCCTTATTGCTTCTCTGGTTCCACCTCTGGAGCCAACGGATACCTGTCCATCAGCAACAGCCAGTCAGAGGATGAAGCGGATTACTACTATGGGTGCAGTTATGGCACTAGTAGTGCCTGTGCTGAATACAGTGATACATTCACAAAAGTGACACAAAAACCTCCCCTGCCAGCCCAGGCCCAGCTACACACCTGCCCCAGGCTTCTGACACTCTCTCAACCACCAGGACTGGCTCCAGTCTTTCTGGTTCTCTCTGCCTCTGTCTCTGTCTCTATCTCTTTCAGTACAGGAAATTAAACAATGTGCTTGATGTCTCACCCACAGTCAGTGACAGAAATGGACCTTGAACCCAGGTCTTCTGACCCAAGGACCAGTGACTTCCCCCATGTGGACTCGGGGAGACTGAGTCCAGGGGAGGGATTTAGCTGAGGCACAGGACTTAGGATTTGGCCGGGGGAGAGAGGACAGAGGGAGGCCTGCCATAACTTGGCTGCCACAGCTGGGACCCTGTTTGCTCTCACCTGCTTTTTGAAGGTGATCCCTGGACACTTGGCAGAGCAGATGAGCCCATGCCCAGAGACAGCTTCAAAGGGAAACAAAGACAACGGAAGGAAGTGTGAATAAACAAGCTGGGGCCTGCTCCTGACGGTGCCTGGGCGACATTTGCACACGTCTGTGAATAAACACCCTCACTTCCAGCAGGCCCTGACTAGGCTCCCCTAAAGCGAACCTAACTCCTCAAGACTGCCAGACCTCCCCTAATCTCAAAAACCAGCCCATGTCCCATCCTGGTCCTGCCAACCAGGCAGCTAGAAAAGCAAGTACCAGAAAATATGCCCTAAAACTTCTCTGCTTTGGAGCAAGAGGTGTGGTGGTGTGTGTACACTGACTTGCTGGTGCTGCAGAACAGACAAGAAGGGGTGTTGTTAAAATTAGTGTGGAAACAAAATATAATTTCATAAGGATTTAATGGATGGAGTAGAGAGAAGATATGACAGGTTTGAGGACCCGGATGCTCTATATGAGAAATGAATATCTTCTGACAGTCATGTATTTATTGTGAAAAGGGAGCAGGCTTTAACATCAGGAACAATAAAAGCCATGTTAGGTGATCTGGGCCGTTTTGATGAAAATGAAGCCAAAGAGATTAATTTTAAAATTCCAGCAATTTTTCTACCAAAAGTCTACATGGATTCCCTACAAGGTTTGCTTCACTAACAGCTCTACACAGATTTCTGAATTCACAACTGTACCTGAAATCGCAATGGAATTGCTGATGACTGTGAACTCCCCACACTGTTAAACAAAATATAATAAATTGTTCACAGTTTCAGTTTTTAAGACCTGCAGTTCAGCAACTTTTTTCATATATTATGTTGTGCAGGGCATTGGGATTGGTGGTTCTCTTTTAAATATTATTGTTCTAGCTACATATTTTTAAAGATCAAGTCAATTTTCTCCACAGTATTACTTGGAATGGCTGAACAAAAGTGCTACAGTGGATCAATACATCAGATAAGGATTCAAGATGTCCTTACTTATTTAAAAATGACAAGAAGTTCTTCAACGAAATTTGAAGTATCCAGGAAACCTGAGGGAGAGACAAGATGCAGCATGTGCCAGGCAAGTCGTTCCAATGCCTCTGCACTGACCACCATCTCCCCACAGGCTCTAAAGGAAACAACACAAGACCCTGAACACAAGAGCTTTGGGAACAGCAGTGCTTCATGAACCACCATGCCTAGGGTCGACCAAGACCCCACAGCCATCCTTAAGGGGAGACATCATTTTGGGCAAATGACCCACCTTCCTCAGCAACACCAGCAACAACTGCTAACCAAAAATCACCAAAAGGATGGCAACCATAAGAGACCAAGGAGCAGGAGCATCCTCCAAATAAGGGGTCCCTGTGTCTAGCACAGTCTTTACAGCTGTCATGGAACTGTTAAGTAATTCAAAGCTGATCATTGTATAATGTTTCTGTTATTGTGTAGAGTGTTCTCCTGCTTATGCTCCTGGCTCTTCACTTTGCCTCAGCTCATGTAGGTCTTTCCAGGTTTTTCTGAAATAGTCAAGCTCATTATTTCTTATAGCCCAATAGTATTCCCTAATAATCATATGCCACATCTGGCTAAACTATTCCCCAATTCATAGTCAGCCTCTCAATTTCCAATTTTTTGCCACCACAAAAAGAGCTGCTAATATATTTGTCTACACATGGCATTTTTCTCTTTCCTTGATCTCTTTGAGATATATACTTAATACTGATGTTGATGGGTCAATGGGTATGAATAGTTTCATAGCCTTTTGGTCATAGTAATTGCTCTCCGGAATTGTTGGATCAGTTCACACCAACACTCCACCAACAGTGCATTAGTTAGTGTCCCAGTTTTTCCGCATCCTCTCCAATATTTATCATATCTCTTTTCTACTATATTAGCCAATTCGATAGATGTGAGGCATACCTCAGAACTGTCTTAATTTGTATTCTCTAATCAATAGTTATTTAAAGCAGGGGTGGAAACCTGTGACCTAGAAACCACATGTAATAATAATGGGATTAAAGATGTCCCCCACTCATTAATGGGCTTGTCCATTAAGGGGAGTTTGATTAGGGAGATGTGTAGGAAAGCCCAAGTCCTTTGTTAATGATGTACTGGTTCTCAAGGATTGTGTTGCACTCTGTCTCTGAAAAGTGTATAACTATTCTGGGGTGAGGTTTTTCTTTGGGGTTTATTCATTAGAAGTGTTTGCTTGGCCAGACAAGACTCTGGGTAACTGCTAAGAACCCCTCTCCCCTGACTTTGAAAGCTCAGATGTTGGTTCTTCTTTCTCTGGTAACTGTGGATGGATGGTCAGACAGTTATCTGGCTGTTAATCTGTGATGTATGTATTATTTACTGTCAGACAGTTGGAAACATTGTCCCCTCGTGTATGTTGGGATGCTTACTGTTACACTATGTCATTATCAGTAGGTTCTGCATAAATTAAAAGAATAGTATGAGGTTTTGAGGGACCGGGAGAACTGTCTATTTTTTCCCAGCTCTGGTGACTATTGTTCTGTGGAGCCACGGGAAGTGGGGATGGCGAGAGCCAGCACTTGGGTGGATTAGCTCAGGTCCTTACTGTGCCATAGGAGTGAAGGCCCTGAAAGTGCCTTGTATTCAGAAACCAGACCGGAGTAAAAAGACCTTGGAATGCAGCCCTGGAATCCCAGTGGAAAACTGCCTTCATACTGACCCAGCAAAAATGGAAAACTGCCAGTGTGCCAATCTTGGTGACATAAGAGCAAAAGTGGAGAACAGTGTGCCAACCTTGGACAGGTGAGAGGAACAGGAGTGGAGAGTTGCCTGTGCACAGATCCAGGTAGGAGTTGGGAGCAACAAGCTCCTGCTAGAAGAGGAGGAATCCAGGAGCTCCGAGTTCAGCCCTGGGGCAATATGGGGACTGAGCAGCAAGGTACTGTGTGTGCTTTGTTGCAGTGTTCTCCTGTAACAGTTTGGGTCCTGGGAGTGGAGTTGCCTATGGCGGGTAGGAGGAAGTGCCCTGTATCCCCCAAGGACTCCACCCTGATGAGTTTGTTGCCCAGCATCTCCTCAGGACCTGGAAGGGGAGAATGGAACATTGTTAAGACTAATGACTCATGAGATCCTACACTTGAGAGTGCAGGGTATGGAGGATATACCCCCTAAGACGACTTTGCTTGGACATTTATTTTTGGGATTGAGGAAGGAGAAGCTGGTTGCTCTCTCCTCAAGGAATAATGTTATATTATACACACACCTTTGTGCTTCTTTAAAGCCATATGGCCACCCTGGTAATGAGATGCTATGTTATGTATTCTGAAAATGTGAAACTCATGATACTTTTATTTTGTGGAAATTATGTTGTATTTATTAAAGAAATGTTAATGTCTATTCAGACACAAGTTGCCTATGTGACCTGCTTAAATTACCTCGAAGGGTGGATATTGAAAGCAAAGTATGGATCTTCTGTTGTTTTTGCTTTAGCTTAATCAAGAAGTGTAATGCCTCTGTTTGTTCCAGGATCCAAGGTCATTTAGATTGTAAGGTCAAGGATCCCAGAAGGGTGGAGTGTGATGGCAATCAAATTAGGATCTTTTCCTGGTTTTATTTTTACTAGAAGTACCTCTGATTGAATAATGTGATTAAATAAGATATTTCCCACCCATTGATGGCCCAGGGCATAAATGTGGGAAGCTTGATTAGGGGAGGTGTGTTGTAGGAGGGTCCCAAGTACCTTTTGTCTTTTCTATTGAGGCACGGGGTCAAAGGACTGTAATGCCCTCTGACTTTAAAAAAAAGTATTAATACTCTGAGTTGAGGTTTTACTTTGGGGTTTAGTTTTTGTAAGAAGGTTTGAGCTCTAGAAGAGGACTCTGGGAAGCTGTTTTAAGGAACTCCCAGACTTTGAAAAACCAGATAGCACTGCTGCCCTTGCTGGTAATTATGGTCAGACAGTTGTACCTGTCTGTTGAATTATGGTCAGGAAGTGGAAGCCTTGTTTCTTGATTACCTTGGGGCTTACTGACTGGAAAAGTTTGTTTGGCTGTATGAGAACTCTGGGAAAAAACTAAAGCCCCATGGCTTTGAAAACCCAGATGTAAGTGCTTCCCTTTCTGGTAACTATGATCAGACATTTGGGGCCCAGTTGTCTATTGAATTCAGGCAGAGGAAGCTTGATTTTGATTTCTCTGTTGATCTTTCAATCTTTCATCTTTTGATTCTGCTGTATTTGCTTTGAAATTCAGGGTGCTAACTTTGCTGAATGATTTAATGATATATGTACTTTATTAAAGTACTTATATACATAAAGTATATATGTACATGGTTACATGTGCTTGATTAAAGTGATTGCCAACCCCTCCAGAGTTGCCTTTCTTTTTATGAATGCAGATGTAAGAAACTGTGGTAGCAGGCTCCTCTGTATACATTGGGGTACTTACTATTATACCATGGAAAGGCAGAGCTTTTCAGCCATGAACACCAGCCAGTGAAAATGTTCTGAGGAAAGAGATGGAGAATCTGGTAGGAGGAACACCCTGTGTGTTGGGTAATCCCTCCCCAAGGCTCTCAAGGCCTGTCCCTCTCTTCAATTCCACTGCTCGCTAGCTGTGCAGTATGGGCCTTTCTCACCTGTTCCATCTTCTGGTACCCATTGAGACATGACCCCCTCCTGATGACACGACCTACCTGGCCACCCTTTCCAGCACCTGCTGGACTGTCCCTCTTACTCCTTTACTAATTGATCCTGGTGAAGGGCTTGAGATCATCCCTGTCTACATTGGCACTGCCAGGTTCTGCCTCTGCTACCATCACTCAGCTTACCTCCATTGAGATGTATTAATCATTAAGTCAGATGTCTGGTGGTTAGTGTCTACTGATTTCTCTGACTCTCTCCAGACTTAGAATCCTGGCTCTGCTACTCCCTTTCAGTCCCTGGGTGACTTTAGGATGTCCTTGGGATACCAGTTCTCTACTCTGTAAGTGGAGGGATCAGATTTAGTGGCTTCTAAGATCTTTACCACCTCAGAGACTGGTAATGCTCTGACCAGGTCTCCTCTCCAACCTCCATCAGACCATCAACCTCAGTGGTCTTCTTAGTAGAAAGCAAAAACAAATCTCTTCTGGGATGTGCTGCTTGACTGACCTATGTGACTGTTCAAAGACTGGGCCCATTCTGAAGCTCACCTGGGCCAGGTGCCCCTGGGTCTTTCTGCATCCAGGCAACGAGATTAAAGGCCTGACCAGTGTTCTGCCCATCCCTCATCCCCAGCTTCCTTTAGCCCCAGATGACTGTCTGTCTTTGGGATATACTCTGTTCAGGGAAGACTAGTATTTCAGATCTGCTCATCCACTTTTGGTGTTCACCTGATTCACCAAACTCTCCCCTGTGGTTCCAAGAAGCTGTAGCATCCTCAATGACCACACCCCATAAACCATTTTGGCAGACAGCTGAACCCAGGATGTGGGTAACTGAAGACTCTCAAACACATCAGGGAGTTGGGGGATGGGGTATCTACCACACGCATGTGAAAATTTCCCCTGGCAGAATTGGCAGTGGGAATAATTTGTTCCAGTGGCCGTGAATGCTTCTGAAGCAGGTGCTGTGGAGCACTTAGAACTTCGTTAGACATTGAAGACACCAAAGTCATCAAGTTTCTTGACATTGGACTATTATGGCTCTGGAAGAGAGTGAAGCCAACGACTATATGGAACTATACCTCTCAAGTCCAATGCATGTATAAATCAAAAGTCATCATCCACCTCATTTTCCTATTGTTAACTACTTCAAATACTATTGGAAACAAGCCAGTGACAAAGCAACAGGTACAGATATACAAGGAATTGTATTCACAAGATATTCTAGATATCAAAGGAGTTAGGACCAAAATCAAGAATCAACTACTCAGCAAAACTGAGCATAATCCTTCAGGGGAAATATGGATATTCAAAGAAAGAAAAGACTGTTCAGTATTCCCATGAAAAGACCAGAGTTGAACAGAAAATTTTACTTTTAAACACAAGACTCAAGAGAAGCGTGAAGAGGTAAAAAGGAAAAAGAAATCATAAGGGACTTATTGAATTGTTTACATTGCTACATGGAAAGATGAAATTGGTAACTCATAGGATTAGTCTCATTATTAGGGGAATTGGAGGGAAAAGACAGGTAGATAGATAGATAGATAGATAGATAGATAGATAGATAGATAGATAGACGGATAGACGGATAGACGGGCAGACGGGCAGACGGGCAGTCGGGCAGACGGGCAGACGGACAGACAGACAGTCGGGCAGACGGGCAGACGGACAGACGGACAGTCGGGCAGACAGGCAGACGGACAGACAGACAGACAGACAGATAGATAGATAGATAGAGGTATGTATGTCCATAGGTATACATACATACATACATACATACATACACACACAGGTCACAGTGAGTTGAATATCAAGGGATAATATCTAAAAATAAAATTAAGGGCTGAGAGGGGAATATACTTGGAGAACGAGGAAGGTTAATTATTCACTTAAAAGAGACAAGGTAGCATTGGAGGGGAAGAAGGGAGAGGTGAAAGGGAATGAGTGAACCTTGTTTCCATCAGATTTGGATTAAGTAGGGAATAATACACACACTGAATTGGATATAGAAATGTATCATACCCTACAGACAAACAGGAGGGAAAGGGATAAGAAAGGGGAAGATGATAGAAGGGAGGGCAAATTGGATGGGGGATAATCAGAAGAATCCTTGAGGACAGACATGGTTAAAAGAGAGAATAGAATAAATGGGGCATGGGATAGGGTGGAAGGATGTCATTCACAATATGCCTATGATAGAATGGTTTTGCATGACTGAATGTGTATAAAGTATATCAGATTACTTATGTTCTCAATGGGGGTGAGTGGAGAGGGAGAAAGAAACAGAATTTGGAGCCCAAAATTTTAAAAATGAATGTTAAAAATTGTTGTTACACGCAATTGGGAAATGAGATATACAGACAGTGGGATATGTATATATCTATCTTGCCAATAGGAAAATAGAAGGGAAGGGGATAAAGGGAGTGTTGCAATACATGGGAGGGCAGATTGGGGAAAAGGTAATCAGAATGCACAACATCTTCGGGTGGGGGAAAGGGAAAGATAGGCAGAAAATTTGGATTTCAAAATCTTGTGAAAGTGAATGTTGAAAACTAAAAGTAAATAAGATAAATAAATAAATGAAATTTTAAAAAAGGAACAGATGCCCTGGGGAACAAGTCAGTGGAGGAGAGATGAAAATGACTTTGCAGTCTGAAAGCATTGAATTTGAAGGAACAGGTGACTCTTTTTGTCTCTAAAGGCAATTTGCTCTTCCCATGCCTCAAGTGAGGAGAATGTATCTGATCTTATTTATTCTACTCAAAGGAGCTGCAGTGCAGGAAGTCTTAGTTCTTCCAGTAGTTGGCAGTGAATTCAGTCAGTATATGTCCACAATGGTTGCCCTTTTCCTCTAAGATTTCTATGCACTTCTATTTTAATGTTGGGCATCTCACTCCTAGATAAAAGAAAACCAAAACAAGTAAATTTGCTGCTGTGAGTAAGCACCATCACTTGAATATAGTGTGGAATTTTAGGCTCAGCAAGTCGTAAATTTTAAAACAAAGTGACAGCTTATATGATGCCTATTGGAAGACAGTTGAAATCCAAGCCACAGTAGGTCTGGGTCCAGGTTCTCCATCTGCTGTTATTCCCATGCATAATGGCCTTTTAGCAAGCACAAAGTGATACAAAAGGAAAAATAAGAACTCACAGAGAATTTTAATTCATATTCAAAACAAGATACAGTCATACACATATAATTTTTGAATGATACCAGAAGACAAGGACAAACAGAAGAGATAGGAGGGGAAACGCAATTGGGCTCTTTCATCCCTGGCAACCAACCTTGTGCTGAATTGAGAGAGTCCCTCACCTTCCTGACTACATATGCTACATTTGAATAACAGTATGATAGTTAATACCATTCTTTGCCAAAGACTGAGACCTAAATGACTATGGACTGACCCCATAATGGTGTTATAACTTCCCTCAATACCAAATCCCAAGACTTTAGGTCTGATCTGGAAACAGATGGAGATCATGACTACACTGACAAGCCTCCTTTTCCTTAATGACCACCTTGTATTAATGAAGAGAAGCAGAGATGATGAGAAAATATGGAGTTGGATGAGGTTGAGTGGTTAAGGCAAAGTCTCCATCAGGAAATTGCCCTTGAATTAAAATGTGTTTGGCAAATTTTTACCGTTCTGAAATCAAATCACACAGAAGATAGAAGATGATGATTTTTCATTTTCTTCTACTCCTTTCTCTCCAGGGAGTATACCTTCAAGATGTAAACCACAAGGCTTAGCAGCTTACCTTTGCATTTTAGAAACAGTTTTACATTTGTATACTTCAAAATGTACTTCTAAGGAAACAAAATATGATAAAGTTAACTGATACATTACTTTACAAAAAGGAGTCAGCAGTTTTCAGAAATGTAGTGGACAGCACCATACTTATGCCTCTGGGTTAGCACATCTGCAACCATCAACACTGAATTGACAAAAATGATGGGGAAATTCAAGAGCTGTGAAATGGAAAATGAGAATTCTAGAGTTCACCAGCAGGAGAGTTCATCCATCTCTAAGAAGGCAGCATTTAACTCCATCAAAATGAAGAGTAAGTGAAACTTAGAGAGATACTATATTCCTGGAGCAATGAAAAGGGAGAAGAAATTCAGTTTTTACAAATTGTTAGTCAACCTGAAAATGAGGATGACAAAAAGAGCTAGGACAGCACCTTTCAAGAAACTATCAAGGAAAACTGCCCTGAGGTCTTAGAACCAGAGGGTGAAATAGTCATTGAATGAATCCACCAATCACTTTCTAAAAGAGACCCCAAATTGAAAACATCAAGGAATAATTGAAGCCAAATTCCAAAATTACCAGGTCAAGGAGGAAGTACAGCAAGCAGCCACAACGAAACAATTTAAACATCATGGAACCAAATTTAGTACTATGCAGGACCTTTCAGCTTCTATATTAAAAGATCAGAGGGCAGGGGAAATGATATTTCATAAAGCAAAGGAACTTGGATTACAATGAAAGATCAACCAGTCAGTGAAATTGAGCATAATAATTCAGGAGAGGAAATGGACATTTTATGAAACAATGGACTTCCAAACCTTCCTGATGAAAAAACCAGAGCTTAACAGAAAATTTTATTTTCAAATTCAAGACTCCGGAGAGGTAAAGAAAGGTAAACATAAAAGGAAAAAAAACCCGACATGATATGATATGCCCAACAAGGGCACATTGTTTACATCCCCAGAAGGGAAGATGAAATTTAGAAGGGATATATATAGACAAAGGGCAAACTTTTATCCAGCAATAGCACTTGTACGTCTGTATCACAAAGATATCATAAAAATAGGAAAAGGACCCACATTTACAAAAATATTTAAAGCAGTTTTCTGTCGTGGCAAAGAATTGGAAAGTGAAGGGATGCCTTTCATGGATGAACAAGTAGTGGTATACAAATGGAATAGAATAGTATTGTTCTATAAGAAATGATGAGCAGGTGGGCTTCAGAAAAACATGGAAAGACTTACACGAACTGGTACAAAGTGAAGTAACCAGAACCAGGAGAACATTGTTCACAGAAACAACCACATTGTGCAATGACTGATTTTGATACACATATCTCTTCATAGCAATGCAATAATCTAAGATAACTCTAAAAGACAAATGATGGAAAATGCTGTCCACATCCAGAGAAAACTGTGGAGTTTAAATGCAGACTGAAGCTTATGATTTCCACTCTCTCTTTTTTTCCTTTCTTCTTTCTCATGATTTCTCCCATTCATTCTAATTCTTCTAATACATATTACATGGTATCTTGGGGTGGTGAGAGGGGAGAGAGGTGGACAAAATTTGGAAGTCATAATCTCATGGATGTGAATGTTGAAAATTAAAAATAATTTTAAAAAGAATATAAGTTCCTTAAAAAATACTCTTTGTCATGGCTTTAATGGAGGAGGAGAAGAGGTAGTGATTCATGGGATACTATGGGATTCATGGGAAACAGAAAACATCAGTAAAACTGATTTTTAAATGATAAGAGAAACAAGCATAAAAAAATTAAAACAGTGTGGATACTGGATGAGTTTTCCATTCATCCTATGGACTCCTGGATTTCTTTCAGTAATATTTTACTGAATCTACTTAAGATGAGCTGATATCCTCATTTCTTGTTCAATTACAAAAAGCAGTCTTTGTTTTCCCCCAGAAAAAAAAAATAAACGTAAAAGAGTAACAAGATGGAAATTTGTCCTCAGATGGTTTCTATCTGAATCGCAACATGAAGGATGAGAACAAGGTAACAATTAAAATAACAGCAACATAGTAAAATAAAAGGAACAAAGTAAGATCAATATTAATATTGAACTTATTTGCCATATATTAAGGTGGGAAGATGGAGAAAGGTGAGAATGACAAAGACAAAGTGGGTTTTTGAAGGTAATACATGGGGTGAGAAATTTGTGTGACTGAAGATAACTCTGGTGGCTGTGAATATCTCCCAGGAAGCCAGAAATAGTGGTTCTCGGGTTGTGGAGATGCCACTACTTCAGTTACCAACCTGAGTCACTGGGATGCAACTTGTCCTCTGAATCTCGGAAACTGAAGGGGTTCCTCAACCTTGTAGGATGACCATACAATCCGTTATGATTATCAGTGTATTAGGGAGGATGATAGAGTTTTGATCTCTTTTTTTATATTCTGTACCAAAAAGTGGCAATGTGCTTTGGAACATTGGAACAAAGAGCCAATGCATTGTCTCCTGCTAGAAAAGCTTCAGTGCAGATGGTTCTGATGTCCAAAGTTGGCAAACCAGGTAGACATAAGAAAGAGGCTGAAGACATGGGCACTCTCATAATACACCAAAACTACTTAATTTTACTTTTTTCTGTAAATAGTATTGAGATTTATTCCTTTTTTGAATAACACTTATTTTTCCCAGTTATATGCAAAATCATTCTTAATATTCATTTTTTTAATTTTGAGGTCTAAATTTTCTGTTTTTCTTTTTCTTCCCCACTCCCTGATATGACAATTAGTTTGATATAGATTATATATGTGAAACTATGCCAAATATTTGTCAATATTAATCATGTTCTGAAAGGAAACACAGACCAAGCAAAACAAAACAAAAGACCGTGACAGAATAAAGTGAAAATTGCAGATTTTATCTGCATTCAGACTCCATTAATTTTTTTTTCCCAGAGGTAGACAGCATTTTTTAACATGAGTCCTTCAAGATTCTCTTCGATCACTGAACTGCATGGAATAACTAAATCATTCACAGTTCATCATTTTGTGATATCGCTATTATTGCCTACAATATTCTTCTGGTTCTCCTCAGTTCATCTTGTATCAGCTCATGTCAGTCTTTCTTATTTTTTTCTGAAAAAACCCTGCTCATCATTTCCTATACCGCAATAGTTTTGCATTACAATCATATACCACAGATTGCTCAGCTATTCCCCAATTGATGTGCATCTCCTCAATTTCCAATTCTTTCTCAACACAAAAAGAATTGCTATAAATAGTGTTGTACATATAGGATCTTTACCTTTTTTGACCTCTCTGAGCTACAGCTGTAGCAGTGGTATTGCTGTGTCAAAGGGTATGCACAGTTTTATATTCTTTCGATCACAGTTCCAAATAAATGTCTGGAATCGTCAAATCAGTTCAGAGCTTCCCTAACACTGCACTAGTGTCCCAATTTTCCCACACTCTTTTCAATATTTATCATTTTTCTTTTCTATCATATTAGACAATCTGATAGGTGTGAGGAGTGATGTCTTTTGATTTGCACATAAATTGGATTTAAGAGAGGCAGAGTTGCATGAAGTTGTCAGCCTCGCTCTCTCCTCCAGAATCATCACAGTCCAGTGTCAGCACAGAGTCAAGACAACTGGAGATGGCTCAGGATGCAGTGGATGACCTTGGCATCTTCGGTGTCTAACCAAGCTCTAAGCACTCCACATCACCTGCTTCATCTGCCTTCATGGCCATTGGAACAAATTGTTCTTATCTGACCATTTGACCAGGAGAAGTCTTCATATATTTCAGTTAGACACTCCCCTAACTCACTAATGGTTTTGATACACTTTGATTACCCTAAAACTGGTTTAGCCTGTCTACCCGAACAGTTTACCAGGGTGTGGCCACTGCACATGCTGCGGCTTTTTGGAGCCACAGGTGAGAGTTATGCTGAACAGGTGGACACCAAAGGTGGAAAGATCCCTGACAAGGGCTTGGCAGCCATCACACCAAAGCTCCTGGTCCTTCCTGAACACACCCTGCACCTGCCAACTCCAGGAGAAATGTCAGAAGCAGAACAGAGTTGTATATATAACGTTTGTAGATCTGACCAAGACCTTTGACGTTAGTCATGAGGGCTTATGGAAAATTACGTCATAATCTGGTTTCCCAGAAATGTTCATCAGTATCCCACTGCAATTTCATGATGCCATGTTAACCCAGGTTGGGGATGGTGGATATTGTTCTGGTGCCTTCTCAGTCACCACTAGAGTGGAACAAGGCTGTGTGCTTGCTCCCATGCTTTTTAGCATGAAGTTTTCAGCCACGTCATCAAATGCTTTCAGTGAGGATTAACACGACATCAAGATCAGCTACCATCCTGATGCTAAGTTCTTCAATTTAAAAAGGATACAAACCAAGATCAAAGTGGAGGGAGTGTTGGTACATGATTTCTGTTGCAGATGATTGTGCACTCAGTGCAGCCTCTGAAGCTGGGATGCAACAAATTATGCATCAATTCTCTTCTGCCTCTGTTAATTTGGCCTAATAATCAACACCAAGAAAACACAGGTGCTCTATAAGCCACCACCACATCATCCATACATGAAAACATCAGTTACAACCAATGGAGAGGTTTTGAATGCCGTAAATAAGTTCACTTACCTTGGTAGTATACCTCCCAGGCATGTACACACTGACAATGAAGTTGACACATGCATTGCCAAAGCTAACTCAGTTTTGGGGAGGCTCTGAAGAAAAGTTTGGGAGAGAAGAGGTATTAGAATGACTACCAAACTGAAGGTCTACAAAGCTGTTGCCCTGATCTCACTGTTGTATGCCTATGAAACATGAACAGTCTACCAGTGCCATGCCAGGAAACTGAATTGCTTACTTTTGAACTGTCTTAGGAAGATTCTGAAGATCACTTGGAAGAATAAAATGCCAGAAACTGAGGTCCTTGCTTGAACTAAACTGCCAAGCATTCAAACTATGCTTCAGACAGCACACCTCCTATGTCTTGGCCACATTAAGTGTATATTTGCCCAAAAGACTATTTTATGGAAGTCACATGGAGCGGGCAATCACATGGTGGTCAGAAGAAGCGATATAAGGACACCCTCAAAGTCTCTCCCAAGAACTTTGGATCTGATTGTGCGATGTGGAAGACACTGGCACAGGACCACTCAACAAGGCATGCCCACAGCAGAAAATGTGCTGTGCTTTATGAGCAAAGCAAAATTGAAACAGGACAAAGGAAAGATAGGATGCACAGTTTTGTAGTAACCACCCCAAAGGTTCAGACAGACTACCTGTGCCAAATCTGTGGTACAGTATTTCAAGCCTGTATTGTTCTCATCAACCACAGTCAGAAACACTGAAACTTCATTTATCATAGTGATGTCATTTTGGACCTCTTCAAGAATGAAGGACAGTAACAAGGTGTGAAGGGTACCTCAGATTTGTTTCAATTTGCATTTCTCTAATAAAGAGTTTTTAAAGAATTCTTACATGACTATTGTTAGCTTTGATTTCTTTCTCTGAAAAACATTTGTGCATATTGTTTGAACATTGATCAAGTAGGGAATGACTTGTATTTTTATATATTTGACTCAGTCCTCTACATGTTTGAGAAATAGAGCCTGTGTCAGAAATATTTGTTGTAAAAAAAATTTACTAGCTTTCTGCTTTTGTTCTATTCTTGGTTGCATTGGTTTTGTTTATACAAAAAGTTTTTAAATTTAATATAATGAAAATGCTTGGTTTTACATCTCATTATGTTTTATTATAAATATTTCTGATGTAGGTATGTTTTTTAAGGGTCAAGTCACTTTCCTTGTCATTATTCCTTGGAATGATTGGGCCTTCAACGCAATCATTGCAGTGGAGCCATACATCATGCCAGGATAAAAGAGATCCTTCATTATTTATTAATTGAAAAGGATTTCATGGAATTTCAAGCAGCCAGGATGCCTAAGGAAAAGATAAAGTGTTGCCTATGCCAAGCAAGTCAAACCACTGCTGCTGCACTGATCATCATCTCCTCGTAGACACTAGACAGTAGAAAACCTGAACACAGGAATTATGGGAACAGTACTGCTTCATGAAACGCCATACCAACAGACAGCCAAAACTACACAACCATCCTTAAGGAGAGATATCATTTTAGACAAACTACTCACTTACCTCTGTAACAGCAGCAACATCTGCTTACCAGCTGCCACAAAAACATTGACAACGACAAGTGAACAAAGGGTAGCAGCAACCCTCACACAAGGGGTCCTTTTTCCAAGTCAGTCATCGTAGTCATCATCCATGGGAATAACTCTTGGAAAAGAAGGTCAGCCTTCCTCAGCAACTGTCAACAAACTGCTACCCACAGATCAGATAAGACAACCTGGAAGAAAGTATTAATTGCACCACCATTTGGTAAGAAAAGAGGTAGCATGTGCCAAGCATGTCAAACAACTATAATTAATTTGACTTTTCACTTCCCTAGGGTCATAAGAAAAATAGTGCTGAATTTTGAACCCTAAAGCTAAAAGAAGAGCAATGCTCTCATTGTCAAAAACTTCAGATACAATCTTGTGGAGATTCAGCCTGGCAACTACTCCTACAGGTACTGCAGTCACAACTGAGGAAGACCCAGAAAAGAAGGCTCTGGTCCCCAAAGGCTTCAGCTATCTGAAGTGATTCCGACCACAAAGCAATACTATTTTACGAGTACAAATGAAGGTAAGGAAGACTCATGACCCTCTGCTTTGCTGCTACATCTTCAAGACTATGGGATCTTTCCATGTGACCTTAAGTTGAAATCCCACAGAAGAAGGGGAGCTCCTTGAGAACAGGGACTGGCTTTATTTTCCAGTTGGATCCCCAGTGTTCAACAGGGTACTATGACAGTAAGCACTAAACAAAGAATTTGATGTCCATTCATTCCTTGTGTATTAGCAGATCCCTATGGTAGAGGTGGGAAAGGTAAACACTTCTTCATCAGTCTGTCCAAAAAGATTCTCCTTGTTTACACAGACGTCCTGAGTCACCTTGAAGGCATTCTTCACATTTAACGACTGATAGGACCATTATTTGGAGAAGTTTCCTCTATGTATGTGTTGATGACATCATACCCCTTGGGAAAACTCATAAAGAACATGAGAAAAGATGCTGAAAGTGTAAGATCAGCCAGAAGAAATGGAGAATTATTTTCAATGAATAATCCATAGAGCTGTAGAGATACTCTTATGCATTTGGCAACACTATATCACAAGGAGGTGTGAACATGTGCCCAGTGTGGACAGAAATGACCCTGACTTCACTACATACAAACACCCTTTGAGGTCTCAGGACTTTGGTCCAATTTCTTAACAGATTAAAAGGTGTGGTGCAGTCAGCAAACCACTAGGTGTCCTCACTTGGACATATGTAACTGAAGAGTAATAAGCAGAAGAAGCCAAATTGGAGAGTCAGAGAAAAGCCAATTCTCAGGACTTGGTCCCCTCCACACATAGGCACCAAGGCTCTCCTCTGCTGAGCCAATCCATCCTTTTGTCCTGTGAACAAAAACTGGCTTGGAGATCTGGTGAGCAGCAAGCAATGGTCTCATTCTGCCTGGGCTCCTCTGAAGTTGGCTAAGGTGTGGTAGACTGAGGACCTACAGTCAGTAGGTGGCACTGTGGGACTGGTTTGAGACACGTAGTAATGAGATGTGGACCCTGGGTATCTGAGGGAGCATCAGCTCAGCTGGCTGTGTGTGTGGCTGTTCTAACTCTTGGAATCACTCATGAGTGACATCTCTGCTGGGCTGGGACAAGAAATCCCAACACCCCATGCTCTCTCTGTGAAAGACATGCCCTCCTCATGGACCTGTGACCCCAGAGGTGTGACATAGGGGTGGTTAAAAGGAGCCTGCCTAAGGCAGAGATTTGAATTCAGCCCCTCCCACCCAAAACCCAACCCAGGCTTCAGGAAGAGGATAAGAGGGACTTGGAAGAGGCCTAGCTGTGTGCTCTTTGGGGAGCAGAGATCTTAGGGCCCTCTGCACCATGGCCTGGCTTCCTGTCTGTCTCTTACTGCTCACTGTGTGCTCAGGTTAGGGCTGCCCTCAGAAACCTCCTTGTTCTGCTCCCTCATTCCTGCCCTTGGCCTCTCTCCTGAGAATCTCCAAGCAACTTCTCCCTTTCTCCTTATTCTAGGATATTAATGTCTGTCTGTATTTCTAGGTTCCTTCTCCCAGGCTGTGCTGACTCAGTCATCCTCCATGTCTGCATCATTGGGAGCCACAGCCAAGCTCACCTGCACCCTCAGCAGTCAGTATAAAAGCTATGGTATATCTTGGATCCAGCAGAGCCCAGGAAAGTCCCCTCGGTATCTCATGTATATCAGCAGTAGGGGAAGTGTAAGCAAAGGTGAGGGGATCCCTGCTCGCTTCTCTGGCTCCAGCTCTGGCGCTGACAGATACTTGACCATCAGCAACCTCCAGCCCGAGGATGAAGCCGATTACTACTGTGTCACATATTATGGCTCTGGTAGTAACTATCACACAGTGATACATTCAGTGAAGAAGTGAAACAAAAACCTCCCCTGCCAACCCAGGCCCAGCTGCACACCTGACCCCAGGCTTCTGACACTGATCTGTCAGGGCCATGTCAAGTCTTTCTGGTTCTTTCCTTCTCTGTCTTTATTTCCCTGAATCTGTCTTTGGGTCTCTCTATCTGTTTCTTAGAGAAAATTACATGATGTGCTTGAGTTCACACTTAGAGTAAGTGATTGAAGCAGACCTTGAACCCAGACCTTTTGACCTCAGGATCAGTATTTTCCCCAATGTCCCACCTGTGGACTCTGAGGTGACTGAGCCCAGGACAGCTTTAGGTGAGCCTGGGTATAGACATGAAATTCAGTACACTGGAAATACACACAGATAGAAGCACTGAGTGGAATAAGGCTGGCAAAGAATATCAGCTTACCAATGTCAACGCTAGATACATATCTTTCTGTGTGCCCACAGGGATGGGGAGAGCCCTGGTCTGGGCATGAGTGTTTGAATCTACATCAATCTAGTCAACAAGCTTGTGTGCCTCTCCAAAGGAATGAATCAGGGTCAGCTTATGACAATGAGATTTGCAGAAAAGGACTGAGCCACAGTCATCAGCATCTGTGTTCCCACCATGATAAACCTTGATGATATCAAGAAAAAACTTACGAAAAGGTGGAGACCCGGATCATGAAAAGAATGAGCTTGTAACTGGGTGACTTTAACATGAGTGTAAGCCCAGACTATCAGACATAGCAGAGATTCCTTATTGGAAGGGAGTCAGAAACAGCAATAGCAAGAGGCACTAACTACTGAAGACTGTTCATCTCATGACCTTCTCATCACCAACACTCTCTTCTGTTTACTTAAATGCCCAAAAAATCATGGATAAATCCTCACAGCAAAAATGGACATTGAGTGGACTATATCATTTTACGGAAAAGTCCTAGCATGGGGCAGAGATGAAAGTGAAATGCGGGACAGAGTGCTGGACTAATCAGGGACTTATCCTCTCCAAGGTAAACATTTGCATTCAACAAAAGCAGCAACTCCAAGAATGAAAAAAGGTACCAGAAGACATATTGTCTACAAATTGGAGAGCTTCTCTGTGCCCAAATAGTTAGCCCCTGATTTGTAGGTAAAATTGAGTCAGTGCACTGCTGGTAAGAGTGAAGCAGAAAAGGAGTGGGAACCTTTCAGAGATTTGATGTATAGCACATTTGTACATCTGTGTCAGAACACTCTCAAACATCAGGATTGGTTTGATGAAAATGATGAAGAAATTTAAAATCTGCTAAATGGAAAAAATGAGAACTCTACAAGGTCTAGCAGCAGCATAGCTCATCCATCTCTAAAAGGCAGCATTTAACTCCACCAAGGTGTTATTAATAATCCAAGCCTCTTAACAAAGTCCTGAAAGCCATGAGCTAAAGTCATGTGGTGCATCCCAGTTACAGAGTGTTGATGCTTTCACATTGATCAGTGATAAGGACATTATTCTGAAGAGAAGAACTTTCACAGTGCTCTCAATGGAACATCATCATCCAAAGCTGAAGCCACTGACCTTTTCCATCAGGTTGAAGTCAGTGTCTCTCTACTGAACTTCCAAATGAAGAAGTCTTCAATGCCATTAAGTTGTTCTTGTGTGGCAAAATGCCTGCTGCTGAATCTATTCTAGCTGCGATTTATAATCCAAGGGGTTCACTGCTCATACAAAAGCTGACTGCAGTATTCTGGATTAAACAGCAAGAGGTTATCCCCAGGAGTTCAAGCATGTCTCCATTGTCCTTCCCTATTAAGGAAAAGAAACGATGTGTCCTGCGACCCCGAGAAAAGATTTTTCTCTTAGTCACTGTGGCAAGATTCCTGCCAGAGGCCTCCTAAATTGGTTCATTCTTCACGTGGAAGATGGCTACCTACCTGAGAGCTAGCTGGGCTTCAGAAAGGACCAAAAAGAATTGACAAGTTGATTGGTGCCCAACCACTCCAGGAGAAATGCTAGGTACGAAACAGAGGCCTGTGCCCAATGTTCATCGATCTAAGCAAGGCTTTGAGACTGTCAGGCACAAGGTCTTCTGGAAGAAATTTGGTTGCTCAGAGAAGTCTCCTACGACAATTTCACAAAGCATGCTTGTACAGGATCTGGATAATGAACAATGCTCTTGAACCTTCTCAGTCACCAAGCAGGGTGTGCTTGCTCCCATGCTTTTTAGCATGATGTTTTCAGCAATGTTGTCAGATACTTTCAACAAGGACAAAAACAGCATGAAGGTCAATTACCATGTTCAACGCAAATTTGACTTGAAAGTACAATAAGGCTTCAAGGCAAGATTAAAGTGTAGGAATAGTTCATGTTTGATTTGTTCACAAATGGTTGTCCAGACTCTCAAGCTGAGATACAACAAAATATTGGACAATTCTATGTCATTTGTGTTAACATTGGCCTAACAATTAACATGAAGAAAACAGAGGTTCTCTAGCAGGTAACATTAGACCATCCATACATGGAACCACTAGTTACAGCAAATGGAGAAATTTCAAATGCTGCAGAGAAGTTCACATACTTTGGCAGTATACCTTCCAGGAATGTCCACATAGATGACATACTTATTGTGGAAAACAAGAAATAACAAACACAAAGAAAAAAAACTGAACTAGTATTTCAAAAGAAATCTCTTGGCCTCCAACAGGGAAGGTCTGTGCTTCCTCCTTATCCTGCACCTCCTTCCACACACACCTAAAGGGAGGAATGACAAGAACACCAGATTCTCTTTGGATTAAGACATCATGTAAATGTTCATAAACTCTGAATTTTGAGCCAGTAAAAAAGGCTTCTCCTTCACCACTTTGTCAGAGAAGGGAACTAGTAACAGAATTTTGGCACAGGCTCCAATAAGGAGGGGGACTTGACCATTACACCTCCTCTGGTCATTGACAGAGGAGGTTCCCCAAGGTCATACACATGGGAATACCTTCAGCTGGACAAAAGTGGCATGTTCGCACCTTACCCCCTTATATTTTATAAGGGGCTGTAGTTACAGACAATGATCACCCCATATGGTGCAATCAGAGTCAGTGTATAAGGAAGTGAACTATGTATGGGAGGGAAGAGGAAAAAGGAACCTGAGACTAACAGTCTCACATTTGGTTGAGAGATTATACAAAGACCCCTAATGAACACCCAAAGAGCGGCTTCCAGGCATCTATCAGGGGAGCAGGGCAAGGCCTCACTCCATGTATTGAAATGAAGATTCTCTCCCCTCTGGATGCCCTCTTTGAAGCAGAGACTACTGGAATGTTGTCTTGTAATCCTGAAGCCAAGTCCTGTGCCTGGATGAGAATGGAGGATTAAATAGGTTCCACTGATTCCTTGATTGGCTGAACAGCCAGGACAGTGTGACTTCTGAGAGTGTGTGTGGGGAAGGATCAATGGATGCCTGGACCCCAGGCAGAAGAACCCCTCCTCTTCCATGAGGTGCTGAGACATGACAAGCTGGTCAGAAAAAAAGAGAAAAAGGCCTAGAAGAAGGAACCCAGGGTTTCCCCAGCCTCTGGGCTTTATCAGGCTGTGACCAAAAGGTGGGGCTGGGCTCTGGGAAGGTTTGTTTTATGGTTCAGGGAAGGGGAACCTGTGCCAAGTGAGAGGTTAAGATTTCTGATCCTGGACCGCAGGCGTGAATGCCTCTCTGCTGCCTGAGTATTGTGAGTACAAGGCCTCAAGTCAGAAGAGGGGGCCATGGGCCAGTGCTGCTCTGAGTGCTGAAAGCTGTAGGTCAAGGGTTGAGTCTATCTTTGCATGAGGACCCTATCTGGGGCCTTCCTCTGATTGTGGATGAAATATTTTGATAAAGACAATGAGATAGCAAAAGCCAAAAGTAAATGGAATAAAACGATTGAAGAAAATGTTCCCAGTCCACCCCTTCATGTAGGTAGGAGGGCCACAGGTGTCACTCATTGCCCATGGGCTCAGATATTCTCAAGGTACTGATCAGTTGTGCTGACTTCTTTTTTCCTTTCTAAAACAGCACCTTGAGGGTTGGAGCCAAGACGGATGAGTAAAGGTAGGGACTCCTCTGAGATCTCTCCAAAAACCTTTCAAATACCTTTTAAAAATAACTCTAAACTATTTCTAGAGTGGCAGAACCCACAAAAATAAAACAAAGTGAAACAAATTTACAACCTCCATGGTCAAGAGAAAAGGTTTCTGGGTCCTCTGATAGACAGGAGTACAGCCCAGAGCAGACCGTGCCAGCAGAGACCCAGTCCCAGCAAAGCCAGAGGAGGTGTCAGGGAATTGAATCACTGGCAGCATTGGTGGTTTTCAGACTTCTCAGCACATAGTCGCTAACAACAGTTTACAAGGTCCACAGGAGGAGTCTGTTGGTCCTGGATGAGAAAGGAATGCAGTACACCACAAGTTGTGCCAGCTGAGCCTCAGTCCCAACAAACCAGAAGCAGGCCTTGGGAGTGGTTGAATCAGTAGCAGCAGCAGCAGCAGCAGCTTATGGAAACCTCAGTCCACAAGCCGAATATTTGAAAGTCATCTGTTTCGACTTCTTGGAGCCAAGATGGCAGACTAAGCAATAAGTTCTTCTCACCCTCACTTATTGACCTTGAAAAACCCAGGAAATACTGTCCCAGGAAAATCCTGAATCAGTGGACAAAGTGGTAAGACTAATTATAGCAATCTTTTAGCTCTTGAGGCTGGGGGGATCATCAGGAAAGATCTCTTTTCTTATGATTGGAGGGGATGAGTACAGGCCCAGACTCATCCAGTCAAGCCAGTAACAAGCCCCACTTCAGCAAACCAGTGATAGATGCTGAGCCCCAGGATGGTGAAGCAAACTGCAGCAGGAACCTACTCTGGAAAACATAACCCCAATAACAAAAATAGCAGTGATCATAATAAACCTTTGATTTACCACATCCAGTCCAACATTCTGTCCTTTCACGAACGTTGGGCCACTGATAGAAAAAAAATGCTACAGACTTCAAAATATTGATATCCATATTTTATGTGATAGCTAAGCATTGGAACCCTCATATCCTTGCACAGCCAGGGGAACTGGCAGATGTCAGCACAGTGAACCACCATGAGCACTGGAAAACAGAACTCCCCCAACAGCCAACCCTAGGACTGCACTCCCTGACACTTCTTGCACTTGGGGCTAGGGGTCTGGTTACTGACTTTGTGTGATGGATTCTGGAACCTTGCAGCTTCTACATTTAAAGATCAGAGAACAGGGAATATGATCATTCATAATGCAAAAGACCTTGGATTAAACCACAGATCAACTAGTCAGTGAAATTGTACATAATCTATCACAGGAGGAGATTGACTTTCAATGAAATAGGAGACTTCCAAACCTTTCTGATGAAAAGGTCAGAGTTCAACAGAAAATCCATTTTTCAAATACGAGACACAAGAGAGACATAAATTGGTAAAAAAGGGGAAAAACAACTATTTAGTAAGGGCAAACTGTTTACATCCCTATGTGGAAAGATTATACTGGAAATTATTGAGAAATATACCTCTATTAAAATATTTTAAAAGGATATAAATAGACAGAATGCAAGGGTTTAAGTTGACTTTCATTTGATGATATAAAACTGAATAAAGTGATAAAAAGGAATTATTATGAGAGAAGAGAAAAAGGGTAGGCAGAAAATGAATAATTATATCACATGAAGGAGAAAAACTATTGTATTACCATAGAGGCAAAGAAGCAGGCTTTCCAGAATCTCCTCTGAAGAAACAGAACACTTGAAATCAATAACCTCAGAGTAAAATGGCACCTCAGAATCTTTATCTTTTAGAGGTGGAAGGCACCAGAACCCTTGAGAACTAGTACTTCATTAGAAAATTAAAAGAAGATGCGGGCCTTCCTACAAATCTTTCATAATCAAACATCCCTTAATGAGCAGCCTTATTAATGGTTGGGGAAGATCTTCCCATTAAGAAGTAAAATTATATTAACAATAAGGAAAAATCCATTATGAATACACTAATGAAGTAGTATTATTACTTAACATATGCATCAAGTGGCATAGCATCCAGATTCTTAGAGAAGAAGTTGAGGGAGTTACAAGAAGAAATAGACAGCACACCTCTACTAGTGGATATCAGTTAGAGAGGTGGAGGAAAAATTGGGAAGAGATATGAGACAGATGCAAAAAAAGCATGAAAAGCAGGTCCACACCCTGCTAAAGGAGACCCAAAAAATGTGGAAGAAAATAAAACCTTGAAAAATAGGCTAACTCAATTGGCAAAAGAGGTTCAAAAAGCCAATGAGGAGAAGAATGCTTTCAAAGGCAGAATTA
>CM052673.1:3282986-3333291 GCA_028533205.1 Lagorchestes hirsutus
GGTGGGGGACAAGGGGATAAACAGGGTGGGGGGGACGATGGAAGGGAGGGCATGGGGAGGAGAGTACAATTTGAGGACGACATTCACAGGGAGGGACAGGATCAAAAGAGAGAACAGAAGTAATTGGAAGCAGGATAGGATGGAGGGAAATATAGTTAGTCTTATATAACACGACTATTATGGAAGTAATTTGCAAAACTACACAGATTTGGCCTATATTGAATTGCTTGCCCTCCAAAGGGAGGGGGAGGGCAAGGAGGGAGGAAAAGAAGTTGCAACTCAAAGTTTTAGGAATAACTGTCGAGTACTGTTCTTGCAGCTAGGAAATAAGAAATACAGGTAAAGGGGTATAGAAAGTTATTTGGCCCAACAGGACAGAGGAAAGGATGGAGACAAGGGCAGAGAGGAATGATGCAGAAGAGAGCAGAGTGGAGATGGGGGCAATTAGAATCCTCGGTCTTTTGGGGCTGGGGGAGGGGACAAGGGGTAGAAAATTTGGAGCCCAAAAATTCTGTTAAAAGTGAAATAAATAAATTAATTAAAATTTAAAAAAAAATTAATGGTCGACCTGATAACGATGATGAAAAAAAGAGCTAAGACAGAAACTTTCAAGAAATTACCAAGGAAAACTGCCCTGTGATCTTAGAACCAGAGGGTGAAATAGTCATTGAAAGAATTCACCAATCACTTCCTAAAAGAGATCCCAAATTGAAAACATCAAGGAATAATTGAAGTGAAATTCCACAATTACCAGGTGAACAAGGAAACACAGCAAGCATCCACAAAGAAACAATTTAAACATCGTAGAACCAGCATTATGCAGGACTCTTCAGTTTCTATATTAAACAGTCAGAGGGCAGGTTATATGCTATTTCATAAAGCAAAGGAACTTGGATTAAAATGAAAGATCAACCAATCAGTGAAACTGAGCATAACCATTCAGAAGAGGAAATGGATATTTTATGAAATAAGGGACTGCCAAACCTTCCTCATGAAAATCCAGAGCTCAACAGAAAATTTTATTTTCAAATACAAGACTCAGGAGTGGTATATAAAGGTAAACAAGAAAGAAAAAAACAACAACATGATATTCAATAAGGGCACATTGTTTACATCTCTAGAAGGGAAGATGAGATTTAGAAGAGATATGCATCGACAAGGGGCACCCTTTTATCCAGCAATACCACTTCTATGTCTGTATCCCAAAGACATCATAAAAATAAGGAAAGGACCCACATGTACAAAAATATTTAAAGAAGTTTTCTGTGGTGCAAAAGAATTGGAAAGCGAAGGGATGCCTTTCATGGCTGAACAAGTTGTGGTATATGAATGTAATGGAGTAGTATTTTTCAATAAGAAATGATGAGTAGGTGGGCTTCAGAAAAACATGGAAAGACTTACACAAGCCATACAAAGTGAAGTAAACAGAACCAGGAGAACATTGTTAATAGGAAAACCCACATTGTGCAATGATTGATTTTGATAAACTTATCTCTTCTTAGCAATGCAATAATCTTAAGATAACTCTAAAAGATAAACGATGGAAAATGCTGTGCACTTCCAGAGAAAACTATGGAGATTAAATGCAGATTGAAGCTTATGATTTTTCTCTCTTTTTTTCTTTCTTCTTTCTCATGATTTCTCCCATTAATTTTAATTTTTCTATATATATTGCATGGTATCTTGGGGTGGTAAGAGGGGAGAAAGGCAGAGAAAATTTGGAAATCAATCTCATGGACGTGAATGTTGAAAATTAAGTTTAATTTTTAAAAGAATATAAGTTCCTTAAAAATTACTATTTGTCAGATGGGATGGCTTTAATGGAGGAGGAGGGGAAGAGGAAGAGATTCATGGGACACTATGGGATTCATGGGAAACAGGAAATATAAATAAAACTCATTTTTATAGGATAAGAGAAACAAACATAAAAAAAAAAATAAAACAGTGTGGATACTAGATGAGTTTTCCAGTCATCATGTGGACTCCTGGATTTCTTTCAGTAATATTTTACTGAATCTACTTAAGATGAGCTGATATCCTCATCTCCTGTTCAGTTACAAAAGGCAGTCTTTGTTTTCCTCCACAAAAAAAAAAGAAAAATGTAAAAGACTAACAAGATGGAAATTTGTCCTCAGATAATTCTATCTGAATCGCAACATGAAAGATGAGAAGGTAACAATTAAAATAATAGTAACATAGTAAAATAAACGTAACAAAATAAGACCAATATTAATATTGAACCTATTTGCTGTATTAAGGCAGGGAGATGGAGAAAGCTGGGAATGACAAAGACAAGGTGGGTTATTGAAGGCAATATATGGGGTGAGAAACTTGTGTGACTGAAGATAGCTCTGGCGGCTGTGACTATCTCCCAGGAAGCCAGAAATGGTGGTTCCCGAGTTGTGGAGATGCCACTGCTTCAGTTACCAAACTGAGTTACTGGGATGCAACTGTTCCTCTGAATCTCAGAAACTGAAGGGGTTCCTCAACTTTGTAGGATGACCAGACAAGCCGTTATGAGCATCAGCATATCAGGGAGGATGATAGAGTTTTGATCTCTTCTTTATGTTCTGGTACCAAAAAGTGGCAGTGTGCTTTGGAACAAAACAAAGAGCCAACCCATTGTCTCCTGCTGGAAAAGCTTCAGTGCAGATGGTTCTGATGTCCAAAGCTGGCAAACCATGCAGGCATAAGAAAGAGGCGGAAGACATGGACACTCTCATAATACACCAACACTACTTAATTTTACTTTTTATGTAAATAGTATTGAGATTTTTTCCTTTTTTGAATAGTACCTATTTTCCCAGTTACATAAAAAATCATTTTTAATATTCATTTTTTTAATTTTGAGGTCTAAATTCTGTTTTTCTTTTTCTTCCCCACTCCCTGAGATAACAATCAATTTGATATAGGTTATATATAGGAAACTATGCCAAATATTTGTCAATATTAATCATGTTCTGAAAGAAAACACAGACCAAGAAAAATAAAACAAAAGACCGTGACAGAATAAAGTGAAAATTGCAGATTTTATCTGCATTCAGACTCCACTAATTTTTTTTTTCTCCAGAGGTAGACAGCATTTTTTTTCCATGAGTCCTTCAAGATACTCTTGGATCAATGAACTGCTGTGAATAGCTAAGTCATTCACAGTTCCTCATTGTGTGATATTGCTATTATTGTCTACAATATTCTTCTGGTTCTGTTCAGTTCACTTTGTATCAGCTCGCGTCAGTCTTTCCTGTTTTTTTCTGAAATAATCCTGCTCATCATTTCTTATGCCTCAGTAGTTTTCCATTACAATCATATACCACAGATTGCTCAGGTTATTCCTCAATTGATGTACATCTCCTACATTTCCAATTCTTTCTCAACACAAAAAGAATTGTTATAAATACTCTACTACATATAGGATGTTTCCTTTTTTTTGACCTCTATGAGCTACAGCTGTAGCAGTGGTATTGCTGTGTCAAAGGATATGCACAGTTTTATATTCTTTTGATCACAGTTCCAAATAAATATCTGGAGTGGTCAAATCAGTTCACAACTTCACTAACACTGCACTAGTGTCCCAATTTTCACAAATCCTCTCCAATATTTATCAACTTTTTTCTATCACATTAGACAATCTGATAGGTGTGAAGAGTGATGTCTTTTGATTTGCACTTAAATTGGATTTAAAAGAGGCAGAGTTGCATGAAGTTGTCAGCCTCACTCTCTCCTCCAGAATCACACAGTCCAGTGTCAGGAGAGAGGTAAGACAACTGGCGATGGCTCAGGATGCAGTGG
Organism: Lagorchestes hirsutus; assembly: GCA_028533205.1. Classification (NCBI taxonomy): domain Eukaryota; kingdom Metazoa; phylum Chordata; class Mammalia; order Diprotodontia; family Macropodidae; genus Lagorchestes; species Lagorchestes hirsutus. The sequence goes on from CM052673.1 coordinate 3,286,776, forward strand.
ATGACCTTGGCATCTTCGGTGTCTAACCAAGCTCTAAGCACTCCACTTCATCTGCTTCAGCTGCCTTCATGGCCGTTGGAACAAATTGCTCTCATCTGCCCGTTCGACCCGGAGAAGCCTTCATATGCTTCAGTTAGACACTCCCCTAACTCACTAATGGGTCTGAGACCTTTTTGGTTACCCTCACAATGGTTTAGCCCATCTGCCCAAACAGTTTGCCAGGGTATGGCCACTGTGAATGCAATAGCTCCTTGGAGCCACAGGTGAGAGTAGGGTGGAAAAGGTGGGCACCAAAGGTGGAAAGATCCCTGACAAGGCCTTGCCAGCCATCACACCAAAGCTATTGGTCCTTCCTGAATACACTCTGCACCCGACAACTCCAGGAGAAATGCCAGGAGCAGAACAGAGGTGTACATACAATGTTTGTAGATCTGACCAAGACCTTTGACACTGTTAGGCATGAAGACTTATGGAAAATTATGTCAAAATTTGGTTTCCCAGAAATGTTCATCAGTATCATACCTCAATTTCATAATGGCATATTAACTCAGGTTGGGAATAGTGGACGTTGTTCTGGTGCCTTCCCAGTCACCTCTGGAGTGGAACAAGGCTGTGTGCTTGCTCCCATGCTTTCTAGCATGATGTTTTCAGCCACGTTGTTAAATGCTTTCAGTGAGGGTTAACATGACATCAAGGTCAAGTACCATCTCGATGGTAAGTTTTTCAATTTATAAAGGATACAAGCCAAGATCAAAGTGAAAGGAGTGTTAGTGCATGATTTTCAGTTTGCAGATGATTGTGCACTCAATGCAGCCTCTGAAGCTGGGATGAAACAAAGTATGGATCAATATTCTTCTGCCTGTGTTAATCTTGGCCTAACAATCAACACCAAGAAAGCACAGGTACTGTATCAGCCACCATCACACCGTCCATACATGGAAACATCAGTTACAACCAATGGAGAGGTTTTGAATGCTGTGGATAAGCTCACTTACCTTGGTAGTGTACTTTCCAGGGATGTACACACTGGCAATGAAGTTGACACATGCATTGCCAGAGCTAACTCTGTTTGAGAGGCTCTCAAGGAAAGTTTGGGAGAGAAGAGGTATTAGAACGACTATCAAACTGAAAGTCTACAGAGCTGTTGTCCTGATCTCATTGTTGTATGCCTGTGAAACATAGACAGTCTACCAGCGCTGTGCCAGGAAAGTGAATTGCTTACTTTTGAATTGTCTTAGGAAGATTCTGAAGATCACGTGGAAGAACAAGGTCCCAGAAACTGAGGTCCTTGCTTGAACTAAACTGCCAAGCACTCAAACTATGCTTCTGAACGCAAAACTCCTATGGCTTGGCCACGTTGTTCAAACACAAAATGTATGCTTTCCAGAAAGACGATTTTATGGAGAACTCACACGGGGCGGGTGATCACATGGTGGTCAGAGGAAGTGGTACAAGGACACTCTCAAGGTCTCTCTCAAGAACTTTGGATCTGATTTTTCAACGTGTGAGACACTGGCACCGGACCGCACAGCAAGGTATGCCCACATCAGAAAAGGTGCTGTGCTCTATGAGCAAAGCAGAATTGGAATAGCTCAAAGGAAACACAGGATGCACAATTTTGTAGTAACCACCCCAAATGTTCACACAGACTACCTGTGCCTAATCTGTAGTAGAGCTTTCCAAGCTTGTATTGCTCTGATCAACCACAGTCAGAAACAGTGAAACTTCATTTATCATGGTGATGTCATTTTGGACCTCTCCAAGAATGAAGGACAGCAACCAGGTGTGAGAGGTACCTCATATTTGTTTCAATTTGCATTTCTCCAATCAATAGTTTTTAAAGAATTTTTATATGACTATTGAGAGCTTTGATTTCTTTTTCTGGAAAACATTTGTTCATATCATTTGACCATTGATCAAGTAGGGAATGACTTCTGTTCTTATATATTTGACTCAGTCCTCTATATGTTTGAGAAATAGGCCTTGTATCAGAAATATTTGCTGTAAAAAAAAAAAATTCCATGCTCTCTGCTATCCTTCTAACCTTGGTTGCATTGGTTTGGCTTATACAAATATTTTTTAATTTAATATAATGAAAATGCTTGGTTTTCCATCTCATAATGGTTTCTTGTAAATATTTCTGATGTGGGTATATTTTTTAAGGGCCAAGTCACTTTCCTCATCCTTATTCCACGGAATGATTGGGCACTGAACAAAATCAATGCAGTGGAGCCATACATCATGCTAGAATACGAGAGGTCCTTAATTATATATTAATTGATGAGGAGGGTTTCATAGAATTTTAAGCATCCAGGTTGCCTAAGGAAAAGACAAAATGTTGCCTATGCCAAGCAAGTCAAATTGCTGCTGCTGCACTGATCACCATCTCCTCATTGACACTAAAGGAGACAGTAGAAAACCTGAACACAAGAACTATGGGAACAGTAGTGCTTCATGAAACGCCATACCAACTGACAGCCAAAACTACACAACCATCCTCAAGGACAGAGATCATTTTAGACCAATGACTCACTTACCTCAGTAACAGCAAGAAGCACTGCTTAATAGTTGCCACAAAAATGCTGAGAACCACAAGTGAACAAACAGTAGCAGCATCCATCAAAGAAGGGGTCCTCTTTCTAAGTCAGTCATCACAGCCATCATCCAAGGGGATAACTCTTGGGAAAGAGGATCAGCCATCCTCAGCAATTGTCAAACACAGGTCAGATAGGACAACCTGGAAGGAAGTATTAAGTACACCAGCATTTGGGAAAGAGAAGAGGTAGCATGTGCCAAGCAGATAAAACAACTATTATCAGTTTGACTTCTCGTTTCCCTAGAGTCATAAGAAAAATAGTGCTGAATTTTGAACCCTAAAGCTAAAAGAACAGCAACGCTCCCAGAAAATGGTTCATAGTCATAAAATTCAAATACAGTTTTCTGGCAACCACTCCTACAGGTAGTGCAGTCACAACTGAGGAAGGCCCAGAAAAGAAGGATCTGGTCCCCAAAGGCTTTAGATCTTTGAAGTGATTCCGACCACAAAGTGATATTATTTTAGCAACACAAAAGAAGGTAAGGAAGAGTCATGACCCTCTCGTTTGCTGCTACATCCTCAAGACTATGGGATCTTTCCATCTGACCTAAAGTTGAAATCCCACAGAAGAAGGGGAGCTCCTTGAGAACAGGGACTGGCTTCATGTTCCAGCTGGATTCCCAGTGTTTAACAGGGTACTATCTCAGTAAGCACTTAACAAAAACTTTGATGTCCACTCATTCCTTAAGTGTATTAGCAGATCCAGAGGGTAGAGGTGGGAAAGGTAAACACTTCTTCATCTGTCTGTCAAACAAGAATCTCCTTGTTTACACAGACCTACTGAGTCACCATGAAGGCATTCATCACCTTTAACAATTGATAGGACCATTACTTGGAGAAGTTTCTTCTATGTATGTGTTGATGACATCATACCCCTTGGGAAAATACAGAAAGAACATGAGAAAAGATGGTGAAAGTGTAAGATCAGCCAGAAAAAATGGATAATTACGTTCAATGGATAATCCATAGACCTCCACAAATACTCTTATGCATTTGGCAACACTATATTACAAGGAGGTATGAACATGTGCCCAGTGTGGACAGAAATGACCCTGACTTTGCTACACACAAACACCCTTTGAGGTCTCAGGACTTTGATCCAATTTCTCCAGCACACACTGAAAGGTGTGCTGCTGTCAGCAAACCACTAGGTGTCCTCCTTGAACATATGTGACTGAAGAGAAATGAAGCAGAAGAAGCAAAACTGGAGAGTCAGAGAAAAGCCAGTTCTCAGGACTTGGTCCTCTCCACACATAGGCACCAAAGCTCTCCTCTGCTGAGCTAATCTATCCTTTTGTCCTGTGAACAAACACTGCCTTGGAGATCTGGTGAGCAGCAAAGAAGGGTCTCATTCTGCCTGGGCTCCTCTGAAGTTGGCTAAGGCGTGGTAGATTGAGGACCTACAGTCAGGAGGTGGCACTGTGGGACTGGTTTGAGACACGTAGTAATGAGATGGGGAACCTGGGTATCTGAGGGAGCATCAGCTCAGCTGGCTGTGTGTGTGGCTGTTCTAACTCTTGGAATCACTCATGAGTGACATCTCTGCTGGGCTGGGACAAGAAATCCCAACACCCCATGCTCTCGCTGTGAAAGACATGCCCTCCTCATGGACCTGTGACCCCAGAGGTGTGACATAGGGGTGGTTAAAAGGAGCCTGCCTAAGGCAGAGATTTGAATTCAGCCCCTCCCACCCAAAACCCAACCCAGGCTTCAGGAAGAGGATAAGAGGGACTTGGAAGAGGCCAGGCCTAGCTGTGTGCTCTTGGGGAGCAGAGATCCTAGGGCCCTCCGCACCATGGCCTGGCCTTCTGTCTGCCTCTTACTGCTCACTGTGTGCTCAGGTCAGTGCTGCCCTCAGAACCCTCCCTCTCCAGTTCCCTCATCCCTGCCCTTGGCCTCTATGCTTAAGATCTCCCAGTTCTTTCTCCCTTTCTTCTTATTCTAGAACGTTGACTTATGTGTGTGTTTCTAGGTTCCTTTTCCCAGCCTGTGCTGACTCAGTCGCCCTCCATGTCTGCATCCCTGGGAGCCACAGCCAGACTTACCTGCACCCTGAGCAGTCAGCACAGCAGCTACACTATTGTTTGGTTCCAGCAGAGCCCAGGAAAGTCCCCTCGGTATCTCATGTATGTCACCAGCAGTGGAGGTGTAGGCAAAGGTGAGGGGATCCCTGATCGCTTCTCTGGCTCCAGCTCTGGCGCTGACAGATACTTGTCCATCGGCAACCTCCAGCCCGAGGATGAAGCAGATTACTACTGTGGCACATATTATGGCTCTGGTAGTAACTATCACACAGTGATACATTCAGTGAAGAAGTGAAACAAAAACCTCCCCTGCCAGTTTGGGCCCAGCTCAACACCTGGCCCTGGGCTTCTGACAAGTATCTGTCAAGTCTTTCTAGTTCATTATGTCTCTCTCCCTTTGTCTCTCTGTCTCTCTGTCTCTCTCTGTGTGTCTCTGTCTCTGTCTGTCTCTGTCTCTCTGTCTCTGTCTCTGTCTGTCTGTCTGTCTGTCTGTCTGTCTCTCTCTCTCTCTGTCTCTGTCTCTCTCTCTCTCTCTCTCTGTGAATCTCTCCTTCAGTGCAGAAAATTATATGACATGGTTGAGGTCCCAATCAGAGGCAGAAACAGAAATGGGCCTTGAACCCAGATCATCTGACTGCAGGACCAGGATGTTCCCACCCATCCCACATGTGCACTCTGAGGAGACTGAGACCATGGGGGCTTTCAGATGAGCCTTCAGGCTTTGGCATATAGCCTAGGCAGAGGAAACTGAGGCAAGTCCCACCATGACATGGCTGATACAGCTGGGTCATGTTGGCTCTCCCAAACAGCAGCCTTCTTGTGTAACCTGAGCCTTGGACACTTGGCAGAGCATGCCCACAATGGTCAGGCATTGTGCTGAACTCCGAGAGTGCAAAGAACTAGGGCAGTCCCAGGGCACTGATCACCAGACACTAAACGAGACAGTAGAAAACCTGAACACAGGAACTATGGGAAGAGTAGTGTTTCATGAAACGTCACACCAACTGACAGCCAGAACTACACAACTATCCTGAAGGAGAGAGGTCACTTTAGAAAAATAACTCACTTACCTCATTAACAGCAGAACATCTGCTTACTAGCTGCCACAAAAATCCTGACAACCACAAGTGAACAAACGGTAGCAGCATCCCTCAAACAAGGGATACTCTTCCTAAGTCAGTCATCACAGCCATCATCTGTGGGGATAGCTCTTAGGAAAGAGGGTCAGCCATCCTCAGCAACTGTCAACCAATTGCTACCCACAGTGCAGATAAGATAACCTGGAACAAACTATTAAGTGCACCACCATTTCAGAAAGAAAAGAGGTAACATGTGGCAAGCAGGTCAAACAACTACAATCAATTTGACTTCTCACTTCCCTAGGGTCATAAGAAAAGTAGTGCTGAATTTTGAACCCTAAAGCTAAAAGAATAGCAATTGTCCCAGCAAATGGTCCATACTCATAAAGTTCAGATACAGTCTTGTGGAGATGGATCTTGGCAACTACTCCTACAGGTACTGTAGTCAAAACTGAGGAAGGCCCAGAAAAGAAGGTTCTGGTCCCCAAAGGCTTCAGCTCTCTGAAGTGATTCCAATCACAAAGTGATAATATTTTAGCAGTACAAATGAAGGTAAAGAAGAGTCATGACCCTCTGATTTACTGCTACACCCTCAAGACTATGGGATCTTTCCATCTGACCTAAAGTTGCAATCCTACAGAAGAAGGGGAACTCCTTGACAACAGGGACTGGCTTCATTTTCGAGTTGGATCCCCAATGTATAACAGGTTATTAGCACAGTAAGCACTTAATAAAGATTTTGATGTGCATTCGTTCCTTGTATATATTAGCAGATTCTTGTGGTAGAGGTGGGAAAGGCAAACATTTCTCCATCAGTCTGTTCAACAAGATTCTCCTTGTTTGCACAGACCTACTGAGTCACCTTGAAGGCATTCATCACCTTTAACGACTGATAGGACCATTATTTGGAGAAGTTTCCTCTATGTATGTGTTGATGACATCATACCCCTTGGGAAAACTCAGAAAGAACATGAGAAAAGATGATGAAAGAGTAAGATCAGCCAGAAGAAATGGAGAACTATTTTCAGTGAATAATCCATAGAGGTATAGAGACACTCTTAAGCGTTTGGCAGCACTATATCACAAGGAGGTGTGAACATGTGCCCAGTGTGGATAGGAATGACCCTGACTTCACTACACACAAACACCCTTGGAAGTCTCAGGACTTTGATCCAATTTCTTCAGCACATACTGAAAGGTGTGCTGCTGTCAGCAAACCACTAGGTGTCCTCCTTGAACATATGTGACTGAAGAGTAATGTAGCAGAAGAAGCCAAATTGGAGTGTCAGAGAAAAGCCAGTTCCCAGGACTTGGTCCCCTCCTCACAGAGGCACCAAGGCTCTCTTCTGCTGACCCAATCCATCCTTTTGTCTTGTGAACAAACACTGGCTTGGAGATCTGGTGAGCAGCAAGCAAGGGTCTCATTCTGCCTGTGCTCCTCTAAAGGTGGCTAACAAGGGGGTGGTGGATGGAGAACCCAACAGTCAGGAGGTGGCACTGTGGGACTGGTTTGAGACACGCAGTAATGAGATGTGGACTTGGGGGTCTGAGGAGGCATCAGCCCAGCTGGCTGTGTGTGTGGCTGCTCCAACTCTTGGAATCACTCATGAGTGACATCTCTGCTGGGCTGGGACAAGAACTCCACCCCATGTCTTACCCATGAAAGACATGCCCTGCTCATCGACCTGTGACCCCATTGGTGTAACCATAGTGGTTATAACGAGCCTGCCAAAGGCAGAGATTTGAATTCAGCCCCTCCCACCCAAAACCCAACCCAGGCTTCTGGAAGAGGATAAGAGGGACTTGGAAGAGGCCAGGCCTAGCTGTGTTCTCTTTGGGGAGCAGAGATCTTAGGGTCCTCTGCACCATGGCCTGGCTTCCTGTCTGTCTCTTACTGCTCACTGTGTGCTCAGGTCAGGGTTGCCCTCACAAACCTCCTTCTTCTGCTCCCTCATTCCTGCCCTTGTCTTCTCTGCTGAGAATCTCCAAGCAACTTCTCTCTTTCTCCTTATTCTAGGGCATTAATGTGTGTCTGTATTTCTAGGTTCCTTCTCCCAGGCTGTGCTGACTCAGTCATCCTCCATGTCTGCATCCCTGGGAACCACAGCCAAGCTCACCTGCACCCTCAGCAGTCAGTACAGAAGCAACTATATATCTTGGATCCAGCAGAGCCCAGGAAAGGCCCCTCGGTATATTATGGAAGTCAGCAGCAGTGGAGGTGTAGGCAAAGGTGAGGGGATCCCTGATCGCTTCTCTGGCTCCAGCTCTGGCGCTGACAGATACTTGACCATCAGCAACCTCCAGCCCGAGGATGAAGCCGATTACTACTGTGTCACATATTATGGCTCTGGTAATAACTATCACACAGTGATACATTCAGCAAAGAAGTGAAACAAAAAACACCCCTGCCAACCCACACCCAGCTGCACACCTGACCCCAGGCTTCTGACATTCTCTGATCTGTCAGGGCTGTGTCAAGTCTTTCTGGTTCTTTCCTTCTCTGTCTTTATTTCCCTGAATCTGTCTCTGGGTCTGTCTATCTGTTTCACTAGAGAAAATTACATGATGTCCTTGAGTTCACACTTCGAGTAAGTGATTGAAGGGGACCTGGAACCCAGACCTATTCATCTCAAGATCACTATTTTCCTCCATGAGCCACATGTGGACTCTGAGGTGACTGAGCCCAGGAGGGCTTTAGCTGAGCCTTGGTATAGACATGAAATTCAGTAGACTTGAAAGACACACACCTCTTATTCTTAGAGAACTTGGCAGTTACCACATGCAGATAGCTGCCCTGAGTGAATCAAGGCTGGCAAATGAAGATCAGCTTACTGACGTCCAAGTTAGATACACATATTTCTGTGTGCCCACAGGGATGGGGAGAGCCCTGAGCTGGGCATGAGTGTTTGAATCAAAATGAATCTAGTCAACAAGCTTGTGTGCCTCTCCGAAGGACTGAATCAGGGTCAGCTTATGACAGTGAGATTTGCAGAAAAGCACTGAGCCACAGTCATCAGCATCTATGTTCCCACCATGATAAACCTTGATGATATCAAGAAAAAATTTACGAAAACGTGGAGACCCGGATCATGAAAAAAAATGAGCTTGTAACTGGGTGACTTTAACTCCAGTGCAATCCCAGACTAACAGACATAGCAGAGATTCCTTATTGGAAGGGAGTCAGAAACAGCAATAGCAAGAGGCACTAACTACTGAAGACAGTTCATCTCATGACCTTCTCATCACCAACACTCTCTTCTGTTTATCTAAATGCCCCAAAAATTCATGGATTAATCCTCACAGCAAATATGGGCATTGAGTGGACTATATCATTGTAAGGAAAAGTCTTAGCATGGAGCAGAGATGAAAGTGAAGTAGGGGACAGAGTGCTGGACTAATCAGGGACTTATCCTCTCCAAGGTGAACATTTGCATTCAACAAAAGCAGCAACTTCAAGAATGAAAAACGCTACCAGAAAGTATATTGTCTACAAATCAGAGAGCTTCTCTGTGCCCAAATAGTTAGCCCCTGGTTTGTAGGTAAAATTGAGTCAGTGCACTGTTGGTAGGAGTGAAGCAGAAAAGGAGTGGAAACTTTTCAGAGACTTGATGCATTTGAACATCTGTGTCAGAACACTCACAAACATCGGGACTGGTTTGATGAAAATGATGGAGAAATTTAAAAGCTGCTAAATGGAAAAAATAAGAACTTTACAAGGTCTACCAGCAGCATAGCTCATCCATCCCTAAAAGGCAGCATTTAACTCCATCAAGCTGTTCTTAATAATCCAATCCTCTTAACAAAGTCCTGAAAGCCATGGGGCAAAGACCTGTGGTGTATCCCAGTTACAGAGTGTTGATGCTTTCACATTGATCAGTGATAAGGACATGATTCTGAAGAGAAGGAGTTCCATAGTGCTCTCAATGGACCATCATCAACCAATGCTGAAGCCGTTGACTGTTTTCATCAGGTTGAAGTCAGTGTCTCTCTACTGAACTTCCAAATGAAGAAGTCTTGAACGACATTAAGTTACTCTTGTGGGGCAAAATGCCTGCTGCTGAATCTATTCTAGCTGAGGTTTACAAGACAGGGGGTTCACAGCTCATACAAAAGGTGACTGCGATGTTCTGGATTATATAGCAAGAACTCCCCAGGAGTTCAAGCATGTCTCCACTGTCCTTCTCTGTTAAGGAAAAGGAAACAATGTGTCCTGCAACTCACAGAAAGGTTTTTTCTCTTAGTGACTGCTGGCAAGATTCTTGCTAAAGGCCTCCTTAACTGACTTTTTCTTCACCTGGGATTTGCCTATGTACCTGAGAGCTAGTTGGGCTTCAGAAAGGACCAAAGAGAATTGACAAGTTCATTGCTACCCAACAACTCCAGGAGAAATGCTACATGCAAAACAGAGGAATGTACACAATGTTCATCGATCTAACCAAGGCCTTTGAGATTGCCAATCACAAGGACTTCTGGAAGAAATTTGGTTGCTCAGAGAAGTATCCTATGAAAGTTTCTCGAAGGCATGCTTGTACAGGTTCTGGGTAACGAACAACGCTCTCGAACCTTCGTAGTCATGTAGCAGGGTGGTGTGCTTGCTCCTGTGCTTTTTAGCATGGTGTTTTCAGCAATGTGGTCAGATACCTTCAATAAGGAGAAAAACAGCATAAAGGTCAATTACCATGTTCAAAGGAAATTTAACTTCAAAGTACAAGAATTCAAGGCAAGATTAAAGTGGAGGAAGGCTTTATGTTTGCTTTGCACACAAATGGTTTTGCAGACTCTCAAGCTGAGATGCATCAAAAATATGGGACAATTCTATGTCATTTGTGTTAACATTGTCCTAAAATTAACATGAAGGAAACAGAGGTTCTCTAGCAGGTAGCATTAGACCACCCATACATGGAACCATCAATTACAGGAAATGGAGAAATTTTAAATGCTGCAGAGAAGTTCACATACCTTGGCAGTATACCTTCCAGCAATGTCCACATGGAGGAGAAAGTTGATTCATAAGGGAATAACCAGCTCTCATAGTCATCGTGGAAAACAAGAAACAGCAAACACAAAGAAAAAAAAGCTGAACTCCTATTTCAAAAGCAATTTCTTGGCCTCCAACAGGGAATGTCTGAGCTTCCTGTTTATCCTGCACATCCCTCCACACACACCTAAAAGGTGGAATGACAAGAGCACCAGATTTTCTTTGGATGAGGGCATCGTGTAAATGCTCATAAGCTCTGAATTTTGAGCCAGTAAAAAAGGCTTGTCCTTCACCACTTTGTCAAAGAAGGGAACCAGAAACAGAATTTGGGCACAGACTCCAATTAGGGAGGGGGACTTGACCATTAAACCTCTAGTCATTGACGGAGGAGGTTCCTCAAAGTCATACACATGGGAATACATTGGCATGTTCGCACCTCACCAACTTATATTTTAGAAGGGGCTGTGGTTATAGACAATGATCCCCCTATATGATGCAGCTAGGGTCAGTGTATAAGGAAGTGAACCACACATGGGAAGGAAGAGGGAAAAGAAACCTGAGACTAACGGTCTCACACTTAGTTGAGAGATTGTAGAAAGATCCCTGATGAATACCCAAAGAGGGGCTGCCCAGGACTCTATCAGAGGAGCAGGGTAAACCCTCATTCCACGTATTAACATGAAGATTTGCTCCCCTCTTGATGCCCTCTTTGAACCAGGGATTGCCTGAATGTTATCTTGTATTCTTGAAGTCAAGTCATGTGCCTGGATCAGAGTAGAGGATTAAATAAGTTTCATTGATTCCCTGATTTGCTGAACAGCAAGGACAGTGTGACTTCTGAGAGGGAGTGTGAGGAAGGATCAAAGGAGGCCTGGGACCCCAGGCAGAAGGACTCCATGAAGTGCTGAGACATGATAAGCTGGTCAGGACAAAGAGTTAAAATCCTAGAAGAGGGAATGGGAAAGGAACTCGGACTGAAACCAAGAATCACCTACCCAGCAAATGTGAGTATAATACTTGAAAGGTCAGTCAGTGTTTTAAAGGACTTTCAATTCTTCAAATTGATGAAAACACCAGATCTGTATAGAAAATGTGACTTCCCAAGACAAGAATCGAGAGAAGCACGAAAAGGTAAACAAGAAAGAAAAATCATAAAAGACTTTCTAAAGCTGAACTGGTTACATTACTACATGGAAAGAAAATATTTATAACTCGAATCTTTTCTCAGTGTTTGAGTAGATGAAGAAATTGTACATAGACACATACATACACATATATAGCCAGAGAGTACAGGATGTCTTGAGTCAGAAGAGATGATATCCCCACACAGCCAAAAAAATAAAATAAAATAAAAATTAAGGGTTGAGAGAGGAAAATATCAGGAGGAGAAAGGGAGAAATGGAATGGGGCAGGCTATAACTCTTAAAAGAGATAAGAAAAATTCTTGTTCAATGGAAGAGAAAAAGGAGAAGGAGGGAGGGGAAAAGTGAACATACTCTCTCCACATGTGGCTGAAGGAGGGAATAAAATGTTCACTAAATTTAATATGGAAATCTATCTTACGCCACGGGAAAGTAGGGAAGAAGGTGACAAATGGAGTGAGGGGAATGATAGCAGGAAGGCAAATGGGAGAAGGGAGTTACTAGAAATAAACACTTTCGAGAAGGGACAAGGTCATTTGAGGGGGGAAAATAAGGGGAGGACAGAGTAGGACAGAAGGCAGTATAGTCAGTATTACATAACATGATTATTATGGAATTCTTTTGCAAAATGACACATATTTAGTCTGTATTGAATTGCTTGGCTTCTCAGTGGTGTTGGGGAGATGGGGAGAGGGAGAGAAGTTGGAATTTAAAGTATTAGCAACGAATGTTGAGAATTTTTATTGCGTGCAATCTGAAAATAAGAAATATAGGGAATGTGGTATAGAAATTTATCTTGCCTACAAGAAAAGAGAGAAGATGGGGATAAGGCAAAAGTGGGGTGTGGTAGAAGAGAGGGTACACTGAGGAAAGGAGTAATCAGAATGCAAGGTATTAGGAAGCAGGGGGAGGGGAGTGATGGGGAGAAAAATTGGACATGTTATTAAATGAGGTAAAAGCAATTAGTATTGAAATAATTGACTGAATTAATTACTGAGAATAAATCAGTGATATCTTTTGTTTGGAAAAAAGAATTTTAGTATTAATTTCCTAGAGAAAGGTAAACTTGGGTATAATTTGGCATTGATGGAAAAGTTAAGGTTTTAATGGTAAATTTGATTTTATGATTGCTAATTAATCAGGAACTAGAACATGTATAGAAAGGCACGTAAGCCACTTAAGACTTGCCTCAAGAGATGTTCCTTAGCCAAAGTGAAATTATACTCCTATTTGAAACCTGGTTATTGGAATTTGCTATTTTTAGATGCTATGGGACTGTTAAGTAAGTATTCTTCTGAGTCTAATTCCAGAAATATATAGCAAGAAAGGTGGTCCGAGCCTCCAATCCATGATGCTTGTAAACATTTGAGATGCTGGTATGAACAGCAAAAGATGATCTCATGGGAAGAGTGGGAGAGCAGTTGTTCAATCTGGGCTGAAGTAGGATTCTTCCGACTCAACTTCCCCACTGACATCTGGCAGACTTTAAGCCTGACTGAATGCAAGTTGACAATCTACTCCTGTCTGAAACTGACATGAAGTTGGGGAGATATTGTATCCCTGCAATGTCCATACTTTTGGTGGCAATTTCCTATAGTCAAAAGGTTTGTAAACTTAATACTGGAGCTATTAAATTACAGATTATTGGTAGAGAAACATCTTAGGTAAAGTCTAAAATTAAGCTATTAGGCTTAAGGACTTCAGACCAACAACAATAAATTAGGGTCTTCTAATTCTTAGTAATACTGTGGAGACAATTAGGTCAAGACCTCGTGAAGTTAACAAACATAAATATTATTTTTGTCTCAGTTGGTTAATGTTTAAAAAAATTATTTGTGCTCCAAATTGTAAATGCTTAAAATTGAAGTATCACCTAATCAAAAGTTTGAATTGTCCTATCTGTTATAAACTGTGTTAAAAATAAAAAATAAAATTTAAAAAAATAACTCTAAACTATTTCTAGAGTGGCAGAAACCACAAAAATAAAACACAGTGAAACAAATTTACAACCTGCATGGCCAAGAGAAAAGGTTTGTTGGTACTCTGATAAACAGGAGTGCAGCCCAGAGGACGCCATGCCACCAGAGACCCAGTCCCAGCAAAGCCAGAGGAGGCCTCAGGGAACTGAATCACTGGCAGCATTGGTGGTTTTCAGACTTCTCAGCACATAGTCACTAACAACAATTTACAAGGTCCACTGGAGGAGTCTGCCAGTCCTGGATGAGAAAGGAATGCAGTACACCACAAGTCGTGCCAGTACAGTCCCAGTCCCAACAAACCAGAAGTAGGCCTTGGGAGTCATTGAATCAGTAACAACAGCAGCAACAGCTTGTGGAGACCTCAGTCCACAGGTTGAATGTTTGAATGTCACCTATTTTGACTTCTTGGAGCCAAGATGACAGACTAAGCAGTAAGTTCTTCTTGCCCTCACATAATAACCTTGAAAAACCCAGAAAATACTGTACCAGGAAAAATCCTGCATCACTGGACAAAGTGTTAAAAGTCATTATAGCAGCCTTTTAGCTCTTGAGGCTGGGGGGATCAACAGGAAAAGTCCCTTCGCCTGTGGCTAAAGGGGATAACTGTAGGACCAGAGTCATCCAGTCAAGCCAGCAGCAAGCCCCACCTCAGCAAACTAGTGAGAGATGCTGAGCCCCAGGATGGTGAAGCAGGCAAACTGCAGCAGGAACCTACTCTGGAAAACATAACCACAATAACAAAAATAGCAATGATCATAACAAACCTTTGATTTACCTCATCCAGTCCAACACGCTCTCCTTTCACGAATTATGGATCACTGATAAGGAAAAAATGTTTACAGACTTCAAAATACTGAAATCCATATTTTATGTGACAGCTAAGTGTTGGAACCCTCATACTTTGACACAGCCGGGAGAACTGGCAGTGTGAACACAGTGAACACCCATGAGCAACGGAATATAGAACTCCCCCAACAGCCAAAGCTAGGACTGCACCCTCCAACCCTTCTTGTACTTGGGGCTAGGGGTCTGGTTACTGACTTTGTACTGGATTCTGGAACCTTGCAGCTTCTACATTAAAAGATCAAAGAGTAGGGAATGGGACAATCTATAATGCAAAAGAAGTTGGATTACAACCAGACATCAACTAGTCAGTGAAATTGTACATAATCTTTCAGGGGAGGAGGTTGACTTTCAATGGAATAGGAGACTTCCAAAACTTTCTGATGAAAAGGCCAGAGTTCAACAGAAAATCTATTTTTCAAATATAAGACTCAGGAGAGACATAAATAGGCAAACAATGGTGGAAAACATCTATTTAGTAAGGGCAAACTGTTTACATCCCTATGTGGGAAGAGTGTACTTGAAACTACTGAGAAATACATCTTTATTAAAATATTTAAAAGGGATATAAATAGACGGAATGTATGGCTTTATGTAGACTTTAATTTGATGATATAAAACTTAATTAAGTGGTAAGAAGGGATTATGATGAGAAAAGAGGAAAGGAGGAGGCTGAAAAGGGATAATTATACCACATGAAGTAGAAGGGATAATTATATCACATGAAGAAGAAAAAATATCATATTAAAGTACAGGGAAAGAGGATGGCTTTCCAAATTCTCCTCTGGACAAAGAGAACACTTCAAATCAATAAACTCAAAGTAAAATGGCACTTCAGAATATTAATTTTTTAGAGCCAGAAGGCACCCCAACCCTTGACAACCAGTGCCTCATTAGAAAATTAACAGAAGATGTGGGTCTTCCTACAAATCTTTCCTAATTGAACTCCCCTTAATGAGCAGGCCATATAATGGGTGGAGAAGATCTTCCCTTTAAGAAGCAAAATTATATTAATAATAAGGAAAAATCCATTATCAATACATCAATGAAGTAATATTATTACTAAACATATGCATCAAGTGGTATAGCATCCAGATTCTTAGAGGAGAAGTTGAGGGAGTTACAAGAAGAAATAGACAGCACACCTGTACTAGTGGGGGCCTCAACTTCCCCCAATCAGAACAGGACAAATCAAAATCCACAAAGTAAACAAGAAAGAAGTTAAGGAGGTGAATCAAATTTTAGAGAATTGAGATGTGGTAGACCTCTGGAGAAAACTGAATGGAGATAGAATGGAACAGACTTTTTTCTCAGCAGTACATGGCATCTACCCCAAAATTAACCATATACCAGGGCATAAAACCCTCACAGTCCAACGCTGAAAGGAAGAAACATTAAATGCATTATTTACAGATCATGATGCAATAAAAAACTATACTAACAAAAGGTTAAAACTAGGAATTGGAAACCAAATAATCTATTCCTAAGAACGAGTCAGTCAAACAACAAATAATAGAAGCAATAGCTTTGTCCAAGAGAATGATAATGATAAGACAACAATCCAAAACTTATTGAATGCAGCAAAAAAGTGGTTCTTAGGGGAAGATTTTTATCTCTGCAGATTTCCCCTGACACAATGTGCAGATGGAAGCAATTTGTTCTAATGACCATGAAGGCTGCTGAAGCATGTGCTGTGGAGCACTTAGAACTTGGGTAGACCGTGAAGATGCCAAAGTCATTGAATGCAACACCAGAGACCAATAGTTCCTTGCCATTGAACTTTGATGATTCTGGAAGAATGAAGGCGATGACTTCGTGCAACTGTGCCTCACTTAAATCTAATGTATGCACAAGTCAAAAGACATTATCCTCAAATATTAACATTTTTATCTACGTCAAAGTCCTGTGGTGACAGACAAGGGACAAAGAAGGGGGTAGAGATACACTAGGATCTGTAGCTACATCCTTGTACACAGGTGGCCCAGGCAATACAGTCATTCCTTCCCTAGTGAGAAGCAACAGTGGGATTCAGCAGACACTTGGGTGTCTGAGAAATCATTTTGAAGGCCTGTACTGCTCATTTCCTGATGTAAGAAAGGGGTCAGAAAAGGTGCCATACTATTTGTCTGTTTCACATAACTTAACTCTGGATTGTTCACCATATCATGTTGGGTTTCTTCCTTGTTGTTGGAACACACACACACACACACACACACACACACACATATTACAAAAACTTTTGCCAAGATGATTCCATTCACCATGGGACCATAGAATGTGCACAGGCTTATGGACAACATGAAATACTGTAGAGCTTAAAGACAAACAGCTGTTGTTGCTAGAGAAGTCAGTAGGTTTCACATCCAAATAGCATCCTTGAGTGAAGCAAAGCTGGCAAATAAAGAGCAGCTTACCAATGTCAGGGTTGAATATGTGTCTTTCCGAATGCAAACAACGATGGGGAGATCCTTGAAGCTGGCATAGGTTTTGGAATGAAAATTAATCTAGTCAACAAACTTGTATTTCTGTCAAAATGAATGAATCAGGATGAGCTTATGATAATGAGACTTCCACTTGCAGGAAAGCAGCAAGCCACCCTCAGCAGGGTATATGCACACACTGTGATGAACCTTCTGACATCAAAGAAAAATGTTACGAAAATCTGGAAACCTGCATACTCAAAGAGAACAAGCTACTAACTCTGGGTAACTAACAGAACAGGAAAAGATAATGAGACATAGCAGGGAGTCTTTGGGAGTAACAGAGCAAGAAAAGGCAACAGCAAGGGGCACTTCCTACTGAAGAACTGCATATTCCATGACGTTCTCATCACCAGCACCATTAACATAAATGCACTAAAACTTCATGGATTAATGCTCTCAGCAATATTGGCATTGAATAGACTATGTCACGGTAAGGAGAAGAGACCAGAAGGGACAGTAATCAAGACAATGTGTTTGCACAGAGAGCTGGACTAAACATAGACACCTTCTACAAGGTAAACATGTGATTGATCAAAAACAGTGGTCCCAAGGCAAGATAACTAGCCAAAGATTGAATGTCAGCAGATCAGAGTGCTTCTCCAAGCATGAACAGTTCAGCTCTAACTTGGAGAGAAAGAGGAAACAACACATGGTTGACAAGAGTGGAACAGAAAAAGAGCAAGCAGCTTTCAGAGTTTTGGTGGACAGTACTACATTTATTCCTCTACATCAGCACACTTGCAATCAATATTGGTTTCATAAAAATGAGGAGGAAATTCAGAAGCCACTAAATGGAAAATGAGAATTCAACAGGCTTAACCAGCAGAGCATTTCATCCTGGTTCAGTAAAGAGAGATGAAATTCGGTTGTGTATTGCTAGTAACAAGCCACAGTCATTTTTTTCATGCCCAGAAGGTTATTTATGGGCCAAGGACATATGGTGTATCTCAACTCCTCAGTGCTAATAGAGCCACACTCATCAGTGACAAAGAAATGATCCTGTAGAGATGGGTTGAACCCTTCTAAAGGTCTCTTAAGGACATCAACAACCAATATTGATGTCATTCACTGTATACCTCAGGTTGAAGTCAATTGCTATCTAGTCAAACATCCAACTGGAGAAGCAGCTTTAAATGTCATTATGCTATCCTTATATGGCAAGGCAGCTGGTACTGATTCTATACTAGCGGAGATTTACAAATCAGGGGTTCCACTCCTCATAAAAGTGCTGACTGAAATTTTCTGGGTAACATGGCAAAAGGAAATTGACCCTCAGAAATTCAAAGATCTTGCCATTGTCCACCTCTATAACCAAAAAAAAAGAGAAAGAAAAAAGGAAATAGATTGTCCTGTGACTATCATAAGAGGATATCTCCCTCTTAGTCATTGCTGGCAAGATAGTTGCCAGAGTCCTTCTTAATATGCTGATCCTTCATCTGGAACATGGTCATGTACTCGAAGGTAAGTGTAGCCTCAGAAAGGCCTGAGGAACAGCTGATAAACTGCTTGCTTCATGACAATTTTGATAGAATTGTGAAGAGCAGCTCTGATGTCTCAACACAAAATCCATGCATCTGAGCAAGTTCTGTGATGCTGACATTTGTGAGAATTGTGGGAGATTGTGGAAAAAGAAATTGCCCAGAGAAATTCATTAGGATTGCAAACCAGTTTCACAATGGCACTCTTAATCTGGTTTCTGGATAATGAACAAAGTTCTCTTGCATTCTCTGTCACCAAAGGAGCAAAGGAGTGGTGTGAGCTTGCTCCAATCTTTTTTACCATGGTGTTTTCAGCAATATTGTTGGATACATTCAAATAAGGTGAAAATAGCTTCAAGGTGAGTTGCTGCTGAATCATGGAGTGTAAATTTCCTTGGTGACAAATAACTGAATTCAAGAATGCTACAAACCCAGATTAACGTGGAGGGAGAGTTAGTGCATGACTTTTAGTTCAAAGATGATTGTACACTCAATGAAGTCTCACAGTCTAAGATGCAACAGAGTATGGGTGGATTCCCTGGTCCTTGTGTGAATTTTGATCTGATAAAAGAGGTTCTCCACTACCCAGCATTTTATCCATGTATGGAACCATCAGTTCCAACAAATGGAGAAATTTTAAATGCTGTGGATAAGTTCAGTTACCTTGGCAGTATACTTTCCAGGAATATCCACAGAAATGATGAAATTGACTGAAAAGGGTATAACCAACCTTAAAACTCATCATGGAAAACAAGAAATAAAAAACACAAAGACAAAGCTGACCTCCTCCTTCACAGGCTATTTGTTGAACTCCAACAGTGAAGGTATGCTTCTTCTCTTTATCCTTATAAAAAAAGAGAGGAAGGAAAAGAGAATTAGATTCTCTTTAGCTGAGGATGCCTTGGGGTTGCTGTCCATCTCTGGCTTCTCAGACAATCAAAAGGCTTCCTTCTTTCACGACTTTGTCTGAGACAGGAACTTGTAACAGAATGTGGGCACAGGGAGAAGGACTTGACAATTACACATCCTCTAGTTCTTGTGGGAGGAGGTTTCCGAAGGTCTTACACATGGAGATGGTTTCACCTGGCCACAATGGACATGTTTCCACTTCAACCCGTTACATTTTATAAGGTGCTATATCTATAGACAATCATGAGATAATATGGTACAGTTAGAGCCAGTGCGTAAGGAAGTGGAGCACACATTGGAGGAAAGATGGAAAAGAAACCAAAAACTAATGACCTCACACTTGAGAGACTATATAAAGTCGTCTATGGAATTCACAAAGAAGGGTTGCCCAGACATTGATCAGGGGAGCAGAAGAAGCCCTCATTACACCTATAAACATGTAGATTCTCTCCCCTCTAGATACGTTCTTTAGAGAAGGGACTGCTTGGATGTTGTCTTGCTACTTGTAATCTCAGAAACTGAAAGTGTTCCCCAGGGTAGAAGGTTCTCCATACAAGCTGTTCTGATCATCAATGTGTCAGGGAGGACCAAAGAGCATTGATCTCTCCTTTAAGTTCTGATAGTACAAGATGGCAAGGTGCTTTGGAAGAAAACAAACCCAACCCATTGTCTCCTCATGAAAAGACATGTCAACTACAGATAATCCACAATTTCAAAGAGCAGAAACCATGAGGCCATGAGAAATTGGCTAAAGATATAGGGACTCTTGTTACACAACAATACTATTTTATTTTACAATTTATGTACAGAATGCTTAGATTTATTCCTATTTTGAATTGCACTTTCTTAACAAATTACATGCAAAAAAATTCTCAACATTCATTTTTTTTTTAATTTTGAGTACTAAACTTCCTTCTTTTCTCCTTTTCTACCCCACTTCCAGTACGATCATCAGTGTGTCAGGGAGGACAACAGAACTTTGATCTATTCTTTATGTTCTGGTGTGTGTGTGTGTGTGTGTTCGTCCTTCGTTGCCAAAAAAGACTATGCCATGAGAGAAATGATGACATGACTTGCACTTGACTTTATTTTCAGTGAGGAAGGGCTGTACAGGTCACCAGCCTCACTTCTCCTCTGGAGCCATCTGAATCCGGTGACCAAATACTCATCAGGACTACAAGAGATAACCCAGGTTGAAGCAATTGGGGGTAAGTGACTTGCCCAAACTCACACAGCTAGTGAGTGTCTAGTATCTGGGGTGAGATTTGAACTCAGGTCCTCCTGTCTCCTGCACTGGTGCTCTATCCACTGCACCACCTCGCTGCCCATGTTCTGGTACCACAAGATGGCAAGATGCTGAGGAATAAAACAAAGAGCCAACCCATGTCTCCTATTGGAATACTTTCAGTGCAGGCAGTCTTGATACACAACATGGGAAAACCATGAGGGCATAAGAAGTAGGCCAAAGACATGGACACTCTCCTCGTACACAAATGTTTTATTTTTATGAAAAGAATGCTTACATTTATCCTATTTTGAATTAGTACTTCTTTTTCCAAATGATATGAAGAAATATTTTCAACATTCCTTTTTTTTTTGGAATTTTGAGTTCCAGATTCACTCCTTTTCTCTTTTTTCCCCCTTTCTGAAATGGGCAACAATTGATATTGGTTCAACATATAAGGTCATGCAAAATATATGTGTATTTTATTCATGTTATGACCGGACAAAACTAAACTAGATAAATGAATAAAATAAAGTGAAAATTGTCTGATTTGATTTGCATTCAGACTGCATCCATTTTATTCTCTGGAAGTACATAGACTGTGTTATCACGGGTCTTTTGGGAATGTCTTGCATGATTGTATTGCTGGCAGTAGCTCAGTCAATCACAGTTGATCAGAACATGATGTTGCTCTTATTGGGTATAATTTTATCCTAGTTCTGTTCATTTCACTTTGTATCAGCTCATGCAATTCTTTCCAGGTTTTCCTGAAATAATCCTGCTCATCATTTCTTATAGCACAACAGATTCCATAACAATCATATACCACCGATTGTTCTGCTATTCCCCAACTGAGATGGGCACATCTTTGAATTCCAATAAATAGTTTTCCATTCATAGGATGTCCTTTCCCTTTCTTTTCCATTGCTTTGATCACATTGAGATATAAACCTAGTAGTGGTATTGCTGGGTCAAAGGCCATGCAAAATTTTATAGACATTTGGCCAAAGTTCTATATTGCACTCCAGAATGACTGAATAAGTTCACAACTCCTCCTACTGTGCATTGTTGTTTTAGTTTTCTGACATCATCTTCTATATTTATATAGGTTTTTCTTTTGTATCTTTTGTTAGTCAGTCTGATAGGTGTAAGTGCAATTTCAGGGTTGTTTTACTTTGCATATCTCTAAAAAATAGTCACTTAGAAATTAAGGTTTCCTGTGAATATAGATAGCTTTGATTTCTTCTTCTGAAAACCACATGTTCATACCCTTTGACCATTTATAAATTGGATAATGGCTTACATTAAAGTAAATTTGACATAGTCCTTCACATATTTGAGAAAGAAAGCCTTATTCAGTGATACTTGATGTAAAATTTTGTTTTCCCTAGCTTTCTGCTTTTCTTTTAAACTCCAATGCACTGGCTTTGCTTGCACAAAAGCTTTTCATATAAAATTATTTGATTATGTAAAATAATCAAACTTTCCAATTAACTTCTCATAATGTTCTCCTCTTCTAAATATTATTGGTAAAGATGCACACTTTTAAGGATCAAGTCAAATTCCTAACCAATATTACTTGGAATGATTAAAAAAACCGTGACAGTGGACCAATACATCACACCAGGATTCAAGATGTCCTTAATTACATATTGAATCACAAGAAACTGTAATTTGGAATTCTAAGAATCCAGAAAATCTGAGGGAAAGACAAGATGTGGCATGTGCCAGGCAAGCCATCCTAATGCCTCTGCACTGACCACAATCTCCCCACAGACTCTAAAAGAGACAGCACAGAACTCTGAACACAGGAGTTTGGGGAACAGCAGTGCTTCATGAATGAGCATTTCTAGGGTCGAACAAGATCCCACAGCTACCGTTGAGGGACAGATCATTTTGGACAAATGACCCACCATCCATAGCAACACCAGCAACAACTATTTACCAACAGTCACCAGAAGGATGACAAGCAAAAGAGATCAAGGAGTAGTAGCATCCCCCAAATAAGGGGTCTCTGTGTCTAGCACAGTCCTTATACCTGTCATGTCTGGGAATAACTCTTGTGGAGAAGGGGTAGCCATGCTCAGTAACTGCTACCACATCTCAGACGAGCCAAACTGTCAGAAGCCACTACCCCATCTCAAGGGGAAAGACAAGAGGTATCATGTGCCAAGCATGACTCATTGCTTTCATCACCTTAACCAGCCTCTCCCTTGATCATAAGGGCAATAATCCAGAATTTTGAACACTTCAACCAAAAGAATTGTATTGGGCTCATGGCCCAGGATCCATGGTTATAAGGTCAAGACACAACATTGTTCAGATGCAACCTGGTAACTGCTCCTAACGACGAGAAAATTCAAAAGCTGCTAAATGAAAAATGAGAACACCACAGGATTTACCAGCAGGATGGTTCATCCACCTCTAAGAAGGCAGCATTTAATTCCATCAAAAGCAAAGTATAAGCAAAGCTGAGAGATGCAGGATTCCTGGCTCGGTAAGAAGGCAGATGAAATTCACTTTTACGCAGAGAGTGACAATCCAAAACACTTTTATGATTCCCTGAAAGCTGTTTATGGATAAAAACCTATGGCGCATCACAACTGGTTAGTACTGATGGAGCCACATTGATTAGTGATAAGGGCATGATCCTAGAGAGATGGGCTGAATACTTCCATAGTGTTCTCCATCATTACTCAATGCTGAGGCCATTGACCATTTACCTCAGGTTGAAGTCAATCCCTTCTTAGCTGAACTTCCAACAGAAGAAGAGGTTTTGAGGGCCATTAGGCTCATTTCATGTGGCAAATCACCTGGTGCTGATTGTATTCCAGCTGAAATTTACAAGGTAAGGGGACCATTGCTCATAAAAAAGCTGACTGAAATTTTTCAGGTTATATGGCAAGAGGAGGTTATCCCCCAGGAGTTCAAGGATTCCTCCATTATCTATCACTATAAGGTTAAAGGGAATGGAGTCCTCCTTAACAGGCTTGTCCTTCACCTGGAACATGGTCATATACCTGAGGGCCAGTGTGGATTCAGAAAGGGCCAAGGAACACTTGATATGGTGTTTGCTGCTGACAACTCCAGGAGAAATGCCAGGAGCAGAACAGAGGTCTGTATCCAAAGTTTGTAGATCTGAACAAGGCCTTTGACACTGTTAGGCTTGAGCGTTTATGGAAAATTATGTCAAAATTTGATTGCTCAGAGAAGTTCATCAGTATTGTACATCAATTTCATGACGGCATGTTTGCCTGGGTTCTGGATAATGGACAAAGCTCTCGTGCCTTCCCAGCCACCAGTGGAATGAAACAGGGCTGTGTGCTTGCACCCATGCTTTTTACCATGGTATTTTCAGCCATGTTGACAAATGCTTTCAACGAGGATGAACAAGGCATCAAGGTCAACAATCATACTGATGGTAAGATCTTCAATTTGAAAAGGGTACAAGCCAAGACCAAAGTGCAGGGAGTGTTGGTTCATGATTTTCTGTTTGCAGATGATTGTACACTCGAGACAGCCTCTGAAGCTGAGATGAAAACAAATGACGGATCAATTCTCTGCTGCCTGTGCTAATTTTGGCCTAATAATTAACACCAAGAAAACACAGGTGTTCCATCAGCCACCACCACATCATCTCTACGTGGAACCATTGGTTACAAAAAAATGGAGAAGTTTTGAATGCTGTGGATAAGATCACTTACCTTGGTAGTGTAATTTCCAGGAATGCACACACTGACAATGAGGTTGATGCACCCATTGTCAGAGCTAGCTCACTATTTGGAAGGTTCCAAAGAAAAGTTTGGGAGAGAAGAGATTTTGGACCAACTGCCAGACTGAAGGTCTACAGAGCTGTTGTGTTGAATTCATTGTTATATGCTTGTGAAACATGAACAGTCTACTAGTACCATGCCAAGAAACTGAATTGCTTTCATTTGAACTGTCTTAGGAAGATTCTGAGTATCGGCTAGCAGGATAAGGTACCAGACACTGAAGTCCTTGCTTGAGCTGAACTGTCAGGTATTCAAACTGTGCTTCAGAGAGCGCAACTCCGATGGGTTGGCCACGTTTTTCGAAGGCAAAATGTACGCCAAAAAGACTATTTTATGGAAAATTCGCATGGGGCAGGCGATCACAAAGTGGCCAGAAGAAACCATAAAAGGACACTCTCAAGGTCTCTCTCAAGAACTTCGGATTTGACTGTGCAATATGGGAGACACTGACACAGGACTGCTCAGCATGGCATGCCCACATCAGAAAGGGTGCTGTGTTCTTTGAGCAAAGCAGAATTGAGACAGCACAACATAAACGCAGGATGCACAAATTTGGGATATGCCCTCCAAATATTCACATGGACCATTGGTGCCCAACCTGTGGTAGAGCATTCTGAGCTCATAGCAGTCTGATTAGGCGGAGTGTGACACACCGAAATTTCACTTTATCATGGTGATGTCATTTTGGTCTTCCTCAAAGATGAAGGACAACAACCAACCAACTATGAATAGAACCCATGTAAGATTGTCTGCCATCTCAGGGAGGGAGAGGGAAAGGAGGAGAAGAAAATTTAAGACTTATGGAAGTGATTTTTGAAAACTGAAAACAAATAAATTAATCTTTGCAAAAAGAAAAGTAACAAAAAAGAAATGACAAACAGGTTAATTTCAGAAAAACTTGGAAAGACTTACATGAACTGATGCTGAGTGAAATGAGTAGAACCAGAAGTACATTATAAGCAGTAACAGCCACAGTGTTTGAGTACTATTTCTGATAGACTTAGCTCTTCACAGCAATGCAAGGACCTAAAATATTTCTAAATGTTTCTTCATGCAAAATACCATTCACCTCCAGAGAAAGAACTATCGAGTCAGAATGCAGAATGAAGCAGACTATTTTAGTTTCTATTATGTTTTCTTTTGTTTTAGTTGTTCTCATGATTTCTTCCATTTGTTTTAATTCTTTTGTGCAACGTGACTAATGTGAAACTGTATTTAATAAGAATATATGTATAGAACCGATATAAAATTGCATACCATTTTGGGGAGGGAGTGGGGAAGGAAGAGGAGAAAATTTAAAACATATGGAAATGCTTGTTGAAAACACAATAAATTAATTAATAGTAAAAAGAAAAAATGTTAAGTTCCTGGAAACAAAATATTTTTTGTCGTATGCATGGCTCTTAGGTAGAGGAAGGGCAAGAAGGAGAGATTCGTGGGATACTATGGGATTCATGAGAAACAGCAAACATCAATAAAAATTATTTATGAAAACTAAAAGAGAAAACAGAATAAAAAATTAACACTATGTGCATATGGGATGAGGTACCCAGTCACCCTGTGAACTCCTGCATTTGTGTCAGTGATATATTCCTTCATTTACATAACATAAGCTGATATCTTCATTTCTTCCTCAATTATAAATTTTGATCTTTCTTTCTCCCCCCACACACAAAATTAAATGCAAAAGAGAAATAAGATGGAAATTTGACCACATATGGATTCTATCTGAACACCATTACAGAAGTTGAGAACAAAGTAACAATTAAAGCAATAACAGTAAAACAATAGGTACAAATTAAATAATAGTAATATTAATAGCACTCTCAAAATTCAACTCATTTTCCATATCAAGGTGGGCTGATGAGGAGAGCTGGGAATGACAAAGACAAGGTTTGCTACTGAAGGTGATTCAAGGGGAAGGAATTTGTGTGCCTGAAGACAGCTCTTGTAGCTGCAATGGCTTCCCAGGAAGACAGAAATGCTGGTGTTTGCACTCAGGAGATGCCACTGATTCAATCACCAACCTGAGCCACTTGGATGTAACTGTTCCTCCGAATCTCAGAAATTGAAGGGGTTCCCCAAAATTATAGGCCTGTCACAAAAGCTATTAGGATCATCAGCATATCAGGGAGGAAGATAGAGATTGATATATTCTTCATATTCTGGTACCACAACATGGCAAGATACTGCGGAACAAAAGAAAGAGTCAACCCATTGTCTCTTGATGTAAAAACTTCTTTGCAGATGATCCTGATGTCCAAAGTGGGCAAACCATGTGAGCATAAGAAATAGACTGAAGACATGGTCATTTTACTTTTTATGATGAGTACTTAGATTTATTTCTTTTTTAACAATTATTTTTCCCAATTATGTGCATAAATAATTTTGATGTTCTTTTTTTTTTAATTTTGAGTTCCAAATTCTCTCCTTTTCTCTTTTTCTTCTCACCTCACTGAGATGGCAAGCAATTTGAAATAGGTAACATATGTGAAATTGTATAAAACATACCTCAGTATTACTGTGAAAGAAAACACAAACCAAACAAAATGTAACAAAAAAATACGAAAAAGTGAAAATGGTCTGATTTTATCTGTATTCAGACTCCATTAACATGTTTTTATCTGGAGGTAGACAGCACTTTTCACCTTTATGATTATATTAGATCATTGTATTACTGGGAATTGCTGGAGTCATTCACACACAGTTCATCATTATATGACATTACTGTTATTGTGTACAATGTTCTTCTGCTTCTGCTTACTTCACTTTGCATCAGCTCGTGTATTTACTTCCAGGTTTTTTCTGAAATAATCCTGCTCATCATTTCTTACAGCACAGTAGTATTCCATCAAAATCTTGTAACAAACCTTGTTCAGTTATTGTCCAATTGATAAGCACCCTCTCTATTTTCAATTCTTTGTCACCACAAAAAGAGTTGTTAATATATTTTTCTTCATACAGACTTTTTTTTCCTTTTTTGATATCTCGAGATATATACTTAATAGTGGTATTGCTCGGTCAATGGGTATGCACAGTTTTATAGTCTTTTGGCCATAGTTCCAAACTGCTCTCCAGAACGGTGGGATCAGTTCACAATACACAGCATTTGTTACTGTCCCAGTTTTCCCGCATCCTCCCCAATATTTATCATGTCTCTTTTCTATTGTATTAGCCAATCTGATAGATGTTAGGAGTACCTCAGAACTGTCTTAATTTTCATTCTCTGGTCAATAGTTATTTAAAGTAGGGGTAGGGAACCTGTGGCTTAGAAGCCATATGAGATGTTCTAAATCCTCATAGTTGGCCTTTTGACTCAGTTCAAAATTTTATGGAACAAATCCTTTGCTTAAGGGAATTTATGCTGTAAAGTTTGGATTCAGTCAAAGGGCGGCACCTGAAGCCCTAAATGGCCAAATGTCACCTGAAGTCCATAGATTTCCCATCCCTGATTTGGAGCACTATTTTTTAATGTACCTATAAATAACTTTGATTTCTTCTTTTTAAAATCACCTATTCATATCCTTTGACCATTTATCAATTGGGGAATGACTTAGATTCTTATTAATTTGACTCAGTCCTCTATATATTTGAGAAAGAAGGCCTGTATCAGGGATACTGGTAAAAAAACAATTCCGAACTTTCTGTTTTTCTTCTAAGCTTAGTTGAATTGCTTTGTTTATGTAACAATTTCTTACTTTACTGCAACAAAAATATCCATTTTACTTCTCATAGGATTCTGTTCTACTAAATGACACTGGTTTAAGTGCATTTTTAAGAGTCCAGTCACTTTCCTGTTAAGTATCCCTTGGAATGCCTGAGCCTTAAACAAAAGCACTACAGTGAACCAGTACATCATGCCAGGATTCAAGATGTCCTTAATTATTTATTAATTGAGAAGAAGGCTTTTTTGGAATTTTAAGTATGCAGGACCCCTGAGGGAGAGACAAGGTGTAGCATGTGCCAGGCAAGTCAAACCACTCCCACTTCACTGACCACCATCTTCCCATAGACTCTAAAGGAGAAAGCACAGGATCCTAAACATAGGAAATTTGGAAACAGCAATGCTTCATGAATCACCATAACTACATCCAGGCAAGATCCCACAGCCATCCTTTACAGGGAGATCATTTGTGAAAAATGACCCACCTTTATCAGCACCACCTGCAGCAACTGCTTACAAACTATTACCAAAATGCTGATGAACAAAGGAGTAGCAGCATCCCCCACAAAAGGGTTTCTGCTTCTACCTCAATCATTACAGCCATTGTCCATGGGAATAACTCTTGTGGAGGAGGGTTAACCATCCTCAGAAACTGTCAACCAACTGCGACCCACAGCTCAGATGGGTCAATATGATAGAAACTACTAACCCCACCACCATGAGAGCAAGCCGGTCAAATGACTGCCATCACCTTGACCACCCTCTCCCCTAAGATAATGAAGAAATGGTCCAGAATTTTGAACCTCAAAGAATAGCAACGCTCTCAGCTCAGTGTCCAGGGTCATAAAAGTAAAATACAACCTTGTAGAGATGTAGCCTGGTAACTGCTCCTACAGGTACAGCAGTCACAACTGAGGAATATCTGGAAAAGAATGTTCTTGTTCCTAAAGTCTTCAACTATGTGAAAAGGATGCCACCACAGAGTGATGTTATTCTATCAGTACAGGTGGAAGCGAATAAACATGATATTCTGCTTTACTGCTACACCCTGAGGACCAACGGGACCTGTCCCTTTGACCTGCAGCTGAAGCTATCCAAGAGAAGGGCACCTCTTGCAGAATAGGGGCTGTCCTCATTTTCCCTTTGGATTGCCCTCCCTTAGTATGGTGCTACCACAGTAAGCATTTGATAAAAGCCTTTTTGGCCCATTCATACCTAGTGGATTTTACCAGAATCCCATTACAGAGATGGGAAAGGTAACAACTTGTTTGTCCGAATCTGTCTAACAAAATTCTCCTTGTTTGCACAGATGTATAGACACCCTGAAGGCATCCATCACCTTTAAAGACTGATTGAACTATTACTTGGAGAGGTGACCTCTATGTGTGTGTTGACTGTGTCTGTGGCTGCTCTAATCCTCATGATCATTCATGACTGAAATCTCTACTGGCCTGGGCCAATCAGCACCCCATTCCCTCACTCTGAAAGACATGTCCTCCCCAAGAACCTGTGACCTCAGAGATGTAACAACCCCCGAAGGTGGGTAAGAAGACCCTGCATAAGGCAGAGATTTGCATTCAGCCCCCTCCCACTCAAAACCCAACCCAGTCTTCAGGGAGAGGATGAAAGGGACTTGGAAGTGGCGAGGTCCAGCTGTGCACTCTTTGTGGAACAGAGCTCTTGGGGCCTTCTGCACCATGGCCTGGCCTCTTGTCTGCCCCTTACTGCTCACTGTCTGCTCATGTCAGGGATGCCCTCAGAATTCCCCTTGTCCTGCTCCCTCATCCCTGCCCTTGGTTTCTCTGATGATGATCTCCAAGCACCTTCACCCTTTCTTCTTATTCTAGGACACTAATGTGTACCTGTGTTTCTAAGTTCCATTTCCCAGTCTATGTTCACTCAGTCACCCTCCATGTCTGCATCCCTGGGAGCTACAGCCAGACTTACCTGCACCCTGAGCAGACAGCACAATAGCTACACTATTGCTTGGTTCCAGCAGAGCCCAGAACAGGTCTCTTGGTAAGTCATGTATGTCAGCAGCAGTGGAGGTGGAAGCAGAGGAGATGGGATACCTTATTGCTTCTCTGGCTCTAGCTCTAGAGTCCACAGATACTTGTCCATCAGCAACATCCAGCCTGAAGATGAAGCAGATTACTACTGTGGGTATGGTTATGACAATGCTTAACACAGTGATACATTCAGCAAGGAAGTGAGACAAAAACCTCCCCGGCCAGACCAGGCCCAACTACGCACCTGGTCCCAGGCTTCTGACACTCTCTGAACCACCAGAACTGGATCAAGTCTTTCTGGTTCTCTCTATCTCTGTCTTTATCTCCCTGACTCTTTCACTGTCTCCTCTAGTACAGAAAATTACATGATGTGCTTGATATCCCACCTAAATTCAGTGACAGAAGTGGACCCTGAATCCAGGTCTTCTGAATCAAGGACCAGGAACTTCCCCATGTATCCCATATGGACTCTGAGGAGACTGAGTCCAGGGGAGGGATTTATGTGAGGCTTAGGACTTTGACATTTGGCCTGGGGGGAAAGGACAGAGGGAGGCCTGCCATGACTTGGCTGGCACAGCTGGGAACATGTTTGCTCTCACAAAGAGCAATCTGCTTTTCTAAGTTAACCACTGGACACTTGGCAGAGCAGATGAGCCTATGACGCAGACAGGTTCAAAGGAAAACAAAGACATCGACGGAAGTGTGAACAAAGAAGCTGGGGCCTGCTCCTGACAGTGCCTTGACGATATTTGCACACTGCTGTGAACAAGCACCTCCACATCCAGCAGGTCCTGACTAAGGTCCGCTGAAGTGAACTTTAATCCCCAAGACTGCCAGACCTCCCTTAATATCAAAAACCAGGCCATGTCCCATCCTGGTCCTGCCAACCAGACAGCTAGAAAAGCAAGTATCAGAAAATATTCCCTAAAACTTCTCTGCTTTGGAGCAAGAGCTATGGTAGTGTGTAGGCACAGAGTTGCTGCTGCTGCAGAACAGACAAGAAGGGGTGTTGTTAATATTACTGTGGAAACAAAATATAATTTCATAAAGACATAATGGACAGACAAGAGAGAAGATAAGGTGAGTGTGAGGACCCAGACGCTATGTATGTGAAATGAAAATCTTCTGACGATCACGAATTTATTGTGAAAAGGGAGCAGGCTTTAACAACAGGAACAATAAAAGCCATGTTAGATGGTGTGGGTCATTTTGCTGAAAATGGAGCCAAATAGATTAATTTTAAATTCCATTACTTTTGCTACCAAGAGTCTGTGTAGATTTTCCCTACAAGGTTTGCTTCACTAACAGCTCTACAGAGATTCCTGAATTCCCAATTGCACCTGAAATTGCACTGGAATTGCTGATGGCTGTGAACTCTATAGACTGTGAAATAAAATAAATTATAATAAACTGTCCACATTTTCAGTTTTTAATACCTGCAGTTCAGTTGCTTTTGTCATATAGTATATTGTGCAGGGCATGGGGGTTGGTGGTTCTCCTCTTCTAAATATTACTGGTCCAGGTACATATTTGTAATGATCAAGTCAATTTCCTCACCAATATTGCTTGGAATGGCTGAACAAAAGTGCTACAGTGGATCAATACAGCAGATAGGGATTCAAGATGTCTTTAATTATTTAATAAATGACAACAAGTTTTTCTTTGGAATTTGAAGCATCCAGGAAACCTGAGGGAGAGACAAGATGCAGTATGTGTCAGGCAAGTCATTCCAATGCCTCTGCACTGACCACCATCTCCCCATAGACTCTAAAGGAAGCAACATAGAAGACAAGAGCTTTGGGAACAGCAGTGCTTCATGAAGCACCATTGCTAGGGTCGATCAAGACCCCACAGACATCCTTAAGGGGAGACATCATTTTGGGCAAATGACCCACTTTCCTCAGCAACACCAGCAACAACT
Source organism: Lagorchestes hirsutus (assembly GCA_028533205.1). Classification (NCBI taxonomy): domain Eukaryota; kingdom Metazoa; phylum Chordata; class Mammalia; order Diprotodontia; family Macropodidae; genus Lagorchestes; species Lagorchestes hirsutus. The sequence goes on from CM052673.1 coordinate 3,318,879, forward strand.
GCTTATCAAAAATCACCAAAAGGATGGCAACCATAAGAGACCAAGGAGTAGAAGCATCCTCCAAATAAGGGGTCTGTGTCTAGCACAGTCCTTACAACTGTCATGCCTGGGAATACCTCTTCTGGAGGAGGGGTAGCCATGCTCAGGAACTGTCAACAAACTGCTACCCACAACTCAGATGAGCCAAGATGGTAGAAGCCACTATCCCACCTCAAGGGGAAAGACAAGAGGTAGCATGTGCCAAGCATATCTGATCACTATCACCACCTAGACCAGCCTCTCCCCTATGATCATAAGGACAACAATCCAGAATTTTGAACACCACAGCAAAACGAATAGCAATGCTCTCAGACCAGGGTCCATAGTTATAAAGGCAAGACACAACCTTGTACAGATGCAACCTGGTAAATGTTCCTACAGGTATTACAGTCACAACTTAGGCCCAGAAGACAAGACTCTGGTCCCCGAATTCTTCAACTGTGTGAAATGGTTCCCACCACAGAGTGAAATTATATTGTCAATACAAGTGTAGGTGAAGAGAAGGCATGACGCTCTGCTTTGCAGCTACCCCCTCATGATCATGGAACCTTTCCATCTGATCTGCAGCTGAAATTCTTCAGGAGAAGGGAAGCTACTTGAGAACAAGAACTGTTGTCATTTTCCTATGGATTCCCAGGCCTCAGCAGAGTGCTATGACACTAAGCACTTAAATAAGGTTTTTGTGTCCATTCATTCCTTGTGTTTCCTTCCAGCTCCCTATGGCAGAGGTGGGAAAAGTAAAGATTTCTTTAGCAGAATCTGTCCAACTAGATTCTCCTTATGGTCACAGATGTACCAAGTCACCTTAAAGGCACCCATCACGTTTAAAGACTGATACAACTATTATTTGGAAACCTGACCTCTGTGTATGTGTTAACAATATCATACCCTTTGGAAAAAACTCAGGAAGAACACAAGGGAAGATGCTGAATGTATTGGATCAGTCAGAAGAAAATTGCCAGTGAAACTATGAGGGCATAAGAAAGAAAATTAAGACGTGGACACTCTCATTGTACACCAATATTGTTTTATTTTACTTTTTATGAATGGATTTATTCCTGTTAAATAATTATATACATAAACATTAATAAATATAATTAATAATAATCATCAAAATTATTGTAAAATAACTTCAAAAATAATAATACACATAATAAAAATAAGTAATTTGTATATAAATGCAAAAACATTCCAACTTTCAACATTCATTTTTTAAAATTTTGAGTCCAAATTATCTCATTTTCCATTTTTATTCCCTCCTCCCAGAATGGGCAAGCAATATCATATAGGTTATATGTGTGAACTGATCCAAAATATATTTCTGTTTTAGTCATGTTATGGAAGAAACCACAGACCAAAAAAATAAATCATAAAGAAAATAAAGTGAAAATAGTGTGATTTCATCTATACTCAGGATCCATCCATTTTCTGTCTCCAGAGGTAGATAGGATTTTTCATCATGAGTCCTTTGGGATTGTCTTCCATCAATACATTGCTGGGAATAGCTAAGTCCTTCAAAGCTGCTCACTGCATGTTACTGCTGCTATTGAGCACAGCGCTCTCCTGGTTCTGCTCACTTCACTTTGCATCAGCTCATGGAATTATTTCCATCTCATCATTTCTAAAGGCACAGCAGTATTCCATAACAATCACATACCACACCAAGTTGAGCTATTCCCCACTTCTTAGGCTTCCCCTCAATTTTCAATTCTTTGCCCCCAGAGCAAGAACTGCTATAAATATTTTTCTACATACAGGAATTTTCCCCTTTTCATCTCTTTGAGATATGTAACTACTAGTAATATTTCTGAATTAAAAGATATACACAGTTTTATAGTGTTTTACTCACAGTTCCAAATTGATCTCCACAATCAATGGATCAGTTCACAACTCCACCAATAGTGCATTATTGAGTGTTCCAATTATCCCACTTCCTCTCCAGTATTTATCTTCACCCTTTTCTATCACATTAGCCAATCTGATCAATGTGAGGGATACCTCAGAGATCTTTTAATTTGAATTCTCTAATCAGCAGTTATTTAGATCATGGATGGGGAACCTGTGGCCTAGTGGTCACATGTGCACTTTTAGAACTTTTGGTGAGGCCTTTAGAAGGAGTCCAAGTTTTACAAAACAAATCGTTTTATTGAGGGGATTTACTCAGGAAAGTTTGGATTTAGTTAAAATGCAGCACTTGATGACCTAGACGGCCACATGTGGCCTGAAGACCATAGATTACCTGAAACTGATTTAGAGCATTTTTTCATAAATATTTTCGTAGAGAGTTTTGATTTCTTCTTGTGAAAACAACTTATTCATATCTTCTGACTATTTATCAGTTGGGGATTGGCTTGTAGTGTTGTAAAGTTAAATCAGTCCCCTCTAAACTTTAGAAATAACACCTTTCACAGAGATATTTGCTGAAAAAATTCTAGCTTTCTCCTTTTCTTCTAAGCTTGATTTCATGGATCCTGTTTCTGGAAAAAAAAATATATCAATATAATCAAAACTATCCAATTAACTTCTTTTATTGTTCTCTTCTCCTAAATATTACTAGTCTGGATGAATTTTGTAAGAGTCAAGTCATTTCCTCATCAGTATCACTTGAAATGATTGGGCCTTGAACAAAAGCACTGCAGTTAACCAATAATTCATGCCAGGATTCAAGATGTCCTAATTATTTATTCATTGACTAGAACTTTTCTCAAGACACAGAAAGTGGCAGGCATGTCAAAGTGCTGCCACTGTACTGACCACCATTTCCCCACAGACTCTAAAGGAGACAGCACAGAACTCTGAACACAAGACTGTTGGGAAGAATAGTGCTTCATGAACAACCATACATTCCAGTATCAATAGTGGAATTATTAATTAATATTGTATAAATTAATCAATCAATCAATTAATAATGAAATATCCATTAAATACACATTCCATTTTAGACACCAAACCATCCTTAATGAGAGAGATCATTTTGAACAAATGACCCACCTTCCTCAGCACTGCTAGCAACTGGATGCCAACAAAAACTAAAAAACTGACAAACCACAACACACCAAGAAGTAGCAGCATCCCCCACAAAAGTGGTCCTATATATAGCTCACTCATCACAGCCATCATCCATAGGAATGACTCTTCAGCTACTGTCAACCAAACTGCTACCCGCAGCTGAGATGCCCCATCCAGAAAGAATCCACTACCCCTTAATCAGGAGAATGGCAGGAGTTAACAGGTGAAATCACTGTCACCACCTTGAGCACCTGTTCTCCAAGGGCCATTTGGATAATGGTGCAAAATTTTGAACCACAGAACTAAAGGAATAGCAATGTTACCAGCTTAGGGTCCATTGTCATAAAGCTGAGAGAGACCCTTGTGGAGATGCAATCTGGCAACTGCTCCAGGAGGTACTTTAGTCATAACTTAGGAAGGCTCAGACAAGGTTCTGTTCCCCAGAGGCTACAACTTGGTAAGATGGTTCCCATATCTAACGGGAGTGTAAAACCTTCCCTGTCCATTGACAACCTTCAGGTGGGGCTATTGAGGGAGGGTTGATTAGGGGAGGCCTGTTTCCTATGAAGGCCCACACCTATTGCTGATTGCTAATAAGGTACTGGGTCAAGAGGAGTTGTGCCCTCTGCCTCTGAAAAGAGCATAAATACTTTGAGGATGAGGTTTTCCTTCGTGGTTTGGTTTTGAAAGAAGGTTTGTTTGACCAGATGAGACTCTGGAAAGCCATTAAGCAACCTCTTGGCTTACAAAACTCAGTTACTGGTATTTCCCTCTCTGGTAGCTATGTATGTATGTATGTATGTATGTATGTATGTATGTATGTATGTACGTATGCATGTATAGTCAGAAAATTGGAAGCTTATCATTTGTATGCAGTATGGTGCATATAATTGAAGTGATTCTTGACCACTCGAAAGTTGCCTTTCCTTTTATAAATGAAGATCTAAGAACCTGTGATTGCAGCCCCCCCCACCCTGTATATGTTGGGGTGCTTACAGATACACCACCACAAAGTGATACAACTTCAACAATACAAATGAAGGTAAAGAAAACTCATGACCCTCTGGTTTGCAGCTACACCCTCAGAACCATGGGAACTTTCCAGCTAACCTGCATCTGAAATCCTACAGGAGAAGGCTAACTCCTCGAGGACTTTTATCATTTTGTTTTGGATCCCCAGTCCTCAGCATGGTGCTACCACAGTATGCACTTAATAAAGATTTTACCTCCACTAATTCCTTGTGGTTATTACCAGATCCCTGTACCATAGGTGGTAAAGGTCAAGACTTCTTTATCAGCATCTGTCCAAACCAATTCTGCTTGTTTGCTCAGAGGTACCAAGCCACCTTGAAGGCACCCATCTCCTTAAAGACTGGTAGAACCATTACTTGGAGAAGTGACCTCTTTTAATAGGTTGAAGACATGATAAATTTTGGGAAAACTCTGGAAGAGCTGAGGGGAGATGCAAAACGTGTTGGATCAATCAGAAGAAAACAAACAATGACTTTAATGGACAGTGCTGAGATCTGTACAGACAATATTATGGGTTTTGGTCACATTATATCATAAGGAGGAGTGAACACATGACCTATGTAGACAGAAGTGCCCCCGACTTCACTGCATACAAAAACCCTTTGAGATCCCAGGACTTTGGTCAAATTTCTTCACCATTTATTAAAAGTGGTGGTGCTGTCAGTAACCACTAGGTGTCCTCACTTGAGCATATGTAACTGAAGAGTGAAGAAGCAAACCTTTATTTGAAAATGATCCAAGCCTGTGGATGGCCATTGGAAAGTCAGAGAACCACCATCTTTCAAGACATGGTCTCTTTCACACAAAGGCACCAAGGCTCTCCTCTCCTGGGAAATTCTTCATTTATTCTGTGGATTGAGGCTAGCTTCAAGGCCTGCTGGGTTGCCAGCAGGGATCCTGTTCTGGCTGTGAGACACCTTAGGTTGGCTTACAAGGGTGGAGTGATTGGGAGCTTGCAGCCAGGAGGTGTCACTTAGCACCTGGTTTGGAACAGGACAGTGATGGAATGTGGAGTCTGGGGGTCTTATCTGGGGATCAGCCCAACTGGATATGTCTGTGACTGATCTGACACTGGAGATCACACAGGAGTGAAATCTCTGCTTGGCTGGGAAAAGAAATTCCAAAAACCCCACGTCTTCTACCTGAAAGACATGTCCCTGCCCTGGACTTGTGCTTTCAGAGGTGTTACATGGGGGAGGTTAAGAAGAGTTTGCATAAGGCACAGATTTGCATTCAGTCCCCTCCCACACAAAACCCAAGGCAAGATTGAGGGAGAGGATAAGAGGGACTTGGAAGAAGCCAGGTCCAGGTGTGTGCTGTTTGGAGAGCAGAGCTCTTGGGGCCCTCTGCACCATGGCCTGGCCTGTTGTCTGTCTGGCACTGCTCACTATGTGCTCAGGTCAGGGATGCCCTCAGAAACCTCCTTGTCCTGCTCCCTCATCCCTGAACTTGGTTTCTCTGCTTAAAATCTCCAAGTCCTTTACACCTTCTTATTCTAGGACATTAATATCTGTCTCTGTTTCTAGGTTCCTTCTCTCAGCCTGTGGTGACTCAGTCACCCTCCATGTCTGCCTCCCTGGGAAGCACAGCTAGACTCACATGCACCCTCAGCAGTCAACACAGCACCTACACTATTGCTTGGTTCCAGCAGAGCCCAGGAAAATCCCCTCGGTATGTCATGGTTGTTAGGAGCAGTGGAGGTGGAAATAAGGGCGATGGGATCCCTGATCGCTTCTCTGGATCCAGCTCTGGAGCCAACAGATACCTGACCATCAGCAACATCCAGCCTGAAGATGAAGCAGATTACTATTGTGGGTACGATTATAGCACTAGTAGTGGTACTGCTTAACACAGTGATGCATTCAGCAAGGAAGTGAGACAAAAACCTCCCCTGCCAGCTCCACACCTGGTTCCAGGCCTCTGACATTCTCTGAACTGCCAGGGCAGGGTCAAGTCTTTCTGGTTTTTTTGTCTGTATCTCTTTTTATATCTCCCTGACTCTGTCTCATCTCTGTCTCTGGGTCTGACTCTCTTTTAGTATAGAAAATATATGATGTACTTGAGGTCACACTTACGAGTGTGTGACAGAAATGGACCTTAAACCCAGATCTTCTGACCCCAGAACCAGTGTTTTCACCCACATTCTACATATGGACTCTGGAGACTGAGTCCAGGGAGGGCTTTAGCTGAGCTTTCAGACTTTGAAATTTGGCCTGGCGTAGAGGACAGAGAGAGGCCCTGCCATGACTTGGTTGCCACAGCTGTACCCTGTTCACTCTCCCAAAGAATAGTATGCTTGTGCAAGGTGACCATTGGACACCGGGCAGAGCTGATGAGCCCATGACAGAGACATCTGAAGGAGCTGTGAGCAAAGAAACCTGGGCCAGTTGCTGACAATGCCTGGGCAATATTTGCACACTTCTGTGAACAAGCGCTTGCACCCCTCCAGCAGGCCCTGACTAGTCTTCCCTTTGGCAAGTCTGAATCCTAAAGACTGCCAACCCTGTCCCTAATCTCAACTAGTAGGACATGTCCCATCCAGGCCCTGCTGTTAGAAGTGAGCCGATCTATCAAACCCCAACTCTGAGAAACATGCTTATTTTAAATAAAGAATACTACTGGTTATGAAATCGGGAAACCTTTCATAAATTCTTAGATCCCTTTCCCCTAAATGAACAGGTAGCCTGTCCTGTAAAGTTATAAAAATACTACTGCAATGCACTGAGAAACATGGAGCTTCTTATACTCTTTTCCAAACTTTGCATCTCCTACCACACCTTCCCCTCACCTTGTGACTATGTTCTCCTTATCATTCACCTTGTTCAGGGGAGTCAGCAACCTGAACTTCCAAGAAAATACAGAGAATTAAAAGATCAGCAGTCATGACGTCCACCACCTGGTCATCAACAGACAGGTCCAACTGTCTGACCATAGTTACCAGAGAGGGAAGCATCAAAATCTGGGTTTTCCAAGCTGGTGGGGGAGGAAAAGAGGGGATTCCTTAGAGGCTTCCCATAGGCCCCCTCTGGTCAAACACTTCCAGTAAGCCCCAAAGTAAAACCTCAACTCAAGAGCATTTATACTATTTTTACAGCCAGAGGGCATCCCAACCCTTGACAACCAGGGCCTCTTTAAAAAAAGGAAAGGTGTGGGCATTCCTACAAATCTTCCCTAATCCAACTCCCCTTAATGGGCATGTCCATTCATGATTGAGGAAGATTTTAATCACATTAACAATACAAATAGATATGCTATTTCTATTTAAAGTAATTCTTCTTTCTGTACTTTACTCCTAGTGAAGACTCTATTGATAAAGGCAAGATTCATTCAGAGGCACTTGACTATGCTAAAATAAAAACAGCAAAAGATCTAATTTAGCTTGCCATCACACCCTTACATAATGATGAATTGTGGGTAACTTGGCAAATTAGTCAGCCTCTCTTAGTCTCAATTTCCTAATATGTTAAACAGGCATAAGGGTTCCAACCTCCAAATGCTGTTTTGAGGACAAAGTGAGACAGTGTTTATAAGATACCTTGCAAACCATAAAGCTCTACATTAATGTTATTTTTATCATCATCAAGTCCACTCTGCCCCTCCCACCAGCTGCACTCACAGGGTGATTGCCCTAGCACAGAAATACAAGGGATGGTCTTGGGTAGGTCCCCAGTTCTTTAACAAACTACCAAAGAGAACACATACCTCCAAAATGGGCATTAAATCAAGTGGTACATCTGTGGGACAATAATGAACAAACATTGGGAAGGACCCTCCTACAAGTATGCTGAGCTTTAGTGAGAAGAGGGGGCACACCTTGGCAGCATCTGTCAGGGAAGCAGTGAGAGCCCTCATTACACCTATAAACATTGCATTTGTTTCTGCTCTAAATGCACTCTTCCATTCAGGGAATGCTTAGATGTTGTCTTAGAATTCCTGATGCCAAGCAATCGCCTGATGGCAAGTTAATATAGTTTATATATGTGAAACCATGCAAAACGTTTATCGATATTAGTCATATAGTGAAAGAAAACACAGACCAAACAAAAGAAACAACAACAAAAAAAAACATGAAAAAATAAGGTACAAATAGTATTATTTTATCTGCATTCAGACTCCATTGATTTTTTTTTTTGTCCTCTAGAGGTGAATAGAATTTTTTTAGTATGAGTCCTTTGGTATTCTCTTGGATCACTGTACAGCTGAGAATAGGTAACTCATTCAGAGTCACTCATTATGTAATATTGCTGTTATTGTGAACAATGTTCTGGTTCTGCTCACTTCACTTTGCATCAGCTCATGTAAGTCCAGATTTTTCAGTAATAATTCTACTCATCATTTCTTATGGCACAATAGTTTTCTTTTATAATCGTATACCACAGACTGCTCAGCTATTCCCAAACTGATGGGCATCCCCTCAATTTCCTATTCTTTCCCACCACTAACAGAGGTGCTATAAATAATTTTCTACATACAGCATTTTTCCCTTTGTGATCTCTTTGAGGTACAGTAATATATCCTTTTGGCCCTAGTTCCAAATAAATCTCCGGAATCTCCAAGTCAGTTCAAAATTTCCCAATTCTACATAAGTATTTCAATTTTCCAAGATCCTCTGCAATATTTATCATTTCTTATTCTATCATAGTAGTCATTCTGATAGGTGTGATGGATACCTCAGAGTTATTTTAGTTTGCATTTCTCTAAGCAGTAGTTGTTTAGAGAATTTTGATATGACTATAGATAGCTTTGATTTTTTTCTTCTGAATACTACCTGTTTGTATCATGTGACTATTGATAAAGGGAGAATGATTTGTATTCTAATATATTTAACTCAGTCTTCTATACATTTGATAAATATAATGCGTATTTAAAACACTTCTTGTAAAGAAAAATTTTCCCAGCTTTCAGCTATTCATTTGCTTTATTTGTGTGAACTCATTAAATTAGTATAATGAAAATGATCACTTTTACATGTCAAAATGTTTTCTTGTAAATATTGTTTGTGTAGGTACATTTTTGAAGGGTCAAGTCAATTTCCTCACCACTACGCCTTGGAATGATTGGGCTTGAACAAAGTCAGTACATTGGAACCATACACCATGCCAGGATACAGGAGGTCCTTAATTATTTATTAATTGAATAAAACGGGGTTTTTTTTCGGAATTGTAAGCATCCAGGACACCTGAGGAAGAGAAAATATGTTGACTATGCCAAGCAAGTCAAACCACTGCCACTATACTGACCTCCATCTCATCATAGATTGTAAAGTATACAGCAGAGACGCCTTAACACAGGAGCTGTGGGAACAGCAGTGTTTCGTGAATCGTCATACCAACTGCCAGCCAAGATCACACAATCATCCTTTAGAGGAGAGATGGTTTTAGACAAATGGCCCACTTGCTTCAGCAACACCAGCAACAACTCCTTACCAGCTGCCACAAAAATGCTGAAAACTACAAGTGAACAAAGAGGAGCAGCAACCCCTGAACAAGGGGTTGTTTCCACTTCAGTCATCACAGTCATCATCCATGGGAGAAACACTTGGGGAGGAGGTTCAGCCATTCTCAGCTACTGTCAATCAACTGCTGCTCAAATCTAAGATGAGCCAACCTGGTAGAAGCTACTAACCCCACCATCATGGGGTAAAGACAGGAGGTAACATGGGCCAAGCAAGTCAAACATCTATAACTAACTTGACCTCTCTCTTCCCTAGCGTCATGAGGAAAACGGCCCCAAATTTTGAACCCCAAAGTTAAAAGAATAGCAATGCTCACAGCCCAGGGTCCATAGTCATAAAGCACAAGTAAAATCTTGTGGATATGCAGCCTGAGAACTGCTCCCACAGATACAGCATGAGAAGAGTGAGAAAAGAAAGTTCTGGTCCTCATAGTCTTCAACTCTGTGAAATGGTTCCTACCACAAAATGATAAATTTTTTATCAATATTATTGAAGTTAAAGAAGAGTCATGAAGCTCTGCTTTCTTGCTATACCCTAAGGACCAATGGACTTTTCCATCTAACCTGCAACTGAAATCCTACAGGAGATGGGGAGCTTATCGAGAACAGGGGATGCCTTCATTTTCCAGTTGGATCCCCAGTTCTCACCAGGGTGCTTCCACAGTAAGCACTTACTAAACTCTTTTGTGTCCATTCATTCCCTGTGTCTATTATGAGATTCCTAAGGCAAAGGTGGGAAAGGTAAAGACTTCTTTATCAGAATCTGGCCAATGGAATTCTCCTTGTTTTCACACATGGTCAAGCCTCCTTGAGGGTACCCATCACCTTCAAACACTGACAGAATATTTACTTAGAGATTTGACCTCTAAGTGCGTGTTGATGACCTCATATTCTTTAGGAAGTCTCTGGAAGAACATGAGGGAAGGTTTCAAATGTATTGATTCAGCCAGAAGAAAATAAACAACGACTTTCAATGGACAGTTTCTAGAGCTGTACAGACTGTATTATGGATTTGTTCAGATTATGTCACAGGGAAATGTGAGCGCATGCCAAGTGTAGATGGAAGTGCCCTTGACTTCACTACATCCCAAAGACCCTTTGAAATCTCAGGACTTTACTCCAGTTTCTTCACCATTCATTGAACATGATGGTACTATCACCAAACCACAAGATATCCTCTCTTGAGTATAGGTGACTGAAGAGAAATGAAGCAAGGGAAGAAACAAACTTTTGTCAGAAAATGAACCAAGCCTGTGGGTGATACTGGAGAGTCAGAAGAACCAGTTCTCAGGACCTGGTCACTTTCACATATTAGCACCAAGGCTCTCCTCTCATGAGCCAATCCATCCTTTTGTCCTGTGGACAGATGCAAGCAGGGGTCTTTTTCTGATTGTGGGATCTCTGAGGTAGGCCTGAAAGGGTGGCATAGATTGGGGGCCAGGAGGTGACACCGGAACTGAGTTGAGACAGGCAGTGATGGTATGGGGACCATTGGGGTCTGAGGTGGCGTCAGTCTAGTTGACTATTTTCTTGGCTGCCCTGAAGGTCATGATTACTCATGAGTGACATCTTTGCTGGGCTTGGCTGAGAAATCCCAATTCCCTACCCCAGAAAGACATGTCTTCCCCTGGTCCTGTGACCCAAGAAGTATGACATGGGAAGAGTGGCTAAGAAGCATTTGCATAAGGCACTGATTTATATCCAACCCTCTCACACCCAAATCTGTATAAACTGCCAGGGCCAAGACAAGTCTTTTTTGTTCTTTCTGTCTCTGTCTACATCTCCCTGATTCTCTCTCTATAATTGTCTCTGTATCTGTCTCTGTGTCTGTCTCTGTGTTAGAGTGTCTCTTTCAGTACAAAAAATTATATGCTGTGATTGAGATCCCACTTATAGTAAGTGGCAGAAATGGACCTTCAACCCAGACCTTCTGAAGCCTGAATGCATATCTTCTTCTAAGTATCACTTGTGGATTCTGAGTAGATTAAGCCCAGGGTAGCTCTTTACCTGAGCCTTCAGGCTTTGGGATTTGACCTGGAGAGAGGCAACAGAGAGAGGTACTTCCATGCCTTGGCTGGCTCAGCAGGGACCCTGTTTACTCTCAAAAGAACAGTGTGCTTGTCTCAGGTGACCCTTGGACACGTGAACAAGCTGATGAGCCCATGACCACAGAAATCTTCAAGAGGAAACAAATACATTGGAAGGAAGTGTGAACAAAGGAACTGGAGACAGCTGGCGACACTGCTTGGGCAATATTTACATGCTTCTGTGAACAAGCCCCTGTACTTACAGCAGGCCTTGATTAGTCTGCCCTGGAGGTTGGTCTGAATCCAAAAACCTGCAACCCTGCCACTAATCACAAAACCTAGGCCATGGCCCATCTAGGCCCTGCCAACTGGACAGAGTCTTCCACTATTTCCACACACCAGCTCACAACACCATGGTCCACTCCATTCTACTTACTGTCAATAGCAGAGAGCCAGGACACCATGTAAACAATAAAGTCCCTTCAGACTACAGTGCCCTCTAGTGAGTCAGCCAGGTGGCACCATAGAAGAGAGACTGCTGGAGCTGGATTCATGGAGACCTGAGGTCCAATCTGCCCTCACAGAAGGATGAGTTGTGGAAACCTTGGCAAATCAGTCAGCTTTGCTAAGTCTCAATTTTCTCATCTATCAAACAGGCATAAGAGTCCCAAGCTCCTAACGTTGTTCTGAAGATAAAATGAGAAAGTGCTTATAAAGAGCTTTGCAAACCATAAAGCTCTACTTTAATATTATTATTATCAAGTCCACCCTCCACATCCCACCAGCTGCACTCACAGGTTGCTTCCCCAAGCACACAAACACATGTACTTGGGACCCTCCTACAAAACAATGTCTTTATTCAAGATTCCCACAATGAGCAGGCCCATCAATTCGTGGGAAAGATCTTTGATCACATTAAAATAGTTAACATTATAAAAAGATACAGTTTGTAGCTAAAGAAACTATTGTTTCTGTACTTTACTCCATGTAAAGACTCTTGATTAATAAAGGGAAATTTCAATCAGAGGGACTTGATTATACTCAAAACAAAACAGCAGAAGGCCCTATTTTGATTGTCATCACAATGGTACAAAATGTAGGTATAAAGCCTGACACTGTAAAAAAAAATAGGAGACCAAGGGATGATTTATTTGTAAAATTTATGGAGAATGAAAAATTAAGACCAAATAAGAGACAGAGAACATTATGAAATGCAAAATGGATGATATTGATCATATGAAATTGAAAATTTTTTTCACAAATAAACCCAATGCAACCAAGATTAGGAGTGAAGCAGAAAACAGGGAAAGAATTTTTACAACTAGTGTCTATGAAAAAGGCCTCATTTCTAAAATTTTGAGAACTGAATGAAATTTGCAAGAATGCAGGTCATTCTGCAAATGATAAATAGGCAAAGGATATGAAGAGGAAGGAATTAAAGTTATCTATAGTCATTTGAAAAAATTCTCTAAATCACTATTGATTAGAGAGATGCAAATCAAAACAATTCTGAGTTACCACATCCCACCTATCAGATCCACTAACATGAAAAAAGCAGTAAGATGATAGATGTTGGAGAAGATGTGGGAGATTTGGAACACTAATTTATTGTTGGTGGGGCTGTAATCTGACCCAACTATTCTGGAGAGCAATTTGGAACTGTGCCCAAAAGGCAAAAAAAATCTGCATAGCTATTGACCCAGAAACATCATTTCTAGAACTGTATCCAAAAAAAGATGAGAAAAGTGGGAAAAAGTCCCATGTGTACAAAAATACTTATAGAATCTCTTTTTGTTGTGGCCAAGAATTGGAAATCAAGGGAATGCCCATCAATTGAGGAATGGCTAAACAAGTAGTGGTATATAAATATAATAGAATAGTATTGTGCTATAAGAAATTCTGAACACTTTTTTTCAGAAAAGTTTGGAAAGATTTAAACGAACTGATGCTGAGTGAAATGAGGAAAAGCAGGAGAATATTATACACGGTAACAGCCACAGGATGCCAAGATTGTTTCTGACAGACTGAGCCCTTCACAGCAATGCAAGGACCTGAAACATTCTCCAAGGATTCTATATGCAAAGTGTCATCCACATCCAGAAAAAGAATTATGAAATCAGAACTCAGAATTTAAACAAACTTTTCTGTTTTGTGATGTTTTGATTGACTTTGTTTTTCCTCATGGTTTCTCCCATTAATTTTTTTTTTTTAATATACAACATGACTAATGTGAAAATGCATTTAATAAGAATGTATGTACAGAACCCATAAAAAATTTTGTGCCATCTCGAGGATAGAGAAGGAAGAGAGGGAAAGAAAATATAAGATTTATGGAAGTGATTGTTGATAACTGAGCACAAGTAAATTTGTTTAAAAATAAGAAAAAAAGGATGAAAGCAGAGATCAAACAAAAGAAAACAAAAGACCGTGGAAAAAATAGAGCTAAAATAGTCTGATGTCATCTTCATTCAGACTCCATCTATTTGTTTGTTGCTTTGTTTCTGGAGGTAGATAGCATTTTTCATCTTGACTCCTTTCTTATTGTCTTGGATCATTGCACTGTTGGGAATAGCTAAGTATATCAAAGTTGATCATCGTATAATATGGCTGTTATTGTGTACAGTGTTCTTGTGCTTTTGCTCACTTCACTTTGCTTCAGTTCATGTAGGTCATTCCAGGTTTTTCTGAAATAACCAAGCCCATCATTTCTTACCACACAATGGTATTCCAAAACAATCATGTATGACATTTTGTTCAGCTATTTCCAATTCGTAGGCATCACCTCAATTTCCAGTTCTTTGCCACCACAAAAAGTGCTGCTAATATGCTTTTCTGCATATGGGATTTATTCC
>CM052673.1:3350856-3391024 GCA_028533205.1 Lagorchestes hirsutus
CAGTTTTCTGGCTGTTAATCTGTGATGTATGTATTATTTACTGTCAGACAGTTGGAAGCCCTGTCTCTCCCCTTGTATGTTGGGGCACAAGGTAAAGTTTTTACAATGGAGAGGAAGTGGGGGGACGTGAAAGGGAATGAGTGAACCTTGATTCCATCAGATTTGGATTAAGCAGGAAATAATATGCACACTCAAATGGGTATGAAAATATATCACATCCCAAAGCAGGGGGGAAAGGCATGAGAGAGGGGGAGATGATAGGAGGAAGGGCAAATTGGAGGGGGATAATCAGAAGAATCCTTGAGAAGGGAGGTGGTTAAAAGAGAGGATAGAATAAATGGGGGATGGGATAGGATGAAAGGATATTTTTCACAATATGTCTATGATGGAACGGTTTTGCATGATTGCACATTTATAATGTACATTGAATTACTTACCTTCTCAATGGGGGTGAGTGCAGAGGGATAAAGAGAGAGAATTTGGAACTCAAATTTTAAAAATGAATGTTAAAAATTGTTGTTACATGCAACTGGGAAATGAGATATATAGGCAAAGGGATATGTAAATCTATCTTGCCAATAGGAAAATAGAAGGGAAGGGGATAAAGAGCATGTGATGATATAAGGAAGGGCAGATTGGGGAAAGGGTAAACAGACTACACAGCATCTTGGGGTGGGGGAAAGGGAAAAATGAGGAGAAAAGTTGGAATTCAAAATCTTATGGAAGTGAATGTTGAAAACCAAAAGTAAATTAAATCAATCAATAAATGAAATTTAAACAACAGAACAGCTGCCTTGTGGAACAAGTCAGTAGAGGAGAGATGAAAATGACTTTGCAATCTGACAGCCTGGAATTTGAAGAAACGGGTGATTCTTTCTGTCTCTAAAGACAATTTTCTCCTCCTGTGCTTCAAGTGAGGAGAATATATCTGATCTTATTTATTCTACTCAAAGAAGCTGCAGTGCATGAAGTCTTAGTTCTTCCAGCAGCTGGCAGTAAATTCAGTCAGTATATGCCCACAATGGTTCCCCTTTACCTCTAGGATTTCTGTCCATTTCTTTTTTAATACTGGGTATCTCACTGGTAGATAAAGGAAAGCCAAAACAAGTAAATTTAGTGCTGTGAGTAAGCACCATTACTTGAAGATAGTGTGGAATTTAGGCTCAGCAAGTCGTAAATTTTAAAGTAAAGTGTCAACTTATATGATGCCTATTGGAAGACAATTGAAATCCAAGCCAAAATAGGTGTGGGTCCAGATTCTCCATCTGCTGATATTCCCATGCAAAATGACCTTGTAGCAAGCACAAAGTGATAGAGAAAGAAAAATAAGAACTCACAGAGAATTTTAATTTGAATCTTCACATTCAACACAAGATACAGTCATACACATATAATTTTTGACTGATGCTGGAAGACAAGGACAAACAGAAGAGAGAGGAGGGGAAATGCAACTGGGCTCTTCCATCCCTGGCAACCAACCTTGTGCTGAATTGGGGGAGTCCCTCAGCTACCTTACTACATATGCTACATTTGAATAACAGTATGATAGTTAATACCATTCTTTGCCAAAGACTGAGACCTAAATGACTATGGACTGACCCCATAATGGTGTTATACCTTCTTCAATACCAAATCCAAAGACTTTATGTCTGATCTGGAAACAGATGGAGATCATGACTACACTGACAAGCTTCCCTTCTCTCAATGGCCACCTTGTATTAATAAAGAGGAACAGAGAAGATGAGAAAATGTAGGGTTGGACGAGGCTGAGTGGTTAAGGCAAAGTATTCATGAGAAACTTGCCCTTGAATTAAAACGTGTTTGGAAAATTTTTATCATTCTGAAATCAAATCACACAGAAGATAGCAGATGATGATTCCCCATTTTTTCCTACTCCTTTCTCTCCAGACAGGATACCTTCAAGATGTAAACCACAAGGCTTTGCAGCTCACCTTTGCATTTTAGAAACCGTTTTACCTTTGTAGATTTCAAAATGTATTTCTAAGGAAATAAAATATGATAAGGTTAACGATACATTGCTTCACACAAAGGAGTCAACGGTTTTCAGAAATATAGTGAACAGCACCACACTTACTCCTCTGGGTTAGCACATCTGCAGCCATCAACACTGAACTGACAAAAATAATGGGGAAATTCAAGAGCTGTGAAATGGAAAATGAGAATTCTAGAGTTCACCAGCAGGAGACTTCATCCATCTTTAAGAAGGCAGCATTTAACTCCATCAAAGTGAAGAATAAGTGATACTTAGAGAGATATCATATTCCTGGCTCAATAAAAAGGAAGAAGAAATTCAGTTTTTACAAATTATTGGTGGACCTGAAAATGATGATGACAAAAAGAGCTAGAACAACGACTTTCAAGAAACTATCAAAGAAAACTCCCCTGAGGTTTTAGAACCAGAGGGTGAAATAGTCATTGAATGAATCCACCAATCACTTTTTAAAAGAGACCCCAAATTGAAAACATTAAGGAATATTTGAAGCCAAATTCCAGAATTAACAGGGCAAGGAGGAAGTACAGCAAGCAACCACAACGAAACAATTTAAACATCATGGAACCAAATTTAGTACTATGCAGGACCTTTCAGCTTCTATATTAAAAGATCAGAGGGCAGGGGAAATGATATTTCATAAAACAAAGGAACTTGGATTACAATGAAACATCAACCAGTCAGTGAAATTGAGCATAATCATTCAGGGAAGGAAATGGACATTTTATGAAATAAGGGACTTCCAAACCTTCCTGATGAAAAACCAGAGCTTAACAGGAAATTTTATTTTCAAAAGCAAGACTTAGGAGTGGTATATAAAGGTAAACATGAAAAGAAAAAAACCCAACATGATATTCAATAAGGGAACATTGTTTACATCCCAAAAAGGAAGATGAAATTTAGAAGGGATATACATAGACAAAGGGCTCCCTTTTAACCAGCAATACCACTTCTATGTCTGTATCACAAAGACATCATAAAAATAGGAAAAGGACCCACATGTACAAAAATATTTAAAGAAGTTTTCTGTGGTGTCAAAGAATTGGAAAGTGAAGGGATGCCTTTCATGGTTGAACAAGTTGTGGTATATGGATGTAATGGAATAGGATTGTTCTATAAGGAATGATGAGCAGGTGAACTTCAGAAAAACATGGAAAGACTTGCACGAACTGGTACAAAGTGAAGTAACCAGTACCAGGAGAACATTGTTCACAGAAACAACCACATTGTGCAGTGACTGATCTTGATACACTTATCTCTTCACAGCAATGCAATAACCTAAGACAACTCTAAAAGACAAATGAGGGAAAATGTTGTTCACATCCAGAGAAAACTGTGGAGTTTAAATGCAGAATGAAGCTAATAATTTCCTCTCTCTCTATTTTCTCTTTCTTCTTTCCCATGATTTCTCTTATTCATTCTAATTGTTCTAATACATATTACATGGTATCTTGGGGTGGTGAGAGGGGAGAGAGGTGGAGAAAATTTGGAAGTCATAATATAATGGATGTGAATATTGAAAATTAAAAATAATTTTTAAAAGAACATAGGTTCCTTAAAAAATACTATTTGTTGGATGGGATGACTTTAATAGAGGAGGAGGGGAAGAGGGAGAGAGTCTTGGGATACTATGGGATTCATGGGAAACAGAAAACGTCAAGAAAACTTATTTTTAAATGAGAAGAGAAACAAGTATAAAAAAATTAAAACAATGTCGATACTGGATGAGTTTTCCATTCATCCTGTGGACTACTGGATTTCTTTCAGTAATATTTTACTGAATCTACTTAAGATGAGCTGATATTCTCATCTCTTGTTCAATTACAAAAGGCAGTCTTTGTTTTCCCCCACAAAAAACAATAAATGTAAAAGAGTAGCAAGTTGGAGATTTGTCCTCAAATGGATTCTATCTGAACTGCATCATGAAGGAAGACAACAAGGTAACAATTAAAATAACAGTAACATAAGAAAATAAAAGTAACAAAATAAGATCAATATTAATAGCACTCTCCAAATTGAACTTATTTTCCATATCAAGGTGGGAAGATGGAGAAAGCTAGGAATGACAAAGACAAGGTGAGTTAATGAAGGTAATACATGGGGTGAGAAATTTGTGTGACTGAAGATAGCTCTGGTGGCTGTGAATATTTCCCAGGAAGCCAGAAATGGTGGTTCTCAGGTTGTGGAGATGCCACTGTTTCAGTTAGTAACCTGAGTCACTGGGATCCAACTGTTCCTCTGAATCTCGGAAACTGAAGGTGTTCCTCAACTTTGTAGGATGACCATACAAGCCATTATGATCATCAGCATATCAGGGAGGATGATAGAGTTTTGATCTCTTCTTTGCGTTCTGACACCAAAAAGTGACAATGTGCTTTGGAACAAAACAAAGAGCCAACCCATTGTCTCCAGCTGGAAAAGCTTCAGTGCAGATGGTTCTGATGTCCCAAGTTGGCAAACCATGTAGGCATAAGAAAGAGGCTGAAGACATGGGCACTCTCATAATACACTAACACTACTTAGTTTTCCTTTTTGTGCAAAAAGTATTGAGATTTATTCCTTTTTTGAATAATACATATTTTTTCCCAGTTATATGAAAAATCATTTTTAATATTCATTTTTTAAATGCTGAGGTCTAAATTCTCCATTTTTCTTTTTCTTCCCCACTCCCTGAGATGACAATCAATTTGATATAGTTTACATATGTGAAATTATGCCAAATATTTGTCAATATTAATCATGTTCTGAAAGAAAACACTGACCAAGCAAAACAAAATAAAAGACTGTAAAAGAATAAAGTGAAAATTGCATATTTTATTTGCATTCAGACTCCATTAATTTTTTTTCTCCAGAGGTAGACAGCATTTTTTAACATGAGTCCTCGAAAATTCTCTTGGATCACTGAACTGCTGGGAATAATTAAGTCATTCACAGTTCATCATTGTGTGATATTACTATTATTGCCTACAATATTTTTCTGGTTCTGCTCAGTTCACTTTGTATCAGCTCATGTCAGTCTTTCCTGTTTTTTTCTGAAATACTCCTCCTCATTATTTCTTATACTGAAGTAGTTTTCCATTAAAATCATATACGACAGATTGCTCAGCTATTCCCCAATTGATGTGCATCTCCTCAATTTCCAATTCTCTCTCAACACAAAAAGAATTGCTGTAAATAGTGTTGTGCGTATAGGATCTTTACCTTTTTTGACCTCTCTGAGCTACAGCTGTAGTAGTGGTATTGCTGTGTCAAAGGGTATGCACAGTTTTATATTCTTTTTACCACAGTTCCAAATAAATGTCTGGAATGGTCAAATCAGTTCACAGCTTCCCTAACACTGCACTAGTGTCCCAATTTTCCCACACTCTTTTCAATATTTATCATTTTTCTTTTCTATCATATTAGACAATCTGATAGGTGTGAGGAGTGATGTCTTTTGATTTGCACATAAATTGGATTTAAGAGAGGCAGAGTTGCATGAAGTTGTCAACCTCACTCTCTCCTCCAAAATCATCACAATCCAGTGTCAGGACAGAATCAAGACAGCCGGAGACGGCTCAGGATGCATTGGATGACCTTGGCGTCTTCGGTGTCTAACCAAGCTCTAAGCACTCCACTTCATCTGCTTCAGCTGCCTTCATGGCCATTGGAACAAATTGTTCTTATCTGACCATTCGACCAGCAAAAGTCTTCATATACTTAGTTAGACACTCCCCTAACTCACTAATGGGTCTAATACCTTGTGATTACCCTAAAACTGGTTTAGCTCATCTACCTTAAGAGCTTACCAGGGTATGGCCTTTGTGCATGCAATAGCACCTTGGAGCCACAGGTAAGAGTGGGATGGAACAGGTGGACACCAAAGGTGGAAAGATCCCTCACGAGGGCTTGGCAGCCATCACACAAAAGCTACTGGTCCTTCCTGAATACACCCTCCTCCCAACAACTCCAGGAGAAATGCCAGAAGCAGAACAGAGGTGTACATACAACGTTTGTAGATCTAACCAAGACCTTTGACACTGTTAGTCATGAGGGCTTATGGAAAATTATGTCAAAATTTGGTTTCCTAGAGATGCTCATCAGTATCACACTTCAATTTCATGATGGCATGGCAACCCAGGCTGGGGACAGTGGACCTTGTTCTGGTGCCTTCCCAGTCACCACTGGAGTGGAACAGGGCTGTGTGCTTGCTCCCATGCTTTTTAACATGATGTGTTCAGCCACGTCATCAAGTGCTTTCAGTGAGGATTAACACGACATCAAGTTCAGCTACCATCCCGATGGTAAGATCTTCAATTTAAAAAGGATACAAGCCAAGACCAAAGTGAAGAGTATTAGTGCATGATTTTGTGTTTGCAGATGATTGTGCACTCAGTGTAGCCACTGAAGCTGGCATGCAAAAAAGTATGGATCAATTCATTTCTGTCTATATTAATTTGGCCTAATAATCAACACCCAGAAAACACGGTGCTCTGTCAGCCACCATCACACCATCCATACATGGAAACATCAGTTACAACCAATGTAGAGGTTCCGAATGCTGTGGATAAGTTCACTTACCTTGGTAGTGTACTTTCCAAGGATGTACAAACTGACAATGAAGTTGACAAATGCATTGCCAGAGCTAACTCAGTTTTTGGGAGGCTCTGAAGAAAAGTTTGGGAGAGAAGGAGTATTAGAATGACTACCAAACTGAAGATCTACAGAGCCAATCTCATTGTTGTATGCCTGTGAAACATGAACAGTCTACCAGCACCATGCCAGGAAACTGAATCGCTTCCATTTGAACTGTCTTAGGAAGATTCTGAAGATGACTTGGAAGAATAAAGTGCCAGAAACTGAGGTCCTTGCTTGAACTAAACTGGCCAAGCATTCAAACTGTGCTTCCAAAAGCACAATTATTATGGCTTGGCCACGTTGTTCAAACACAAAATGTGTACTTGCCAAAAAGGCTATTTTATGGAACTCCCACAGGGCTAGCAATCATACTGTGGTCAGAAGAAGTGATACAAGGACACCCTCAAGGTCTCTCCCCAGAACTTTGGATCTGATTGTGCAACATGGGAGAGACTGTCATAGGACTGCTCAGCAAGGCATGCCCACATCAGAAAAGGTGCTGTACACTATGAGAAAAGCAAAATTGAAACAGGAGAAAGGAAAAATAGGATGCAGAATTTTGTAGTAACCTTCCCAAATGTTCACAGAGACTACCTGTGCTAAATCTGTGATAGAGCATTCTGAGCTTGTATTGTTCTGATCAGCCACAGTCAGAAACACTGAAACTTCATTTATCAAGGTGATGTCATTTTGGACCTCTTCAAGAACGAAGGGCAGCAACCAGGTGTGAGGAGTACCTCAGATTTATTTCAATTTGCATTTCTCTAATCAACAGTTTTTTAAAGAATTTTTATATGATAATTGATAGCTTTGATTTCTTTTTCTGAAAAATGTTTGTGCATATCGCTTAACCATTGATGACGTAGGGAATGCCTTGTATTTTTACATATTTTACCCAGTCCTCTATATGTTTGAGAAATAGGGTCTACGTCAGAAATATTTGTTGCAAAAGAAAATTTCCTAGCTTTCTGCTTTCCTTCTATCCTTGGTTGCATTGATTTTGTTTATACAAAAATATTTTAATTTAATATAATGAAAATGGTTGGTTTTACATCACAATATTTTCTTGTAAATATTTCTGATGTGGGTATATTTTTTAAGGGTCAAGTAACTTTCCTCGTCATTATTCCTTGGAATGATTGAGCCTTCAACTAAATCAGTGCAGTGGAGCCATACATCATGCAGGATATTTAATTTATTTATTAAATTAATTATTTATTGATTGATTGTTTATTATTTATTAATTGATAAGGAGGATTTCGTGGAATTTTAAGCAGCCAGGACGCCTAAGGTAAAGATAAAGTGTTGGCTATGCCAAGCAAGTCAAACCACTGCTGCTGCACTGATCACCATCTCCTCATAGACACTAAAGGAGACAGTAGAAAACCTGAACACAGGAACTAGGGGAATAGCAGTGTTTCATGAAACATCATATCAACTGACAGACAAAACTACACAATTCTCCTTAAGGAGAGAGATCACTTTAGACAAATGACTCACTTACCTCAGTAACAGCAGCAACATCTGCTTACCAGCTGCCACAAAAATGCTGACAATCACAAGCGAACAAACAGTAGCAGCATCCCTCAAACAAAGGATACTCTTCCTAAGTCAGTCATCACAGCCATCATTCATGGGGCTAACTCTTGGGAAAGAGGGTCAGCCATCCTCAGCAACTGTCAAGCAGCTGCTACCCACAGTTCACATAACACAACCTGGAAGAAAGTACTAAGTGCACCACCATTTGGAAAGAAAAGAACATGTGCCAAGCAGGTCAAACAACTAGAATCAATTTGACTTCTCACTTCTCTAGGGTCATAAGAAAAATAGTGCTGAATTTTGAACTCTAAAGCTAAAAGAATAGCAATGCTCCCGGCAAATGATCCATAGTCATAAAGTTCAGATACAATCTTGTGGCGATGCAGCTTGGCAACTACTCCCGCAGGTACTGCAGTCACAACTGAGGAAGGCACAGAAAAGTGCCTCTGGTCCCCAAAGGCTTCAGCTCTCTGAAGTGATTCCGACCACAAAGCAATATTATTTTAGCAGTACAAATGAAGGTAAAGAAGATTCATGACCCTCTGATTTGCTGCTACATCTTCAAGATTATGGGATCTTTCCATCTGACCTAAAGTTGAAATCCCACAGAAGAAGGGGAGCTCCTTGAGAACAGGGACTGGCTTTATTTTCCAGTTGGATCCCCAGTGTTCAACAGGGTACTATCACAGTAAGCATTAAACAATGAATTTGATGTCCATTCATTCCTTAAGTGTATTAGCAGATCCCTATGGTAGAGGTGGGAAAGGTAAAGATTTTTTCGTCAGTCTGTCCAACAAGATTCTCCTTGTTTACTCAGACGTACTGAGTCACCTTGAAGGTGTTCCTCACTTTTAAAGACTGATAGGACCATTACTTGGAGAAGTTTCCTCTCTGTATGTGTTGATGACATCATACCCTTTGGGAAAACTCAGAAAGAACATGAGGAAAGATGTTGTAAGTGTAAGATCAGCCAGAAAAAAAATGGATAATTACTTTCAATGGATAATCCATAGAGCTGTACTCATACTTTTATGCATTTGGCAACACAATATCACAAGGAGGTGTGAGCATGTGCCCAGTGTGGACAGAAATGACCCCGACTTCACTACATACAAACACCCTTTGAGGTCTCAGGACTTTGGTCCAATTTCTTAACAGATTAAAAGGTGTGGTGCAGTCAGCAAACCACTAGGTGTCCTCACTTGGACATATGTAACTGAAGACTAATGAAGCAGAAGAAGTCAAATTGGAGAGTCAGAGAAAAGCCAGTTCTCAGGACTTGGTCCCCTCCACACATAGGCACCAAGGCTCTCCTCTGCTGAGCTAATCCATCCTTTTGTCCTGTGAACAAAAACTGGCTTGGAGATCTGGTGAGCAGCAAGCAAGGGTCTCATTCTGCCTGGGCTCCTCTGAAGTTGGCTAAGGTGTGGTAGATTGAGGACCTACAGTCAGAAGGTGGCACTGTGGGACTGGTTTGAGACACGTAGTAATGAGATGGGGAACCTGGAGGTTTGAGGGGGCATCAGCCCAGCTGGCTGTGTGTGTGTGGCTGCTCTAAATCTTAAAATCACTCATGAATGTCATGTCTGCTGGGCTGGGACAAGAAATCCCAACACCCCATGCTCTCTCTGTGAAAGACATGCCCTGCTCATGGACCTGTGACCCCAGAGGTGTGACATAGGGGTGGTTAAATGAAGTTTGCCTAAGGCAGAGATTTGAATTCAGCCCCTCCCACCCAAAACCCAACCCAGGCTTCAGGAAGAGGATAAGAGGGACTTGGAAGAGGCCAGGCCTAGCTGTGTGCTCTTTGGGGAGCAGAGATCTTAGGGCCCTCTGCACCATGGCCTGGCTTCCTGTCTGTCTCTTACTGCTCACTGTGTGCTCAGGTAAGGCCTGCCCTCAGAAACCCCCTTGTTCTCCTCCCTCATTCCTGCCCTTGGCCTCTCTCCTGAGAATCTCCAAGCAACTTCTCCCTTTCTCCTTATTCTAGGATATTAATGTCTGTCTGTATTTCTAGGTTCCTTCTCCCAGGCTGTGCTGACTCAGTCATCCTCCATGTCTGCATCCTTGGGAGCCACAGCCAAACTCACCTGCACCCTCAGCAGTCAGTACAGAAGCAACTATATATCTTGGATCCAGCAGAGCCCAGGAAAGGCCCCTCGGTATCTCATGTATATCAGCAGCAGTGGAGGTGTAGGCAAAGGTGAGGGGATCCCTGATCGCTTCTCTGGCTCCGGCTCTGGCACTGACAGATACTTGACCATCAGCAACCTCCAGCCCGAGGATGAAGCCGATTACTACTGTGGCACATATTATGGCTCTGGTAATAACTATCACACAGTGATACATTCAGTGAAGAAGTGAAACAAAAACCACCTCTGCCAACCCACACCCAGCTGCACACCTGACCCCAGGCTTCTGACACTCTCTGATATGTCAGGGCTGTGTCAAGTCTTTCTGGTTTTTCCCTTCTCTGTCTTTATTTCCCTGAATCTGTCTTTGGGTCTCTCTATCTGTTTCAGTAGACAACATTACATGATGTCCTTGAGTTCACACTTAGAGTAAGTGATTGGAGGGGACCTGGAACCCAGACCTATTCATCTCAAGATCACTATTTTCCCCCATGTCCCACATGTGGACTCTGAGGTGACTGAGCCCAGGAGGGCTTTAGCTGAGCCTTGGTATAGACATGAAATTCAGTAGACTTGAAATACACACACCTCTTATTCCTAGAGAACTCAGCAGGTACCACATGCAGATAGCTGCCCTGAGTGAATCAACGCTGGCAAATGAAGATCAGCTTACTGACGTCCAAGTTAGATACACATCTTTCTGTGTGCCCACAGGGATGGGGAGAGCCCTGAGCTGGGCATGGGTGTTTGAATCAAAATGAATCTACTCAACAAGCTTGTGTGCCTCTCCGAAGGACTGAATCAGGGTCAGCTTATGACAATGAGATTTGCAGAAAAGCACTGAGCCACAGTCATCAGCGTCTATGTTCCCACCATGCTAAACCTTGATGATATCAAGAAACAATTTATGAAAACTGCAGACCCGGATCATGAAAAAGAATGAGCTTGTAACTGGGTGACTTTAACACCAGTGTAAGCCCAGACTGACAGACATAGTAGAGATTCCTTATTGGAAGGGAGTCAACAAAAGAAATAGCAAGAGGCACTAACTACTGAAGACTGTTCATCTCATGACCTTCTCATCACCAACACTCGCTTCTGTTTACATAAATACTCGAAAAATTCATGGATTAATCCTCACAGAAAATATTGGCATTGAATGGACTATATCACTGTAAGGAGAAATCATAGGATGGGACAGAGATGAAGGTGAAGTGCGGGACAGAGTGCTGGACTAATGAGGGACTTATCCTCTCCAAGGTGAACATTTGCATTCAACAAAAGCAGCAACTTCAAGAATGAAAAAAGCTACCAGAAGACATATTGTCTACAAATTGGAGAGCTTCTCTGTGCCCAAATACTTAGCCCCTGATTTGTAGGTAAAATTGAGTCAATGCACTGTTGGTAAGAGTGAAGCAGAAAAGGAGTGGGAATCTCTCAGAGATTTGATGTATAGCACATTTGTACATCTGTGTCAGAACACTCTCAAACATGAGGATTGGTTTGATAAAAATGATGGAGAAACTTAAAAGCTGCTAAATGGAAAAAATGAGAACTCTACAAGGTCTAGCAGCAGCACAGCCAATCCATCTCTAAAAGGCAGCATTTAAATCTACAGAGATGATATTAACAATCCAAGCATTTTAACAATGTCCTAAAGGCCATGGACCAAAGACCTGTGGCTCATCCCAATGACAGAGTGTTGATGCTTTCACACTGATCAGCGATAAGGGCATGATCCTGAAGAGAAGGACTTCCATGGTTCTCTCAACAGACCTTCATCAACCAATGCTGAAGCCATTGACCATTTTCATCAGGTTGAAGTCAATCCCTCTCTACTGAACTTCCACCTGAAGAAGAAGTCTTGAATGTCATTAATTTCTTCTTGTGTGGCAAAATGCCTGCTGCTGAATCTATTCTAGCTGAGGTTTACAAGACAGGGGGTTCACAGCTCATACAAAAGATGACTGCGATGTTCTGGATTATATAGCAAGAGGTTATCCCCAGGAGTTCAAGCATGTCTCCACTGTCCTCTATTAAGGAAAAGGCAACAACGTGTCCTGTGACTCACAGAAAGGTTTTATTCTCATAGTCACTGCTGGCAAGATTCTTGCTAGAGGCCTTCTTAACTGACTGATTCTTCACCTGGAAGATGGCTGTCTTCCTCAGAGCTAGTTGGGCTTCAGAAAGGATGAAAAAGACAAGTTGATTGCTGCCCAACAACTGCAGGAGAAATGCTGGGTTCAAAACAGTGGCCTGTAAACAATGTTCATCGATCTCACAAAGGCCTTTGAGACTACCAGTCACAATAACTTCTGAAAGAAATTTGGTGGCTCAGAGAAGTATCCTATGACAATTTCACAAAGCCATGCTTGTACACGTTCTGGAAAATGAACAATTCTCTCAAACCTTCCCAGTCGCCAAGCAGGGTGATGTGATTTCTCCCATAATTTTTAGCATGATGTTTTTAGCAATGTGGTCAGATACCTTCAACAAGGACCAAAACAGCATGAAGGTCAATTACAATGTTTAAAGGAAATTTAACTTGAAAGTACAAGGATTCAAGGCAAGATTAAAGTGGAGGAAGAGTTCATGTTTGATTTGTTCACAAATGGTTGTGCAGACTCTCAAGCTGAGATGCAACAAAGTATGGGACAATTCTGTCATTTGTGTTAATGTTGGCTTAACAATTAACATGGAGAAAACAGAGGTCCTCTAGCAGGTAGCATTACACCACCCATACATGGAACCAATGAACTCCAGCAAATGGAGAAATTTTAAATGCTGCAGAGAAGTTCACATACCTTGGCAGTATACCTTCCAGGAATGTCCACATGGATGAGAAAGTTGACTCATAAGGGAATAACCAACTCTCATACTCATCGTGGAAAGCAAGAAATAACAAACACAAAGAAATAAAAGGTGAACTCCTATTCCAAAAGAAATTTCTTAGCCTCCAACAGGGAAGGTCTGAGTTTCCTCCTTATCCTGCACATCCCTCCACACACACCCAAAAGGAGGAATAATAAGAACACAAGATTCTCTTTGGGTGAGGACATCATGCAAATGCTGATAAGCTCTGAATTTTGAGCCAGGATAAAGGTTTCACCTTCACCACTTTGTCAGAGAAGGGAACCAGTAACAGAATTTGGACACAGGCTCCAATTAGGAGGGAGACTTGGCCATTACACCTCCTCTGGTCATTGACAGAGGAGGTTCCCCAAGGTCATACACAAAAGTTGCATATTTGCCTTTTCACCCCCTTACATTCTATAAGGGGTTGTGGCTACAGACAATGATCACCCTATATGGTGCAGTTAGGGTCAGTGCATAAGGAAGTGAACCACACATGGGAGGAAAGAAGAAAAAGAAACCTGAGACTAATGTTCTCACACTTAGTTGAGAGATTGTTCAACGACCTCTAATGAATGCCCAAAGAAGTGCTGCCCAGGCATCTATCAGGAGAGCAGGGTAAGCCCTCATTCCACTTATTAACATGAAGATTCTCTCCCCTCTTAATGCCCTACTTGAAGCAGGTATTGCTTGAATGTTGTCTTGTATTCCTGAAGCCAAGTCCTGTGCCTGGATCAGAGAGGAGGACTATATAGATGTTTCATTGATTCTTTGATTGGCTGAACAGCCAGGACAATGTGACTTCTGAGAGTGTGCGAGGAAGGACAAAGGATGCCTGGGACCCCAGGCAGAAGGACCCCTCCTCCTCTATGTGGTGCTGAGAGATGACAAGCCAGAGAGGAAAAGGGATAAAGTCCTAGAATAAGGAACCCGGGGTTTCCAATAACCTCTGCACTTTATCAGGCTGTGACCAGAAGGGAGAGGCTGGGCTCTGTGAAGGTTTGTTTTATGCTTCACAGAAGGGGAACCTGTGCCAAGTGAAAAGCTAAGATTTCTGATTATGGACCACAGGCATGAATGCCTCTCTGCTGCCCGAGTATTGTGAATGCAAGGCCTCAGGTCAGAAGAATGGGCCATGGACCAGGGCTGCTCTAGGTGTGGTATCTGGATGCAGCCCCTATCTGGGGCCTCCTTCTGATTGTGGATGAAAGATTTTGATAAAGGCAATGAGACAGCAAGAAGCCAAAAGTAAATGGAACAAAATGATTGAGGAAGATGTTCCCAGTCCACCCGTTCATGGAAGTGGGAGGGCCACAGGTGTCACTCATTACCCATGGGCTCAGATATTCTCAAGGTATTGATCAGTTGTGCTGACTTCTTTTTTCCTTTCTAAATCAGCACCTTGTGGGGTGGAGCCAAGATGGATGAATAAAGGTAGGGACTGCCCTGAGATCTCTCCAAAAATATTTCAAATACCTTTTAAAATAACTCTAAACTATTTCTAGAGTGGCAAAACCCACAAAAATAAAACAAAGTGAAACAAATTTACAATCTCCATGGTCAAGAGAAAAGGTTTCTGGGTCCTCTGATAGACAGGAGTACAGCCCAGAGCAGGCCATGCCACCAGAGACCCAGTCCCAGCAAAGCTAGAGGAGGCCTCAGGGAACTGAATCACTGGCAGCATTGGTGGTTTTCAGACTTTTCAGCACATAATCCCTAACGACAATTTACAAGGTCCACAGGAGGAGTCTGTTGGTCCTGGATAAGAAAGGAATGCAGTACACCACAAGTTGTGCCAGTCCAGCACCAGTCCCAAAAAACCAGAAGCAGGCCTTGGGAGTGGTTGAATCAGCAGCAGCAGCAGCAGCAGCAGCAGCAGCAGCAGCAGCAGCAGCAGCAGCAGCAGCAGCTTATGGAGACCTGACTCCACAGGCTGAATGTTTGAAAGTCACCTATTTTGGCTTCTTGGAGCCAACATGGCAGACTATGCAGTAAGTTCTTCCCGCCCTCACTTATTGACCTTGAAAAGCCCAGAAAATACTGTCCCAGGAAAGTCCTGAATCATTGGACAAAGTGGTAAGACTAATTATAGCAATCTTTTAGCTCTTGAGGCTGGGGGGATCATCAGGAAAGATCCCATTTCCTATGGCTGAAGGGGATGAGTACAGGACCAGACTCATCCAGTCAAGCCAGTAGAAAGCTCCACCTCAGCAAACCGGTGAGAAATGCTGAGCCCCAAGATGGAGAAGCAGACATACTGCAGCAGGAACCTACTCTGGAAAACATAGCCACAACAACAAAAATAGCAATGATCATAATACACCTTTGATTTACCACATCCAGTCCAACATTCTGTCCTTTCAGTCACTGATAAGAAAAAAATGCATACAAACTTCAAAATATTGATATCCATATTCTCTGTGATAGCTAAGCATTGGAACCCTGAAACCTTCGCACAGCCAGGAGAACTGGCAGATGTCAGCACATTGAACCACCATGAGCACTGGAAAATAGAACTCCCCCAACAGCCAAACCTAGGACTGCACTCTCTGACACTTCTTGTACTTGGGGCTAGGGGTCTGGTTACTGACTTTGTGTGCTGTATTCTGGAATGTTGCAGCTTCTACATTTAAAGATCAGAGAACAGGGAATATGATAATTCATAATTCAAAAGAACTTGGATTACAACCAAAGATCAACTAGTCCGTGAAATTGTACATAATCTATCAGAGGGGGAGACTGACTTTCAATGAAATAGGAGACTTCCAGATCTTTGTAATGAAAAGGCCAGAGTTCAACAGAAAATCTATTTTTCAAATACAAGACACAAGAGAGACATAAATAGGTAAACAAGGGGGAGAAACATCTATTTAGTAAGGGCAAACTGTTTCCATCCCTATGTGGGAAGATTATACTGTAAACTATTGAGAAATATATCTTTATTAAAATATTTAAAAGGGATATAAATAGACAGAATGTATGGGTTTAAGTTGACTTTCATTTGATGATATAAAACTGAATTAAGTGGTAAAAAAGGAATTATAATGAGAAAAGAGGAAAGGGGGAGGCTGAAAAGGGATAATTACATCACATGAAGAAGAAGGGATAATTTTATCACATGAAGAAGAAAAAATATCATATTACATTACAGGGAAAGAGGATGGCTTTCCAGAGTCTCCTCTGGACAAAGAGAACACTTCAAATCAATAACCTCAAAGTAAAATGGCACTTCAGAATATTAATTTTTTGGAGTCAGAAGATACCACAACCCTTACAACCAGTGCCTCTTTAGAAAAATAACAGAAGATGTGGGCCTTCCTACAAATCTTTCATAATCAAACTCCCCTTAATGAGCAGGCCAATTAATGGGTGGGAAAGATCTTCCCATTAAGAAGCAAAATTTTATTAATAATAAGGAAAAATCCATTATGAATACATAAATGAAGTAGTTTTATTACTAAACATATGCATCAAGTGATATAGCATCCAGATTCTTAGATAAGAAGTTGAGGGAGTTACAAGAAGAAATAAACAGCACACCTGTACTAATGGGGTCCTCAACTTCCCCCAATCAGAAGAGGATAAATCGATCCACAAAGTAAACAAGAAAGAAGTTAAGGAGGCGAATGGAATTTTAGAAAATTGAGATGTGGTAGACCTCTGGAGAAAACTGAATGGAGATACAATGGACTAGGCTTTTTTCTCAGCAGTACGTGGCATCTACACAAAAATTAACCATATACTAGGACATAAAATCCTCACAATCCAATGCAGAAAGGAAGAAATATTGAATGCATTATTTGCAGATCATGATGCAATAAAAACTATATTAACTGAAGTTTAAGATTAAGAATTGAAAACTAAATAATCTATTCCTAAAGAATGAGTCAGTCAAACAACAAATCTCAGAAACAATAACTTCATCCAAGATAATGATAATAATAAGACAGCATACCAAAACTTATTGGATGAAGGAAAAAAGTGGTTCTTAGGGGAAGATTTTTATTTCTGCGACTTCCCCTGACAGAATGTGCAGATGGAAACAATTTGTCCCAATGGCCACGAAGGCTGCTGAAGCATGTGCTGTGGAGCACTTAGAACCTGAGTAGACTGTGAAGATGCCAAAGTCATTGAATGCAACACCAGAGACCACAAGTTCCTTGCCATTGAACTTTGATGATTCTGGAAGAATGAAGGCGATGACTTCTTGCAACTGTGCCTTACTTAAATTTAATGTATGCACAAGTCAAAAGACATCATCCTCTAATGTTAACATTTTTACCTACCTCAAAGTCCTGTGGTGGCAGACAAGGGACAATGAAGTGGGTACAGATACACTAGGTTCTGTAGTCATATCCTTGTAAACAAGTGGCCGAGGCAATACAGTCATACTCTCCCCAGTGAAAAGCAGAATTGGGATTCAACAGACACCTGGGTGTCTGAGCAATCATTTTGCAGGACTATACTGCTCATTTCCTGATGTAAGAAAGGGGTGAGAAAAGGTGCCATACTACTTGCCTGTTTCACATAAGTTAACTCTGGGTTGCTCACCATAGTATCTTGGGTTTCTACCTTGTGGTTGGAACACATACACGCACACAAACACCCCACACTACAAAAACTTTTGCCAAGATGGTTCCACTCACCATTGGACCATACAATGTGCACAGGCTTATGGACAATATGAAATACTGTAGACCTTAAAGAGAAACAGCTGTTGTTGCTAGAGAATTCAGTAGGTTTCATATCCAAATAGCATCCTTGAGTGAAGCAAAGCTGGCAAATAAAGAGCAGCTTACCAATGTCACGGTTGAATATCTGTCTTTCTGACTGCAAACAGTGATGAGGAGATCCTTGAAGCTGGCATAGGTTTGGGATGAAAAATGATTTAGTCAACAAACTTGCATTTCTGTCAAAATGAACGAATCAGGATGAGCTTATGAAAGTGAGATTTCCACTTGCAGGAAAGCAGCAAGCCACCCTCAGCAGGGTACATGCACACACTGTGATGAACCTTCTGACATCAAAGAAAAATGTTATGAAAATCTGGAAGCCCGCATACCCAAAGAGAACAAGCCACTAACTCTGGGTAACTAACTGAATAGGAAAAGATAATGAGACATAGCAGGGAGTCTTTGGTAGGAGCAGAGCAAGAAAAGGCAACAACAAGTCTTCCTACTGTAGACTTGTACATTCCAGGACATTCTCATCACCAACACCATTAAAATAAATGCACTAAAACTTCATGGATTAATGCTCTCAACAATTCTGGCATTGAATAGACTATGTCATAGTAAGGAGAAGTGATAGGAGGGGACAGTGATCAAGGCAATGTGTTTGCACAGAGTGCTGGACTAAATATAGACATCTTCTACCAGGTAGACATTTGCATTGAACAAAAGCAGTGGTCCCAAGGCAAGATGACTAGCCAAAGACTGAATGTCAGCAGATCAGAGTGCTTCTCCAAGCATGAAGAGTTCAGGTCTAACTTGGAGAGAAAAAGGAAACAACACACTGTTGACAAGAGTGGAATAGAAAAAGAGTGAGCAGCTTTCAGAGATTTGGTGGACAGTACTACATTTATTCCTCTACATCAGCACACTTGCAATCAAAATTGAGTTCATAAAAATGAGGAGGAAATTCAGAAGCCACTTAATGGAAAATGAGAATTGTACAGGTTTTACCAGGAGACCATTTCATCCTGGGTCAGTAAAGGGAGATGAAATTCAGTTGTGTATTGCTAGTAACTAGCCACAGTCATTTTTTCATGTCCAGAGGTTATTTGTGGGCCAAGGACATGTGGTGCATCTCATCTACTCAGTGCTGATAGAGCCACAAGCATCAGTGATAAAGAAATGATGAGATGGGCTGAACCCTTCTGAAGGTCTCTTAAGGACATCAACAACCAATATTGATATCATTCACTGTATGCCTCAGGTAGAAGTCAGTTGCTATCTAGCCAAGCATCCAACTAGAGAAGCAGCTTTCAATGTCATTATGCTACTCTTATATGGCAAAGCAGCTGGTACTGATTCTATTCTAGCGGAGATTTGCAAATCAGGCATTCTACTCCTCATAAAAGTACTGACTGAAATTTTCTGGGTAATATGGCAAAAGGAAACTGACCCTTAGAAATTCAAAGATCCCTCCATTGTCCACCTTTAGAACCAAAAAAAAAGAAAAATAAAAAAAGGAAATAGATTATTCTGTGACTATCATAAGAGGATATCTCCCTCTTAGTCATTGCTGGCAAGATAGTTGCCAGAGTCCTTCTTAATATGCTAATCCTTCATTTGGAAGATGGTCATGTACTCAAGGGACAGTGCGGCTTCAGAAAGTACTGAGGAACAGTTGATAAACTGCTTGCTTCATGACAATTCTAATAGACTTGTGAAGAGCAGCTCTGATGTCTGAACACAAAATTCATGAATGTGAGCAAGTTCTGTGATGCTGACATTTGTGAGAAATTGCTGAGAGAAATTTATTAGTATTGTAAATCAGTTCTGCAGAGGCATTCTTAATCTGGTTTCTGGATAATGAACAATTTTCCCTCTCCTCAGTCACCAAAGGAGCAAAGGAGTGATGTGTGCTTGCTCCAATCCTTTTTACCATGGTGTTTTCAGCAACATTGTTGGATACATTCAAATAAGGTGAAAATAGCTTCAAGGTCAGTTACTGCTGATTCACGGAGTGTAAATTCTTTGGTGACAAATAACTGAATTTGAGAATGCTACAAGTCCAGATTAAAGTGGAGGGAGAGTTAGTACATGACTTTTTGTTCAGAGATAATAGCACACTCAATGAAGTCCCAGAGTCCGAGATGCAAGAGTATGGGTGGATTGCCTAGTCCTTGGGTGAATTTTGATCTGATAAAAGAGGTTCTCCACTACCAGCATTTTATCCATGTATGGAACCATCAGTTCCAACAAATGGAGAAATTTTAAATGCTGTGGATAAGTTCAGTTACCTTGGTAGTATACTTTCCAGGAATGTCCACATAAATGACGAAATTGACTGAAAAAGGAACAACCAACCTTAAAACTCATCATGGAAAACAAGAAATAAAAAAACACAAAGAAAAAGCTGACCTCCTCCTTCACAGGCTATTTGTTGAACTCTGATAGTGAAGGTATGCTTTTCCTCCATATCCTTAGAAAAATAAAGAGAGGAAGGAAAAGAGAATTAGATTCTCTTTAGCTGAAGTTGCCTTGGGGATGCTCCCCATCTCTGGCTCCTCAGACAATCAAAAGGCTTCCCTCTTTCACCACTTTGTCTGAGACAGGAACTAGTAACAGAATGTGGGCACAGGGAGAAGGACTTGACAATTACACATCCTCTAGTTCTTGTGGGAGGAGGTTTCCGAAGGTCTTACACATGGCGATGGTTTCAGCTGAACACAATGGACATATTTCCACCTCAACCCGTTACATTTTATAAGGTGCTATAACTATAGACAATCATGAGATTATATGGTGCACTTAGAGCCAGTGTGTAAGGAAGTGGAGCACACATTGGAGGAAAGATGAAAAAGAAACCAAAAACTAATGACCTCACACTTGAGAGACTGTATAAAGACGTCTATGGAATTCATAAAGAAAGGCTGCCCAGACATTGATCAGGCGAGCAGGAGAAGCCCTCATTACACCTATAAACATGAAGATTCTCTCTCCTCTAGATGTGTTCTTTAGAGAAGGGACTGCTTGGATGTTGTCTTGCTACTTCTAATCTCAGAAACTGAAAGTGTTCCCCAAGGTAGAAGGCTCTCCATATAAGCCGTTGTGATCATCAGTGTGTCAGGGAGGACGAAAGAGCATTCATCTCTCCTTTAAGTTCTGATAGTACAAGATGGCAAGGTGCTTTGGAAGAAAACAAACCCAACCCATTGTCTCCTCATGAAAAGACATGTCAACTACAGATAATCCAGAATCTCAAAGAGGACAAACCATGAGGCCATGACAAATTGCCTGAAGATATAGGAACTCTTGTTACACAACAATATTATTTTATTTTACGATTTATGTACAGAGTGCTTAGATTTATTCCTAGCTTGAATAACACTTTTTTAACAAATTCATGCAAAAAATTTCTCAACATTCTTTTTTTTAAATTCTGAGTGCTAAACCCCCTTCTTTTCATTTTTCTTCCCCACTTCCAGAAACGACAGGCAACTTGATGTAGGTTATAAATGTGAAATCATGAAATACACATTTCTATATTTGCATTTTGTGAAAGAAAACAAAATATATTGGGTACAGAAGATATATTAGTCAGTGATTACAGAAATCTACTGTTTGATATGCCCAAGGACCCCAGTTTATGCATTAAGAACTCACTGTTTGATAAAACCCCTGGAAATACTGGATAATATGTGGTAAAAACTGGGCAGGGAGCAATTCCTGTCACAGTATACAAGAATAGAGTCCAAATGGGTGCAGCAGTATGCACCTCAATATATTCAGAGAGCCTTCTATCGCAGATTCTTAGATATGCATTCATAAAGGGAAAGCAACTTTCAAGCGGTTAACAATCACTTTGATCAAGCACATGTATCATTCCTTTAAGTACACACATCAAATACTTATGTCATTCAGTTAGTTCAGGGAGTCAGCACCCTGAATTTCAAAGGAAATACAGAGAAATCAAAACATCAGCAGACATGGCTTCCTCTGCCTGAATTCAATAGACAATTGAACCACAACTGCCTGACCAGCATCACCAGAGAGGGAAGCATGACATCTGTGTTCTCAAAGTAAGGGGGCTCCTTAGTGGTTTCCCAGAGACCTCATCTGGCATTCAAACCTTCTGACCAAAAACAAAGCCCCAAAGCAAAACCTCAACTAAAAGTATTTACACACTTTTTAGAGCCAGAGGGAATCACATCTCTTTGACCTAGTGCCTCAGTAGAAAAAACTGCACTTGTTCCCTCCTACAAAACAATTCCTCTAACCAAGCTTCCCACAATAAGCAGACCCATCAATGAATAGGAAAGATCTTCAATCACATTAAAATAATCAACAATACAAATACACAGTTTCTAGTTAAAGAAACTTTTGTTTTTGCACTTTACTTGTAAAGCCTCTTGATTGAGAAAGGGAAGATTCAATGAGAGGCACTTGATTATACTTAAACAAAAACAGCAAAGATCCTATTTTGATTGCCATCACAATTTGTATACAATGTAGGTATAAACAATGATACTATGAACAGATTAGAGTACCAAGGGATGGTTTACTGGTCAGATTTATGGAAAATGGAAACATTTTTGACAAAAGAAAAGATAGAGAACATTACAAAATACAAAATGGATAATTGTGATTACATGAAATGGAAAGGTTTTGCACAAACCAACCCAATGCAACCAAGATTAGGAGGGAAGCATTAAATTGGGAAAGAACTTTTATAACTAGTGTCTGTGAAAAAGTCAAATTTGCAAAAATACAAATCATTTTCCAATCGATGAATGGACCAAAAATATTAACAGGCAGTTTTCAGAGGAAGAAATTAAAGCTATTTATAATCGTATGAAAAATGCTCTGAATCACTCCTGATTAGAGAGATTCAAGTCAAAACAACACTGAGGTACTCTATCACAACTATCACATTGGCTAACATGACAACACAGGAAGATGAGAAATGTTGGAGAAGATGTGGGAGAGTTCAAATAATAATTCACTGTTGGTGGTGCTGTGAGATGAACCAACCATTATGGAGAGCAATTTGGAACCATAACCAAAAGGCTACTAAAATGTGCATACCATTTGACTCAACCATATCCCTTCTACAGCTGTATCCCAAACAGATCATAATAATGGGAAAAGGTCTCACATATACAAAAATATTTATAGCAGCCCTCTTTGTGGTGACCAAGAAATGGAAATCTAGGGAAAGACCATGAATGTGTAGAAGCCAAGTGACACTGCACACCATTCTGAGGAGGGAGGGGATAAGGAGGGGGAGAAAATTTAAAACTTATGGAAGTGATTGTTGAACTGAAAACAAATAAACTGATGAAAAAATAAGGGAAAAAAAGGAAGAAAACACAGAGGAAACATACATAAAAACCATGAGAAAAACGAAGTGAAAATAGTATGATATGTTCTGCATTCAGACCCCATCTATTTGTTTGTTTGTTTGTTTCAGAACATAGATAGCATTTTTCATCTTGAGTCTTTTCGAATGGTCTTGGATCCTTGTCCTGCTGGGAATAACTAAGTAACTCAAAGTTGATCATTGTACAATACTGCTGTTATTGTGTACAGTGTTCTCGTGCTTCTACTTACTCCACTTTGCCTCAGCTCATATAGCTCTTTCAAGGTTTTCTGAAACTGTCACTCTCATCTTTTGTTACAGCAAAATAATATTCCATAACACATTTTGTTCAGCTATTCCCAATTCATAGGCATCACCTCAATTTCCAGTTCTTTGCTACCACAAAAGAAATACTAATCCATTTTTCTCCATGTAGAATTTATTCCCTTTTCTTGATCACTTTGAGATATATACTTAATAGTGCTATTGATGGGTCATTGAGTGTGAAGTTTTATCACCTTTTGGCTATACTTCCAAATTGCTCTCCAAAACGGTTGAATCAGTTCACAACTCCACCAAAACTGCATTTCATCCTATACAATATTTGTCATTTGTGTTCTCTATTGTATCTGCCTATTTGATACACGTGAGGGGTACCTCAGAATTGTCTTAATTTGTATTCTCTAATCAATAGTTATTTAAATCAGGGGTGGGGAACCCATGACCTAGAAGTCAAATGTAATGCTGATGAGATTAAAAATCTTCCCCAACCATTAATGGATCTGCCTTTTAAGGGGAGTTTCATTAGGGGAAATTTGTATTAAAGCCCACAGCTTTTGTTAATGAGTCACTGCTTCTCAAGGCTGTGATGTCCTGTGGCTCTGAAAAGTGTGTAAATATACTGAGGTAAAATTTACTTACTTACTCACTGGAAGTATTTGTTTGGCCAGAGGAGAACCTGGGCAGCCACTAAGCAGGCCCCTGACTTTGAAAACCCAGATGTTGGTGCTTCTCTCTCTGGTAACTATGTATGTTCTGGTCCTGGAATTTCTCCTGGGTTTCTTAGGTACAAAACACCATATGCACTCTTCCTTGGCCCTTTGTGAAGCCACACTGGCTCTCAGGGAGATAACTACCTTACAGGTGAAGGATCAGTCTGTAAAGGAGGACTCTAGGAAGAATCTTGCCAGCAATGACTGAGAGACCCGCCCTGTGATTGTCACAAGATAACATTATTTCCTTTTCCTTTAAAGAGATACACAATGGAAGCATCCTTGAACTCCTAGCGGATGACCTTCTCTTGCCATATAACCTGGAAAATTTTGGTCAGCTTTTGTACAAGCAGTGGCCCCCTACCTTGTAAATCTCAGCTGGAACAGAATCAGCACCAGGCACTTTGCCACATGATAGGAGTTTAATGGCCCTCAAAACCTCTTCTTCAGTTGGAAGTTCAGCTAAGGAGGGATTGACTTCCACCTGAGGTTAAAGGTCAATGGCTTCAGCATTGATGGATGATGTTCTGTTGAGAACATATGGAAGTGTTCAACCCATTTCTCTAGAATGATGTCGTTATCACTAATCAATGTGTACAGCATTCTGTGCACAACATTTGTAGATCTGACCAAGGTCTCTGACACCGTTAGTGGTGAGGATTTGTGGAAAATTATGTCAAAATTCAGTTTCCCAGAGAAGTTCATCAGTATTGTACATCAGTTTCATGATGGCATGTTTGCCTAGATAGTGGATAATACTATCATGACTTTCCAGTCACCAGTAGAGAGAAACAGAGCTGTGTGTTTGCTCCCATGTTTTTTAGCATGATGCTTTCAGCCATGTTGTCAAATGCTTTCAATGAGGGTGAACATGACATCAAGGTCAGCTACTGTACTGATGGTAAATTCTTTGATTTGAAAACACTGCAAGCCAAACCAGGGTAGAGAGTGTTGGTACATGATTTCTGTTGCAGATGTCTGTACACTCAATGTAGCTTCTGAAACTGAGATGCAACAATGTATGGATCAGTTTTCTGCTGTCTGTACTAATTTTGGCCTAATAATTAATACCAAGAAAACACAGGTGCTCCAGCCACCACCACCACACCATCCATATATGGAACCATTGGTGACAACAAATGGAAAAGTTTTAAATGCTGTGGATAAGTTCACTAAACTTGGTAGTGTACTTTCCAGGGATGTTTCCTTTGACAATGAGATTGAGGCATTCATCGCCAGAGCTAGCTCAGTTTTGGGGAGGTTCCAAAGAAAAGTTTTGGAAAGAAGACATATTAGACTAATTACCAAATTGAAGATCTACAGAGCTGTTGTGCTGACCTCAATGCTGTATAACTGTGAAACTTGGACAGTCTGCCAGGGCCATGCCAGGAAAGTGAATTACTTCCATTTGAACTGCCTTAGGAAGATCCTGAAGATCACCTGGCAGGATAAGATACCAGATACTAAAGTCCTTACTCCAACTAAAATGCCATGCATTCAAAATATGCTTCAGAGAGTGCCACTCCAAAGTATTGGCTGCATTGTTTGAAAGTGAAATGTATGCTTGACAAAAATACTATTTTATGGAGAACTTGCATTGGGCAGACAATCACCTCATGGGGCAGTCATTGCTGGCAAGATTTTTCCTAGAGTACTTTACAGGCTGATCCTTCACCTGGAAGGTGGAAATCTACCTGAGAGTCAAACAAGTGATCCAAGGACCCTCTCATGGTCTCTCTCAAAAACTTTGGAATTGATTGTGTGACATGAAAGACATTGGCACAGGATCATTGAGTATGGTGTGCCCACATCAGATGGGGTGCTGTGTTCTATGAGCAACGCAGAATTGAAACAACACAAAGGAAATCTAGGATGCAAAAATTTGGAGTATCCACCCCAAATGGTCACATGGACTATCTGTACACAGTCTGTGGTAGAGCATTCTGAGCCTGTCCAGGTCTGATCAGCCACCTTCTGACACACTGAAACTTGACTTTATCATGAAGATGACATTTGTTCCTCTTCCAGATCAAAAGATAACCAACCATGTATGTATGATCACGCAGTGATCTGTCTATTGATCAGAGAGGTGTGTGTGTTTCTTACTGTCAGATAGTGAGAAGCCCTGTCTGTGGATTATTATTTTTCTGCATTTTCTCTGAAGTTTAGGGTGGTGACTTTTTCACCTCAACTAAGAGAATGATACCTATGCTTGCTTACAGATATTGTTGACCCTTCAAAAGTTGCTTTTCTTTTAAAAAACCAGATCAAGGAACCTGTGCTAGCAGCCCCTCCCGGACCTGTCAGGGTACTTGCTTTTATACCACATGAGATCTTTTAGGTCCTTGGGTGTGGTCTTTTGACAGTCCAAATTTTACAGATCAAGTCTTTGTCTTAAGAGGATTTGTTCTGTAAGTTTGGATTCAGTATAAGAGCTACATTTAGAACCAAAATGGTCACATGTGGCCTGAAGACCATACACTCCCCAACCATGATGTAGTGCATTTTTTCATATAATAGTAGAATGTTTTCTTTTCATCTTCTCAAAGCATATCCTTTGACTATTTATCAATTGGGTAATGGCTTGTTTCTTGGAAATTTGAGTCACTTCTCTATACATTTGAGAAATAAGGCTCGGGACACATGTAAAAAATTTTTTTAAACTTTCTGCTTTTCTTCTAAACTTGGTTGAATTGGTTTGTTTGTGCAAAAACTTTTTACTTTAATATAATCGAAATTATCCACTTTACTTCTCATCCTGTTCCCTACTCCTCAATATTGCTAGTATAGGTGCATTTTTTAAGGATCAAGTCATTTCCCTCTTCACTCCCTCATGGAATGACTGGACCATGAACAAAAGCATTACGGTGGACCAATGCATCATGCCACTATACAAGATGTCCTTAACAGGAAGGTTTCATTGGAATTTTGAGTTGGTTGTTATCCGTCGTCTTCAAAGAGGACCAAAAGAGCATCACCAGTGTAAAGTGAAATTTCAGTGTGTCCAACTGTGGCTGATCAAACCAATACGAGCACAGAATTCTCTACCACAGGTTGGGCACAGATAGTCGGTTTGTACATTTGGGGTGGATATCTGAAATTTGTGCATCCTGGGTTTACTTTTCGCTGCCTCAATTCTATTTTGCTCAAAGAGCACAGCACCTTTTCTTATGTGGGCACGCCATGCTGAGTGGTCCTATGCCAGTGTTCATCAGCAATATCCAGCCCTAGGATGCAGCTGCTTACTAAAGTGGGGCAAATTACCCCACAGGCAGTGGCTGTGCTTAATACAGTGATACATTCAGCAAGGAAGTGAGACAAAAATCTCCCAAGTCAGCCCAGGCACAGAAGCAAACCTGAACCCTGGCTTTGCACACTCTCTCAACTGCCAGGGCCAGGTGAAATCTTTCTAGTTCATTTGGCTGCTTTCTTTATCTTTATCTTTATCTGTGTCTGTGTATGTGTCTGTCTCTCTGAAGAAAGATATTTTGATCTCAGAACAGGTATCTTCCCCAACTACATCATGTGCACTCTGAGGAGACTGAACACAAAGGAGGCTTTAGCTGAACCTTGGGATTGTGGCCTTTTATCAGACTGGAGGGGAGAGAGGAAGGCTCTGTCATGACTTAATTGTCATAACTATGGCCCTGTGTGCTCTCACTAAGAGCCGTTTATTTGTCTAAGGTGACTCTTGGACACTTGGCAGAGCAGGACCGCAATTGTCAAGCATTGTGCTAAGCTCTGGGAGTACAAAGACATAGACAATCCTGAATTTTAAAGAGATTACAATCTAATAATGGAGGCAAAATGCAAACGACCATATACCAACATGCTGTAGACAAGCTAAAGTGGAGGTAGTCCATGGATAGAAAAACTCAAAGGGATTGGGAAAGGCTCTAGGAGAGGGAGATTTTTATCAGGAAATCCAAGGAAGACAAAGAAGCAGATATGGGAAGGCAGAGCCTTCCAGGAATGGAGGCAAGTCAGTGGAAGTGTTCAGAGGAGGGCAATGGAGAGTCTCGTGGAAGGAAGAGCAAACGTCACTTACTACTGAAGACTTCTCATGACCAACACTGTCTTCTGTTTACCAAAATGCAATAAAATCTCATGGATAAATGCTTGCAACAAATATTGACATTTAACAGATTTTGTCTTTGTAAGAAGAAGAGACAGACAGGATGGGACAGTGATGAAGGCAATGTGGGACACAGAGTGCTGGAGTAATTATATACTTATCCTCTCTAAGTTAATCATTTGTATTCAACAGAAGCATTGACCCAAGGCAAGATGACAACCAGAAGACTGAATGTCAGCAGGTCAGAGAGCTTCTCCAAGCAGCCACAGTTTATGGCTAACTTGGAGAGAAAGCTGAGCCAACACATGGTTGACAACAGAAGAGCAGAAAAAGAGTAAACAGCTTTCAGAGATTTGGTGGGCAGCCCCACTTTTACTCATCTGAGTCAGCACACTTGCAATCATTAAGATTAATTTCATAAAATGATGGGGAAATTCAGAATGTTCTAAATGGAAAATGTAAATTCTGCAAACTTTACCACCAGAATAGTTCACCCATCTCTGAGAAGGCATCATTTAACTCCATCAGACTTAAAATGCAAGTGAATCTTGGATAGATGCAGGATTCCAGGTTCAAGAAAGACAGGTGAAATTCAGCTTTATGTTGATGGCAAAAATCCAGAGTGCTTTCATGACGCCTGGAAGGCTATTTGTGGGCTAAAGACATGCATCTGGATTACTCAGTGCTGGTGGAGCCACTTGTATCAATGATAAGGAAATGATTCTGGAGAGCAGGGCTGAACTCTTCTGTAGGGTTCTCAAGAAACCATCAAGAACCAGTGCTGAATGCATTCATTGTATACCTCAGCCTGAAGTCAATTCCTCTCCAAGGAAACATTCAACTGAAGAAGAGGTTTTGAATATAATTACTTAACTCTTATGTGGCAAAGGACCTGGTACTGATTCTATTCTAACTGATTCCCTCTTTGAAGAAAGAATTGCTTTCATGTTGTCTTGGCATTCCTGATGCCAAGAACTATGTTGAATGCATAACAGGGGATTATATAGATGCTTCTTTGATTCTTTGATTGATTGAACAACTAGAACAATGTGACATCTGAGAGTATGTGTGAGGATGGATCAAAGGAGGCCTGGGACCCCAGGCAGAAAGGTTTTTGGTACTCCATGACATCACTCAGAGGTAACATCTCAGCTGGACTGGGCCAAGAAGAACTGCCAAGAAATTCAGGCCTGCCCACCCAGAGCTCTGCTCATGCTGCTAAGGCTCTGGGTGTGACCTCAGCATGTAGTTGAGAGAAGAAATCCAGTCCATGCCCCTCCTTCCTCCAGATGTGACAGTATCAGCTTGTAACACTGGCAGGGTCTGCCATGATTCCCTTAAGGGAGACGTCCCCAAATGGGGGAAAGTCCAAAGGGTATCTCTGTGAATATATCTGGGAAAAGCAATTATGGAGTAGGGTATGGGGGTCACAATGATGCCTGATCATTTGAGGCTCATTTGTTCTGGAGAGACAGGGAAGTAGAGGAGCCATATCAGGGTCTTGAAAATGATGTGAGGAGCAAAACACAAAGAGGATCATTCTTCCCAAAGATGCTACAGTAGAATGAGGTGGACTGCCAGATGCATCAGGAGCCTATTTTGGCAATATAACAACCTCATTCACATCATAATAAAGGTTTTACTTTCCCCATTCAGTGCATAACTCTGGTCTGTCAGGAACTTTGGGCCATTGATAAGAAAAAAGAACAGCTGACTCCAAAATATTGATATCCATACTTTCTGTGGTACCTAAGGACTGGAAATAAAGCAGACACCCATCACTGAAAAAATGACCACACAAGTTGTCGTTGGCGAATGTAACAGAATACCACCGAATGGGAAGGAAGGACGTGTGTGATAAACAAAAAAATTATGGAAAGATCAGTATGACCCGAAGTGGAGTGAAGTAAGCAGAGCCACAAAAACAAGATACACAATGATAAAATAGTGTAAATGATAAAGGCAATGAGACATCAAAAA
The DNA here is from genome assembly GCA_028533205.1 of Lagorchestes hirsutus. NCBI lineage: Eukaryota > Metazoa > Chordata > Mammalia > Diprotodontia > Macropodidae > Lagorchestes > Lagorchestes hirsutus. The sequence continues at coordinate 3,381,085 of CM052673.1, forward strand.
GCCAAAAGGAAATGGAACAAAATGATGCAGGTCAAGTGGGACCTGAAAGAACAGATCAGATGACTTTCCCAGCCCACTCCTTTATGGACGTAGGAGGGCCAAAGGTGGCACTCATTGCACATGTGCTTATACATTATCAAGCTTTTGTTCAGTTGTGCTGACTTTTTCACTTGTACAGAAAAAATTCTATTTGTCACAGAGGATGTCTCTCAGGGAGAGGAAAAGAAGAGGAAGAGATTCATGGGATATTATGGGATTCATGGAAAACAGAAAACATCAACAAAAATTATTTATGAGAAGGCAAAGAGAAACCAGCACACAAATTAAACTTGTATGGACAATGGATGAAGTAACAGTCATTTCCGTCATGCCATGGGTTCCTTGATTGGTTTCACTTATATTTTCCTCAATCTAAATAATATAAATTGATACTTTCATCTCTTGTTCAATTAGAAAATGCAGAAAATTAAATGTAAAAGAGTAAAAAGATGGAATTTTGTTTTCGGATGGATTCAACCTCAACACCATCTTAGAAGATTAGAACAAGGCAACAATTAAAATTAGAGTAACGTTAATAGCAGTCTCAACATTCAACTCATTCTCAATAACAAGGTGGAGTGATGGAGACAGCAGGGAATGAAAAGGACAAGTTGGGTTACTGAAGGTGATGCATGGTAGGAGGTATCTGTGTGCCTGAAGACAGTTCTGGTGGCTGTAATGACCTTCAAGGAATCCAGAAAAGCTGGTTATTGGGATCTAGAGATGCCACTAATGGAGTTACCAACCTGAGCCACTGGGATGCAATTCTGTCTCTGAATCAGAAACTGAAGGGATTCCTCAAGTTGTAGGTTAGCCATACAAGTCGGTATGATCATCAGTGTGTCAGGGAGGACAACAGAACTTTGATCTGTTCTGTATGTTCTGGTGTGTGTGTGTGTATATTCATCCTTCGCTGCCAAAAAAGACCATGCCATGAGAGAAATGACGACATGACTTGCACTTGACTTTGTTTTGAGTGAGGGAGGGCTGTGCAGGTCACCAGCCTCACTTCTCCTCCAGAGCCATCTGAATCCAGTGACCAGATATTCATCAGGATGACTGGAGATGACCCAGGATGAGGCAACTGGGGTTAAGGGACTTCCCCAAAGTCACACAGCTAATGAGTGTCGAGTGTCTGAGGTGAGATTTGAACTCAGGTCCTCCTGTCTCCTGCACTTGTGCTCTATCCACTGCACCACCTAGCTGCCCGTGTTCTGGTACCACAAGATGGTAAGATGCTGAGGAATAAAACAAAGAGCCAACCTATGCTCTCCCGCTGGAAAGTCTTCAGTGCAGGCAGTCCTGATATCCTACGTGGGTAAACCATGCGGGCATAAGAAGTAGGCTAAAGACATGGACACTCTCCTTATACACAAACGTTTTATTTTTAGGAAAAGAATGCTTACATTTATCCCATTTTGAATTAGTACTTCTTTTCCCAATGATATGAAGAAACGTTTTCAACATTCCTTTTTTTGGAATTTTGAGTTCCAAATTCACTCCTTTTCTCTTTTTCCCCCCTCTCTGAAATGGGAAACAACTGATATTTGTTAAACATGTGAGATTATGCAAAATATATGTTTTTATTATTCATATTATGAAGGTAAACACAGACCGGACAAAACTAAACTAAACAAATGAATAAATTAAAGTGAAAATAGTCTGATGTGATCTGCATTTCCACTACATCCATTTTATTCTCTGTAGGAACATAGCCTGTGTCATCATGTGTCTTTTGGGAATGTCTTGGGTGATTGTATTGCTGGCAGTAGCTAAGTCAGTCACAGTTGATCAGAGCATGATGTTGCTCTTATTGGGGATAATGTTATCCTACTTCTGTTCACTTCACTTTGTATCAGTTCATGCAATTCTTTCCAGGTTTTCCTGAAATAATCCTGCTCATCATTTCTTATAGCACAACAGATTCCATAACAATCCTATACCACAGATTGTTCTGCTATTCTCCAACTGATGGGAATATCCTTGAATTCCAGTTCTTTGCAACCACAAAAAGAGATGCAATAAATAGTTTTCTATTCATAGGATTTCCTTTCCCTTTCCTTTCCATTGCTTTGATCATATTGAGATATAAACCTAGTAGTGGTATTGCTGGGTCAAAGGCCATGCACAATTTTATAGCCATTTTGCCAAAGTTCCAAATTGCTCTCCACAATGGTTGAATAAGTTTAAAACTCCTCCTACCGTGCACTGGAGTTCCAGTTTTCTGACATCATCTTCAATATTCACATATGATTTTCTTTTGCATCATATTAGTCAATCTGATACGTGTAAGTGGGATCTCTGTGTTGTTTTGCTTCGCATATCTCTAAAAAAATAGTCACTTTGAACATTGCGGTTTCATGTGAATAGAGATAGCTTTGATTTCTTCTTCTGAAAATCATATGGCCATACCCTTTGACCATTTATAAATTGGATTATGGCTTGTATTAAAGTAAATTTAACACAGTCCTTTATATATTTGAGAAAGAAAGCCTTATTCAATGATACTTGATAAAAAAAAATTTTCCTAGCTTTCTGCTTTTCTTCTAAACTCCATTGCATTGGCTTTGCTTGCACAACAGCTTTTTGTATAAGATTATTTATTATGTAAAACAATCAAAACTTTCTAATTAACTTCTCATAATGTTCTACTCTTCTAAATATTATAGGTAAAGATGCATACTTTTAAGGATCAAGTCAAATTCCTAACCAATATTGCTTGGAATGATTACACAAAAGCACTACAGTGGACCAATACATCAGAAAAGGATTGAAGATGTCCTTAATTACTTATTGAATGACAAGAAGTTGTAATTTGGAATTCTAAGCATCCAGAAAACCTGAGAGAAAGACAAGATGCAGCACGTGCCAGGTAAGCCATTCTAATGCCTCTGCATTGACCACAATCTCCCCACAGACTCTAAAAGAGACAGCACAGGACTCTGAACACAGGAGTCTGGGGAACAGCAGTGCTTCATGAACCACCATTTCTAGGGTCGAACAAGATCCCACAGCTATCATTGAGGGACAGATCATTTTGGACAAATGACCCACCATCCATAGCAACACCAGCAACAACTGCTTAACAACAGTCACCAGAAGGATGACAAGCAAAAGAGATCAAGGAGTAGTAGCATTCTCCAAATGAGGGCTCTCTGTGTCTATCACAGTCCTTACAGCTGTCATGCCTGGGAACACCTTTTGTGGAGGAGGGGTAGCCATCCTCAGTAACTGTCAAACAACTGCTACCCACAACTCAGATGGGCTAAACTGTCAGAAGCCACTACCTCATCTCAAGGGGAAAGAGAAGAGGTATCATGTGCCAAGCATGTCTCATTGCTATCACCACCTTAACCAGCCTTTCCCCTGATCATAAGGGCAATAATCCAGAAATTTTTACACCTCAACCAAAGGAATAGCAATGTTCATGGCCCATGATCCATAGTTATAAAGTCAAAACACAACCTTGTGCAGATGCAGCCTGGCAACTGTTCCTAATGTACTGCAGTCACAACTTAGAAAGATCCAGAAAAGAAGACTCTGATTTCCAAAGCCTTCAACTGGATGAGAGGCTTCCCATCACAAAATGATATAATTTTATCAATACAAGTGACCTTAAAGAAAAGCCATGACCCTCTACTTTGCAGCTACACCCTCATGACCATGGAAACTTTCCATGTGAACTGCAGCTGAAATCCCACAGGGAAAGGGAAGGTATTTTAGAACAGGGAATGTCCCTTTGTATCCCCAGTCTTCAGAATAGTACTACCGCAGGAAGCATTTAATAAAGGGTTTTGTGTCCCCTCATTCCTTGTGGTTATTTCCAGCTCTCTATACCTGGGGTGAGAAAAGCAAAGATTTCTTTATCAGAATTTCTCCAACTGGATTTTCCTTCTTTGCCCAGATGTTCCAGTCACTGTGAAGGCACCCATCAACTTTAAAGACAGATAGAACCATTATTTGGAAACCTGACCTCTATGTATGTGCTCATGACATCAGATCCTTTGGGAAAATTCTGGAAGAACATGAGGGAATACACTGAAATGTTGGATCGGCCTAAAGACAATGATCAGTGACTTTCAATGGACAATCCCCACAGTTATACAGAGAATCTCTCATTGATTTTTGTCACATTATAACAGAGTGAGATGGGAATACATGCCCAGTGTAGACAGAAGTGGCCCTGAGTTCACCACATCAAAAAATATTTTGAGATCTCAGGGCATCTGAGAAATGGACCAAAGTCCATTTCCTTCACCATTCATTAAAGGTGATGGTGCTTTCACTAAACCACTACATGTCCTCACTTGAGCATATATGATTGAAGAGTAATAAAACAGGAGAAGAAACATACCTTTGTGTGAAATGAACCAAGCCTGTGGGTGACTACTGGAGTGTCAGAGAAGAACCAACTCTCAGTAATTGGCCCCTTCTACACAAAGGCACTAGGGCTCTCCTTTCCTGAGTCAATTCATCCTTTTATTTTCCTGTAGACAGAATCTGGCTTGGGGGTCTGTTGGGAAGCAAACAAGGGTCTATTACTGGGTGTGTGACCTCTGAGGTCGGCTTAAATGATGGGGTGGATTGCAGACCTGCAGCCAGGAGGTGGCACTGTAAGACTGGCTTGGAACAGGCAGAAATGGAATGGGGCCCATGGGGTTCAGAGGGTGGATCAGCCCAGCTGGTTGCGTCTATGGCTGCTCTGAACCTGGTGTTCATTCATGAATGAAATCTATGCTCATCTGGGAGACAAAATCCAAACACCCCAAGCCTTTCCTCTTAAATACATGCCCTCCCCATGGACCTGTGACCCCCAAGGTGTGACATGAGGAGAGTGGTTAAGAAAAGCCTACATAAGGCATAGATTTGCATTCAGTCCCCTCCCATTCAAAACCCAACCCAGGTTTCAGGGAGAGGATAAGAGGGAGTTGAAAGAGTCCAGGTCCAGCTGTGTGCTTTTTGGGGAGCAGAGCTTTGGGGGCTCTCTGCACCATGGCCTGGCCTCTTGTCTGCCTCTTACTCTTCACTGTGTGCTCAGGTCAGGGCTGCCCTCAGAACCCTCACTCTCCAGTTCCTTCACCCCTGCCTTTAGCCTCTCTGCTTAAGATCTCCAAGTCCTTGCACCCTTTCTTTTTATTCTAGGACATTAATGTCTATCTCTATTTCTAGGTTCCTTCTCTCAGTCTGTGCTGACTCAGTCACCCTCCATGTCTGCATCCCTGGGAGCCACAGCCAGACTCACCTGCACTCTCAGCAGTCAGTACAACAATTACGCTATTGGTTGGTACCAGCAGAGCCCAGGAAAGGCCCCTCGGTATGTCATGTATGTCACCACCAGTGGAAGTGGAGGTAAAGGAGATGGGATCCCTGATCGCTTCTCTGGTTCCAGTTCTGGAGCCAACAGATATTTGTCCATCACCAACATTCAGCCAGAAGATGAAGCCGATTATTACTGCTTGACAAGTTATGGCAGTGGTAATGCCTATGCTTAACACAGTGATACATTCAGTGAGGAAGTGAGACAAAAACCTCTGCCAGCCAAGATCAAGCTCGACAGCTGACTCTGGGCTTCTGACACTCTTTGAACTGCCAGGGACATGTCAAGTCTTTCTAGTTCACTATGTCTCTGTCTTTATCTCTCTGCCTCTGTCCCTGTCTCTCTGTCTCTGTGCATCTCTTCTTCAGTACAGAAAATTATATGATGAGTTTGAAGTCCCACTTAGAGTCAGTGACTGAAATGGACCTTGAATCCAGATCATCTGATTCCAAGGTCAGTATGTTCTCCCACATCCCACATGTCCCCTCTGAGGAGATTGAGCCCAGGGTGGGGCTTTAGCTGAGCCTTCAGGCTTTGGCATATGGTCTGGGGAAAGGAAACAGAAGCAGGGTCTGCCATAACTTGGCTGCCATAGCTGGGCCATATTGGCTCTCCAAAACAGCAATTAGCTTGTCTAAGGTGACCCTTGGACACTTGGCAGAGCATGCCCACAAGTGTCAGGCATTGTGCTAAGCTCCTAGAGTGCAAAGACCTAGGACAATCCTGGATTTTAATGACCTGATAGTGGAATTAAAAAGCAAAAATCTATGTTTAAACACACTGTAGGCACGCTAAAGCAGAGGCCATTGATGGAAGGAAGATCCAAGTATTCAGAGGGATTGGGAAAGGCTGTGGGAGAGAAAGATTTTTATCAAGGAATGGAAGGAAGCCAAGGAAGCAGAGAAGGGAAGGCAGAGCCCTCTAGGCATGGGGGCCAGTCAATGGAAATGCTCAGAAGAGGGAGATGGAAAGAGCCTGCGTGGAGGCAATCACTCCCCAAAGCTCCCAAGACTTGCCCATCTCTTCAATTTCACTGGTTTGTAGCTGTCCAGTCTGGGCCATTCTCACCTGCTCCATCTTCTTGCACCCACTGAGACCTGGTCCTCTCCTGATGACACAGTCTCCTTGGCCACTCATTCCAGCTCTGGCTGCACTGTCCCTCATACTCATTCACTAATTGATCGTGGTGGGGGGCTTGAGAACCTCTCTGTCCTCACTGGCACTGCCAGGCTCTCCCTCTGTCACCATCACTCAGTAAGCTCACCTCCTCTGAGGTGTATTAACCATTAAATCAAATTTCTGCTGACTGCTTTCCACTGATTTCTCTGACTCTCTCCAGACTCAGAATCCTGGCTCTGCCACTCATTTCCAGTCTCTGCATGACCTTGGAATGACCTTGAGACAACAGGTTTCTACTCTGTAAATAGAGAGATCAGCCTTAGTGATATGAACTGATGCTGAGTAAAATGAGGAGAACCAGGAGAACATTACACACGGTAATAGCCACAACGTTCACGGAAGTTTTCTGATAGACCTCACCCTTCACAGCAATGAAAGGACCTGAAAAATCCCCAAGGGACTCTTGAGGCAAAATGCCATCCACATCCAGAGAATGAACGATGGGATTAGAATGCAAATAAATCAGACTCCTTTCTCTTGTGTTACATTTTGTTTCAGTTTAGTTATGCTCGTCGTTTCTGCCATTTGTTTTAATTTTTCTACACAACATGACTATTGTGAATAAGTGGCTAACATGAGTAGAACCCATATAAGATTGCCTGCCATCTCAGGGAAGGAGGGGGAAAAGAGGAGAAAATTTAAGACTTATGGAAGTGATTGTTGAAACCTGAAAAAAATTAATTATATTTTTCAAAAAGAAAAATAGTAAAAAAAGAAATGACAAGCAGGTAGACTTCAGAAAAACCTGGAAAGACTTTCATGACCTGATGCTGAGTGAAATGAGCAGAACCAAGAGAACCTTATACACAGTAACAGCCACAGTGTTTGAGAACTATTTCTGATAGACTTAGCCCTTCACAGCAATGCAAGGACCTAAAACATTTCGAAACGTCTCTTGATGCAAAATACCATCTACCTCCAGAGAAAAGCTGTCAGAATGCAGAATGAAGCAGACTATTTTATCTTTTATTATGTTTTCTTTTGTTTTAGTTCTCATCGTTTCTTCCATTTGTTTTAATTCTTCTATGCAACACGATTAATGTGAAACTGTATTTAATAAGAATGGATTGTAGAAGCTATATAAAATTGCATACCATTTTGGAGGGGGAGTGGGAAAGGAAGAGGAGACAATTCGAAACATATGGAAATGCTTGTTAAAAACCAAATAAATCAATTAATAATAAAAAGAAAAATATAAGTTCTTGAAAATAAAATATTATTTGTCATATGGCATCACTCTTAGGAAGAGGAAAGGGAAGATGAAGAGATTCATGGGATACTATGGGATTCATGAGAAACAGAAAACATCAATAAAAATTATTTTATGAAAAGTAGAAGAGAAAGCAGCATAAAAAATTAACATTATGTGCATATTGGATGAGGTACCCAGTCATCCTGTGAACTCCTGCATTTGTTTCAGTGATATTTTCCTGTATTTACATAATATGAGCTGACATTCTCATCTCTTCCTCAATTACCAATGTCAATCTTTCTTTCTCCCCCACACAGAAAATCAGGTGCAAAAGAGAAATAAGATAGCAATTTGTCCTCAGGTGGCTTCTATCTGAACCCCATTATAGAAGATGAGAAGTAAGACAATAGTTACAAATTAAATGATAGCAATACTAATAGAACTCTGCAAATTCAACTCATTGTCCATATCAAGGTGAGCTGATGGGAGGAGCTTGGAATGACAAAGACAAGGTGGGTTATTGAAGCTGATACACAGGGAAGAAATTTGTGTGCCTGAAGACAACTCTGGTAGCTGCAATGACCTCCCAGGAAGACTAAAATGCTGGTACTTGCACTCTAGAACTTCCACTGACTGACTCACCAACCTGATCCACTGGGATGCAACTTTTCCTCTGAATCTCAGAACCTGAAGTGGTCCCTCAAGTTTGCACGGTGTCCATACAAGCCATTAGGAGCATCAGCATGTCCCAGAGGAAGATAGAGATTGATCTCTTCTTTATGTTCTGGTACCACAAGATGGCAGGATGCTGTGCAACAAAACAAAAATCAACCTATTGTCTCTTGATGTGAAGACTTCGTTGCAGATGATACTGATGTCCAAAGTGGGCAAACGATGTGAGCATAAAGAAACAGGTAAAGGACATGTACACTCTCATTATACACCAACACTTATTTTTTTTGAAAAGAATGCTTACATTTATCCCATTTTGAATTATTATTATTTTTTCCATTGACATGCAAAAACATTTTTAACATTCCTTCTTTTGAGAATTGGAGTTCTGAATTCACCCCCTTTTCTCTTTTTATTCCCCCCTCTCTCAAACGGGAAACAATTTGACATAGGTTGTATATGTGAGATCATGCAAAACATGTATCTATATTATTCATATTATGAAAGAAAACACACACATCAAACAAAACTAAAATAAAAATCATGAATAAAATAAAGCAAAAATAGTCTGATCTGATCTGCATTCAGACTCCATCCATTTAATTCTTTGGAGGTACATAGCATTTTTTATCACATGTCTTTTGGGAATGCCTAGGATGAATATACTGCTGGGAGTGGCTAAGCCAATCACAGTTAATCAGAGCAGGATGTTGTTCTTATTGGGTGCAATTCTGGTTCTGTTCACTTCAATTTGCGTCACTCCACCCAATTCTTTCCAAATTTTCCTGAAATAGTCCTGCTCATCCTTTCTTATAGCGCAATGATATTCCATAATGATCGTAAACACACTTTGTTCAGCTATTCCCCATTTGATGGGCACACCTTCGAATTCCAGGTCTTTACAATGACAAAAGTAGCTGCAATAAATAATCTTCTACCAATAGGATTTTTCCCCTTTCCTTTCTTTTTCTTAGTTCACTTTGAGATATAGACCTAGTAGTGGTATTCCTGGGTCCAAGGCCATGCACAACTTTGTACCCATTTGACCAAAATTCCAAATTTTCTGCAGAATAGTTGGATCGGTTCACAATCACTTCACAATCAGTGCACTTGTGGTCCAGTTTTCCTACATCATCTCCAATATTTGTATGTTTTTCTTTTTTTATCACATTAGCCATTCTCATAGGTGTAAGTATGACCTCAGAGTTGTTTTCATTTGCATTTCTCTAATCAATAGTCACTGAGAACATGGTTGTTTCCTGTGAATATAAATAGTTTTTATTTCTTCTTCAGAAAACCACATGTTCATACACTTTGTCCATTTGAAAGTTGGATAATGATTTCTATGCATGTAAATTTGATGCAGTCCTTTATATATTTTAGAAAGCAAGCCTTGGGTGCGAGCTTGGGAGCAGCAACCTCTCATCTGTCTCAGAATTTTCGCAGCCTGACCAGCTATCCCCCCAGCTACCCTCCAAAATGGCATCAACTGTCAAGGATCAGCTTATCTTGAATGTCCTAAAGGAGGACCAGGTTCCCCA
>CM052673.1:3391524-3438936 GCA_028533205.1 Lagorchestes hirsutus
AGAAAGCAAGCCTTGATCAGAGGTCCCTGATGTAAAAATTATTTTTCCTAGCTTTCTGTTTTTCTTCCAAACTTCACTGCATTGGTTTTGTTTGTACAAAACCTTTTTATTTAAAATTATTTGATGATTTAAAACAATTAAAATTTTCCACTTAACTTCTCCTAAAATTCTCCTTTAAATATTATTGGTTGAGATATGTATTTTTAAGGATTAAGTCAATTTCCTCACCAATACTGCTTGGAATGACTGAACCAAAACACTACAGTGGACAATCACATAAGATCAGGATTCAAGATACCCTTGATATTTTATTAAATGGCAAAAAGATTTTCTTTGGAATTTTAAGCATCCAGGAAACCTGAGAGACAGACAAGATGCATCATGTGGCAGGCAAGTTTAATAGTAATTTAAATAGAAAGATTTTTCTCATTAAATAATAGGCCCATAGTATCTGTTTAAATTTCCTGGAAGCGTGGGTCACATGTGGTGGGAGGAGCTTGCTGAAGACACAGAACAAGAAGGGTGGAGTGGAATCAGTAGGAAGTGAATGAGTGGGGTCAGGTCAGAGGGGAAAGAATGCAGGCAACTGACACAGGCCAACTGACGCATTATGACAGTTGTTAGTGAGAAGGCCCTGGCTGAGGGAAGGGAGGTTTGAGAATGGCTTTGTCCTCTCTGTGATCGTGTTTATTAAATTCTTGGTCATCATCGTGGATTTTGCTTTCTGGTTCTGGGATTTGGCTTTCTGGTGTTTAAATAAATGTTTTTCTTCTGCTTTCTATATAGAGAGTCTTTTATATTTTGAGAATGAGTACTATGCTGGCATATTCATAATCATCACCAGTCCATCACAAAAAGGATCATAAATTTAAAAAATCTCTATTTGGAGGCAGAAATGATTTATAGGAAGACAATAATATCCCAGGATGGAGAATTGACTGTTTTCTCCACTAGCAAAGAAGTAGGCTAAAAGCACTGTACCCTGTGAAAATAAGGAAGAGAGGTTACAGGCAGGGTAACATGGACATTTGGGAAGGTGTTTGCTAGGAATACCAATAAGACCAGGGAAGGAGTTGGCAGGGGTAAGTAGGAAAGTCTGGATTTTACTCACATCTTACCATATTATGTGCAGAAACAGAGATGAGCTGCTTGAGGAAATAATTCAGATGGAAAAAGAGTACAAGAGAAATCTGCGAGGGTCTCAGGGGAAAGAAAGGCTGTTCATTTAACTCAGAAGAAGGTGAAAGCTAACAAAAGAAATGCTCATCTGACTTTTGTACTGACCCAGACTAGTTGCCACAGTGACAAAGGAAGTGAAATAATTTTAGAGGAAGAAGTTTCTCAGAAGCATACCCAAAAGTGAGAAAGAAACAGGAGAACCAAGGTGGTAACTCAGCATTTAGGGAAATAATTGAGGATTTTACTCAGTAGAAGGTCACAGAAATTTTGAGTTGGTTCACCCAAAGGATGGAAGAATAGTTAATATCTTGGATTGTGAGAATTAGTGATGACAGGCCTGGAGGAATAGCTATTGATCCTGTTGAATGCCTGAAATTTATAGGTATTATAAATATTAGGTATTATACATATATATTATATTTATTATGTATATGTATCATCAGTGTAATAATCTAAATACATATAGATTATATGTATATATATATGTAATGATAATCTACCTAGAATTTATGTATATATATATATATAATAGTTTATATATATACAATCAGTGATGACAGGGATGGATGAATATCTATTGATCCTGTCAACTGCCCTTACATTTATAGGTATTATAAATATTAGATATTATATATATTACAGTCACAATACTTTTGTACAGCATACTTTTAGAGATTACAACATACAAGGAGGTAACAAAACAACTAATCTGTTAGCTTTGGCTGCAGAAGGCTGCAGTAGGCAATATACAACTGACTATGTGGCCTAGTGGAGGCAGATCCTGGTATTCACTTAGGGACTGTATAAGAATGTTAAAGGAGGAGGTAATAAGACTTCCACAACGATCAGAAATGCAGATGCATACTTTGATACTCCCCTTTGCAGTTTTCCATAGAAATATAGTAGTGAAGATGGTTCCTCCTACTTACAGACATTTGAGTTTGACTCTAATAATTGGAGAAATAGGGCACCCTCTTTCAGAGGTGCTGGGCAGGAGTTCACACTTAGGTGACTTAGGAGACTGGGGAAAAGACAAAATTGCTAGAGAGAGAAGAGTAAATAGCCAGCGGATTCAAAATCAGAAAAAAAAATTGACAAGGAGAGAATTGTCTACTGCTCTATTGAGATCAAGGGTAGATTTTTAGAATCATAGATGGTATTCCAACAGATGAACTATATAGAATGTACCAAGAAAATGGACTTGATACTAGACAAAATAACGAAGTAAGAACTGTCCCTACAGATCCTGATAACCTTGTATCTAAATTTGCGAAACCTTCAAGGAGAAAAGGAAGTTGGCCAAACCCCTGCTGAGATTCAGATTAACAGCTCATGGAATACATGTATTGACTGAGGTGATAGATTCTAAATTATCAAGGAGAAATTATTATAACATTCCAAAATTTAGAACTATTCTCCCAAATGAGCCCTCTTGAGGTAGGGACAGCTCTACATCCAATCTCAGCAGGACATAGTTGTAGAAGAAGAGACCTTAGCCCCTTATGCCAAGATTTTGGGCCCCATTTGTTGAGGGGGAATGATGGACTGCATGTAATACTAGTTGCCCAACTAACCTATATAATGAATGTGAAGATCTTGTGGCCTCATGCAGTAATAATTTAAATGGAAAGATCTTTCTCATTAATTTATAGGCCCATACGATCTCCTTAAATCACCTGGAAGCCTGGATCACATGTGGTAGGAAGATCTTCCTGAAGAGGCAGAACAGGAAGAGTGGAGCAGAACCAGGAGGGAGTAAGTGAGTGGGGTCAAGTCAGAGGGGAAAGAATGCAGACCAACTGACACAAGTCAACTGGCACATTATTACAGTGATAATGAGAAGGCTTTGGATTAGGGAGTGGGGGTTTGAGAATGGCTTTGCCCTCTCTTGTGATCATGTTTATTAACTTCTTTGTCATCATGATGTGTTTTGCTTTCTGGTTTGGGGATTTGGCCTTCTGATATTAAAATAAATATTTTTCTTCTGCCTTCTATATGGAGAGTCTTTTATACTCTGTGACTGAGAACAATACTGGTATATTCATAGTCACCACCAGTGCTGTGAATATTGCCTTGGAGATAGAGCAAGTCATCCCAATGCCTCTGTACTGACCACCTTCACCCCACAGATTCTGAAGGAGACAACACAGGACCCTGAACACAGGAGCTTTGGGAAGAGCAGTGCATCATGAACCACCATGATTACTAGGGTAGGATGAGATCCCACAGTCATTCTTGAGGGGAGAGATCATTTTGAACAAATGACCCTCATTCCTCAGCAACACCAGCAACTGTTTCCCAACAATCACCAAAAGGATAACAACCACAAGAGACCAAGGAGTCACAGCATTCTCCGCATAAAGGGTCTCTGTGTCTAGCACAGACATTACTGCTGTCATGGCTGGGAATAACTCTTGTCAAGGAGGGGTACCCATCCTCAGTAACTGTCAAACAACTGCTACCCACAACTCAGATGAGCCAAACTGTTGGTTACCACTACCCCACCTCAAGGGGAAACACAAGAAATAGGATGTTCCAAGCAGATCTGCCTACTGTCACCACCTTGACCAGCCTCTCCCCTGATGGTAACGGCAAGAATTTTGAATGTCACAGCCAATGGAATAGAAATGCTCCCATCCCAGTGTCCATAGTTATAAAGGCAATACATAAACTTGTACAGATGCAACCTGTCAAGTGTTCATACAGAGATTGCAGTCACACTTAGGAAGGTCCAGAAAATAAGACTCTGGTCCTCAAAGGCTTGAACTGTGTGAAATGGTTCCCACCTCAAAGTGAAATTATTTTATCAATACATGTGATTTAAAGAAGAGCCATGACCCTCTGCTTTGCAGCTCCCCCCTCATGACCATGGAACCTTTCCATATGACCTGCAGCTAAAATCCCACAGCGGAAGGGAAGGTATTTGATAACAGGGACTCTCATCACATTCCTTTGGATCCTCACCCCTCAGCATAGTGCTACCATTGTAAACTCTTAATAAAAGCTTTTGTGTGCATTTGCTCCATGTGGTTATTGCCAGATCCCTGTACCTGAGGTGGGATAGGCAAGGATTTCTTTAGCAGAGTCTGTCCAACTGGATTTCCCTTGTTTGCACAGATGTACCAAGTCAATTTGAAGGCATCCACCACCTTTAAAAACTGATAGAACAATTACTTGGAAACCTGATCTCTATGTATGTGCTGATGGCATCAGACTCTTTGGGAAAACCCTGGAAAAACATGAGGGAAGATGTTGAAAGTGTTGGATCAGCAAGAAGAAAATGGTCACTGCCTGTCAATGGACAATCCTTAGAGCTGTACAGACAACATATTATTGATTTTGGTCACACTATATCAGAGGGAGGTGTGAACATGATACCAGTTTAGTGGCCCTCACTTTGCTACATCAAAAGATCCTTTGACATCTCAGGACTTTGATCCAATTTATTTGCCATTCATAATAGTGATGGTGCTATCACCAAACTACTAGATGTCCTCCCCTGAGCATATGTGATTGAAGAGTAATGAGGCAGGAGAAGAAGCAAACCTTTGTCTGAAAATGAAACAAGCCAATGGGTGACTACTGGAGAGTCAGAGAACATCCAGCTCTGAGGACTTGGTGCTTTCCACACACAAAAACCAGGGCTTTCTTCTCCTGAGTCAATTCATCCTGTTGTCCCGTGGACAGATGCTGGCTTGGAGTCCTGGTGGGTAGCAAGCAGGGTTCTTGCTATGGTTGTGGGGCCTCTGAGGTTGGCTGACAAGGTCGGGATTAATTGGTGTCCTGCAGACATGAGGTGGCTCTATGGGGTTGGTTTGGGACAGCCAGTGATGGGATGGGGAGCATGGGGGTCTGAGGGTGGATCAGCCCAGCTGGTTCTGTCTGGCTGCTCTGACCCTGACAAACATTCATGAATGAAATCTCTGCTGGGGTAGGCCAGGAAATCCCAACCCACCCATGCTCTCTCCCTCACATGCCCTCCCCATGGACCAATGAACCCAAAGGTGTGACATTGATGTGGGGGGTAAAGAATTGTCTTCATAAGGAATAGATTTGCATTCAGCCCCTTCCCACCCAAAGTTCAATACAGGCTTCGAGACCACACCCAGCTGTGTGATCTTTGCACTATGGCCAAGCTTCTTGTCTGCCTCTTACTGCTCACTGTCTTCTCAGGTCAGGGCTGCCCTCAGAAACTTCACTGTCCTGTTCACTCATCCCTGCCCTTGTCCTCTCTGCTGAGGATCTCCAAGCACTTTCTCCTTTGTATCTTACTCTAGTGCATTAATGTGTGTTTGTTTTTCTAGGTTCCTTCTTCCAGCTTGTGCTCACTTGAGTCACCCACCATGTTTGTGTCCCTGGGAGCCACAGCCAGACTCAACTGCTCCCTCAGCAGTGAGCACAGTATCTACACAATTGTTTGTTTCCAGCAGAGCCCAGGAAAGGCCCCTTATTATGTCATGGTTGTTGGCAACAGAGGAGGTAGAATCAGTTGTGAAGGGATCCCTGATCGCTTCTCTGGCTCCAGCTATGGAGCCAACAGATACTTTTCCATCAGCAACATCCAGTCAGAGGATGAAACCAATTACTATGATGGGGCAGGTCACACCATTGGTAATAGCTATGATTAATACAGTGATAAACTCAGCCAGAAAGTGAGACACAAACATCCCTTGACAGTCCAAGTCGAGACCCATACTTGGCCCCAAGCTTCTGACACTCTCTGAACGACCAGGGTCAGATCAAGTGTTTCTGGTTCTTTCCCTTGCTGTTTTGATTTCCCTGACTCTGTCTCTGTATCTGTCTCCACACCTGTCTCTCTATTTCATTATAGACAATTAAATGATGTGCTTGATCACACTTAGAGTAAGTGACAGGAATCAACCTTGACAACAGATCTTGTGACCCCTGAATCAGTACCTACCCGCAATGCCCCACATGTGGACTCTGAGAAGCCTGAGGCCAAGGGCACTTTAGCTGAGCCCTCAGACTTTAGGAATTGTCCAGGGGTGTCGGGAAAAGAGGGAGGCCCTATCCTCACTTGACTATCACAGCTGGGACGATATCTGTTCTCACAAAGAGCAGTCCACTTCTCCAAGTTGACCCTTGGACAATTGCCAGTGATTATGAGGCCATTGTGACAGACACCTTAACAGAGAAACACAGACATTAGAAGGAAGTGTGATCAAAGTAGCCAGGGTCAACTGCTGTGAATGCCTGGGCAATATCTGCACACTTCTGTGAACACAAACCCGCACTTACAGCAGACCCTGACTAGTCTCCCTCAAGGTAAGCATGAATCCTAAAAAATTGCAAATGCTGCCCCAGATCTCAATAATTAAGCCATATTCCACTGAGGATCTACCAGTCAGGCAGAGGCTATCACCAACCTCACTCAGCCCACACTGCCTTGGCATGCTAGGCCCTTGGCCCATTCTATCCATTCTATTCATTGTCACTACCAGAAGTCTAGGTCACCAAAAGAACAAAAAAGTCCCTTCAGTCTACATTGTGTTCTATTGAGACAATCAAGTGGCACCATAGATAGAGAGACTGTTAGAGTTGGAGTCACGAAGACCTGAGGCCAAATCTGTCCTCCCACAATTATGATTTGTTTGAAAGCAGTAATTCAAAAGAGGACAACATCGTCAATATATCCACATTTAAAACCTTGAAGGGGAATATGAACTGGGTTCAAGCCCAAAAGACCTTTTTGGAAGAGCTAAAGAAAAATTTTAAAAGTCAAACAAGAGAGGTAGAGGAAGAATTGGGAAAAGAAATACGACATATGCAAGAGAGAGTCAATGACTTGGAAAAGGAAGGGGAAAAATTAACTGTAGAAAGCAAGTCCTTACAAAAAAGGCAAAATGGAAAAAGGACACTGAAGAAAACAATTCCTTAAAAAGGAGAATTGGCCAAATAGAAAAGGAGGTACAAAATCTAATGTAAGAAAACAGTTAACTTAAAAATTAGAATTGGACAAATGGAAGCTAATGACCCTATGAGATACAAAGAATCAACTGAACAAAAATGAAGGAATGCAAAAGCAGAAGAAAACATAAAATACTTCATTGGTAAAACAACTGACCTGGAAAACAGATCCAGGAGATACACTTTTAAAATGATTGTTTTATCTGAAAGCCATGATCAAAATAGTGCATGGACAACATTTTTCAGGAAATCATCAAAGAAAACTGCCCTGATGTCCTACAGCCAGATGGTAAACTAATCATTGAAAAAAATCGCCAATCATCTCCTGAAAGAGATTCTAAATTGAAAGTGCCAAGAAAGAGTGTAACCAAATTCCAGAAATATTGGGTCAAGGAGAAAATACTTCAAAAACAGCCAGAAAGAAACAATTCAGATATTGTGAAACTACAGTCAGGATTATACAGGACTTTGAAGCTTCCACATTAAAAGTTTGGAGGACATGGAATAAGATATTCCATAAGGCAGAGGAGGTTGGATTGCAACTAAGGATCAATTACCCAGTGAAATTGAGCACAATTTTTCAGTGGAGGAGATAGGCATTCAAAGGAATAGGGGACCCCCAAACCTTCTTGATGAAAAAGAACAGAGTTCAACTGAAAATTTGAGCTTCAAATACAAAATGCAAGAGACATAAAAATGTAATAAGGACAGAAAAAAACAACAATACATTATTATTAAGGGAAAATTGTTTATATTCTTGCAAGGGAAGATGATATTTGTAACTCTTGAGAGCTATATCTTTATCACAGCATTTAAGAGGAGTATGCATATGTAGAGGACATGAGTATACATTGAATTTGATATGATGATAAAGAATCTAATTAATTGGTGAAAAGGGATTGCTCTGAGGGAAGAGGAAAGGAGAAGGCAGATAATGGAATATTACATCACATGAAAAGACACAAAACCTATTACAATGGAGGGACCAAAAGGAGGGAGATGAGCACTGTTTGAACCTTACTGTCATCACATTTGCCTTGAAGAGGGAATAATATACTGAGTTAAGTATAAAAATCTAATATATGCTATAGGAAGTAGTAAGGGAAAAGTAAATGGAGGGGGAATAGAAGAGAAAGCATATTGGAGGAGGTGGTGGTTAAAAGAAAAACTCTAGTGATGAGGGAAAATGTGAAAGGACAGAGAAAATAATAAACAGTGGGGGAAGTAAGATGGAGAAAAAGACACAGACAGTCATAATAATTATGAATGTGAATGGGATGAAGTTTTCCACAAAGAAGAAGTGGGTAGCAGAGTGGATTAAGAAGCATAATCATACAATATGTTGATTAAAAGAAACATATTTGAAGCAGACGGATATACACAGAGTCAATGTACAAGACTGGAGCAGAATTAATCATGCTTCAGCTGAAGTAAAACAAAAGGAGTAGTGATAGAAATTCTGATCTCAGACAAAGCAAAAGAAAAACTAGATCTAATTAAAAGAGATAAGGAAGGAGACTACATCCTGGCAAAAGATAACATAGACAATGAATATCATTACTAAACATATATGCACCAATTGGTATAGCATCCAAATTCTTAGAAGAGAAGATAAAGGAGTCATAGTAAGAAACAGTCAACAATACTTCACTTCTGGGGGACTTCAATCTCTCCCTTTCAGAACTAAATAAGTCTAGCTACAAAATAAACAAGAAAGCATTTGTGGAGATGAATAGAACTTTAGGAAAGTTAAATATGGTTGGCTACTAGAAAAACTGAATGTGGATAGGAAGGAATGTATCTTTTTCTCAGTGGTACATGACAACTAGACAATAAATGAAAACCAATGAAGAAAGAAAGAAATATTAAAAGCATTTTTTCAGAACATAATACCACAAAAATGCTATTTGATAAAGGGCCATGGAAAGATAGAATAAAAGTTAATTGAAAACTAAATAATCTAATCCTAAAATTGAGTGTGTCATACAACAAATCATACAAAAAATAAGTAACCTAATTCAAGAGAATAACAATAATGAGACAACAAACGAAAACTTATGAGATGCAGTGAAAAGCAATTGTTAGAGAAAGTTTTGTATTTCTTAATGCTTACACTAATGAAATAGAGAAAGAAGAGATCAATAAATGGGGTCATGTAACAAAAACATCTAGAAAAGGAACAAGCTATAAATATCAAAGTAAATACCAAATTATTTTTAAAAAAAAACAAATGAGTGATTAATGTAATTGTATTTAAGAAAACGATTGAACTAATAAATAAAACTAGAAGCTGATTCTATAAAAAATCCAGTAAAATAGATTAGCTTTTGGTGAATTTGACTTTTTGAAAAAGAAAACCAAATAGTTACCATGAAAATGAAAAGGGAGAAGATGCAATCAATGAAGAGGAAATTACAAGAAAAATTAGGAGACATTTTGAACAACTGTATGATGATAAATTTGACAACATGAATGAAACAGATGCATATTTACACAAATACAAATCACCCAAATTAAAAGAAGAGAAAATAACGTACTTAACTAGCACCATTTCAGGGGAAAGAAACTGAATAATTCATTAATGAAATCCCTAAGAAAAAATCTGGAGGGTCAGATGGATTTACAAGTGAATTCTATCAAATATTTAAAAATTAATTCCTTTTTTTATTTAATTTTTATTTTTTTCACTGTTCTACAATCACTTCCATATATCTTAGGCTTTTTTCCCCTCCCTCCCACTTCTTTCCCCCACCTCCCCATTCCATCCCCAAGACAGCATATAATTCTCCATAAGTTCTATACATACATTTCTATTAAACATAGAAGAATTAAAATTAATGGGAGAAATCATAAAACAAACCAAAAAATACTACAAAAGAAAATGATCTGCTTCATTCTGCGATTGAATTCCATTGTTCTTTCTCTGGATGTGGAAGACGTTTTGCCTTTAGAGACCATGGGGAATTTTTTGAGTCCTTGCAGTGCAATGAAGTACTAAGTCTACCAGAAAAATTCCTCTCAAACTGTGGTTGTTGCTGTGTACAAAGCTCTCCTGGTTCTACTCCTTTCACACAGGATCAGTTCATGTAAGTCTTTCCAGGCCTCTCTGAAGTCTTCCTGTTCATCAATTCTTATAGCACAATACTATTCCATTACATTCATATACCACAATTTTTTGAGCCATTCCCCAATTGATGGGATTCCTCTTGATTTCCAGTTCTTGGCCACCACAAAGAGAGATGTTATAAATATTTTTGTACAAGTGGGACCTTTTCCCATTCTTATGATGTCTTGGGGATACAGTCCTAGAAGCAAAATGCTGGGTAAAAGAGTATGCACATTTCTGTAGCCCTTTGGGCATAGTTCCAAATCACTCTCCAGAGTGGCTGGATCAGCTCACAGCTCCACCAGCAATGAATTAGTGTTCCAACTCTCCCACATCTTCTTCAACATTTATCATCTTCCTGTTCTGTCATGTTAGCCAATCTCATAGGTGTGATGTGGTACCTCAGAGTTGTTTTGATTTGTATCTCCCTAATCAATAGTGATTTAGAGCATTTTTTTCAAATGACTATAGATATCTTTAATTTCTTCCTCTGAAAACTGCTTGTTCATATCCATTGACCATTTATCAATTGGGGAATGACTTGTATTCTTGTGCATTTGACTCAGTTCTGTATATATTTTAGAAATGAGGCCTTTATCACAGACACTAGATGCAAAAATTCTTTCCCAGTTTTCTGCTTCCTTCCTAATCTTGGTTGCATTGGGTTTGGTTGTGCAAAAGCTTTTCATTTTAATGTAATCAAAATTATTCATTTTGTGCTTCATAATGCTTTCTATCTCTTGTTTAGTCAAAAATTCTTCCCTTCCTCATAAATCTGACAAGAAAACTGTACCCTACTCCATTAATTTTTTTATACTATCAGTCTTTATAACTAGATCATGTATCCATTTGGAAAATATTCTTGTGTATTGTGTCAGGTATTGGTCATTGCCTGAATTTATGAACATACAGTTGGGCAAAATAATTTCTAAATATTGTTTTAATTTCCTTCTCATTGAAAGTGAGTTCACTCTTTTCGTTTTTGATATTGGTAATTTGGTTTTCTTCTTTCTTTTTTTTGATCAATTTGACCTAAAGTTTATCGATTTGATTGGTTTTTTTCATAAAAGCAATTCTTAGTTTTATTTATTACTTCAATAGGTTTCTTCATTTTAATTTTATAAATCTCTCCTTTGATCTTTAGTATTTCTAATTTTGCACTTACTTGAGGATTCCCAATTTGTTCTTTTTCTAGCTTTTTCAGCTGCAAGCCCAATTCACTGACCTCCTCCTTCTCTAATTTATTCATGTAGGTATTGAAAGATATAAAACTTCCTCTAAAAACTACTTTAGCAGTATCCTATAACATTTGATAACTTGTCTCATTATTGTCAGTCTCTTGAATGAAATTGATGACTGTGTTGATGATTTGTTGTTTAATCCACTCATTCTTTAGGATTATAATATTTAGTTTCCAATTAATTTTTGGTCTACCTTTCCATGGCCTTTTATTACATAGAATTTTTATTGCATTATGATCTGAGAAGAATGCATTCACTATCTTTGCCTTTCTGCACTGAATTGTGAGGTTTTACACCCTAGTCCATGATTAACTTTTGTATATATGCCATGTACTGCTGAGAAAAATATATATTACTTTTTCTCCCATTGAATTTTCTCCAGAGATCTAACATATCTACCTTATCCAGATGTTTATTCACCTCTTTTACGTCTTTCTTGTTGATTTTGTGGTTAGATTTATAAAGTTCAGAGAGGGGGAGGTTGAGGTTAAGGGAGTTACAGGGAGAAATAGACAGCAAAATTATACTAGTGGGGGACCTCAAACTCCCACTCTCTGAACTTGATAAATCTAACCTCAAAGCAAACAAGGAAGAAGCTAAAGAGGTGAATAAAACTCTGGATAAGGAGATAGGATAGATCTCTGGAGAACACTCATTGGGAATAGAAAGGAAAATGCCTTTTTCTCAGTGGTACATGACACATATAAAAAGAATTAATTCCAGTACCATATAAATTATTTCTGAAAACAGAAGTCCCATGAAATTCTCTTCATAATACCAACATGATGCTGATCATAAAACATGGAAGATCATAAAACAAACAGGGAAGAGCCTAAACAGAGACAGAAAATTATGCACTGATTTACCTAATGAAGATAGATGCAAATAATTTAAAAGAAATGTTAGCAGAGATTACAGCAACTTATATAATATTCGTGGCCAGGTAGGATTTATACCAGGAAAGAACGACTGGTTCAATAGTAAGAAAACTGTCAGCATAATTGACCATATCAACAATAAAACTAACAAAAATCATGTGATTCTCTCAATAGATGAAGAAAGAGTAGTTGACAAAATGTAACACCCATTCCTCTTAAGAACACTAGAGAGCATGGTCACAAATGTTGTCTTCTTTAGAATGATAGGTAGCAATTACCTAAAACCATCAGCAAGCATTATATATAATGCGTATCAGCTAGAAGCATGTTCAAGAAGACTGGGGTGAAACAAGGATGTCCATTATCACCACTGTTATTCAATATTGTACTAGAATTGTTGGCTTTAGAATTAAGAGAAGAAAAAGAAATTGAAGCAATTAGAATAAGCAGAGAAGAAACAAAGCTATCACTTTTTGCAGATGATATACTTAGAGAATCTTACAGGTTCAAGTAAAAAACTACTTGAAATAATAAACTAATTTAAATATATATAAAAAATAAACAAAGTTGCAGGACATAAAATAAACCCACATACATCATTGGCTTTTTTAGACATTACTAATAAAACCCAACAGCAAAGACAGAAAGAGAAATTCCATTCCAAGTTGCTGTAAACATTAGAAAATGTTTGGGAGTCTACATGCAAAAACAAAACCAAGCATCATATGAGCACAACTCTGAAATACTTTTCATACCATTAAAATCAGATCTAATTAATTGGGAAAATATCAGCTATTCCTAGTGAGAGTCAACAAATGTATTAAAAAATTACAATTTTATTTAAATAAATTTACTTATTCAGTGCAATTCCAAACAAACTGCACAAAAATTATTTTTGTACAGCAAAAAAAAAAAAATTCACTTGGAAGACAAAAAGTCCAGAATATCAATGGAGTTAATGAAAAGAAATACAAGGGAAAGTGGCCTAGCTGTAAGAGCTCTTAAATTTTATTATAAAACATCCATTATCAGAACTACATGGTACTGACTAAAAAAAAGAGGAGTGGATCTGTGGAACAGATTAGGTACACACAAAATAGAATAATCAGTTATTATAGTAATCTACTTTTTGATAAACCCAAAGCCTCCAGCTTCTGGGACATGAACTCACTATTTAAGAAAAACTGCTAGGAAAACTATACGACAGAAACTAGGCATAGACCAACATGTTACACTGCACACCAAGATAAAGTCAAAATGCTTACAGCGATTATATATAAAGGCTGATACTATAAGCCAATTAGAAGAGTAAAGAATAGTTTAGCTATCCGTTTTATGGAGAACAAAAGAATTTATCACTAAATAAGAAATAGAAGACATTATGAAATGCAAAATTGATGATTTTGATTACATTAAAATGAAAAGATTTTTCAAAAGTCAATGCAATCAAAATTAGAAGGGAGACAGAAAGATGGGAAACAAACTTTACAGCAGTTGCCTCTGAGAAAAGCTTTATTTCTATAATATATAGAGAACTGAGTCAAATTCATAAGAATACCAGTCATTCCCCAATGGAGAAATCATCAAAGAATTTAAACAGGCACTTTTCAGAGGAAAAAAATTAAAGTTTTCTATAGTCATATAAAAAAATGTTCTAAATCACTACTGAGTAAAGTAATACATATCAAAAGAACTCTGAGGTACCACCTCACAGCTATAAGATTGGTTAACATGACAAAACAGGAAAATGATAAATGTTGGAGGTGTGGGAAAATTGGAAGACCAACGCATTGTTTTTGAAGTTGTGAACTGATCCAACCCCATTTTGGAGAGCTATTTGGAACTATGCCCAAAGGCATATAAAACTTTGCATAGTCTTTGTCCCAGCAATACCACTTCTAGGTCTGTATGCCAAAGAGATCATAGAAATGGGAAAAAAAAGACCCACATGTACAAAAATATGTATAGCTACTCTTGTGGTGGGCAAGAATTGGAAACTGAGGGAATGACCATCAGTTGAGGAATGGCTGAACAAGCTGCGGTATATGAATTGTAATGGAATATTATGGTGCTAGAAGAAATGATGAGCAGGCAGACTTCAGAAAAACCTGGAAAGACGTATCCAAACTTATGCTGAGTTAAGTGAGCAGTACCTGGAGAACATTGTACACAGTAATGGCAACATTGTATCACGACTAATTTTGATAGACTTTTCTCTTCTTAGTAATACAAGGAGCTAATACAACTCCAAAAGACTCACAATGCAAAATATAATCCACTTCCAGACATAGAAGTTTGAAGTTTGAATGCAGACGAAAGCATACTATTTGTGCTCTTTTGGATGATGTTGTTTTGCTTATTCTTTGTTGTGAATATTCCCATTGGTTCTGAGTCTTCTCAACAATATGACTAATGTGAAAAGATGTTTTCTATGATGTCTATGTAGAGCCTATGTAAAACATATTTCTGTATTAGTCATGTTCTAAAAGAAAACAGATTAAAAAAAACAAAAAAAAATCATGAAAAAGTAAGGTGAAAACAGTCTGATTTGATCTGCATTTAGATTCTATTTTATTCTCTGGAGATATATAGCATTTCTCCTCATGAGTCCTTTGAGATTGTCTTGGATCGCTGTACTGCTGAGAATGGCTAAGTCATTCACAGTTGATCTTAGGATGACACTGTTGTTATGGATTCAATGTTCTCCTAGTTCTGCTCAATTCACTTTGCATCAGCTCACGTAAATCTTTTCAGATTTTTCTGAAATAATCTTGCTCATTGTTTCTTATAACATGATACTATTCATTAACAATCATATACCACACCTGGTCCAGCTATTTCCCAATTGATGGGCATCCCCTCAAATTCCAGTTCTTTGCCAACACAAAAAGAGCTGCTATACATAGTTTTCTACATATATAGTTTTTCCTTTCCTTTTCCTTTTCCTTTCCCTTTCCTTTCCTTTTATCACTTTGATATATAGATCTAGTAGTGGTGCTGCTAAGTCAAAAACTATGCACAATTTTATGGCTTTTTGAGGAATGTCTCGTATTCGTATAAGTGTGACAAAGATATTCATATATTTGAGAAAGAAAGCCTTTATCAGAGATACTTGATGGAAAAAATATTTTTCCAGGTTTCTCCTTTTCTTCTAAACTTCATTGCATTGGTTTGGCTTATGCAAAAAGTTTTATTTAAAATTGATTATTTAAAATAAGCAAAATTAACTATTTAACTTCTCATAGTGTTCTCTTCTCCCAAATATTACAGGTCTAGGTACATTTTTTAAGAATCAAGTCGCTTTCCTCTTGACTATCCCTTAGAATGATTGAGTCTTGAATAAAAGTGCTACAGTGGACCAATGCATCATGCCAGGATTCAAGATGTTATTAATTATTTATTAATTGATAAGAAGGGGTTGGGTTTTAGGGGGGGAATTTTAACAAATACAGGATACTTGAGGGAGAAAGAAGATGTAACATGTGCCAGACAAGTCAAACCACTGTCACTGCACTGACCATCATCTCCTCAGACACTCTAAAGGAGACAACACAGGACTCTGAAAATAGGAGATTTGGGAACAGCAGTGCTTTATGACCCACAACACCTACTTCCAGCCAAGACTCCACAGCCATCTTTAAAGTGAGAGATCATTTTAGACAAATGGCACACCTTCCTCAGCACCACCAGCAACAACTAGTTACCAACTACTCTCAAAAGTTTACAACCTAGGTGTAGCATCACCCTTCATACAAGGGTTTCTATTTCTATCTCAATCACAGCCATCATCTACAGGAGTAACTTTTGTGGAATAGAGTTAGCCATCCTCAGAAACTGTCAACCAGCTGCTACCCAAAGCTCAGATGGGCCAACATGGAGGAAGCTACTAACCTCACAACCAAAGGAAAGACAGGAGGTAACCTATCCCAAACAGATCAAGCCACTATCATTACATTGACCAGACTCTCTCCTAGGATCAATGATACAGCATTTTGAAACCCCAAACTAACGGAATAGAAATGTTTCCAACAATGGATCCATAGTCATAAAACTTAGGTACAACCTTATGGAGATGCAACCTGGGAATTGCTTGTGTAGGTACTGCATTCAGAAGTTAGAAGGCCCAGGAAAGAAGGATTTGGTGCACAAAGGCTTCAGTTCAGTGAAATGGTTCCCACCAGAAAGTGATATAATTCTATCATTACAAGTGGAGCTAAAGAAGCATGATCATCTGCTTTGCTGCTACCCCCTCAGAACCGAGACATTTCCATTTTACCTGCAGCTGAAATTCTACAGGAGAATGTGACCTACATGAGAACAGGCAGGGTCTTCATTTTCCAATTGCATCCCAATTCCTCAAGATGGGGCTGCCACATTAAGCACTTAACAAATGATTATGTGTTCATTTACTTCTTGTGGCTAATTACAGATCCCTATGGTAGAGATGGAAAAGGTAAAGATTTCTTTATCAGCATCTATCCAACACAATTTTACTTGTTTGCACAGATGTGCTGAGTCAATTTAAGTACACCCGTCACCTATGCAAACTGAGAGAATAGCTATGTGGATAGGTGACTTCTATATAGGCATTGAAGACATCATAAACTTTGGGGAAAGTGTTGCATCAGCCAGAAGAAAATGGCCAATGACTTCCAATGAACAATCCTGAGAGCTGTACAGAAACTCTACTATGGATTTTGTCCCTCTACACCACAATTAGGTGTGAACACAAGCCCAACGTAGACAGCAGTGCCCCTGACTTCATTACATCCAAAGACCTTCTGAGATCTTCCAACTTTGGTCCAATTTCTTCACCATTAATTAAAATGATAATATTATCACCAAACCACTAGATGTCCTCACTTGAGCCTACTTGACTGAAGAGAAATGAAGCAGGACAAGAAGCAAAGCTTTGTGAGAAATTGAACCAAGCCTTTGGGTGACTCTAGGAGAGTCAAAGGACAACCAGCTCTCAGGTCTTGGTCCCTTCCATACACAGACACTGAGACTCTCCTTTCCTGAGCTAATCCATCCTTATTGTACTGTACAGATGCTAGGTTGGAAGCATGATGGACAACTGTGGGCCTGGTTTGGGCCAACACTGATGGAATGGGGAGCTTGGGAGTCTGAGGGGACATCAGTTTAGGTGGCTGTGTCTGTGCCTGCACTGATCCTTGGGATCACTCATGAGTGACAACTTTGCTTGGCTGGAACAAGAAATTCCAGCATCCCATACCCTCCCTCTGAAAGACATGCCTTCCCCATGGACTTGTGAACCCAGAGGTGTCATATCGCAGGAGATTAAGAATAGCCTGCCTAAGGCACAAATTTGCATTCAGCCCCCTCCCACCCTAAACCCAACACAGGCTTCAGAGAGAGGATAAGAGGGACCTGGAAGAGGCCAGGCCCAGCTGTGTGCTCTTCGAGGAACAGAGATTTTGCAGCCCCCTGCACCATGACCTGGCCTCTTGTCTGCCTTTTACTGCTCACTGTCTGCTCAGGTCAGGGCTGCCCTCAGAAACCTACTTGTCCTGCTCTCTCATCTTTGCCCTTGGCCTCTCTGCTGAGGATCTCCAAGCATCTTTTCCTTTTCTTCTTGTTCTAGGACATTAATGTATGTCTCTGTTTCTAGGTTCCTTCTCCCAGGCTGTGCTGACTCAGTCGCCCTCCATGTCTGCATCCCTGGGAGCCACAACCAGACTCACCTGCACTCTCAGCAGTCAGCACAGCACCAATCCTGTTGTTTGGGTCCAGCAAAGCCCAGGAAAGGCCCCTCTGTCTATCGTGGCTATCGCTAGCACTGGAGATGCAAGCAGGAACGATGGGATCCCTGAGCGCTTCTCTGGCTCCAGCTCTGGAGCTGACAGATACTTGTCCATCAGCAACATCCAGTCTGAGGATGAAGCTGATTATTACTGTTTCACAGCTTATATCACTGACAGTGGGCCTGCTTAACACAGTGATATATTCAGTGAGGAAGTTAGACAAAAACCTTCCCTGCCAGCCCAGGCTTCTGATGCTCTCTGAACCAAGAGGACTGGGGCAGGTGTTTCTGATGTTTTCTGGTCTCTGTCTTTATTTCTCTAACTCTCTGTCTCTGTAACTGTCTCTCAGAAGCCAGATCTTCTGATGTCAGAACCAGTATCTTCCCCCAAGTACCACGTGTGCACACTGGGGACACTGAACCCAAGGGAAGCTTTAGATAAAACTTTGGGCTTTGGGATTTGGCCTGGGGGGAAAGGACAGAGGTATGTCCTGCCATGACTTGGCTACCACTTCTGGGACCCTGTTTGCTCTCACAGAGAGAAGTTTGCTTGTCTAAGTTGACCCTTGGACACTTGCAAGGGATAATTGACAGGCATTATGATGAGCTCTGAGAGTACAAAGACACATGACAATCCTGAATTTCAAGAAGCCTACAATGTTAACAACTATGTGCAGACCCCCTGAAGATGTGGAGTGGCAGCACTGGATGGACAAAAGAACTAAGAGGAATTGGGAAAGGCTCTGGGAAAGGCAGATTTTATCAGAGAACTGAAAGAAGTCAAGAAAGCAGATATAGGAAGGCAGCCTTTCAGGCATGGAGCCCAGCCAGTGCAAAAGCTCTGAGGAGGGAGATGGAGAATTTAGTGGAAGGAACAGGAAGGGGCACTTACTATTGGAGACTTGTTTATCTCATGACCTTTTTATCATCAGCACTGACTTCTGATTATCTAAATGAAATAAAACTTCATGGATAAAAGCTTGCAACAAACACTGGCATTTAATAGACTATGTCTTTGTAAGGAGAAGAGACAGGATGGCACAGTGATGAAGGCAATGTGTGACACAGAATGCTAGACTAATCATACAGTTATTCTCTCCAAAGTTAACGTTTATACTCAACAGAAGCATTGACCCAAGGCAAGATTCTTGCCAGAAGACTGAATGTCAGCAGATCAGAATGTTTCTCCAAGTATGAACAGTTCATTGCTAACATGGAGGGAAAGCTCAGTCGACACATGGTGGAGTAGAAAAACAGTGAACAGCTTTCAGAGATTTGGTGGGCAGCACAGCATTTACTTCTCTGGGTCAGCACATTTGCAATCATCAAAATTTGTTTCATAAAAATGAAGGGTAAATTCCGAAGGCACGAAATGGAAAATGAGAATTCTGCAGAGTTTACCAGTAGGACAATTAACCCCTTTATGAAAAGGCAGCCTTTAAATCCATCAAAAGGAAAGTGAGTAAAAAGTTAGAGAAATGTAGGATGCCTGGCTCAGTGAAGAGAGAGATGAAATTCAATTTTATGCTGATAGTAAAAATCCAAAGTGCTCTTATGATGCACTGAATGGTATTTATGGATGAAAAATTTGTGGTGCTTCTCAACTACTCAGTGTTGATGGAGTCACATTGATTAATGATAAAGACATGATCCTGGAGAGAAGGGCTGAACACTTCTATGCGGCTCTCAGGAGACCATCAACAACAAGTGCTGAAGTTCTTCACTGTATATTTCAGGTTGAAGTCAGTTCCTCTCCATTCAAACTTCCAAAGGAAGAAGCAGTTTTCAATATCATTATGCTACTCTTATGTGGCAAAGAACCTACTGCTGATTCTATTCCAGTTAAGATTTACAACTCAGGGGGTCGACTGCTCATACAAAAGCTGACTGAAATTTTCTAGGTTATATGTCAAAGGGAAGTTGTCCCCCAGAGGTTCAAGCATGCCTCCATTGTCCATCTTTATAAAAGAAAAGGAAATAAGTTGTCTTGTGATTATCAGGTCTCTCTCTCTGTCTTTCTCTGTCTCTCTCTCTCTGTCTCTCTCTCTCTTTCTGTCTGTCTGTCTGTCTGTCCGTCCGTCCGTCTCTCTCTCTCTCTCTCTCTCTCTCTCTCTCTCTCTCTCTCTCTCTCTCTCTCTCTTTCTCTCTCTCTTATTCTCTCTCATTTCTGGCAAGGTTTTTTCTAGAGTCCTCCTTAATAGACTGATACTTTACTGATAATTAACTCCAATTTACCTGGAAGATAGTCATTTATATGACGGCAACTGTGGCTTCAGAAAGGTTCAAGCAACAGTTGATATGCTGATTAATTCCTCAAAATCCTAACAGAACTACCAAGAGAAACACAGAATACTGTATACTGTATTCATGGTTCTGTCCAAGGTCTTTATTACTAACATTTGGCAAAGATTTCAGAAAATCATAGAAAAATTGAGTTGCCCAAGAAAATTCAGCAGTTTTGTAAATCACTTTCAAAATGGCATACATGTATGGTTTCTGGATAATGGACAATGCTCTCTTACTTTCCCAGTCACCAAACGAGCAAAGCAGAACTGCATACTTGCTCCAGTGCTTTTTAGAATGATCTCGGCAATGTTGTCCCACTCCTTCAAAGAGGCTAAAAATGTCTTCAGGGTCAACTAATGCTGATTCACTGACTGTAAATTCCCCAATGGTAAATTATTTGACCTATAAAAGCTAAAAGAGAAGATTAAAGTAGAGGGAGCGTTAGTATACTACTTTTTGTTCAAAGATGATTGCACAATCAATGCAACCTGGGTCTGAGATACAACACAGTATGGATGGATTCCTCCTCCTTGTGCTATTTTTTTGTCTGATAATTAACACCAAGAAAAAGTGGTTCTCTACCATGTAGTGTTAGAACATTCAGACGTGGAGCCATCAAATGTAGCAAATGGAAAAATTGTAAATGCCATGACTGTGTTTAACTTGGCAATATACTTTCTAGGAATGTCCACATAGATGATAAAGCTGACTCATGTGGGAGTAACCAACTACCATACCCATTATGGAAAACAAGAAATAACAAACACAAAGGAAAACACTGATCTCCTCCTTCACAGGCTATTACTATTCCTCTGACAGTGAAGTTCTGTGTCTCTTCTTTATCCTGAGTTTTCCAGCACATCCCTCCTCACACACAGATTAATGGAGGAAGGATAAGAATACCAGATCCTCCTTGCTGAGGATGCCTTGTGGATATTCCCCAGCTCTGGTTCCTCAGACAGTCAGAAAAGTTCTCTCCTTCATTGCTTTGATAGAGAAGGGAATCAGTAACAGGCTCCAATGAGGGAGCTGGACCTGACCATTACACCTACTCTGGTCCTTGTGGGAGGAGGTTCCCCAAGGTCTTCACAAATGGAGGTGGCTTCAGTTGAACACAATGCGCTTGTTCCTGCCTCTCCCTCTTACATTTTATAGGGGGCTGTGTATATAGATGGAGATCAGCCAATATGGTGCAGTTAGAGACCGTGTATAAGGATATGGAACAAAGATGAAAAGGAAATCTGAGACTAATGGCCTCATATTTAGTAGAGAGACTGTACAAAGTCCCCTAAGGAAGGGCCAAAGAGGGGATGCTCAGGCATCTGTCAGGGGAGCAGGTTAAGGCCTCATTACACCTATAAACATGGAGATTCTCTCCCGTTAGGATGTTCTCTTTGAATCAGGGACTGCTGGGAGGTTGTCTCAGAAACTGAAAGGGTTCCCCAAGGTAGTAGGTTCACCATACAAGCCATTATGGTCATCAGCTTGTCGTGGAGGACAACAGAGCCTTGATCACTTCGTTATGTTTTGGTACCATGAGATTGCAAAGTGTTGGGGAACAAAACAAAGAGTCAACCCATTCTCTCCTGCTGGAAAGGCTACAACTACACACAGGCCTGATGTCCAAAGTGGGGAAACTCTGAGGACATAAGAAATAAGCTGAAAAAATGGGCGCTTTTGTTATACACCAATACTATTTTATTTTACTTTTTATGAACAGAGTGCTTAAATGTATTCCTTTTCAAAGAATACTTATTTTTCCCAGTTATATGCAAAACAATTTTGAACATTCATTTTTTAAATTTTGAATACCAATTCCTCTCCTTTTCTTTTTACTTTCCCCCTCCTAGAAATGGTAAGTAATTTTCTTGTATTTAATATATGTGAGATCATGAAAAACAGATTTGTATATTAGCGATGTGAAAGAAAACACAGAACAAAAAAAATGAAAAACAAATAAAATGAAAATAGTCCAATTTGATATGCATTCAAACTACATTAGTTTTTTTCTAGAGGTAGATAGCATTTTTAATTTTGAGTCCTTTCAGATTGTTTTGGATCATTGTATGTCTTGGGATAGCTAAGAAATTCGAAGTTGATCATTGTATAATGTTGCTGTTATTGTGTACAATGTTGTCCAGGTTCTGCTCACTTCACCTTACATCAGCTTATGTAAATCTTTCTAGGATTTTCTAAATTAATCATGTTCATCATTTCTTATAGCACAATAGTATTCCATAAGAATCACATAGCACATCTTGTTCAGGCATTCCCCAATTCATAAGCATCCCCTCAATTTTCAATACTTTATCACCACAAAAAGAGTTACCATGAATAGACTGAGCCTTAATCCAAAGCACTACAGTGGACCAATACATAATACCAGGATTCAAGATGTTCTCAAATATTTGCTAAATTGAGAAGAAACTTTTTCTTGGAATTTTAAGCACCCAGGAAACCTGAAGGGGAGACAACATGTAGCAAGTGCTAGTCAATTCTAACCACTGTCACTGCACTGACCTCCTCCTCCCCACAGTCTCTGAAGGAGACAGTACAAGACCCTGAACACAGGAAAATTGAGAACAGCAGGGCTTTAAGAACCACCAAACCTACTGCATCTCCAAGACCTCACAACCATTCTTAAAGGGAGAGATAATTTTGGACAAATGATCCGCCTTCCTCAGCACCATTTGCAACAGCTACTTACTGTTACCAAAAGGGGTAGCAGCATCCCCCACACAAGAGATACTATTTCTACATCAGTCATCACAACCACCATTCATGGGAATAACTCTTGTGGAAAAGAGTTAGCCATCCTCAGAAACTGTCAGTCAACTGCTAACCACAACACAGAGGAGCCAAGCTGACAGAAGCTACTAATTCCCATGGGAGGAAAAGAGGGGGTAGTATGTGCTAAGCAGGTCAAACCACTATCACCACCTTGACCACTCTGTCCCTCAGGATGATGAAGACAATGGTCAAGAATTTTGAACCCTAAAACTAAAGGAATGGGAATGCTTCCATCCCTGGGTCCACAGTCCTAAAGCTAAGACACAATCTTGTGGAGATTCACCCTGGAAACTGCTCATAGAGGTGCTGTAGTCACAAATTAGGGAGACACAAAGGCCTGAACATTGTGAAGTGGGAACCACAAAGTGATATAATTTTATCAATACAAGATAAATAGAGCCTTGACCCTCTCCTTTGTGATTACACCCACAGGATCATGGGACATTTCCATCTGACCTGCAGCTAAAATTCTGTAGGAGAAAATGAGCTCTTTTGAACAGGGGCTGTCTTCACTTTCCTTTGGATTCCCAATCCTCACCACAGTTTTACCACAGTAGGAATTTTTGAAAGACTTTGTGACCATTCATTCCTTGTGGCTATTACAAGATGTCTATCACTGAGATGGAAAAGGTAAAGACTGCTTTATCAGAAACTATCCAACAAGATTTTTCTTGTTTGCACAGATGTACCAAGTCATCTTGAAAGCACTCATCACCTTTTAGGACTGATAGAACCACTCCTTGGAGAACTGACCTCTAATATGTGTTCAAGACTTCATATAGTGTGGGTAACCTCTGGAAGAACAGGAGGGAACATGTTGAAATCATTGGTTCAGCCAGAAGAAGATAGTCAGTGAATTTCAATGGACTATCCCTAGAGCTGCATGAACAATATTATGAATTTTTGCATATTATATCACAGGGAGGTGTGAACACATGCCCAGTGTACACAGAAGTTCACCTGACTTCACTACACCAAAAGACCTTTTGAGATCTCAGGATATGGTTCCAATTTCTCCACCATTCTTTAAAGGTGATGGTGCTATCAGTAAACCACTAGATTCCTCACTTGAGCATATGTGACTGAAAAGTAATGAAGCAGAACAAGTAAACCATTTTTGGAAAATGAACCAAGCCTGTGGGTTACTATTAGAGAGTCAGAGAACAACCAGCTTTCTGGACTTGGTCCCTTCCACACACAGTGCAAGACTCTCCTTTCCAGAGTCAATCCAAAGTTTTATTCCATAAGTAGATGCTAGCTTGGAGGCCTGCTGGGCAGCAAGCTTGGGACTACTCTGGCTGTGGAATCTCTAAGGCTGACTTTCAAGGGTGGGATGGATTAGGGACCAGCAGCTAGGAGAAGGCACTGTAGACCTTGTTTGAGAGAAGCAGTGATGATATGGGGAGCCTAGGGGCCTGAGGTGGTACTCAGTCCAGCTAGCTGCCTGTGTCTGTGGTTGCTCTAAAGCTGGTGATTCCTCATGAGTGACATTTCTGCTGCACTGGGCTAAGAAAGGTGGAGGAGCATACAGTGTACAACAGCATCAAGCAGGAAGCACAGGGCAGTGTGAGGCAGTGGCTGCACTGTGGTATATTTGTTAATCTTGAGAATTGTATATTTATTAAGAAATATAAAAGGGCTATACACAGATAGAGGGAACAAGTATAAAGTAAATGCTGTGATGATAAGATGTGATTTAAGTGTGTGAAGGGATTGCAATAGGAGATGTGAAATGGAGGAGGAAGGAAATGAAAAACTAAATAAGAGGAAGAGTCACAAAATTATAATAAAGTAGAGGGAAAGACAGGAAGGAGATGAGCATTGTTTGATATTTGCTTTTGCCTGATTTGGTTCAAGGAGGGAACAACAAACTTAATTAAATATATAAATCTAACTAGCTCAATTGGCAGTAGGAGGAGAAAGGGAAAAGAAAAGGGAGGGGAAGCTAAAAGAGAGGGAAGAAGCAGTAAGGGTAAAGGGGAGTAAAAGGAGGGGGGGGCAGAAAGAAGGACAGGAAGACTGCGGGAGGTGGTGGTCAAAAATTAAAACTCTGTTATGGAGGGGAAGGAAGAAGGGAGAGCTAAAAGCACAAATAGGGGGAAAGAGAATGAAGGGAAATCCTCAGATGGTAATCATAACTGTGAATGTGAACAGGAAGAACTCTTCCACAAAATGGAGCAGGATAACAGAATGGATTAAAAACCATAATCCAACAATAAGTTGTACATGACAAAAACATTTGAAACGGGGGGATACACACAGGTAAAGGTAAAAGGTTGGAGCAGAAAATGTTGTGCTTCATTTGATGTAAATATAGCAGGGGTAGCAATCCTAATCTCAAAAAAAGCAAAAGCAGAAATATATCTACTCAAAAGACATAAGGAAGGAAACTATATCCTGCTAAAAGGCACCAGAGACAATGAAGTAATATCATTATTAAACATATATGCTCCAAGTGGTATGGTATACAAATACTTGGAGGAGAAGTTAAGGGAGTTACAGGAAGAAATAGATAGGAAAAGCATACTAGTGTGGGGCCTCAACCTCCTCCTCTCTGAACTTGATAAATCCAACTTCAGAATAAAAAAAGAAAGAAGTTAGAGAGGTGAATAAAACTCTGGATAAGGTAGATATGATAGATCTCTGGATAAAACTGAATGGAGATAGAAAGGAATATACCTTTTTCTCAGTGGTACATGGCATATATACAAACACTGACCACGTACTAGGCCATAAAACCCTCACAATCCAGTGCAGGAAGGTAGAGATAGGCGATTCATCATTCTCAGATAAAATACTATTTTATGCAATAAAAATTATTTGTAATAAAAGGCCATGGATAGATAGACCAAAAATTAATTGGAAACTAAATAATTTAATCCTAAAGAATGAGTGGGTTAAATAACAAATCATAGAAACAATCAACAACTTTATTCAAGACAGTGACAATAATGAGAAAACTTCCCAAATATTATGGGATATTGCAAAAGCAGTTCTTACAAGAAGTTTTATATCTTTGAATGCCTACACAAATAAAATGACGAAAGGGGAGATCAATGAATTTGGCATGCAGCTGAAAAAGTGAGAAAAAGAACACATTGAAAATCTCCAAGTAAATACCAAATTAGAAATACTGAAAACCAAAAGGAAAGATTAATAAAATTGAAATTAATAAAACTATTGAACTAATAAATAAAACTAAGAGCAGGTTTTATGAAAAAGCTGATTAAATTGGTAAACTTTTGGTCAATTTGATATACAAAAAAAGAAAGAACAAAACTATCAATATCAAAAATAAAAAGGGTGAACTCACTTCCAATAGGGAGGAAAGTCAAAGAATAATTAGAAATTACTTTCCCCAACCGTATGCCCATAAATTCGATA
The DNA here is from genome assembly GCA_028533205.1 of Lagorchestes hirsutus. NCBI lineage: Eukaryota > Metazoa > Chordata > Mammalia > Diprotodontia > Macropodidae > Lagorchestes > Lagorchestes hirsutus. The sequence continues at coordinate 3,418,081 of CM052673.1, forward strand.
ATCTAAATGAGACAGATGCTTATTTTTAAAAATATTTATATAAAATGTCCAGATTAACAGAAGAGAAAGTTGAATACTTAAATAATCCCATTTCAGAAAAAGAAATTGCATAAGCTATCAGTGAACTCCCTAGGAAAAAATCTCCAGGGATGCATAGATTTACAAGTGACTTCTATCAAATATTTAAAGAGCAGTTAAGTCCAAAACTATATAGACAGCTTGGGAAAACTGGGGAAGAAGGAATCCTCCCAAAGTCTTTTGATGGTACAAATATGTTTTTGATACCTAAATCAGGAAGAGCCATACAGAGAAAGAAAATTATACACCAATTTCTCTAATGATTATAGATGCACAAATTTTAAAGGAGGTTTTAGTAAAAGAGTATAGCAACTTATCACGAGAAAAATATATATTGATCAGGTAAGATGTATACCAGGAATGCAGAGCTGGTCAAATATTTGAAAAATTATTAGCATTATTGATCATATCAACAACAAAAATAATAGAAATCACATCATTATCTCAATAGATGCAGAAAAAGCTTCTCACACAATACAAAACCCATTCCTATTGAAAACACTGGAGAGCATAGGAAGAAATGGAATTTTCAATAGAATAATAAGCACTTTCTACCTAAATCCTTCAGCAATCATTATACATAATGGAGATAAATTAGATGCATTTTCAATAAGATCAGGGGTGAAACAAGGATGTCCATTATCACCTCTCTTATTCAATATGGTGCTAGAAATGTTAGCTGTAGCAATAAAAGAAGAAAAGGAAACTGAAGGAATTAGAATAGGCAAAGTAGAAACTAAGTTATCATTCTTTGAAAATGATATGATGATACACTTAGAGAATCCCAGAGAATCATGTAAAAAACTACTTGAAATAATAAACAACTTTGGCAAAGTTGCATGTTAAAAAATAAATCCACACAAATCTTCTACATTTCTATAGATTACTAACAAAGCCCAACAGCAAGAGATAGAAAGAGAAATCCCATTCAAAGCCAGGATAGACACTGTAAAATATTTGGGAGTCTATCTGCCAAAACAAACCCAGGGACTATATAAACACAATTACAAAACACAAATATGGTTGCACAAATATGGTCAGATCTAAGTAAGTGGAAAAACATCATTTGCTCGTGGGTAGGCTGAGCCAATATAATAAAAATGACAATTCTACCTAAATTAATTTACTTATTCAGTGCCATACCAATCAACCTATCACATAGTTGTTTTCTAGAACCAGAAAAAATAATATCAAAATTCATCTGGAAGGACAAAAGGTCCAGAATTGCAAGAGAACTAATGAAAAGAAATGCTAAGGAAGGTGGTCTAGTTCTACCAGATCTCAAATTGTATTATGAAGCAGCAATTTTCAAAATCACTTGGAAATGGATAAGAAACAGAAGGGTAGACCAATGGAATATGTTTGGTACTCAAGACGCATTAGTCAATGAATATAGCAATCTACTGTTTCATAAAACGAAGGATGCCAGCCTATGGGATAACAACTCACTGCTCAACAAAAATGACTGGGAAAACTAGGTAACAGTATGGGAAAAACTAGGCACAGACCAATGCCTGACACCATACACACCTGACTATGGTGAAAATGTATTAAATAGGAATGTATATGTGGAACCTATATGAAAGTGTGTGCTGTCTCAGGGAAGGCGTGGGGAGGTAGGGGAATAGGCAGAAAGGAGGGGAAAAAATCTAAGATATGTGGAAGTGATTATAGAACAGTGAAAACAAATAAAATAATAATAATTTTAAAAAAGACAAATTTCAACACCACATCCCCCACCCTTGAAAGACATACCCTCCCCATGGACCTGAGAGACCAGAGGTATGGAGGGAGTGGTTAAGAAGAACCTGCATAAGGCACCAATTTGAATTCAACACTCCCAGCCAAAACCCAAGCCATGCTTCAGGGAGAGGATAAGAAGGACCTGGAAGAGGGCAGGCCCAATTGTGTGGTCTTGGGGGAGCAGAGCTCTTGGGGCCCTCTGCACCATATCTTGTTCCCTTGTCTGCCTCTTACTGCTCACTGTGTGCTCAGGTCAGAGCTTTCCTCAGAACCCTCCTTGTCCTGCTCCCTCATCCCTGCCATTGACCTCTCTGCTGAGGATCTTCAATCACCTTCTCCCTTTAGTCTCACTCTAGGACATTAATGTGTTTCTGTGTTTCTAGATTCCTTCTCCTAACGTGTGCTGACTCAGTCACCCTCTATGTCTGCATCCCTGGGAGCCACAGCCATGCTCATCTTCACCCTCCAGCAGTCAGCCCTGCAATTACACTATTCATTAGCACCAGCAGAGCCCAGGAAAGATGTCTCAGTATGTCATATACATCAGAGGCAATGGAGGTGGAAGCAGGGGGGATGGGATCCCTGATTGCTTCTCTGGCTCCAGTTCTGGAATTGACAGATTCTTGCCCATCAGAAATATCCAGCCCGAGGATGAAGCCGATTATTTCTGTGGGACAGGTTATGGCACTGGTCGTGGATCTGCTTAATTAAGCAGAATCTAAGTAAGTGATTCGTTCAGCCAGGAAGTGAGACAAAAACCTCCCCTGGCAGCACAGGCCCAGCTCCACACCTGCCTCCAGGCTTCTGACACTCTGAACTGCCAGGGCAGGATCAAGTCATTCGGATTCTCTCTGGTTCTGTATTTATCTCCCTGACTGTGTCCGTAATTGTCTCTATATCAGTCTCTCTGTCTGTGTCTGTTTCTGGGTCTGTCTCTCTCTTTCAGTATAGAAAATTCTATGATGGGATTGAAGGTCACACTTAGAGTAATTGACCTTGAATCCAGATCTTCTGACCCCAGGACCAGTATCTTCCCCCACATTTCACATGTGAACTCTGAGGAGACTGACCCCAGGGAAGACTTCAGCTGAGCCTTCAGGCTTTGAGATTTGGCCTCAGGGGAGGAATAGAGAGAGGTCATGCCATGACTTGGCTGCCACAGCTGGGGCCCTGTTGGCTCTCACAAAGAACAGTCTGCTTTTCTAAGGTGACCGTTGAACACTTGGACAAACTGATGAGCCCATGACCACAGACATCTTCAAGGGGAAACAGATATTAGAAGGAAGTGAACAATGAAGCCAGGGCCAGATGCTGACAGTGCCTGGACAGTATTTGCACACTTCTGTGAACACCTGCACCTCCAGCAGGCCCTTACTAGTCTCTCCTGAGGTGACCCTGAATCCTAAAGACTGGCAATTCTGCCCTAATCTCAAAAACTAGGACATGTCCCATCCAGGCCCTGCCAACCAGGCTCACACTGCCTTGGCATTCTAGGCTCTAAGTCCATTCTATTCATTGTCAATACCAGAAGGCCAGGTCACCACCTAAACAACAAAGTCCTTTCAGGCTACAGCACCCTGTATTGAGACAGTCAAGGGGCATCATAGATGAGAGACTTCTGGAGCTGGAGTCATGAAGACATGAAGTGCAATCTGCCCTCACACAATGATGAATTGTGGGAAACATGGCAAATCAGTCAACTTTGCTCAGTCTCAGTGTCTTTATCTATTGGACAGACATAATAGTTCCAACCTCCTCATGTTGTTTTGAGGGTAAAGTGAGACAGTGTTTATAAGGTACCTTGCAAACCATAAAGCTCTATTGTATTACTATTATCATGCAGTCCACCTTGCTCATCTCATCAGCTGCACTCACAAGGTGGCTTTCCTAGCATTCAAACACAAGGTGGTGGTCTTGTGTGGGTGTACATACCACAGACAATGGTTATATATCTCCTTTAATAATCAGCCAAAGGGCACAAGTACCTCCAAAATGGGCTTTTTTATTCAAGTGGCAAATCTGTTTGACAATAATGAGCAAACATTGGGAAGGACCCTCCCACAAATGCACTGAGCTTCAGTGAGAAGAGTGGGCACACCCTGTCAGTATCTCTCAGGGGAGCAGAGCAAGCCTTCATTACATCTACAAACATGGAGATTGTCTCCTCTTCTCAATGATCAAGTAGGGAGTGATTTGTACTCTAATATATTTGACTCAGTCCTTTATATATTTGTTGTCTATGCCAGGAAAGTCAAACTGCCGCCACTGGACTGATCCCCCCATCTTCTCATAGACTCTAAAAGAGGTAACAGAGAAGACTGAACAGAAGAGCTATGGGAAAAGCAGTGCTTCATGAGCCATCATACCTACTGCCAGTCAACACCCCATAACCATCCCTAAGGGGAGAAATCATTTTAGACAAATGACTCACCTCAGTAACATCAGCAACAACTGCTTACCAGCTACCACAAAAATGCTGATAACCACAAGTGAACAAAGAGTAGCAGTACCCTCCAAACAAAGGGTGCTGTTTCTAGCTCAGTCATCACAGTCATCATCCATGAGAATAACTCTTGGGGAGGAGGGTCAGCCATCCTCAGCAACTGTTATTCAACTGCTCCCCAAAGCTAAGATGAGCCAACCTGTAGAACCTACTAACCCCACCACCATGTAGAAAAGACAGGAGATAACATGTGCCAAGCACGTCAAACATCTATAACTAACTTGACCTTTTTCTTCCCTGGGCCGATGAGGAAAATGACCCAAAATTTTGAAGCCCAAAGCTGAAAGATTAGCAATGCCCAGGGCCTATAGTCACAAAGCTCAGATATAACATTGTGGAGATGCAGCCTAACAATTGCTCCTACAGGTAATGCAGTCACAACTTAGGAAGAGCCAGAAAACAAAGTTCTGGTCCCCAAAGGCTTCCTCTCTGTGAAATGGTTCCCACCACAAAGTGATAAAATTTTTATCCATACAAGTGGAGTAAAAGAGCCATGAAGCTCTGCTTTCCTGTTAGAGCCTAAGGACCAGTGGACCTTTCCACATGACTTACAGCTGAAATCCCACAAGAGAAGGAGGGCTCCTCAAGAACATGAGATGTCTTCATATTTCAGTTGGATTGTAAGTTCTCAACAGGGTGATACCACAGTCAGCACTTAATAAATACTTCAGTGTTCATTCTTTCCTTGTGGCTGATACCAGATTCCTAAGGCAAAGATGGGAAAAGTAAAGACTTCTTTATCAGAATATTTCAATGGGATTCTCTTTGTTTGAACAGATGCCCAAGTCTCCTTCAGAGTGCCCATCACTTTCAAAGACTGACAGGACAGTTCTTAGAGTCATGGCCTCCATGTATATGTTGATGATCTCATACCCTTTGCAAAAGCTCTGGAAGAACATGAGGGAAGATGTTAAAAGCATTGGATCAGCCACAAAAAAATGGCCAATGACTTTGAAAGGACAATCCCTAGAGCCGTACAGACTCTGTTATGGACTGGATCACATTATAGCACAAGGAAGTGTGAATATATGCCAAGTGTAGACAGAAGTTCCCCTGACTTCACTGCATCCTTTGAGATCTCAGGACTTTGGTCCAATTTCTTCACCATTCATTGAATAAAATGGTGCTATCTCCAAACCACAAGATGTCCTCACTTGAGCATATGTGACTGAGGAGAAATGAAGCAGGAGAAGAAGCAGACCTTTATGTGAAAATGAACCAAGCCTGTGGGTGACTATCAGAGAGTCAGAACTACCAGGCTTCAGGACCTGATCCCTTCCATAAACAGCCTCCAAGGCTCTCCACTCCTGAGCCAATCCATCCTCTTGCCCTGTGGACAGATGCTTGTTTAGAGGCCTGCTGGGCAGCAAGCAGGGGTCTTGTTCTGGCTGTCGGACCCCTGAGGTGAGCTTGCAAGGGTGGGGTGGACTGGGGCTCTGCAGCCAGGAGTGGACACTGTGCAGCTGGTTTGAGACAGGTAATGATGGTATGGGGAGCCTGGGGTCTGTTGTGGGGAACAGCCCAGCTGGTTGTGTCTGCAAATGCTCTGACCTTGGTGATCATTCAAGAATGAAAACTGCTGGGCTATGCCAAAAAATCCCAAAACCTGACCCCTCCCCCTGAAAGACATGCCCTCCCCATAGACCTGTGACCTTAGAGTTATAACATGGGGAGAGTGGCTAAGAACAGCCTGCATAAGGCACTGATTTCCATTCAGCCCCCTCCCACCCAAAACCCATCACATGCTTCAGGGAGAGGATAAGAGGGACCTGGAAGAGGTCAGGCCCAGTGTGTGCTCTTTGGGGAGCAGAGTTCTTGGAGCTCTCTGCACCATGGCCTGGCCTCTTGTCTGCCTCTTACTGCTTACTGTGTGCTCAGGTCAGGGCTGCCCTCAGAAACTTCCTTGTCCTGCTCCATCATCCCTGCTCTTGAACTTTCTCCTCAGGATCTCCAAGCAACTTCTCCCTTTCCTCTCACAACGGGACATTAATGTGTGTCTGTATTCTTAGGTTCCTTCTCTCAGCCTGTGTTGACTCAGTCATCCTCCATGTCTGCATCCCTGGGAGCCACAGCCAGACTCACCTGCACCCTCAGCAGTGAGCACAGCAGCCATGATGTGGAGTGGTTCCAGCAGAGCCCAGGAAAGGCCCCCAAGTTTCTTTTGTATATCAGCAGCAGTGGAGGTGGAAGCAGGGGTGATGGGATCCCTGATCGCTTCTCTGGCTCCAGTTCTGGAGACGACAGATACTTGTCCATCAGCAACATCCAGTCTGAGGATGAAGCCAATTAGGACTGTGGGACAGGTTATATCACTGGTGATGGCTTTGCTTAACACAGTGATACATTCAGTGAGGAAGTCAAACAAAAACCTCCTGTGCCAGCACAGACTCACTTGAACACCTGACCCCAGGCGTCTGACACTCTCTGAACAATATGCAAGTTCAAGACTTTCTGATTTTCTGTCTCTGTCTTTACATCCCTGACTCTGCCTCTGTCTCCATCTCTGTGTCTGTCTGTCTCTTTCAATGAATAAAATTATATGATGTTCATAAGATCACACTTAAAGCAAGTGAAAGAAATGGACCATGAACCCAGATCTTTTGACCCTAGGACCAGTATCTTCCTCCAAGTTTCCCATATGAACTATGGAGACTGAGCCAGGGAGGGCTTTAGCTGAGGCTTCAGGCTTTGGGATTTGACTTGAGAAGGGGGGGGGAGAAGGAGGCCCTGCCATGACTTGACTGCCACAGCTGGGGCCCTGTTGGCTCTCACAAAGACAGGTCTGCTTGCCTCAGGTGACCCTTGGACACTTGGTAGAGCTGATGAGCCAATGACCACAGAAACCTTCAAGAGGAAACAAAGACATTAGAAGGAAGTGTGAACAAAGAAGCTGGGACCAGCTGCTGACAGTGCCTGGGCAGTTTGTGCACACTTCTGTGAACAAGCACCTGCACCTCCAGCAGACCCTGACTAGGATCTCCTGAGGGTGGGACTGAATCCTAAAGAATGTCAACCCCGCCCCAAATCTCAAAAACTGGGTGACATACCATCCAGGCCCTGCCAACCAGGCAGCAAGAAAAGCAAGGACTAGAAAAGGTTCCCTAAAACTTGTCATTGAACCCAACCCTTGTCTGCTTACTATGGCATGTAGGCATTCTACATTGTGGTTGATACACACACACATGCACCCACACAAAGTACAAAAATTTTCACCAAGATCGTTTGACTGTGCAACATGGGGAGACACTGGCACAGGACTGCTCAGCATGGCATGCCCACATCAGAAAAGGTGTTGTGCTCTATCAGCAAAGCAGAATTGAGTCAGCAGAAAGCAAAGGTAGTATGTGCAAATTTGGAGTATTCACACCAAATATTCATGAGGACTATCTGTGCCCAACCTGTGGTAGAGCATTCCGAGCTTGTATCGGTCTGATCAGCCACAGTTGGACACACTGAAGTTTCACTTTATCATGGTGATGTCATTTTGGTCCTCTTCAAAGATGAAAGACAACAACCAACCAACCAACCAACCAACTAGAAGTAATAATCCCATTTACAGTTCAGGACACTGAGACTCAGAGATTATGTGAATGAACTTGTCCATAACTTGTCCTGTAGCTAGTAGGGTCACAGGCAGTAAGCTCAGCCTTTCTATGACTCCAATGCCTCAAGAATTTTTGCTACACTCTGGAGGGGTCAGGAAAGAGCTTATTTAAGATGGTGCATAGCTGGGGGTAAGCATATGGATAGCAGGCATGAATACAGAGATCAAAATGAAACACTTTAGAGGTCATGTAGTGCAACTTCCTCTTTTGGCAGATTAAACATGCTTAAAGAATTTAACTGTTCATTCAGAAACCCAGGAAGGTGGATTTGGTCCTGCCTCCAAGTCAAGCATTACAGTCATCCTGCTATTTCCAGTACAGTAAGCTATAGGTCAAAGCTGGGCTAGGAAACTGGAATTTCACAAATATATAGGTATGAAGAGTCTCAAACGCCAGGTCACATAGTTTATATTTTATCCTAGAGATAAAGAAGAGGGCAACTAGCTAGTGCAGCGCATAGAGCACTGGCCCTGGAGTCAGGAGGACTTGAGTTCAAAACCGGTCTCAGACACTTACTAGCTACTTGACTCTGGGCAAGTCACTTAACCACAACTGCCTCGAAACAATAAATAGGAAGCTATCGGATATTTTAGATCATGATCAGAAATACAACTTAAGATTTGTTTTGTTGGCAGCCTTGTTGAATCAGAGGGCTTAGGGACCTGGAGAGGCTATCAGGCTATTTTGTTTTTCTTTCCAAGCATTTTACAGCAAAAACTTGCTACATATAGTAAGTGATCAGTCATCTGAAAGAAATGAAAGATAACTCAAACCCCACACAATAGAAGTCATTTATCTGGGAAAAAATTCAGGGTGGGATAGGAACCAGTCAACTCATAGAATGGGTAGGAGCATAGCTGCTGAGCTTCTGGGGGTGAGAGGAGTGATGTTTTTCTAGATGTGGGGGAGGGGGAGCTGGAGGAGGTCTCTTTTCATGTGATTGATTCCAGTGTGGGAGCTTTGGGGCCTCCCTTGTACATCTGTTTCTTCATGTGGCCCATGACATTCTCATCAGTTTTATTTACAACTGAGACTCAAGGAATCAGAGACCAAACTGAAGTTTAACTTCTTAGCAATTCTTTATTTACAGTCTTTGGTCTAGACCTTGGAAGAGGAATTCTTCCCTGCCCTAGAACTACAAAGAAATACCGGTAGGGCATATATTTATTACAATAAAATTATTTCCTAGCAAATATCCTATGTTCATTTATATACAAACAAATGGAGTGGCCTACAAGACACTTATTGGGTACAATATTCTGAATCATCAAATTTCCAAATCAGATAGGGCTTCAGCACCCATCCTGTCTAATCTGCACCAGAAAGGAAGCCTCCCTCTACTTAGGAGGCAACTTCTCCCCTTTACACATTGCTGGTAAAATCTACATCTAGACAAGTATATCTGACCAAGTCATGCCTGTCCTCCACTTTCAGGATTCCTCTTGCCTCTGGAATTAAAACCAAGCTGCTCTTTAGTATTTAAAGCCCTTCACATTCTGGCTCCAACCTGCCATTTCAGATTTATTGTGTATCACTCCCCTTTACACACCACAGCCTAGCCAAATGTTTCTCATAAATGAAATTCCATCCCTTATCACTTTGCCTTTGACTGCACCAGGGGTGGGGAGCCTCGAGGCCACATGTGACCCTTTGACTAAAAGCCAAACTTCATAGAACAAATCCTTTCATGAAGGGGATTTGGTCTGTGAAGTTTGGACTCAGTCAAAAGGCCACACTTGAAGACCTAGAGGGCCACATGTGGCCCGGAGACCATGGGTCCCCCACCCCTATCCTAGGCCATTGTCCAGGCCTGGAATCTGTTCCTTCCTCATCTGTACCTCTTGGAATGCCTAGCTTCCTTCGAAGTTCAAGTCAAAGTTCACCTACATGAGGACTTTCCTGAGTCCTGAATGTCATTCTCCTTGAAATTACTTTACATTTACTTTCCTCCTACTTACACATGTTATTATTTCCCCTGATAGAATGTAAGTTTCCTGAGGGTATGAACTGACCTTGTAGTCTGGCACCAAAGACAATACCTGGCCCCTCCCAGCTTCATAAGAAATGTTTGTTGATTAGCTGTTGGTGGTCTGAGACTGTCTCATTTTTTTCATACTGATTTCCCTACAACCTAGGAAAGTACCTAGAACACACCAAGTGCTTAGTAAAACACTTGTTCTGTCTATTTATTTCATGATACCCTTAGTGGCTAGTTTCTTACTCCCTCTTGAAAGTGCTTCCTACATATTATGTATCTCTGGATGGCCCACATATACAACGTGAGTAACAGCAGCCTCAACCTTTGTTGTTGTTCAGTCTTTTTCAGTTGTATCCAACTCTTCATGACCCTATTTGGGGTTTTCTTGGCAGAGTTACTAGAACAATTTGCCATTTCCTTTTCCAGCTCATTTTGCAAATAAGGAAACCAAAGCAAGCAGGTGACTTGTCCAGGGTCACATAGATACTAAGTGTCTGAGGCCAGATTTGAACTCAGAAACTCTTACTAAACAGGTCCAGTGTTCTATCCATGGTGCCACCTAGCAGCCCTCAGCCCCTATGTCTTTACCAAAGCCTAGCACATAAAAGGTGTTTAATAATTGCCTGCTGAGTTTTACTACAGCCTCTGTCAGGAACTCTCTGCATGCAGTTGGTGGCTACATCACTTAATGTCTCTATGGCCTGTTTTCTCAAGGGTTAGATGAAATGATTTATAAGTTCTTTTCCATGATAACATTTCATATTTTTTACATCAGGAGACAGGAACAGAGAATATTACCTAGAAAAATACAGAATGGGGGACTGTTGGTTGAAGTACAAAAAACATACACTGAGGCTTTCTTAAGGGAAACTTCTTAAACATCTGCTATCCCAAAGTGTACTTACTTCAATTTGGAGTTTGATTTATGTCACCAGACATCTTCGAGCAAATGCGGACCAAGCACACATCAGCCATGTTCTAGAGTAGAATCTCAGATATGGGTCAGACAATAGTCACTACCACCCTTTATAAACATGGAATTCTGTGATTCTGTACTAGAAAGGAAATAAGCATTTAGGAAAGGTCCATTCTGTGCCAGGGTCTGCTAAGCACTCATTTGATGCTTAAACCACCGTTGGAGGTAACTGCTATTATTATCCCAATTTTACAGCAAAGAAACCAAGGCAGAGAGAAGTTAAGTGACTTACACAGCTAATAAGTATCTGAGAGTGGATTTGAACTCGTCTTCCTGATTCCAGCTTCAAGGCTTTATCCACAAGGTCACTTAGTTGCCTGCTACATGTCAGACACTGTCCTAAGAGCTTGGGATTCAAATACTTGTGAGTCAATCTCTGAACTCAATGAGCAGAGATTTACAGTTCATTAACAGGATAGATACAAAATACACTATGATCTGAAGGCAGATACTAGGAGGGAGGGGAATCAAGAAAAGTATCTGCCAAAGAGTAGTAGAAGAGGCAAGCCTTGAAAATAGGCAAGGGTTTTAGAGGTTGAGGTGAGGGAGAACATTCCAGGACTGAAATGAAGCCTATGCTAAGGCAGTGGAAGAGGAAATGAAATGTTGTGTGTGAGACAGTGAGGAGACCCATCTGGCTTGAGACTGGAGAGCATGATCTGAGAAAAGACTTAGAGAACTGAAGGAATGTTGCAGGACTAGAGAAAAGTAAAGGTCCTAAATTTTTAAAAGAATGGAGTCTACAAATTATAGATTAGTGATCTTGACTGGGATTCCATTTCATAGAATCATGGATTTAGAACTGGAAGAGACTTTAACAATAATGTTAATGCAGACTCCTCATATTTACAGATGGGAAAACAGAAGCATCAAGGTTAAGCGACTTGCCAAAGTCTCACAGGTAAGAAGCAGAAGCAGGATTCAAATTCAGATCCTGTAACTCCAATGTGAACACCTTTCTGTTGCAGCAAAATGCCTACCTAGCAAAATTCTGAAGGTTTTTGGTTTTTTTTTAAAAGACTGGTTAGAAAAGGAAGCAGCAATAACAAAGAATCAGCATTGTTTCATCAAGGACAGGTCACGGTAACTTCATGTTCTTTTTGGACAGGGATTGGCCTGGTAGAGGCATGTAATGGTAATTTAAATGTTAATTTAAATTTAAATGGTAATTTTAAAAATCCCATTCATTAATGGGACGTGCCTGAGTCACATGGAGCCTGTGGTAGGAAGAGTTTGCTGAATGGGTGGAACAGGAAGAGGTAGAGCTAGAGTAGAGCTGAGAGGAAATTGATCAGTCTAATCAGAGGTAGGAAGGATGAAGGCAAACAGGCAGCTAGGGTTGTGAGTGTTTGTTTGTAGGAAGGCCCTAGCACAGGGAAGGCTCAGGGATGGTGTCCTCTGCATTGTTACTGTGTATAGATTTGTGTTACTATGAATTTGGCTTTCTGGTGTGTGAATGTTTTGGTTCTGTCTTCCATGTGGAGAGTCTGTTATATTTCACAATCAGCATTGTGCTGGGATAATCATGGCTGCTGTAGGCACTGTGAATATCACATTGGTACTACAAAACATAGCCCAAGTGATAGTACAAATAATGGAATTTGAAATAAGCTTAATGGCCCGGTCAAAAAACTTAGTCGTTAATAGTTACATGCCATCTTAGGAGGTAGCCAGTGCAGAGTATGTGATGTCACACTGCCATCAATGATGGAGATAAAAGGATAGATAACAAGCTGATCAAGCATGCACACAACAAAAGCTGACATAGTGAACATCCTGAATAACTGAGTTCTTATTCCAAAATAACTTAACAGGCCAAAGTGTTTAGGCCAAGTGTTCTCAGAAGAAATGTAACAGGGATAAATGTCAATTCTCACACTTTTATAAGACAAGGGAGGTATGGCTAAACAGTCATTCCTCTGAAAAGGATGATGAGACTTTTAAAGTCCATGGGAGTGAACAGTCTAATCCGGCAGCCAAAAAAGTTAAAGTGAGTTGGTGCTGCATAAGAAGAGGCTAGCTCCTGTGGAGGTACGGTCCTAGGGTATTCTATCCTAGACAGTGCTCAGCTCTGGATGCTACATTTTAGGAAGAACATTAAAAAGTGAAGGGCAAGCAAAGGAGTGTGGCCAGAAAGGTGCTGGGTTTAAAATTCATAACACTTAATGCCACAGAGGAATTGTATGTGTTTAGCTTAGAGAAAAGAAGACATAAGAGTACAAGAGCTGTCTTCAAGAATTGATAGCAGAAGGAAAAACAGGCTTCTGCTTTGTCCCAGAAATGGAGATCTGGAAGGAAGCTTCAGAGGCAAACTTATATTTGATGTTAAACACTTCCTAATAATCAGGTTTCCTGAAAAGTGAAGTGAGTTATGAATGAAAGGGTTATCTATAACCAGAAAAACTGAGTTAATATCTCAACTGTAAGTTGGTATCTTTATTTTCCAGATGGGTGAATCTATAGACATGGCTGGATACGCTGTTTTGTTTATATCAGTATCAACTAATTATTGAAGATGTATGAATGCTTGGCAACAAAGGTGGTGCAGAAATAGTTAGTGTTGAATAATCTGTTTAAATTTCATGGCTTATTCTAAAACAGCTGTGTCAATATTTTCATATTGATGGTGCAAAAACAATTTGCAATTAACATCTGAAAAAATGGAAAACTGTCACTTTATTTGCTAATTGTTTTTTTTGCTGTTGTTTTGGAAAAGTTTCCATAAAAAAATGTTAACAAGCAATGGGTTTATTATTAAATTTAGATGAATTACTTTTAAATGAATACTTTTTAAATGAATTTAATAAATCAATTAAAATTTTGTTTTAATTTCTAACATGGTGTCAATAGTACACATAAACAAAAGCTCTTTGAGGTCTTTAATTACTTTTAAGAGTGTAAAGGGGTGCTAACAACAAAAAATTTCAGGACCATTGAATGAAGATTAGAAAAGAATGCGGAGTGAGCTATATCAGAATGTGACTATGGTATAAAGAGTTGAAGGTATTAATAAAAATTGGAAAAATGAAAACCAATCAATAAAAATGTGACACTGAAATTCACTGTGAGATGTAATTAATAAGCTAGATGATATAAGAAGAAGGAAAAAAAAGAGTCCATTAATTTTATACAATTATGTTATTGTCCAGGATATTCAAGAAAGATTTAAGAAGAAATGGCATTCAAGTTTGGTCTTCTGTTTATTTATTCCATTTGGTAATAAATTATACATCTGTGTATACACACACACGCTTCAGAGATTTTTATATGTATTTAAATATAGAATAAGTAATAACTATTAGGAAAAGAGGGCAATAATAATTAATGGAATGGGGACTAGAACCTATAAATAAATGAAATTGCAAGTTTATGAATACAGAATAAATCACTCAACATAGTCCCAAGACTGAGATAGTGCCCAGAAGGATAAAAATCAAATATAAAACAATGAGTCAAGCAGTACACTAAAGCTGACTGAACTACTTCTTAAGTGTAATCACAACTCATAATGCCTTGCTACATGATCTTGTTTCTTCCTTTCTAATCAGTTAGAGATAAAGATGATAAATGGGGGGGAGGGAGGTGGATGGGTCAATTGCCCAAAAGGAAGTGACTGGCAATGTCTAACAGAACAAGATCAGTCAAGTGGTTAGCAAACACATTATAAAGCATTCAAATAGTGGTTCAAAGGAACCAGAGATCCTGCCTGAGTACAGCCAACTTTTTCAAGAAGCCTGGCAGAAAAAAAAGAGAAAAGAGTTTCAGGTGGTAGTTGGAAAGAGTAAGTAACAGGTAAAAAGTCAACTGATGACTATGGTTGTTTTAGGGGAGACTATGTTTATAAGCAGCTAAAAATGACCTACAAGAGGAAAAACTCAGTTATAAGAGTTGACATTTATAAAGCATTTTATAATTTGGAAAACACTTAAACAAAAATTGTAGTTCATTTGATAATTAGAGCCACAACATGAAATAATTATCAAAAGCATTTTTATCTCCACTTCTGAGATGAGGAAACTGAAGTTGAGAGTTTAAGGAAATGGCTCCCAATCAATAAGCTGGTAGACGTTATAAATAGGATTTGAATTAAGATTTCCCAAATGTCAGGCTCAGTGCTCTATGGGTAAAAGAAACATGACAGCAGGAAAAAGGGGGGAAAGGATGGGAACAAGAGAACTGGAAGATAAATTAGTGAGAACATAACTGAAAAAATGGGGCAAAGTTAGCTGCTGTAATTCTGCACATTGTGCCTGTCTCAAAGAAGAGACAGGCAACATGAGAAAAGTTTGGAATAGCTGTTATGGGAAATAAGATAATTATTTGATTTATCTAGTTTTCTTTAAGTTTGTAGTCTAAAATTTTCAGAAAAGTGTATGACTGAAATCTTTCTTCTTTTCATTATATTCACAAAGACTGTCTCCACTATGAATTCTCTGATGGTAAGTAAGATGTGACCTTTGGCGGAAAGATTTCCCACATTCATGACATTCATATGGCTTCTCTCCAGTATGAATTCGTTGATGTTTAGTGAGTTGGGTCTTTTGACAAAAGGCCTTTCCACATGCATTGCATGTATAAGGTTTGTTTCCAGTGTGAATTCTCTGATGTCGAGTAAGCTGTGTTTTCCGGCTGAAGGCTTTCCCACATTCATTACATTCATAAGGTTTCTCTCCTGTATGAATTCTCTGATGTCCAATAAGTTGTATGCTCTGGGGGAAGGTTTTCCCACATTCTTTACATTCGTATGGTTTCTCTCCAGTATGAATTCTATGATGGTAAGTAAGGGAAGAGCTGTGTTTGAAGGCCTTTCCACACTCATTACATTCATAAGGTTTCTCTCCAGTATGAACTCTGTGATGGGAATTAAGGGATGAGCTATGTCTAAATGTCTTCCCACAGTAATTACATTCATAAGGTTTTTCTCCTGTATGAATTCTCTGATGTCCAAGAAGCTGTATGCTCTGGGGAAAAGACTTTCCACATTCATGACACTCATAAGGTTTTTCTCCAGTATGAGTTCTCTGATGTAGAGTAAGGTAAGTGCCTCGGATGAAGGACTTCCCACACTCATTACATTCATAAGGTTTCTCTCCAGTGTGAATTCTCTGATGTTCAGTAAGATATGCACTACGGCTGAAGGTCTTTCCACATTCATTGCACTCATAGGATTTCTCAGTAGAATGACACCTCTCATGTCGAGCAAGATGTGCACTCTGAGCAAAAGTTCTCCCACATTCATGACATTCATAAGCTTTCTGTGCAGTATTCATTTTCTGATGTTCAATAACTTGTATGCTCTGGGAAAAGGACCCTTTACATTCATCAGACTTACTTAGCTTCTTTTGAGAACTACTTTTTTTATTTGAAGTAATGGATGAACTGCAGTATATGGTCTTTCTACATTCATTATATTCACAAGATTTCTCCCGAGTATGATTACTATAACACTCAGTAAGGTCAGAATTATAACTGAAGGATTTCTCACATCCACCATACCTAGAATGTGACTTCTTTGAGCAATTTCCATTGCACTTACTCAGGTCTGAATTTAGTCTGAAGCGTTTTCTGTGTCTGTCACATTTATGGAGGATCTTTGCAATCTGTTCTCCCTGGGGAGAAGAGACTGGCCCTAGCCTGAAGTTTCTTCCACATTCATTATACTCATGGCCCTGCACTGAATTCAAAGAGCTCTTCTGGATGATTTTTACTTGCTGAGAAAATTTCTCCTCATTGTTCTGCTGTCTCTTTAACCTGGCATCACATTTACAGGATTCTCCAGACTTGGAGACACAAGTACATTCCCTTGGAAGTCTTTCCAGGGACAACAGATCCATAGAAATGCCAAGCTTTGGAGTTTTAGGTCGAGACTTCAAGCCTGAAAAAAATAAAACATGTTAATACACCTTGTACCTACTGCAATAGGAATGAACAAAGAATTTATTTAGAACTTCCTATATACCAAACAATATGCTAAGTACAGAGGTCTCTTCTATACCCTCTATAAAAGTCAAATGTCAAAAAGGTAGGATAAATAAGAATGTTGCCTTAAACGTGAAGAGTAATTTATAATTTATTAAAGCCATTTAATATGAAACATCTTCAGTTTTCTTGTAACACAATGATCCTCACTCATCAAAGACACATTTCTGAGGTTCAGTAACACACAGAAAGAACAATGGTTCTGTCAGTCTTTTCCACAGTCCCCCCAGAGACTGCTCTGTGGTTTCTAAGCTGCTAACCCTCTTGCCATCTGGAAGGGACAAGTGTCATGCTCCTATGGCTTACTCAACTCAACATACAATGTGTATGGGAGCAAGTGCTGAAGCTTAGTATATTTAAAGGGGCAGAGCTTAAGATTGAATGACTTTTCAATAATATAATGGAAGAGGGAGTAGAGAAAGAGTGCAAGGATTTAATGAAATTAGAAAGAATGTACAAAGGATAAGGAGAATCTATGTAGGAAGGAGAGAAAATGGAAAAGGAACCCAAGGAATGGTGAAAGGCATAAGCCTATGGGAAAATATCAGACAATGGACCTTGCTACTCTTATATCTCAACACTCCCACCTAAAGCACCCCTTCTCATCGTCCCATCTTCCTGAAATCATGCACATTTTCAACTCCATGATATTTACCACAGTTCTTCAATTATTTGGGAAGTCACATTGCCTTTCTATCCCTTCATGTCCTACAAGGGCATTTCTAATGGTTAGTCTTCTTCTACAGAGCTAACTCCGTTCTCTCCAGACTCCATAAAATGCTCCCTTCTCTTATTTGGAGCACTGGATAAAGCACTGGGCGTGGAGTGAGGAAGACCTGAGTTTAAATTCAATCTTAGACACCTACTATCAGTGAGACCTGGGCAAGTCCCTTAACTATATCTGCCTCAGTTTCTTCATCTGTAATATGAATCAAAGAAGAAAAGGGAAAACTACTCCAGTATCTTTGTCAAGAAAATCCCAAATATACTCACAAAGAGTGAGACATGACTGAAATTGAACAACAAAATCTCTCACTTCTCTAAGGAGCTGACCACAATTCTGATCAAAACCATGTGGTGCCATCACTGCTACTTGCAGTTTATTATGATTCTGTATGTCTCATCTTTTTATCTAGGTGGCAAAACCCTGAAGGCCTATGAACACCTCTCTAACCCTCATGTCCCTCTCAAAGGCCTTTGGGAATTCTACATAATTAGGTGGCAATCAAAAGAGATGTGTCAAAAGAACTACTGGTTGAGAGTCTTCTTGAAAAAATAACGCAGGAGTTCACTGGGAAATTTCAATATCTTATAGATAAAACACAGCAAGAGAAGGCTGAAAATAAGTACAAGTACCAGAAAGATTAAGAAGAAAAATGTTTAAATCTCTCAAGGAATGGGGACCAGCTGGTACACCTCTCAGGGTTCCCTATGTCCATCCAAAACACAAGGTGACTGGGCTGGGCGTGAGCTGAGGCAGATTCATTTCCTGCCACATCTAGATGCTCCTCATTCAACCATTATTCTGGTTTGTTTGCTTTTTTAATACCATTAACCTAACAATTTTTAACTGGTATCTTTTATCTTCATATCACTGTAAATTTCCTCATATACCAATCCCATGAGAGAGATGATTCATTGAAGACCGCTATTCAAATTTTAATCAGTATTAGTTCATTATGATTCTATTAGAGGTAATGTTAGTTGACAATTATTTTGCTATATTTTTGTAGTAATATATATTTAGTCAGTTATCCAATAAGAGGTACAAGAATAAGCAATGTATTAATCCATATTTTGCATAAGTCACATATGAACATGCATAGGTTCTAATAGAAGGGTCCTATAACTGGCCTCAAACTTTAATGCAATGTTTGCTACTTGTTCACCAAGTGATGGAGCTTACTTAGGTAATTGCAAGAATGCTGACATGGATATCTCCATCCTCTTTCACTCAAATTCCATGACCAAACCAAGCATGTGTGGAATGGTATAGAAAGTCATCCCCAACATGTTTTTGGATCATATGTATAGCTCATCCCTACACCTCTTGCACAACCAACAGAGAAGCCCATCCATCTTGGGAACCTCCAGTCAGCAAAGATATTCCAGCTTCATGCAAGATCCCTTTAGCTTCTGCATCATATGTCAACCAACAGGATTCTGTATGTTCAGGTAATAAATCTGGCATTAAGCCTTATCTCTGGTCACGAGAAAGGTTTGGGATCCACCGTATTAGTGGGAGTTAGGTCACTTTAATAAAGTGTTTTAACTCTGAGATCTGCCCGTTTCTCTTTTAGTTGTTTGACGAGATTTTTGTCCACACACACACACACACACACACACACACAGTGAGCCAAACCTTTAACAAAGCGTAGTGCCACACCTACTATCTGAAACCTCTGCACAAAATGGGAAGCCATGCAGTATTTGTGCTGTTCAGAGAGGAGCTTACTCATGCAAGGCACTGATTTCTCCATTGACACTGCTGTAGTCAGGGTGTATATCGTTTTCTGGCTACTGCTTACATCACTTTTTCTGAGTTCACAAGAAGCCTTCCTAAGGTTTTCTGAATTCTTTATGGTTTCTTAGAGTAAAGTAATATTCTATTACTTTTATGTACCATAATTTGTTTAGTTACTCCTCAAATGATGAGCATCTATTTTTTAACAAGGTTTTGCTATCAAAAAGAAAAAAAAGCGAAAATGCAATTATGCTCATATATATATATATATATATATATGAGAGAATTTTCTTCCTTTGCCTCCTTTAGAGCATATGCTTAGGAATGGGATCTCTGAATCAAAGGAAATGGACACAGAAGTCACTTGTGTTGAATACTTTCAAATGCTTTAGAGATTGGTTTGGCCAATTCATAGCTCCATCAACACAGGGCCCAAGTTCTCACGTCCCTCCAACAATGATTATTCCCCATATGTCCTAGCATCATTCTACAAGATCTCCTTAGAATTCTACAATTTCTGGGTTAGAAGAGATTTCATAACCCAACTTGCTCAACCAAAATATGAAAAAGAAATCCCTTTAGAACACTCCAAGTTACTAGTCATCCAACTCCTCTGACCATCTCTCCCTTGGGAGGCCCAGCTGCCATGACATACCTCTCTTATCCTCCACCATCTTTCAAATGCCCAGCACAATAGTCCAGCAATCCCTTTGGAAATGTCTTTCAGTATGCAATCACATCACACCTGAGTTACATGAAAATAGCAATGGCCACTAAGAGCTCACCCAACTATATCTCTAATAACTCTATCTCTCAGGAAATAACTCCTTAGTGACTACTGCTGTTTTGTCCTTCTCAGGTCAAACTTCATTCCCCTTCAGCAGGGGCAAAGTAATAATTGTTTACAGGCTCACTCTATCTATAGGTATTCCCATACAGAACCCTCATTGCCATAAAATACTGATGCCCAGCTCATTTTCTCCCTTTATCAGGGAGTTTAGTTCCCAGATCACTCTCCCTACTGTCTAACCTCATCTAACCCAAAGCCTGTACTTGGGGATTTCACCAGACATGGAGATGTCTCCTCTCTCCTCAGGGCTGCCCAGTTCACCAAGTTCCCCAATTTCCATGGACAATATTATTATTCCACCTCAGTCCCTCATAGGGTTGGTCATACTTTAACCTAACTCTAGAACTCTGATTTCTCCATGATCTGGAATTTTGAAACTTTCCTCTCTGATTATGATAACCCATCTTTTCAGGCAGAGAATACTGGCTTTTGAGGCAGGAAGATCAGAATTCAAATCCTGCCTTAGATGCATTCAGACTCTGTTTCCTCATCAGTGAAATGGAGATGATAATAGCACCTATGTCACAGGGCTGTTGTGAAGATAAAATGAGGTAATATATCTCAATTGTTTTGCTCCCCTCAAAGCACTACATAAATGCTATCTAGCTATTTCTGTCTCAGTTTAATCCTAAAATCTTTTTCATCCTTCCCACCACTCTCTAGCCCCCACTGCCTTCTCC
>CM052673.1:3439436-3464725 GCA_028533205.1 Lagorchestes hirsutus
GTAATATATCTCAATTGTTTTGCTCCCCTCAAAGCACTACATAAATGCTATCTAGCTATTTCTGTCTCAGTTTAATCCTAAAATCTTTTTCATCCTTCCCACCACTCTCTAGCCCCCACTGCCTTCTCCCAGGCATCATGCCTGCTCTGTGTTCACTTGCCTCCCTTCATCAGTCTTGACAAGATCAAGTCTATACTGTTTTCCACCCCAGAATTTCTTGCTGTCCTCCACCCCTCAAGCTCTACTGTGCATCTCTGCCAAAGATAATGGAGCTTCAGTCTCTAAGACATACAGGAGGACTGTGCCTCTGCAAGGTCAGTGGCTTGCTCTATAGGCAGCTCTGTCTCCTGGGTGCACTTCACAAGTCACCATCCTAAAGGAGATGGACATTGACGGTCCTAAGTCCAGTACAAGGAGTCCAATTGCCAGGTGTTTACAGACACAGACCCACAGACAAAGTCTCTTCTGGTCTCCAATCCACCCCAACTCCCTCAACTCTCAAGTATTCAGACTGACCAACTTTGCTTTGGACCCTCTAAAATAATCAGCCTGGCACAAAGTGGGTGCTTAAAAAACACTTCCAGAATGGAATATGACAGGAAATAAGGCTTTTCCAATATATCCAATATGTTCTAGTGCAGACAGCTGCCCTCAGAGTCAGAAGACTTGGGTTCAAGTCTCACCACTGACCCACTCTGGGTGTGTGACCACGGTCACTTAATTTTTCTGACCCTCAGCTCCTCATCTGTAAAATGGAAAAAATAATAGAACCAATCACAGGCTTGTTTTGACAACCAAGTGACATAATGCATGTGACATACCTTACAACTATCAGTGTTCATAAATGCTGATTAGTACTACAAACTAAAAAGATTTTGCAAAATAAAAATTGGTGCATCTAGAATAAGAAAGGAAAACTGAATAATAAATTTTTTTTCTATCAATTGTCTCGGCTGGAAATCAGCATTTAAGATCTTCCAAGAATGGACAGGAATGTAAAAAATGAAAAAGGACTTTCCAGAAAACCACAATTATCCACTAACATCAGAGCAAATGTTTAAACTCTAGTCATCATAGAAATACCATCTTGAACCTATGGCATTTGCAAAGACCGGTAAAAGCCACCAAATTAAAAGTGGGAAGACCTGTCAGATTGTTCCTCCATTTGTAAGCCACAGGATGTTCCAGGCCAAGACTGATAACCTCTGACCCAGGGAACAGGGTTCTATGACTGTAGGCAGGGTGCGACAGAAAGGAACCAAGGCCTTCTCTCCACAAAATCACTCCCAGCAGCCTTTTCTGGAAGAGAAGACTGAAACAACCCATGAGTCTAACAATCGGGTTTTGTTGTTGTTCAGTTGTTTCAGTTGTATCCAACTCTTCATGAACCCATTTGGGGTTTTCTTGGCAAACATCCCATTTCCTTCTCCAGCTCACTTTACAAAAGAGGAAACTGAAGCAAACAGGGTCAAGTGATTTCAGTAAGTGTCTGAGGCCAGATCTGAATTGGGTTATTCCTGCCTCCAGGGTCCACTCTTATCCACTGTCATCTAGCTATCCATCTATCTACCCAACTAGCTTACAGTGGAACAGATTCTGAGGCAGGGCCACATCACCTCTTTGTTACTGTCTTTTCCTCAAAATGCCAAAGTCCATGGAGAGATTGACATGAGTGAACGAAGAGTGAAGAGAGCAGGATCTGAATAGACATACTCAGACTACCATCATGCAACAAGACATCAACAAGGGAAGACTCAAACCAGGCAGGAAGAAATAAGAGCAGAAGCAACTAGGTAAGGAAACAGGACATTCTGGACATATTTTTCCCCAAATCAATATACACTTTAAGAAGGAGAAAAAGGAGGTGAGATCAGAGGGTGGCATCTGGGGAAGGAACTCCCAAATATGTGGAACAGAAAGAGCCAGCCGCTACAGAGGGCACCTGAGTTGAGGAGAGTCACCACTCAGGGCATTTGGGGAGGTGAAGACAAGGCTCTATGAAGACAGTCATGCCAGACAAGACTAGCCTTTTGCCCTAGCCCTGGGGAGTCAGACAAGCCCAACCCTTCACCCCAGCCCTGGGGAGCCAAACAACCCCAGCCCTTGACCTCAACTCTGGGGAGCCAAACAACCCCAGCCCTTGACCTCAACTCTGGGGAGCCAAACAACCCCAGCCCTTCACCTCAACTCTGGGGACTTTGGAGGAAAGCAGCTAGTGAAGTGCCTCCTTCCCCTTGATTGTCAGCTGAGCTGTGGCTGGCCAAGCCTCACCTGCTGTTGTCCCTCACTCACCTGCACACCTGCACCTTGGGCCTTCTCCCTCTGGCATCCAAGGTGCTTCCCCTTGCTCCAGCTGGGAGATCATATCTGGTTTGGACACAGCAAGCCCTGCTCATTGGAAACAGGAAAGTGCTGTAGTCAGAGCCAACTCACAATACTCACTTAGTCCCCTTTATTCTGGAAACTGTGGCCATGGTACCAACACCCAGAGGCCTCTATAAAATCTCTCTGGGGGTTGATCTCTCCTGTGCTCCTAAGACGGAAGTGAGAAGAGTTCACAGAGTGGGTTTGGATTGGGAAAGAATATTGGTTCATTGGACCCAATCCTTGGCACGAGAATGGAGACTTTCCATGTCTTCATTCATCTGTCCTGGGTGTGCCATAGTAGGTATGTCATACACTAAGTACTTAACCCCACTAACACTCCACAGCATTGATGAAAGGAGGAAGCAAAGATCCTCCAAGGGCCAGGTTCTGGGTCCTAGGGGAAGCTGTCCTTACCCAGGCAGACCAGGTTCCTGTAGTTCTCCAGCATCACCTCCCGGTAAAGTTCCTTCTGAGAAGGGCCCAGCTGCCCCCATTCCTCCCAGGAAAAGTTCACAGCCACATCCTTGAATGTTACTGATTCCTGAAACAGTACACACATATGGATTTCCCCAGGGACTATCCCTCCTATTCACCTGGGAGGAGGGGTGAAGTTGGCAGAAGCTGCCAGAAACAGACCTCACACCTCCTGAATGCCTAAGTTTATATTCATTTCTGAATCATGGAACCAAACAACAATCCTCAACGTGCTCCCAAGGGTCTATGAACTCACCAAGGTGGGCATCCCTTTCAGCCATGCAGCATCACCACCTATCCCTGGCTGCCTAGCCTGGGTAACTTCTGCCCATGTCCTCCAATAAGTCAGCCAAAACCAGTGCAGGACACCCAACATGGTGAGAGTTCTTAAGAATTCTTTTCACATTGGATCCATAGCAACTGGGCCTGAGGACAATCCTTGGGGACTTATGGCTACCTCCCAATTCCATGTCCAATTCTTTGACTATGTCACATTATACTCAGTAATGTATCCCCACTTCCCATCCTTCCCCCTCCCCTACCACATCCTTGCTTTATCCTGGGCTTGGATTTCCATCCTCCTCTCCATAATCTGACCTTTTAAAAATAAGGCCCAACCCTGAAGCTGGCTGCCCAGTCCAGCCAGCACCTCTGGTCTAATCCCTTAGTTCCCCCAAGCAGAAAAGAGTCAAACATAGAGGGAAATATCTGAGAACTCCCCAAGATGCTGTGTATCTTCTTTGGTTAAATGGGAAAATTGATTGATAAATATCAGCTATCAGATTCACATGGTGTCAATGAAGAAAGTACTGAAAGCCTAAACAGGGATGAGGAATCTGTGGCCATGAGGTCACAAAGTGGCCTTCTAGGTCCCTGAGTGTGGCCTTTTGACCGAATCCAAGTTTTACAGAACAAATTCTTTTATTAATGGGATCTGTTCTGTGAAATTTGGATTTGGTGAAAGGACCATATTTGAAGACCTAGAGGGCCACATGTGGCCTTCAGGCCATGGTTCCTTTACCCTGGTAAACTCACTAACTTGGGAAGAACTTAAAACTATCCAGGAAATGCTAAATTGACACATGTCTGGCAGTGCATCTTGGATTGAAAAGAATTACCTAGAAATCAATACTGGTTGATCAGCTCAGAATCCCAGAATCTTGGGTTTGACCATTTCCACCCTTGTATAAGTCTCTAATAAGTATGGGGTGGAAGTGCAGGGAGGTGCCGGCTGCCATACTTCTGGAGAGGCTCAGTCCCCTACTGGACATGCTCACTGTTGGGCAAGCTGTCCTCCCAGAGAGTATCTTTCTGGTCCCCTTCACCTGGCTAGTCTCTCCTGTTTCCCAGCTTTGTTAAAAGTCTATGGAAAGTCTCTGCCCCACTCAGCGCCTCAGGCTCCTCTCCTACAAAATGGGATAGCTGAACCCCATGATCTCTATCTTTCCTTCTCTCTCTACATCAACGCTGGCTCCAATTTCTCAAGCTCCAGGCCAAGGGAAAGACGTGTCCACAATCTAAGGCCCAAGATCATTGTGGCCACTGAACAAGAGAAAAACTCACCCCCAGAGCCCTAGCTGTCAGGCACACAGGAACCATTTCTTCTTCCTTTTCCTCCTGGGTCCTTCCTGCTTTTGGGGAAGGGCAGAGTCCTTCTAAGGCAGAGCTGTGGAGAGAAAGGGAATAATTAGACTCAGTGAGTCTATAAGCATTTATTAAGCAGCTACTCTGTGATAGGCATTGTGACTGCAGATACACAAATGGAACATACCCTGCCCTCAAGGGGCTTACACATTTACACATATATTTCCTATACAGAAAATAAGTATAGATCAATAAATCAATAAAATGTCATTTCAGGGTGGAAGCCATAAACAACTGATGGGATAGGAAAGGCCTCAAGTTGCAGCCTGGAATCTGAACTGAACTCTGGACACTAGTGGTAAGTACGCATTCCTGGAGTATTCCAGGCCCAGAAATGGCAGGGATCATCACGTGCAAGGAAGCAAGGATGCCATAGAGCACAGTGGGCAGGAAGGAGAACAATGCATGACCTTCCTAGAAATAAGAGTTGGATGCTGGGTGGTGAAGGGCTTGAAAGGCCAAATCAAGGACTAGGTATCTGGAGCTTATACAAATGGAAAGTGACCTGGTCACACCTGGGCTTTAGTCATTTGATTTTGGCAGCTGTGGAGGTCCTAGTTTGGAGAGGAAAAGACAGTGCAAGTTACTGTACTAGTCCAGGTGTGATGTGATGGGGCCAGAAAAGACAGAAATGGCCATATTTAGCAGCTGATTAACCATGTGGGTGGAGGGGAGGAAGATAGCACTGAAGCTGCAACCTTCAATGGATGGAAGGATGGTGGTGATCTCAAAAAAATAGATACATTTTGGAAAGGGGAGCATTGGGGAATAACAAGAGTGAGTTGTTTTGGTCATGTTAAATTTGAGTTGCCTGAGAACATGCAGTTGAAAAATCCCAACTGGCAGTTGGTGATGTAATACTGTCTCTCAGGAGAAAGACTAGGGGTGCTACTTAGATTTGGAACTCATCCAGATGGAGACAGGATAGGGTGCCAATGAAGCCACCAAGCGATACACTAAAGAGAAGGGAACCAGAGATGATGACCTAGCAAAGAAGACCGATAAGAAGTGGTCAGTCAAGTAGGAGAAGAAAGCTAAAGTTTGACACTCAGACAACAGACAACAAAGACAAAATGTGGGAAAAGTCAATGTTGAAGGGGATGTTGGAAGATAAGCACACATGCAGCATTAGTGGAGGTGTGAATCAATATAAGCATTCTGGAAAGCAATGAAGGTATTAAAACAGCAAGCAGTATTGGAAGGAGTGAACCATACTAACTCCATCTTGTGACTCAGTTCTCAATCTAGCTTAGTTCCCTTTGTATTCAATGAACCTAATCTGATTTTTGTCTTCTGGAAAAGCTTATCTAATTGTGTGAATTGTGAGAAAAACTTATGACACCGTTTGAACCTAGCCATGGTTCAAACATGCCTGGAGCTCAGAGACCGTTAACTAAGGTCTAGGTTATATTGACTAGTCAGATCCAAAGACCAATGCAAGTTTTCTCACAATTATACACCTCAAGCAACCCTATGTCTTATCTGAAAAGTAGCCCCATGAGGATTAATTGATTTTTATCTCCATGTTCCTTTGACTGAATATAGACACTTAGGGTAAATAAAACCCCTCTTTTTCTGATTTCAAGGAATTACACCAGTTCACTCTCTCCCTCTCAACTAGGAAAGTTCCTAATCTTTCCTCCACTTAGAAATCAGATTAGCTAATTTTATATCCTGGTTGCATTCTTTTAACTAATTAGTCTTATTTGATTATTTTCATGTATGAAAATCCATCTCCACTTGTAGTCAGGATCCAACGCCAAAGTTGAGGGTGACCAGTCCCTATTTGTTATCAATAGTATGCACTGCTTAATAAATTGATATGCATGGAAGCTCAAACCTTTGGTTCCTAAATCATTTCATCTTTCACCTGCTATAGCAACTTGAAATTCTGCAGATGAGTGACTAAAATACCACTTTGCATTTTGACCCAGAGGTCATGCCTCAAAGAAGTTATTGGTAAGAAAGTATCCATAAGCAAAATATAGACAGCAGCAGAAAGTTTGATAGCAAAGAGTAGACAACTAATTAGATGTCCGCTGATTTGGGAATGGTTTAAAAAAAATTATGATACATGATTATAATGGAATATTAGTGTGCTATAAGAAATGACAAATTTGATTAACAGAGAGAAACATGGAAAGATTTACAAGCAAATGTAGAATGAAGCAGAATCAAGAAAACAATATACAGAATGACGACTATAATGTGAATCAGAAAGAAGTAGCAGCAACAACAACAAAAAAAAACGACCAAAAGCCAATGGCCGATTATATAAAAAACAGCAAGGTCTCTAAAAAGAGGCATCAAACAAGACCTCTTCCCACTCCTTCGCAGAATTGGGAGGTCCACAGGCACAGTACATCACCTGTCTTTTAATACCTATTTGTTGTTCTGATCACATTTGCTGGAGTTTTTCTTTTGTAAGTTTTTTGATCCCATTCCAAAAACATTTCTTACACATGATGGTTCTCAGAGAAGGATACTAAGGGAAATTTTGATAATTTTAAAAAAGAGAGATGAATACAAATTTACTTTTCTTTAAAAGGAAAAAAAAAGCAGTCAGAAAAATCCAGAGAGGTAAGTATACAGGAGTAGATATGATTGTTCAAGCACTGTCAGTGATACCTGAAAAATCATGAAAAATAGGGTAGGTACCACAAAGCTGGACAATGTCAAATGTCCCAATTTATAAGAAAAGGAAGAGAATAAAATCTATAATCTATAGGACAATAAACTCAACTTTAGTTCCTGGGGAAAATCATTAAAGAAATGGTTGTTGAACACCTAGAAAGAAAAGAAGAGATTGCACAAGGTTCATCTGTATTTACCAAGACCAGTCATTCCACATCACCCTAATTTCTTTTTTTAACAGGATTACTGGAGTCATAAATGAGGAAAATGCCGTGGACATAATTTACCTTGATTTTAGCAGAGATTCTTATAAAGGTTATTCTCAGGGGAAAAAGTGGAAGTATCAAACAGACAGTAATATAGTAAGATTGCTTCAGAACTGGTTGAACATTGTCAACAGGTCAATGTCAAAGTGGTACAAGGTCTCTGGGGAAGGACCCCAGGGATCTGTATGTGGCCCTATAGTTCAACATTTATATCAGTGATGGTATTCTTATCCAATTCACAGATAACACAAAACTGATAGGCTTAATTAATGTTATTTTTACTTAGGTGCAAACCTTCATGCTTCTCTCTCAAATTTCATCTTGTGAGACTCAACCCAATGATCTAAGAGTCTATCAAGGTCATTTTGGAACCTAAGTGAGAGAGAAAGGTAAAAGTTTTATGCCTGGGTAGAGAAAAAAAAACAATTACAGGATTCGGGAGGGCTAGTTAGAGAGGCATCAGGTGGTAGGGTGGCTAAAGTGCCAAGATCAGAGTCAGAAAAACTCATCTTTCCGGGTTCAAATCTGGCCTCAGACACATACTAGCCATGTGACCCTTAACCCTGCTTGCCTCGGTTTTCTCATGTGCAAAATAAGCTGGAAATGAGAAGGAAATGGCAAACACTCCAGTATCTTGGCCAGGAAAACTCCAAACAGGGTCATGAAGGGTCATGACTGACCAAGTTGGACAGAGGTGGTTCTGAACTTAAGCTTCATCTGACTCCCTGTACCAGAGCTGTTACCAAGACTTGCTGATTCTGCCTCGGAGATGTCTGCCACCTATAGTCCTTCCTCTCCTCTGACAGCTGGCACCACTCTGCTGCAGGTCCTCGTCGCCTCATGCTGCCGCTCTCCAGGACCCTGACCGCGACCGTCTGCTCCCCGGGCTCCTCCATAAACCCTCCGGCTCCTGAGTCTCCTGGATCCACCGACGCCGGACCCGCAGCTCTCCCAGGGCGCTCCCTCCCGCACTGGCACGGGCTCTTTCCTGCAGGCTGTCCCCGGGCTCCTTGGGCCGGATCTTCCTATAGAACCGTGCCCGGCTCCGCCTGGCTCCATGGGACGGTGCGCACGCTGTCTGCTCTGACAGCCTTTCCTCGGAGCCCAGACTCCGCAGCGCAGCAGGCTCAAGGAAGCCAACACCACGCTGGGCCGCGGGCTCGGGGAGGCAAGGTGCCCCCGCACCCCATTTCACGGGTCCTGCTGAGTTCTGGGAGTCCCGGGTTCAGGTCAGGGTTAGGCCGGAGGATTTCCGGAATAACGGGCCCGAGAAAGGTCGTGACCAGGGCCGGCACAGGCCGGGGAGGCTCCCTTCCCGGGCCGACGGGCCGGATGGCCGGCGGGGGCTCCTCCAACCCAAGCTCCGGGGTCTCCAGGGGGCGGGAGACGCTGGCGAAGGCTCGGGACGGGAGCGGGCGGGTAAGTGGGGAGCGCCCACGACGAGGGCTCGGGCACTGGGGAGGGGCGAGGAGGGCACCGCACACCCCCCATTGCCCGGACCCCAGGCCTGACAGCTAGGCCCCGCCTCTCTCCAGAACCTCTAGGACCGCTTGGGCCACACTCCAGCACCCGCCTCCGGGGCCTCCAAAATACATGGGGGTCACTTCCGGTCAGGGAGGCCTTCCTGGAGGAGGTAAGAGAGGGAGGGGCCCAGGCTGGGAGCGGAACAAGGCAGCAAGGCCCGCCCCGACCCCAAATTGCTATTGGCTCCCGGGACAAGCCCCGTCCAGAAATGGACCAATAGGCGGCGGGCAATGGGAGGGGCCGCTCGTCCCCCGCCTCCCTTGCCCTCCCCTCCCCAAAGACTCGGAACCCCAGCAGAAGGCCCGCTTGGCCGCCTCCGGGCCCAGCCTACGACTCTCACTCACCCGGGCCCAGGACGCAGGGCTCCGCCGGCGGCGGCGGCTGACGACGAAGCGGCGCCGTGACGGCGAACTTGACAAGGCAGACAGAACAGTAGGAAGTGACGTCAGACGATTAGAGGAAGTGACGTTGGAAGGGAGGGCGGGGACGGGACCGCCCCAGCTGGTATCTGCGCATGAGCCGGATTGCATAGCGCACACGTGACTGCCCCCTGCTGCGTTCCCGCCACACCCGCCTCTGGGGCCTTCGGGGCCGACCTGGAGGGGACAGATCCGACCCTTACCGAGACCTGGCACGGGAAGGGCCTCCAGGGACCCCTAGGTGCCCACGTCACCCTCTCCTTCTCTGAAGGGATCTAGGGTTGGACAAGGAGGACCTGGGCACACTCTTGAGCACGTGGGGGAAGCTTCGCCGCGAAGGCCTCTGGGAAGGGGCGTTCCTCATTGGAGGAGGAGGGAAGGCTGGAGTCCTGGACCGAGCTGGGCACGTGCAGACACGCCCAGAAGAAGGAGCCTCGGGTGTTGGCTCTGAAGCCAAGCCCCCTCCCCAGCCTGGCCCCCGGGGCAGGATCGCTACCACGGGTAGTATTGGCCTGGCCTGGGCTCCTCCGTGGCCTGACCTCACTGCACGTGACCTGGTATATGTCATGGTGTGGGGGGTGATTGGTTATGGGGGGAGGGGATTATTGGTGCAGCAGATGATTATTGGGGGGAGGGGATTATTGGTGCAGCAGATGATTATTGGGGGGAGGGGGTGATTGCCTATGGGGGGAGGGTGATGAGAGCACTGTCCAGATCCAACTTTAGTGATTCAGGTTGGCCACACAGCATGGCAAACTGGAGGTGGCTGTCATGCCCTCCTGACTGCCCACTCCTGAGAGGTCCGCCCTATAAGTTCAAATCCAGCCTCAGACAGAGCTGTGTGACCCTGAGCAAGTCACTTCACCCTCTTGGCCTCAGTTTCTTCACATGTGAACCGAGCTGAAGAAGAAAATAACAAACCACTCCAGGATCTCTGCCAAGAAAGCCCCAAAGGTGGTCACAAAAACTCCCCCCACTGAAAAGGGACTAAACTGTAAGTGGGGAAAGAGGGGTTGTGTGGGGGGGACCTTTGTCAGAATCCTGTATAATGTGGATCTTCCAGAATCTGAGTAGAAAGACCACACCTCTTTTCTAATTCACCTCTTCTCTAGCAATGACCTCACAGATTTCTTTCTAAAACCCTTTCAAATTTTGGGGGGGTCTGTCTTGGGAACAATATGCAGAAACAAAGGACTGTGGCCAGTGTTTGTCAAATCTAAAGATCTCAGCAAGAACTAACCTATCAGAGCTGTGACTAGAAAGTGTTCATGACCACAGAAGATTAGGCTCACCAGAGGTGAAACAGACAATTTGAATTGCACGGAATTAAAATTTTGCGCAAATAAAACTAATGCAGATAAAATTAGAATCGAAGCTGATGAATGGAGAAAATTTTGTAGTAAGTTTCTCATAAAAATCTCATTTCTAGGATGTATAAGAAACACTTAAATTTATAAGAACAAGACTCATTCACCAATTGATAAATGGTCAAAAGATATGAATAGAAAATTTTCTAAGGAATAAATCCAACATATGAAAAATGCTAGAAATCTCTAATAATTAGAGAAATACAAATTAAAGCAACACTGAGGTTCTATCTCATATGCTAAGATTCTACCTTATACCAATCAAATTGGAAAAGTTAACAAAAAGGGAAAACAGAGGCTGGGACTTTGTGAGAAAAGATATGCTAACACACTGTTGGTGAAGCCACTCTAGAAGGTGTTTTGGAACTGTGCCCCAAAAGCCATACATACCTTTTCAGTCAATAAGACCACTACTAGATCTTTATCCCAAAGAGATCAAAGAAAGAAGATAAGGACCCAGATATACTAAAATATGTATAGCAGCTTTTAAATATTTAATAATTTAAATTATTAATATAAAAAAACTTGAAAATAAAAATATATGTAATATTGGCAAAGAGAATAAAATACCATTTCACAAAGATTACACACTCTAACTAGGATTGATTTATACGAGGAATGCAATGTTGGTTTAATACTAGGAAAATTATAAATTTATGTTAATAACAAACTAAAATCATATGATTATATCAGTAGCAGAAAAACTTTTAGTAAAATCTACCATATATTTCTGTGTAAAAACACTAGAAAACAAAAATGAACCTTTCATTAAAATAATATGTACAGTATATAAACATACATATATGTATGTGTAAACATACCTGTGTATAGTTTATACACATGCGTGTATGTGTGTGTATATATATATTTATATGCAGTTCTGCTAGAATGTGTTTCAAAAACCAAACAACTCAAATCTGAGTTTGCTTCTGAGTTTTTTTCTCATGAGAAACAGCAAGAATGCAGAAAACTGCCCCCCTTACAACATAATCTACAACCCTTCTGCTGCCTACATCCACAAGCAAAACAGCTGTTTTTCAAGGTAAAGGATCATATTGTGTTTCTTCTGGTGCAGTAGGAGGTGTAAGTGGAGAAGGATTTCTTACAGCTCCCAGCCCCCTTTTAGCCCCTTCCACTTGGCCCGGATTCAGAGGCACAGCCTTCCCAGCTTGCTCCTGCAGCTTGAGGCACAGGCTGAGCAGCAGTCAGAGGTAGAGGACTTGATTGCTATTTAATGTTTGGGAGGCTCCAAAGAAAAGTCTGGGAGAGAAGAGGTGTTAGACTACCAAACTAAAGGTCTAAAGAGCCGTTGTGCTGACCTCATTGTTATATGCCTGTGAAACATGGACAGTCTACCAGCGCCATGACAGGAAACTGAATCGTTTCCATTTGACCTGTCTTAGGAAGATTCTGAGGATCACCTGGCAGGGTAAGGTACCGGCCTCAAGTCCTTGCTCAAGCTGAACTGTCAAGCATTCAAACTATGCTTCAGAGAGCACAACTCTGATGGGCTGGCCACGTTGTTTGAATGCAAAATGTATGCTTGCCAAAAAGACTATATTATGGAGAACTTCCATGGGGCAGGCAATCACATGGTGGTCAGAAAAAGCTATACAAGGAAACTCTCAAGGTCTCTCTCAAGAACTTTGGACTTGACTGTATAACATAGGAGACACTGTCACAGGACTGCTCAGCATGGCATG
Organism: Lagorchestes hirsutus; assembly: GCA_028533205.1. NCBI lineage: Eukaryota > Metazoa > Chordata > Mammalia > Diprotodontia > Macropodidae > Lagorchestes > Lagorchestes hirsutus. Next base: position 3,451,835 of record CM052673.1, read on the forward strand.
CCTACATCAGAAACAGTGATGTGCTCCATGAGCAAAACAGAATTGAGACAGCACAAAGTAAAGGTAGGATGCACAAATTTGGAGAATCAACCGAAAAAATTCATACAGACTACCTGTGCCCAATCTGTGGTAGAACATTCTGAGCTTATATTGGTCTGATCAGCCACAGTCCAACACACGGAAACTTCACTTTATCATGGTGATGTCATTTTGGTCCTCTTCAAAAACAAAGGATGACAACCAACCAATGAACTGCAATTTGTGTATATCTTAACTATCTAACACATATTCAGTGGTGCTACTTTTTTATTAGATTCCTTTTTTAATATATGTCAAAGATGGAATTTTTTGAGTAATGTTTTCCTAATTCTATTTCCCCCATAACCCCTGTGGTCTGTATTGCAAGATTTTGCTTAAGTTGGTGGTTTTGAGGGAAATATATGTGGAGTTATATATAGCATAATCGCCTGCTTCTATAACCAAGAGCTACTCTAGGAATGGAAATAACTAGAATCCCTTATTTTAGTAAATTCAGAAGTAAAACAAGGATGACCATTGTGTCAGTTCTGTTTGACATGGTACAAGAAATAGTTCTCCAACAATAAGACAATCAAAATAAATTAAGAGAATAATCCTAGATGAATAACAGAGATAATAAGATGGTGTATTATTGAAATAATAGCTTCAGCAAAATTTTGGCATATGAAATAAATCCACAACAACTATCAGCATTTTTGCATAATACCAATAAACCAAGAAAAGATAAGATGGAGAAATTCTATTTAAAATTACTAAAGAAAATGTAGACTATTTTGAATTCTGCCTTCTAAATTGCACACAAGAACTATCTAAACACAACAGAAGTAACTTTATAAAAATATTGATTTAAATAATTGGAAAATATTGATTACTCATGGGTAGGCAGAGTCAGTACAAGCGAAAATAGCAGCTTAATAAATTTAATTATTAAGTGCCATAGCAATCAAACTGCCAAAGGATTTCTTCATAGAACTAGAAAAAATAACAACGAAATATAAATATATATGGAGTTTAAGAAAAAAGGTCAGGAATCTAAAGAGAAATAAAGAAATAGGAACAAAGAACATCTAGCAGTGTTAGATTTCAAACTGTAGTGCAAATCAGTAATTATTCAGGAAAATTAGCACTGGTTAAAAAATAGAGATATCAACCATTATAACAAGCTATACAACATACAGGAACAAATGTAATTAATACCCTAATATTCAATAAACACAGTCTTTGCTACTCATACATGTTATCTATCCTGACTTAATGGCATCTCCTTAAGGCTATGGGCTTTACACTTTGTCTTTGTATCTGCAGTACCTTGCATGGTACATAGTAGGTAGGCACTTAATAAGTTTGCACTGATTGATGAGTATACGTGCTTGCGCATGCGCTCACAGTTTAAGAAGATGATAGCTATCTCCTAACCAACCTGTACAAATTAAACAAGAAATTTAACCAAGATATGGCTCAAACTATAAATAAATTTAGAAGATCTTCAGAAGATAATCCACTGTGTAAAAAATAAATACAAATGACTGTTAAAGAACTGAAATAAAATTAAGAAGACTTGAGTTTAAAATCATGTCACAGATGTTTGCCAACTTTATAACTTTGCAGTTCATGTAGATTTTAATAATACAACAAATGCTTTTCTGCAGACTTGATAATTTTTGAGAGCTGGATTCTGAAACTACTATAATTCAATGAAAGTGACTAAGGGAACATAATTATCAACTAAAAAAAATACAATAATTATCAACTAAAACATAAATAATTACCAACTAAAAATACAATAAAAAATACAGTAGTTTTTTAAATTTAATTCCCCTTTTGGGGGAGGGGGTCAGGATCTGCATGGCAAACTTCTGTCTTTCAGTATCATTCCAATGGTATTCCCAAATCCTTTGAGCCCAATTTTTAAAATGAAACAAAATTATGTGACTGCAGAAATCCAGGAATGGGGCCATGCAAATACCACTCAAGGAATATAAAAAGATATTTAAGTGCATAGACATTTAGGGGAATGACTGCTAAATTGGACTTCCCCACGCATTAACATAAGATACATGATAATATTTTTTAAACAAAATGTTGCATTGAATTTCAAGAACACCTGAATTTACTGGACTTATTGGAGAAACAAAATTGAAGAATGACAACACATTTGTAAGAAATAAGAAGATAAGAAATTCACTAGCATACAGTTCTACCATGTCACTCAGCTGTCACTTTTGCATATAAAAAACAATTTTACAGTCATACAATGATACATAAAATGATAACTGGCATTTATATTAATGGTGCCCAGGTCATTACAAGAAACACTCTCTGAGTCATCAGAGAAAGATTAAACTATGTTCTATTTAGTGTTTTGTGTTAAATGCAGTTTCTCATATTCTCATATTCTAGTTTAGTGTATTTATGGTAACTGTCTATTAACCAAGATACTTTATTTACCTTATCCACAATGAACAAAAGTTTACTGTAGATCCTTCAGTATTCTAGTGGAGCAATAATCTCATCAATATAGGTATCCTTAGTAATGATGAACATTGCAACCCACTGAATTCCCACCTCTGTGGGGAATGTAATCTCTGGCAATTGAGAAATATTCTGGCACAATGAGGGGAGTGTCAGCCTCTTAGGGAATCTTAGATTCAGGTCCTGCCCCTGATAAGGGTCAGTGGTTGTGGGCAAGTAACTTAACTTCTTGCTGCCCCAGGATACTCTCTAAAATCATAATTTATACAGTATGAGTTGCCAGTATGATCAGTGGAGAGGTTCTATACCAGGGAGCTCCACACAGATGAAATCACACATCTTTTTATGCTTTCATGTGTTGTGTTTGAAACTCAAATTTTCTATTCCGCTCTGGTCTTTTCATCAGAAATGCATAAAAGTCCTCTATTTCATTAAATATCCTTTTTTTCCCCTGAAGGATTATACTCGATTTTGCTGGGTAGGTGATTCTTAGTGGTTATCCTAATTCCTTTGCTTTCTAGAATATCATATTCCAAGCCCTCCAATCTTTTAATATAGAAACTGCTGAACCTTGTGCTATCCTGACTTGTGGCTCCATGATACTTGAATTGTTTCTGGCTGCTTGCAATATTTTCTCCTTGATCCGAAAGCTCTGGAATTTGGCTATAGTATTCCTGGGAGTTTTCATTTGGAGATCATTCAGGAGGTGATCAGTGGATTTTTTTTTTCATTTCGATTTTATCCTCTGGTTCTAGATTTTCAGGGCAGTTTTCCTTGATAATTTCTTGAAAGGGTATATCTAGGGTCTTTTCTTTTTTTGATCACAGCTTTCAGGTAGTCCAGTGATTTTTACATTATCTCTCCTGGATCAGTTTTCCAGGTCAGTTGTTTTTCCAGTGACATATTTTATTGTCCTCCATTTTTTTTATTCTTTTGGTTTTGTTTTATTGTTTCTTAATTTCTCATAAAGTCCTTATCTTTCATTTGCTCAATTCTAATTTTTAAGGAATTATTTTCTTCAGTGAACTTTTGGACCTCCTTTTGCATTTGGGCAATTCTACTTTTTAAGTTTTTTTTTTCCAGTGAATTTTTGTGTCTCTTTTCATTTGGCCAGTTCTGCTTTTCAAGATATTTCTTGGTATTTCAAGGTATTCTTCTCTTCATTCAAGAGGCTTTTTGTGCCTCTTTTTACCATTTGGCCTAGTCTGTCTTTTAAGGTGTTATTTTCTTCAGTAGTTTTTCTGTCTCCTTTACCAAGCTTGTTGACTCATGATTTTCTTCTATCATTTCTCTTCCTGGTTTTTCTTCTACCTCTCTTACTTGATTTTCAGAATTCTTTTTGAGTTTTTGCATGACTTGAGAGCAATTCACATTTTTTTCTTGGAGCCTTTGGATGTAGATTTGACTTATGTTATCTTCTTCTAAGTATATGTTTTTATCTTCGTCATCATAGTAACTTTCTATGACAGAATTTCTTTTTTTTGTGATGTTTGCTCATTATCCCAGCTTATTTCTTGACTTTTAACTCTTTGTTAAAGTAAGACTGTGCTTCCAGGATGGAAGATGCACTGTCCCAAGCTTCAGGTTTTTTGTAGAGCTGTTTCCAGAGCTACTTCTAGGGATCTGTAAGTTTTCAGTTCTCCTGGCCTGTGCTCTGTCTGTGAGTGACCACAACCACTCTTTTCTGAACTGTGATGAGGGTCCCCCCTCCACTATGGTTGTAAGCTCTGCTATTTTACCATTCCTCCTCACCCTGGGACTGCCACCCAGGACTGTGACCCAGATCCAAATATGAGCAAAGCCACAGAGTCCTGCCTCAGTGCTAGCAAAAAGACACCTGTAATCTCCTGACCAGTTCTTCAACCCCCTTGCAATCTGTGAGCTGAGAGTTCCAGAAGCAGCCACTGCCGCTGCTGATTCAGTCATTCCCAAGGCCTGCTCCTGATTTGCTGTGACCACGGCTATGCTGGCTCAGCCTGCACTGGATTTTTCTCCCCTGTCACTCAGGTGCAACAGACCTTTCCTGCTGACCTTCTGAAGTTGTCTGACAGAAATTAGGTCTAGACTAATATCTCATCCCATTTACTAAGATTAGCTTCTAATGGATAAATAACCTAGAAATAAAAGGTCATGTCATAGGAAAATTGAAAGAGAAAAGAGATTATTTGACAGACCTATGGATGGGGAAGAGTTCATGACCAGATGAGAGAGAGGATCACTTAAATTAAAATGCTTGATTTTAATTACATAAAATTAAAAAGGTTTTGCACAAATAGACACCAGCTAAGATCAACAGAGAAACAAGTAATGGAGAAAAGATCTTTACAGTAATTTTTTTTCTGATAGTTTCTGTCTTTGTTTCTGTCTCTATGTGTATGTAATATAGATATAGCTACGTCAGATGAATCCAAACTGTCTGTACCCATATGCAACAATTTTCCAAATTACTAATAGTTAAGCACAAAATAAATGTACCCTGAGATTGCACCTCACAGCCATTAGATTGGCAAAGTTGAAACAGAAAAAAAAAAAAAAGAAATGTTGGAGGGAAAGTTAAAACAGGCACTTTCATGCCTACTATAGAACCTGTGAATTCTTACACCTATTCCTGGAACCATTGGGTTCTATGCCATTAGTTACTAAACCATGCACATTCTAGAGACAGTTGATGGCAGTTTTGATGCAGTGCTGGATCTGGAGTCAGGAAGGACTGAATTAAAATGTGGTCTCACACATTTAGCCATGTAACCCTGGGTAATGAAGTCACCAGTTTTGTTTGCCTTAGTTTCCTCAACTGTAAAATGAGGATAACAATTCCTGTCTTGCACGGTTGTGAGGCACAAATGAGATATTTACAAGGTACTTATTAGTACAATGCTAGGTACATAGTAGGTACTATGTACATGCTTATTCCTTCTGTCCTTTTCCCTCTTTACACTTTGACTTGGAAATTCCAGTACTAGGCCTATATTCCAAATTGATGAAAGAGAAAAAAAGAACCAGACACTTCACATTTATAGCAGGTCTTTTTGTAGTGGCTAGAACCTTGAAACTAAGGGTTTCCCACCAATTGGGAATAACTAAACTAATTATGGCACTGGAATACTATTGTGCTAGAAGAAATGATTAAGAAGGTTCCAGAAAAACCTGGGAAGATTTGTATAAACTGATGCAGAGTAAAGTGAGTAGATCCAGAATAATTTATGCAGTAACAATATTGTAAAATGTACAGTGGCAATTAGGTGGTACAGTGTATAGAGTTCTGGACCTGGAGTCAGGAAAACTTATCTTCATGAATTCAAATCTGGCCTCAGACACTTACTAGCATTGTGACCCTTGGTATCTATTTGCCTCAGTTCCCTCATCTGTTAAATGAGCTGGAGAAGGAAATGGCAAACCACTCCAGTATCTTTGCTAGGCGAACTCCAAATGGGGTCGTGGAGATTCGTTCGTGACTGAAAAATGACCAAACAGCAACAAAAGATTAACAGTGTTGAAAGACCTAAGAATTCTGATCAACACAATCTTTCATGATTCCAGAGAACCAAAAGTGAAAAATGTTACCCACCTCCTGGTGGGTTTTAGAAAAAGAATACAAAATGAGGTGGACATTTGGGTCATGGCCAACATGGGAATTTATTTTGCTTGACTATATATATTTGCTATTTTTCCTTTTTTCAGTGGGGGAGAAGGGAAGAAAACATGTTTCCTAATTCTCAGGGGCAGGGACTATCTTCTACTTTATTTACATCCTTACATTATTGCTTAGCATAGTGACTAACTGAAAAGGATTTAAAGGTTTTTTTAATTAAAATGAAGACTCCTAAATAATTATAGAATATTTATAAATGGAGGAACATTCCTTTGCTCATATATATGAGGATAATATAAATTGGATAATATAATAAAAATTAAAATGCTACCTAAACTAATTTGCTTATTTCATTCCATGCCAATCACACTACCAAAGGATTAATTCATAGATCTCAAAAATTTAACAAAATTCATGTTAGAAACAAAAGATTAAGACTTTAAATGACAAAAGGTAGTAGGGGCATCTCAAACTATTCTATAAAGTAGTTATCATTAAAACTATTTGGTGCTGGTTAAAAAATAGAAAAGCTGATCAGTGGAACCAAATAAGTATATAACACATAGAAGCAAACATAATATAGCATAGTGTTCAATTAACACAAAAACTCCCAACTACTAGGGTAAGGGATCACTATTCAATAGAACCTGCTGGGAAAACTGGAAAGCAGTCTGGTAGAAATTAGGTACAGAACAATAACTTCCACCATATACCAAAATAAGGTTCAAATGAATATATATAAATTAGATATCCTGTAGAAAATCACATCATAAACAACTTAGAAAAGCAGCAAAGGAAACATCTTCCTATAACTACGCTATGGCAAATAATTCATGATCAAACAAGGGATAGAGGATTACAGAAGATAAAATGGACAATTACATAAAAATAAGTGTTTTCACACATTAGATTGGACTAGAAGTTAATTAGGATCAAATTTAAAATGAGAAGTTAATTAAGTTAAATTAGAACGAGTTAGAAGACGAAAACAATCTTTGCAGCAAGTTTCTCTGATAAAGGTGTGATACTGAGGATATATTAGAAACTGATTAAAATACATAAAAGCCATTTCTCCCAACAGATAAATGGTCAGACATGAATAGGTGAATCTCAAAAAGGAAGAAATTCAAGTCATCAACAGCCATGTGACAAAATGCTTCAAATCCCCAATAATCTGAGAAGTACAAATTAAAATTATTCTGAGCCTCTACCTCATGATCATCAGATTGGCAAAAATGACAAAAAATTAAATGGTAAAAGATGGGCCCACTAATGTTCTATGAATGGAGCTGGAAATGAGTCCAGAAGTTCTAGAAAGGAATTTACAACTATACCTAATAAGCCACAAACCTCTGCATACTTTTAACCTCAACACTACCACTAGGTCTATAGCCCAATATATACTGTATCAAAGAGACCCACATGTACAAAAACACATATAGTGAATCCATTGGCTTACACACAAAACTTAAAACTGAGGGTGGCTTAACCAATTATGAATATGAATGTAATGAAATACTATAACTCAGAAACAAATAGCAGAGGAGTTACAGAAACCTGAAAAACTCGAACTAAAGTACAGTGCCATAAACAGAAGCAACAAAACAATTTATCCAATAATATTATAAAGGACAACTACTTTGTAATACTTAAGAAATTTTCTTACTGAAATGACTAATAATGACTACAGAGAATCCATGATGAAACATGCTAACTACCTCCTAACAGAGAGGTGATGGTCTCAAGATGTGGAATGAGGCATACCTTTTTCAGACATGGCTACCGTGTGAATTTATGTTGCTTGATTATGTGAAATGTTACAAAGGTTTTGTTTTTTCTTCTTTCCCCTCATCTCCAACTTTTTTTTTAAAAGGGGGGGGATTAGGTAAAGAGGATTAGAAACAGTATCATAAAAAATGAAAGAACTGAAAATATTTAAATGCACAAAAATTTACAAAGGAATTCAGAAGAAAACAGATGGCAAGACAACCTTGAAAGTAACAGTGAATTTATAACATTTTAAAGAGCCAACTGTATGTAACTGTCATGGTTTCATTTAAAATCTTCATAATATGATTCACTTTGTGTATGTTAATACTCATTTTATTTGTATTTGTTCTGAATAAAAAGTTTTTTAAAAGGATGTTAAAAAACCAGCTCACAATTACCAGCTAGAAGATATCAAGAGTGGACTCTGAATCTAAGTGTTTCAGACTATAAGTCTAGCACTGTATAGTTTGAAAAAACATGACAAAGCAAGAATAAGATTCTGGAACAGATGGGAATTGGGGAGTCTCTATCAGATGGCCACTGAGAAAACTAGCAATGTTACCAGCTCATAAGGCTGGGCACTGGGCAAAGGAGAAAGCTAGAGAATAGAAAAGATGAAAAAGCTCTGAGTAACTACTGTGAGAAGGTAGGGAAGGATGTGATTCATTTACAGATGGCTTTTGGAAAAGAAAATGACAAACCACTAAGGTTTCCTTTGATAAGAAAATCTCAAATGGGGTCACAAAGAGACATGACTGAAACAACTGAACAACAGTCTGATTTTAGTTTGTAATCTAAAATTTTCAGCAAAATGCATGACTGAAATCCTTCCTTTCTTTATCTTCATAAGGATTGTCTCCAGTATGAATTTTCTGATGATGAGTAAGATGTGACCTTTGGCAAAAAGACTTCCCACATTCATGACATTCATGTGGCTTCTCTCCAGTATGAATTCATTGATGTTTCCTAAGCTAGGTCTTCTGACAAAAGGCTTTCCCACACTAATTACATGCATAAGGTTTGTCTCTAGTATGAATTCTCTGATGTCTATTAAGTTGTGTTCTCCTGCTAAAGACTTTCCCACATTCATTACATACACAAGATTTCTCTCCAGTATGAATTCTCTGATGTCCAATAAGTTGTATATTCTGGGGAAAAGTCTTCTCATATTCTTTACATTTATATGGTTTCTCTCCTTTATGAATTCTGTAACAGTAAGTAAAGGATGAACTATATCTGAAGGCTTCCCTACATTCATTACATGCATTAGGCCTCTCTGTAGTACAGCTTGTATAAGGGGAAGTAAGAGATGAACTACCACTAAATGCCTTCCCACAATCATCACATTCATAGTATTTCTCTCCCGTATGAATACTCTGACGTGCAAATTTTATGTTCTTGGTGAAGACATTTTGACTTTGATTAACTGATAAGGTTTTTTCCCACCATGAATTCTCTGATGTACAATAAGATAAGTGCCTTGGGTAAAGGATTTCCCACATTTATTAGGTTTTTTTTTCCAATGTGAATTCTCTGATGTTCATTAAGATATGTTTTCTGGCCAAAAACCTTTCCAAATTCATTATATTCGTGAGGTTTCTCACCAGTATTAATGTTCTGATGTTCAACAGCTTGTATTCAGACTTACTCAGTTTCTTTTAAGGATGATCTTTTTTATTTGAAGTAGTGGATGAATTGTGACATGTGGAGTTCCCACATTCATTGCACTCATAGGACTTTTCCCTGATATGAATACTATGATATTCAGTGAGGTCAGAATTGTAACTGAAGAATTTCTCACATTCACCATACCTAGAATATATTTTCTTTGAGCAGTTTCCATTGCACTTACTTAGGTCTGAATTTAGTCTGAAGCACTTTCTTTGTCACATTTATGGAGACTCTTGGCAATTTGTTCTCCCTGTTGAGGAGAAGAGACTGGCCTTAGCCTGAAGTTTCTGCCACATTTATTACATTCATGGCCCTGAACTGAATTCAAAGAGTTCCTTTGGGTGATTTTTACTTGCTAAGAAAATTTCTTCTTATTGCTCTGCTAACTCTCTAATGCGGCATCACATTTACAGAATTCTCTCAACCTGGAGCCACAAGTACCTTCCCTTGGGAGTCTTTCCAGGGATGACAAATCCATAGAAATGCCCAGCTTTGGAGTTTCAGGCTTAGACTTCCAGTCTGAAAGAAATCAAATATGACAAACATGTTGCTACAAGAAATCAAGCCTGGACCCACTGCCATCAGAATGAACAAAGAATTTATTTAATGCTTGCTATGGGTCATGCAAAATGCTTGAACTGAACTCTCTTCTCTGTCCTCTAAACAGTAAAACTTCAAAAGGAAAGAATAAATAAGTACATTGCCTTAAGTGTGAATCTGTTGTTCAGTCATTTAAGTCATGTCCAACTCTTCATGACCTGCCTTTGGGGTTTTCTTGGCAAAGATACTGGAGTAGTTTGCCATTTCCTTCTCCAATCATTTTATGTATTAAGGAACTGAGGCAAACAGGGTTAAGTGACTTAAAGGTGCCCAGGGTCACACAGCTGCCAATTGTCTGAGGAGATTTGAACATGTCTTCTTGATTCCAGGCTTAGTGCTTTGTCTACTGCACCACCTAAATGTCCACAGGAATTTTGAAAGCTAGGTAGCTTGGTTATTTTTTTTTTTAATGAGAAAACCAAGACTCAGAGTGATTGAGTGACTTCCCAAATGTCTTGTAGTAGCAGAGGCTAGACTCACACTTCACTTCCTAACTTCCCTACAAGGGTTCTTTTCTGTGAGCAATAATGCCTCCCACAATGGAGTATACATACACCTCACATAGGGAAATACTGAATCAGAGTCTGGATACCAGGTAGGGATGATATAAAGAGGATTCTTTACGTATGAGAATCACACAGATCACTACTGTTTCCTTGTAACTCTCTGATCCTGAGTCCTCACTCATCAAAGATACATTTTTGAGGCTCACGAACACCCAGAAAGAACAATGGTTCTGTCAGTTTTTTCCACATTCCCACCAGAGACTTTGTCTGCTCTGTGGTTTCTAAGCTGCTTCCCCTCCTGCCATCTGGAAGGGACAAATGTCATGCTCCTATGCATGCTCAACTCAGCATACGATATGTATGGGAGCAAGTGCTGAAGCTTAATATATTTAAAGGGGCAGAGCTTAAGATTGAATAACTTCTCAATAATATATTGAAAAAGGGAATAGAGAAAGAGTCCAAGGCTTTGATGACTGTAGGAAGTTGGAAAGAAGGTACACAGAATAAGGAGAATCTATGTAGGAGGGAGAGAAAATGGAAAAGGGAGATCAAGGAATGGCTATGTGGAAATATCAGACAATGACCTTTCCTATTCTTACATCCCAACACTTCCAGCCAAAGAACCCTCACTTTCTCTCCAACAGGTCTTCTCCCTGCCCCACCCTCCCCAAATCATTCACATTTTCAACCCCATGACCTTTATCATAGTTCCTGAATTAGCAAGGATAGTACCCTTCCTTTCCATCCATTCAGATCTCACAAGGGCCTTCCTAATGGTCATCTACCTCTACACAACCATCTCTAGTCTATCCAGATTTCATTAAAAGCCTCTTTTTGCTACTCCTCTAAGGAATTACCATCTTGACCACAATTTTCATCAGAAGCATGTAAGGGTTATCATTGTTACTTGTGGTTTATGATGACTCTATATCTCATCTTTTTTTCTAGGCTGAAAAATTCAGAAGGCCTATGAACATATCTTCAACCCTCATGTCCCTCTCAAGGGCCTCTGGGAATTCTACTTAATTAGGTGGCAATCAAGAGATGTGTCAAAAGAATTAATGGTTGAAGGTCTTCTTAGAAGACAGTAAAGTAGGAGTTCACTTGAGAATTTCAGTATACAGTGAGAGAAGGCTGAAAATAAGCATAAATACCAAAACATTTCAGAATAGAAACGTCTAAATCTCTCAAAGAATGAGGACCATCTGATATGCTTCTCAAGATTCCCTGTGTCCATCCAAAACACAAGACGACAAAGAGGAATTGATTTCATGACTCTGTCAGACCCTCCTTTTTCTACTATCTTATTTTTTAAATCCCATCAATCTAAGAAATCCACCATCTCCCTTGGGAGGCCCAGCTGCCATGACATACTTCTCATCCTCTACCACGTTTCAAATGCCCAGCACAATGGTCCAGCAATCCCTTTGGAAATGTCTTTCAGTATGCAATCACATCACACCTGAGTTACATAAAAATAGCAATGGTCACTAAGGACTCACCTAACTATATCTCTAATAACTCTCAGGAAATAACTCCTTAGTGACTACTGCTGTTTTGTCTTTCCCAGGTCAAATTTTATTCCCCTTCAGCAGGGACAAAGTAACAATTCTTTAGAGGCTCACTCCTTCTATCTATAGGTCTTCCCATACAGATCCCTTATTGCCATAAAATACTGACACCCAGCTCATTTTCTCCCTTTATCAGGGAGTTTAGTTCCCAGATCACTCTCCCTACTGTCTAACCTCATCTAACCTAAAGCCTGTCCTTGGGGATTTCAAACATGGAGATGTCTCCTCCCTCCTCAGGGCTGCCCAGTTCACCAAGTTCCCCAATTTCCATGGACAATATTTTCATTCCACCTCAGTCCCTCATACAGTTGGTCATACCTTAATCTACTCTACAACTCTGATTTCTCCATGATCCGGAATTTTGAAACTTTCCTCTCTGATTATGATAACCCATCTTTTCAGGCAGAGAACACTGGATTTTCAGGCAGGAAGATCAGAATTCAAATCCTGCCTTGGATGCATTCAGACTCAGTTTCCTCATCAGTGAAATGGAGATGATAATAGCACCTATGTCACAGGGCTGTTGTGAAGATAAAATGAGGTAATATATCTCAATTGTTTTGCTCCCCTCAAAGCACTACATAAATGCTATCTAGCTATTTCTGTCTCAGTTTAATCCTAAAATCTTTTTCATCCTTCCCACCACTCTCTAGCCCCCACTGCCTTCTCC
>CM052673.1:3473610-3490593 GCA_028533205.1 Lagorchestes hirsutus
TATTATTAATAACACTATAGCTTTGTCCATACAGCCCTGGACCTCAGTCTGATCTTGGCTTTTGAGTGCCTCTCTCCCCTATTTTCCAGGAGATAGCCTATGCACCAAGGAAACAGCACGTGAGAAACTAGGTGGCCTAGTGGATAGAGCAGTAGAACTAAGAAAAAGGGAGCTCTTAGTATCAATTCCAACTCATACACTTTACTGTGTGAGACTGGGCAAGTCACTTAACTTCTCTGGGCCTCAAAAACTTACTGTAGTGTGAAAAGCTGCCATTTGGATGGAGAAAGGAAACCAGGTGCAACCTCAAAAAATAAATAGCTTTGACAGGTCTAAGACAGAGTCATGCAGACTCATCTGAAAGTAGGAAAGAGAAAGTTGAACACAAAGGAGAGTCAATCCAAGAAGATAAGATAGAAACTGTCACTATAGAATAGCTCGTCACAGTTCCCGAAACGGGCACTGCAGAGCATGAGATGGTTTAAACTTTCAGGGGAAACATAGCAGATGAATATTGTCTGCTAAGTGCTACAGCTCCTCAGATATTAATTCCACTTGTGACACCCTCTCTTTTTGAAGCTGATTTTCAGTGGTTGCTGTGATCAAAGATATATTACATGAAAATCAGTATGGAACAGGAAATGAGGGTGGTCGAAGTCGATCTTATTCCCAAATCTGAGAAGTTGTGCAGTGCTCAACAGCTGCACACTGCTCATTCATAATTGTAGGTATTTCAGAATGAAATAAAAATATTTTTCTTTCAATTTGTGTCTCTTTTCTTTTTCAAACAGTGGATAAGTTGTTAGGACATTAATACTGATTGAGTTCTTTGGGCCTAACTACTTAATAAATGGAACTGTTAGGTATTTCTTTTGATTTTGGTCTAGGGGTGTTAGGAAAAAATTACTGATAGGCCACCATGAACGAAGAAAATTTAGGAAGCTTTGGGATAAAGGAAAGGGCCAAGAATATGGAAAACTATCAGATGATAAATAAGGATTAGTAGACAATCTACAATCAGAATCTGGACTCGTATTATTTCACACTTGATACATGGCAATAGCATCTAATTGAAGAGGCTTTTTGTCTGTTCCCCTATCCCCACCCCATTCCAGTTCACCCACCAAAGAGGTGAAGGACAAAGCTTCCCTTTTCATTGTCCTCCTAGACATCTCACAACCCAGCTTGCAGGCCTTATCTACACAACAAATTCAAAATTCCTTGGGGAGTCCTTCAAAGGTTTCTATGCTAGGATGTTACCTTACTTATGCACCCTGATATTCCATCACTCCAGTCAACTAAGTGACACAATGGATAGAGCACTGAGTTTGGAATCAGGAAAACTCATCTTCATGAGTTCAAATCTAGCCACAGACACTTACTTGCTATGTGACCCTAGGCAAGTCACTTAACCCTATTTGCTTCAGTTTCCTCAGCTGTGAAAGCTGGAAAAGGAAATGGCAAACCACTCCAGTATCTTGGGAAAACCCCCCAAGAGTCAGATACAACTGAAACAAACAATGTTTCACCCTCCAAAGCACTGTCAGTTCCCATCCAGCAGGTCTTCTAACTGCCTCACCCTCCACCAACCATGCCCATTTTCAACCCCATGACCTTTATCATAGTTTCTCCTTCACCTGAATCTCAGCCTTTTTTTTTTCTATCCATTCAGATAAGGGCACTGCTAATGAAGGTATAGTAGAAGCAGACTAGAACATTAACTCTTACCATCATTAGGAAAAGTAGGGTTAGATACAAAATTAGATTTAGAAGCAGTTAAATATTGCTTCTTCCTCCATGATTCTAAACTCTGCAATGTCCTTCTCTGATCATGATATCCTATCTTTTCATCTTTCTAACTCATTTCACCCTAAACCTATTTACATCCATGTGACCAACTGGCCACCTAGCCAGTTATCTTTTCCCAGTACATCACCACTGCTCTTTCCTCACTTTCCCTCCTTTAGTCTTCTCAAGGTTAATGCCTTTATCCCTGAATCCCTTGGACCTCTACGTGCAAAAGAAGACCCTTCTCATCAAAGATCCTGAGCCTCAAAACAGCAGAGACAAGAGGGTCTGTGCCTCTGGGGGTCTCTGATGTCTGGAGACTGACTGCTGGACTCACATAGAATACTTTCTGGGTATGCTTCACCAGTCACCACCTGGAGCTGCCAAATGAGTTTTCCTAAAAGGCATGCCAACCTAATCACTTCACCACCCCGTGAATAGTCCCCAAGGGCACTCTGTTGTCTTGTCCAGCACCTTTATCTTTAAAAGCCTTTTACAACATGAGCCCTGCCTTCCTTTTTTAAAGCACACAATTTAATTAATATTCTTTTCCTTTTGGTGGCTTTAGTATCAGCAATTTTTTCCCAGTACCTCTAGACCAAAACCAAAAGAAATGCCTAGCAGTTCCAATTATTAAGTAGTTAGGCCCAAAGAACTCAATCAGTATTAATGTCCTAACAACTTAGTGGCTGTCTGAAAAAGAAAAGAGGCACAAATTGAAATGATAAATATTTTTATTTCATTCTCAAATAACCAACACTTACTAATAAGCTGTGTGCAGTTGTTGGGCACTGCACAGCTTCTCAGATTTGGGAATCAGATTGACCACTACTTGTATTTCCCCTGGTACCCTCTTCTCCTCCCAGAAAACCTTCCCAAACAACAAAGAATTTAAGGGAAAAATAATTAGTAAAGCTGATCAACATATCAACGTATCAAAAGTTACTGAAAGGTATGGCACAGACCTCCCACCTAGGCAGAAGAGTAAATGGGGGCAGGGTCATCTTATCTTTCTTCCTTGGATTGGAGGTTCTTGGTAATTGTGCCCCACTCATTTTTAATTTTTGCTTTTACTGTTTTTCTCAAATTTACATTTTTTGTAGTCACCGAATATATTGTGTTCTTGGCTTTGTTTTGTATCGGTTTATGTAAGACATTCCATATTTTACTGTATTCATTATATTTCAGCACTTTCTATTCCAATATATTGATACATGACAATTTGTTTTGCTATTCCCTAATCAGTGGGCATCCCCTTTGTTTCCAGTTCTTTAATAATAGGATAAAAAAAAAAGTTCTGCTCTAAAGACTCTGGTGTATATTGGGACTTTCTTATCAATGGCTTCCTTGGAGCATAAGGCCAGTAATGGAAACTTGAGGTCAAAGGTTATGGACATTTTAGTGACTTTAAATAATTACAAATTGCTTTCCAACATAATTGTTCACAGTTCTACCAATAATGCACCAGTGTGCCTATCTTATCAAAATTCCTCCAAAAAATTCCTCCTTGCAATATTTTGTCTTCTTTGCCAATTTGCTTGATGTGAGATGAAACCTCAGTTTTCTCATACATTTATTAATATTATATTAATTATATATACTATATTATATATGTAGTATATGTTAATATGCTAGTTACATCAATTATATTAATCATGTATTTATTAACATGTCTCATATTCCAAGTGATTTGGAACACATCTTCATATGTTAACAGTTTATAATTCTTTTCAGATCAATTTGTTCATATTCTTTGTCTACTTATCCATCAGAGAAGGGCTTTCGGTCTTTTATATGTATCTAATACTATATAGAGATACATAGACAAGTCTGTTAATCATTTATGTATTTTAAATATCAAGCCATTATCACAGAATTTTTATACAAAGACCACTGTTTTCGTTTGATCATTTCTATGACTGTAGGTGCATTAATTTTGTCTATGCAGAAGCTTTTCAATGCAAGGTCATCAAAATTATCTACTTTTTTTATAACTACCTCTATCTCTTATTTGCTAATAAATACATCTCCACCACATAGCTGTGAGAGCTATATGATCTGCTTGTCTTCTAACATTTTATGATATGATCTTAAATATTCAGGTTGTGTGTCCATTATAAACTGATTGTAAAATATGGTATAAGATGTTGGTCTAAACATAATTTCTGCCAGACTTCTTTTCAGTTTACCCAATAATTCTTATCAAATATGGAGTTCTTTCCTAAATAAATTAGGGTTTGGAGTTTCCTGAACACTGGGTTATTAAGTTTCATTATTTCTAATTCTCCAATGTCTAGTATGTTCTGTTGATTTACTTCTTAATTTTTAGCCGATACCAAAAGGCTTTGATAACCACTACTTTATAATATAGTTTGAAATGTGGAAGTACCAATCCTGTTTCATTTCTACCTTTATTCATTTACTTCCCTTGATGATTTAGATTTCTGAAAGACCACCTGAGCTGTCACTGGCCATGCTCATCATCTGCCTGGTTTCACTCACTCACTTGTGCACTTGCACATTGGGCCTTCTCCCTCTGGCATCCAAGGTCTTTCTCCTTGCTCCAACTGGAAGATCACATCTGGTTTGGAGATGGTAAGTCCTACTCATTGGAAAAAAGGAAAGCGCTGGAGTCAGCAAGTCAGCTTGGAATGCCAGACAAACCCCACTTTACTCTAAGAACAGTAGAAATAGTAGGACCACTCAGAGGACTCTACAAAAGACCTCTGGGGGCTAAGCTCTACTGTGGAAGGGGGCTGCAGAGTATATTTGAACTTGGAAAGAAAATTATGTCATTGGCCCAATCCCTGGAAAGAAGATGGAGCCTTCTCATATCTTTGGGTATGCCCTAAAGCTTTAGGAGAGAATCTCTGACTCTGGGAGGAGAGAGTGGAAGAGGTACAACTTCAAAAGCAACATAAGCAAGCTGCTGGCTTCCAGGTGTACAAAGTAAGCATTGTTATACCTAGGAAGGTAGCACAAGTATCTGGTCTCATTTCCACAAAGGGTTAGGAAAGTTACATATGTCAAACAAGTGACTAAGGGAGTAAGCAAAGATGCTCCAGGGGCCAGGTTCTGAGTCCCAGGGGGAGCTGACCTTACCCAGGCCAACTAGATTCCTGTAGTTCTCCAGCATCACCTCTCGGTAGAGCTCCTTCTGAAAAGGGGACAGGTGACCCCATTCCTCCCAGGAAAAGTCCACAGCCACATCCTTGAATGTTATCAATTCCTGAAACAGCACATAATACAAGCTTAACCAAAGACTATTCTTCTTATTGACATAGGAAAAGAGGGGTAAAATTAACAGAGATTGTCAGGAGCAGATCCCTCACATCCTAAATTCATTTCTGAATCATGGAACCAAACAACAATCCTCAGTGTGCTTCAAAGGGTGTATGAGTTCATCGAGGTGGGCATTCACTTTCACCATGCAGATCACCACCCATCCCTGGCTGCCCAGCCTTTGTGACTCATCAATATCCACCCATGAACTAGACAATCAATAATCAATCAGTAAACATTTGTTCAGCATCTACTAAGTGCCAAGCACCTTGCCATGGATACAAAAAAAGACCCAAAAGACAGTCCCTGCCCTCTGAGGGAGGAGTTTACAATCTAATAGCTAAGAAAACAAATGAAAAAATATAAACAAAGTAAGCTACATACAAGATAGATGGAAAATAACAGAGAGAAGGCACAGGAATTAAAAGGGATCAGATAAGACTTCTGGTAAAAGGTGGTATTTTAGTTGAGACTTAAAGAAAGTCAGGTAGATCAGTAGGTGGAGTGGAGGAGGGCAACGTTTTGGGCAAGGGGACAACTAGAGAGGGAGTCTCTCGTTCATGGACCAGCCAGGAAGCCAGTGTCACTGGACTGAAGGGTATATGATGGAGAATAAGGTGTGAGAAGATTGGAAATGTAGGAGGGGCTAAGATATATAGTTACGCCAAACAGAGCATTCTGGATTTGCTTCTGGAGGCAACAGGAAGTCACTGGTGTTTTACTGAGTAAGGAGGTGACATGATCACACCTGCATTTTACGAAAATCACTTTGGTGACTGAATGGAGAATGGACTAGAGTAGAGAAAGACGTAAGGCAGGAAGACCCAGCAGTGCACTATTGCAGCAGTCCAGGAATGAGGTAACACAGGATGCACCAGGGAGGTGATAGGACAGAAAGGGACATATATGAAAGACATTATGAAGACTCTGTCAGAGAAAAGGGCCTGGGATAAAGTCCTAAGGGACATCACAGGTTAGAGGGTGTGATATGGATGAGGACCCAGTGGAGGAGGCAGAGAAGGAGCAGATAGGGAGAAGGAGAACCAGGAGAAAATCTAGAGAGGATCAGGGAGGAGCGAGTGATCAGTGGCACCAAAACCTACCCAGAGGCTGAGGAGAATGAGCATTATGAAAAGACAGCTGGATTTAACCACTAAGAGATGATCAGTCACTTTGGAGCAGTTTCAGGGGAAGGGACATTGTAAGGGGCTGAGAAGAGTGAGACAAGAGGAAAAGGAGGCATCTATTGTGGAGGCCCTTTCCAGGGGTTCAGCTAAAGGGGAATGTTAAAAATGCCCTTGACACACAAAAAGGTATCAAGAAAATTTATTAAATTAGAGTTCAGAGGAATTGAACACCTTGGCCAAGGTGAACTCCACCCTTCTTCAGAGACGGGAAGAGAGGCAGATACTGAATTGAGGGATGGATTTTGGTCTGTTTTCTTTTGGGTCACAATCTTTTGACACGTCCACCATGCCTCATTAACAAATTCAGTTGAATTTTTAGCTGGCTTCCTGTAATGCCTTCATGTTCTTCTTTCTGATAGGCTTTCCCTCAAACACTGAGCAGACTCCCCAACCGGGGAACACAAGTGGCACAACATCAGCTACAACACCTCAAAGAGGCAAGGGAAGGCAGGAGGTGCCAACAAACCCAGAGACACTGCAGTCAAGCAGTACATTCACGTGGCAAGCCAAGGTGGGCACCTGCTTGAGAAAAGACTGGCCAGAGAGAAAATACAGAAACTGAGCCCAGGATGACAGGGTCTCGG
Source organism: Lagorchestes hirsutus (assembly GCA_028533205.1). Classification (NCBI taxonomy): domain Eukaryota; kingdom Metazoa; phylum Chordata; class Mammalia; order Diprotodontia; family Macropodidae; genus Lagorchestes; species Lagorchestes hirsutus. Next base: position 3,480,452 of record CM052673.1, read on the forward strand.
GGCAGCCTCCAACAGCCCATGGTATCCTCCTGGCTCCATCTCCCAATTGCCAACATTGGCCAGAGCACTGCTCCTTTCCAGGGATGTACACATTGACAATGCCAGAACTAGCTTAGTGCTTGGGAGGTTCTGAAGAAAAGTTTGGAAAAGAAGAGGTATTTGGCTGCCTAGCAAACTGAAAGTCTTCAGAGCCATTGTACTGACCTCATTGTTGCATGCCTGTGAAACACGGACAGTCTACCAGTGCTATGCCAAGAAACTGCATCACTTGAACTGTCTTATGAACATTCTGAGGATCACCTGGCAGGATAAGGTACCAGTCACTGAAGTCCTTGCTCGAGCTGAACTGCAAAGCATTCAAACTATGCTTCAGAGAGCGCAACTCTGATGGACTGGCCACATTGTTTGAATGCAAAATGTATGCATGCCAAAAAGACTATTTTATGGAGAACTCATATGCAGCAGGCGATCACATGGTGGTCAGAAGAAGCCACACAAGGAAATTCTCAAGGTCTCTCTCAAGAACTTTGGATTTGACTGTGCAACATGGAAGACACTGGCACAGCACTGCTCAGCATGGCATGCCCACATCAGAAAGGGTGCTGTGCTCTATGAGCAAAGCATTATTGAGACAGCACAAAGTAAAGGTAGGATGAGCAAATTTGAAGTATCCACTTCAAATATTCAAACGGACAATCTGTGCCCAACCTGTGGTAGAGCATTCCGAGCTTGTATTGGTCTGATCAGCCACAGTCGGTCACACTGAAATTTCACTTTGTCATGGTGATGTCATTTGGGTCCTCTTGGAGAACAAAGGACAACCACCACCACCCTCAAACAGCTCATCAAGCCTGCGCACAAGTTTCTGACCTTCTTCACCTGACTTCGCTAGGTCACAATTCTGATTCACTTTCCCCGCTGAAAGTATTGACCTTGTGAAAATGACACATTTCCCTTTGTTCCCCACAGACAGAAAAGAGCCAGGATGACAGCAGGCATGCAAGGACCAATTGCCGCTTCTTCAGGTGGGAGAAACAGGGGCATGTCTGCAGGTAGTAGGAAATGAGCCAGGAGAGACTGAAGAGAGTGGGGTGATAGAGTAGGGGGCCCCTGCAAGAGTCGGGAGGGATGGCGGTCCCCTCACAAGCTGGAGGCCTTCCTCAGGTGCCCCAGCCAGGAGCCCCATGGGAGGAGATGCTGGGACCTCACTGGTTTCCTCAGGCACTACCTTGTCCTGGGCAGGACAGCCTTGTGAGTCCAGAGGCCTCTATCTATGTCTATGCCTGCCTCCACACTCTTCTTAGCCCTGAAGTCAAGCTTCCTCCAGGACTGTGCTTGCCACTAAGAGCCACCTTTAATGGGCCGGCCCCTTGGTAGGCCTCAGAGCATCTTTGTCTTCATGGCTGACATGATCACCCATGGCAGCCCATGAGGGAAAAGCCAGACTGGAGGGCTGCTTTCTGTCATTGCAGAATCCCCAGGCCCTCTGTGCCATCCCTGTGATGGGGTACAGACTCTGGGAACCTCTTTGAAGTCCCCTGGAACCTTCCCACTTAACCGGGCCTTTCATTAACTCAGCCTGGTTCTCCATAGTCTGCCTCCTCTGGAGGGCCCCACCTGCTTCCCAGCCTGGATGACATCACCAGTTACCCCAATCCCAACAAGATCCTCCTTAGACCCTCCTCCCCCATTTCTCCCGTGGTCTGCTCAGGTTCGGTCCAGCTTCCACTCTGGCACGTCACAGATGCTTAGGCTCCTTAAGGGTCTGCCCAACGGAGCAAACCTTTAACAAACTTTGTTTCACTTTGCTGGAAGAAGGCTGGAGTCCAGTTCATTGGGCGGACCTCGCGCGTCGGAATCTTGGGGTCCCCAGCACCCCAAACCTCCTCGTTGTGGTTCCTTGAGTCCCTGCAGTCTGGGCTCACGACCGATCCTCACTTCCTGCGGTGCTTTGCCCTTCGTGGCCTCAGTTTCCCTGGACGCTCTCTGGCTGCATGGTCTTGGTCAGTTTTTTTCCATCCCTGGCCTCGGTCTCCCGGGACGGTCATGACCAGAGTGCCCTCCCCCGCCTCAGTTTCCCCTCTGGACACTGGGGGCCCCTCACCTGAGGGGCCCGGGCAGCCCCGTGCTCGGGGTCCATCTCCTCTGCTTCTCCAGGGCCAGCGGATCTAGGGAGACAAAGGAGACGAAGGGCAGGGCCGGCAGCGCCTCGCACTCGCAGCTGCTCACCGGCTGGTCCCTGGGCCCCCAGCCCAAACCTCGCAGAGGAGGGGGCAGGAGGATTTCAAAGGCAGCGGGGATGTTCGGCCCGCCCCGGACCCTCAACTACGTCGCTGATTGGCTCCCAGGACGCGCCCCGCCGGGACCTGACCAATGGGCGAGACTCAGAGGGCGGCGCACGCGCACAAGTCTGCCGACCCAGGGCTCCTACTCCCGGGCCCAGAGCCCGGAGAGCTGGCTTCGAGCGGGCCGACCCCGGCTCCCGCGGACCCCGCAGGCCTCCGCCTGGGCTGCGAAAGAGGGCGAAAGGAAACAGCCCCGAGCGCCTGGATAAGCAGGGGCAGCAACGGTCGCTGAGAACGGCGCGTAGGAAGGGGCAGGATCGGAAATGACCTCGGGCGTCTACGAGGAAGTGATGGAACAGGAGGTACGGGGCGCGCGGGGAGGCAACCTTCTGCGCATGCCCAGGAACCGCTCCTCTGCTCCGGAGCGAGCCTGAAGGTCGCGTTCGAGTCCCCTCCCCGCGTGTTCATTTCCGACCGAGGAAAGTCACTCGAGACAGATACTGTGCGGCCCCTCCCCCTTCCCTGCGGTGTGCCGTGTCCTTCTTCCTTTTCTAGCACAAAGCCGCTTTTCCGTGCCTTTCCCCCCACCACAGGGGTCCTTCTGGCTGCAGCCCCGCCCCCCCGGGCCAGGCCCCGCCCTCCGGCCTTGGCCCCGCCCCCGGGCCCGGCCCCGCCCTCCCGGGCCCCGCCCCCTGACATGTTCCTACACCCAAGGAAGGCTCTCTGGGTCGCGGCCTTCTGCCTCCCGGTGCTCGCCCCTCCCCTCCCCTCCTGATGACGTCATGTCCGCGGGGCTGAGGCCGGGAGGCGGCCTGCACTCTGGTTCTTCCCTGGGCCTTCGTTCGGTGAGTTGTGGTCCAGCCAGGTTCGACCCTCCACGACCCCCCACGACCCCCATAGAGATGCTGGAAGGCCTGCCGTTTACTTCTCCAGCTCATTTTACAGATGAGGAAACTGAGGCAAGCTGGGTGAAGTGCCTTGCCCAGGGTGACCCCCTGGGCCCCATTTGACCCCAGGAAGGCCCCGTCCCACCAGGTGCCCACAGGCCCTTGAGGGCCGGGACTGACTTCTAGCAGTGTGTGGAGTCTTCTTCAGTCTGAGGTCACCAGTCCTTTATCCCCTAAGTCCTTCTGATAGTCTCCCCACCGAAGGTCATGCGTGTTGGAGACCAGATGAGAGAGCTCCAGACCTGAAGGGTTCTTCAGCAGGAATCCTATGACCCAGGATGGGGGAGGGGAGGCAAGGAATTCCGTAGTCCAGGAGAAGAGGGAAGTTTAAGGGGAGACTTTCAGGTGCCAGGGAAAGAGCAGCTCAACCCTTAGGGTGCCTTTGCATCAAGAGACCTTGGGGTTCCTCACGGAAAGGGCAACTTGTGTCCACATCATGCTGACTTGTTCCCGGTCCTGCCCCTGGGTCAGGGCTCAAGGAGGCTGGGTCGGGGTCACCCACTCTATGGCCGTTGTATTCCTGCTGTCCAGGGTGTGGCAGACACCACCTGTCTGTTAGCCGGTAGGTTCCAGCAGTTGGGTAGGAGCTGCGGCTCTGGGCCATCTCCTTGTGGTAATATGGACCTATCTGAATTGTCTTCATCTGCTTCTGAAAGTCATCAATAAAAGCTGACTGAGTCTTGAATCCTTTGCTGATCTCTAGCGATCAGTCAAGCAATGTGTTGCTATCTTAACATTTTTAATAAACTCCTTTTAATTCTTTTTTCCTGATTTTTGCCTCATTAATCATAGTGAAAAACTAAAAGAATTTTCTTTACTACTTTTACATATAAGCTGGACAGTGTACTCAGGGCCATGCCAGGACCTGAAACACTTCTATTTGAATTGTCTTAGGAAGATTCTGAAGATCGCCTGACAGGATAAGGTACCATACTGTACCCCAACCCTCAGGTGCTGGGAACCCCAAAATAACAACAGGCCAAGTCCTGCTCCAATGAATTCAACTCAAGCCTTCTTTTAGCCAAAGTAAAACATAATTTATTGACAATTTGCCATATTGGGTTGACTCTTAAGGAGCCTAACCATTTGTGACACTTGTATCGACAAGCAGGCCAGATAGAATCTCAGCTAGGCAGAGTCTGAGCTGTAATGAATATGAGCGCCTTCCTGGGGCCAAGAAGGAACTCGTATACAGAAAGTGTCGCCAAGTAGTCTTGGGCACCAGGGATGGTCTTGAGAGGGGAGGTCAGAGGGAGGATCTTAATGGGAGTAGCCAATAGCCATAGAATAGTTGATAGGATCAAGGGTGGGAAGTATAACAGATTTGGGCCAGGGCTCTCCTTACCAGGCCACACCACCTCCACTTTAAGAACAAAATTCGAAGATGGCAGAGTAGAAAGACACACATATGCTAGCTCCTAACCCACAGCCCATAAAATACATGTAAAGAACTCCCAACAAATTCTGAAGCAGCAGAAGCCACAGAACAATGGAGTGGAGGAGATTTCTGTATCAGAGAGACCTGAAAAACTGACACCAAAGGTCTCTTGTGCACTGGACCTGGAACAGAGCCCAGCCCTGCCTTGGCCACATGGCACTGAGAGGAGCAGATCCAAGCAGGCATCAGGGGCAGAATCTCCAGTGGCAGCGCAGCTCCCTCCACCCACAGGCGCCAAAGGTCAGTGAGAGGGGAGCGGGGTGTCCTCATGACTCAGGTCCTGTTGGGAGGCAGCAGCAGAGGCAGCAGGAAACAGGGGCTCCCAAAGCAGGTAGGAGCTTGGATCCATTGTTGAAGGTCTCCACGTAAACCCCCTGAGGGAACTGAGGCCTGTGTGGCGGCTCTGCCCCAACCTGAGCACCTGAACTTAATCTCACACTGAGTAGCAGCCCTGCCCCCACCAAAAGCCCTGAGGCTGGGAAGCAGCATTTGAATCTCAGCCCCTAAGCACTAGCTGGGTGGAACTGGAGGCAAGGTAGGTGTGGAGAGGAAACTCAGAAGTCAAGTAACTGGCTGGGAAAAAGCCCAGAAAAGGAGGGAAAAAATAAGACCATAGAAGGTTACCTTCTTGGGGAACAGGTGTCTCCCCCCATCCCTTCAGGATGAGGAAGAACAAGGCATACTGTTAGAGGAAGTCAAAGGCCCTCCCTCCAAAAGGGACTTAAACTTGGCTCAGGAAATAGAAGACCTTAAAAAATAAGTTAGCATGTTGGGGGTGTAAGCTCAGTTCCATGTGGACAGTCTCGGGCAGGTAAAGGTGAGGACTTCTAAATCTTAGAGTTCTCATGAGGCCCCCCAGGGAATACCTGAGATTTGAGGAGTGAGACACGGGCTACCTCGTGCATCTCCACCTCTTCTCCGTGGGATACGTGCTGGGGAGAGCATCCCACCCTTGAGATTGGCTCGGGGTCTGAGCACACCTGTTGTTGACTAAGCTAAGGGCTGAGAGCACGCCCAGTATTCACGTGCAAACTAAGTGGCGGGAGAGCTTAAGTAGAGTCAGGAAAGCCTGAAGGCGCTCTTAGCGATGAGGGGCCTTTAGAGGACAGAAGGCCCCTCTCCCCTCTCTTCTCTCTCCCTTCTCCCCTCTCCCCTCTGTTCTCTCTCCCCTCTCTCCTCTCTTCTCTCTTCTCTTTTCCCTCTCCCGCTTCCATTCTCTTACTGTAAGATCTTTGCCTCCTTGGGAGGAGGAAGATTCCTCTCTCCTGAGGAAGAAATTCCCTGCACATGTAACCAAGACCCTGAATAAAGCCTAACCCTTGTTCGACTCTGGAAAGTCTCTTCTCTCATACGTTAATCCAGTTTGGCCAGCCGAAGACCTGGACGACAGGTGAAGGTAAGACTCGGGTAGCCCTTAGGCCTCTAGGCCTGACATTAGCAGCTTACTAAAGGAGAACCAAAAAAAACGCTGAGTCAAATAGCAGCTTTAAAAAGAGGCTAACTCAATTGGAAAAAGAGGTCCAAGAAGCCAACGAGGAGAAGGAGGTTTTAAAAAGCAGAATTAGCCAAATGGAGGAGAAGGTTCAAAACTCACTGAACAAAATAATTCGTTGAAAGAGAGAATTGAGTCCAGGGAAAAGAATGACTATGAGTTAAACCAAGAAGTTAGTAAAGAAAACAAAAAATTTAAAAAAATAAAAGATGAGGTGAAAGAACTCATTGGAAGAACAACTGACCTGGAAAATAGATCCAGGAGAAATAATTTAAAAATTATTGGGCCACCTGAAAGCCATGACCAAAAAAAGAGCCTAGAAGACTCTATCTTCCATGAAATTATCAAGGAAAACTGTGCTGATGTTATGGAATCAGAGGGCAAAATGGGTATTGAAAAAAAATTCATCACCCACTCCCTGAAAGAAACCCGGTCAGAGAAACTCCTACGAATATTGTGGCCAAATTTCAGAGTTCCCAGATCAAGGAGAAATAGTGCAAGCAGCTAGAAAGAAACAATTTTAATACTGTGGAAATACTATCAGGATAATACAAGATCTGGCAGCTTCAACATTAAATGAATGAAGGGCTTGGAGCAGGATATTTCAGAAGTCAAAGGAACTGGGATTAAAGCCAAGAATCACCTATCCAGCATATCTGAATATAATACTTCAAGGGAAAAAATGGACATTCAGTGACAGAGATAAATTTGAAGATTTCATGTTGAGGAAAAGACCAGATATGTATTTAAAAATGTGACTTCCCAAGACAAGAATCGAGAGAAGCATGAAAAGATAAACGGGGAAAAAAAAAAAGAAAAATCATAAAAGATTCTCTAAAGCTGAACTGTTTATATTACTACCTGGAAAGAAAATATTTTTAACTCTTGAATCTTTTCTCAGTATTTGGGTAGTTGGAGAGATTGTACACACATACTCACACACATACACATAGATGGCTAGAGAGTACAGGGTGTGTTATATCAGAAGAGATGATATCCACATACACACAAATAAATAAATGAATAAAATAAAATAAAAATTAAGGGGTGAAGGAGGAAAATACTGGGAAGAGAAAGGAAGTAATGAAACATGGCAGGCTATAACTCATAAAAGAGATAAGAAAAATCTTATTCAATAGAGGAGATAAGGGAGAAGGGGGGGGAATAAAGCTGTGGCTGAAGGAAGGAATAACATGCTCACTAAATTTGATATGAAAATTTATATCACACCACAGGAAAGTAGGAGAGGAGGCAACAAGTAGAGTGAAGGGAATGTTAGAAGGGAGGGCAAATACGAGAAGGGAGTCACTAGAAATAAACACTTTCGAGAAGGGACAAGGTCAATTGCAGGGGGGAAAAATAAGGGGGATAGGGTAGGTCAGAGGGCAATATAATTAGTATTACACAAATTATTACTATGGAAGTCTTTTGCAAAACAACACATGTTTAGTCTCTATTGAATTGCTTCCCTTCTTAGTGGGGCTGGGGAGGGAGGGGGAGGGAGAGAAGTTGGAATTCAAAGCAATAGAAATGAATGTTGAGAATTTTTACTGCATATAATCGGGAAATAAGAATTGCAGGGATAGGGGTATGGAAATTTATCTTGCCTTGCCAGAAAAGAAGGAAGATGGGGATAGGACAGGGGTGGGGTGTGATGGAGGAGAGGGTACATTGAGGGAAGGAGCAACCAGAATGCAAAGTATTAGGAAGTGGGGGTAGGGGGGTGATGGGGAGAAAAATTGGTCATGTTACAAAGTGAGGTAAAAGCAATTATTTTAAAATGATAGACTGAATTAATTACTGAGAATAAATCAATGGCATCTTTAGTTTGGAGAAAAGAATTTCAGTCTAACTTTCCAAGAGGAAGGTAACCTCTGATAAAATTTGGCATTGATGGAAAAGTCAAGGTTTTAATGATAAATTTGATTTTATGATTGCCATTTAATCAGGAACTAAAACATGTATAGAAAGACATATAAGCTACTTAAGACTTGCCTAAAAGATGTTCCTTACCCAAAGTGAAACTATAATCATATTTTAAACCTGGTTATAGGAACTTGCTATTTTTAGATGCTATGGGACTACTAAGTGACTTTTCTTCTGCGTCTGACTCCAGGTCTGGGAAGCAAGAAAGGCGATCTGAGCCTCCATTACATGATGCCAGTATGCTCATGAGATGCTGGTATGAACTGCATAGGTGATCTCAAGGGAAGAGTGGGAGAGCAGCTGTTCAGCATGGGCTGAGGTGGGATTCTCCAGACTCAATTTCCCCACTGACACTGGCAGACTTTAAGCCTGACTGAATGCAAGTGGACAATCTACTCCTGCCTGGAATAGACATGAAGTTGGGGAGATGTTGTTTCCCTGCAGTGTCCCTACTCTTGGTGGCAATTTCCTGTAGTCAAAAGGTTTGGGGGGCAGAGCCAAAATGGTGGACTAGAAAGACACACTTACGCAGGGTCCTCTCCACAGCCCATAAAATACCTGCAGAGAGGGACTTGCAACAAATTTTGGAGCAGCAGAAGTGGAGAACAACAGAGTGGAGGAGATTTGCAGCCCACGGAGACCCGAAAGGCCCACGGAAACGGCGGTTACACCAGATGCAGAGCTGAGCATGGAGCCCAGCCCAGCCTTGGCCAAGTGCTGCGGTGCAAGGAGACTCTGGGAGGAGGACACCTCGGGGGTGGAATCTCCAGTCGCAGTAGTGGGTCCTCAGATCCCTCGGCCCACAGGCACCAAAGGTCAATGATGGGGTTTTATCAACTAGCCAGGAAGGGAGAAGGGCCTTCCCATAGCTCCAGCAGCAGGCAGCAGCCACAGATCCTGCACAGAAGCCCACATGGAAGCTCTACTGTTGGAGTGTAAAAACCCCTGGGGGCATTGAAGAGCTGAGTCTTACCTCAGTCCTGGGTGGAGGCCCTGGGAGAGCTGGTCTTTGTCTCACACTGAATGGTGACCCTGCCCATCCAGCTTATCTGAAAATCAGCCCCCAGTGCTGACTTGGGAACTGAAGGCCAGGTGGAGAGGTAACTGCTAAAATTCTGGGCATAAAAATCCCTCTCTGAGTCCAGACCAGTACACACTTGATTGTGCCACCTTAGAGGAACTGAGATCTCACAGATTCCCAGAGTGTACTCTACTCTTGACAAAGGACCCACAAGTCAAGTAACTGGTTGGGAAAATGCCCAAAAAAGGGAAAAAAAATAAGACCATAGAAGGTTACTTTCTTGGTGAAGAGATATCTCCTCCCATCCTTTCAGATGAGGAAGAACAATGCTTACCCTCAGGGAAAGACATAGAAGTCAAGACTTCTGTATCCCAAACATCCAAAATAAATATTCAATGGGCTCAGGTCATGGAAGAGCTTAAAAGGGATTTTGAAAATCAAGTTAGAGAGGTGGAGGAAAAACTGGGAAGAGAAATGAGAGAGATACAAGAAAAGCATGAAAAGCAGGTCAACACCTTGCTAAAGGAGACCCAAAAAATGCTGAATAAAATAACACCTTGAAGAATAGGCTAAATCAGTTGGAAAAAGAGGTTCAAAAAGCCAATGAGGAGAAGAATTCTTTCAAAAGCGGAATTAGCCAAGTGGAAAAGGAGGTCCAAAAACTCACTGAAGAAAATAGTTCTTTAAAAATTAGAATGGAACAGATGGAGGCTAATGACTTTATGAGAAACCAAGAAATCACAAAACAAAACCAGAAGAATGAAAAAAATGGAAGATAATGTGAAATATCTCATTGGAAAAACAACTGACCTGGAAAAGAAATCCAGGAGAGACAATTTAAAAATTATGGGCCTACCTGAAAGCCATGATCAAAAAAAGAGCCTAGACATTATCTTTCATGAAATTATCGAGGAAAACTGCCCTGATATTCTAGAACCAGAGAGCAAAATAAGTATTTAAGGAATCCACCAATAACCTCCTGGAAGAGATCCAAAAAGAGAAACTCCTAGGAACATTGTGGCCAAATTCCAGA
>CM052673.1:3491093-3540677 GCA_028533205.1 Lagorchestes hirsutus
GACTAAAACCAAGAATCACCTACCCAGCAAAACTGAGTATAATACTTCAGGGGAAAAAATGGTCTTTCAATGAAATTGAGGACTTTCAAGCATTCTTGATGAAAAGACCAGAGCTGAAAAGAAAATTTGACCTTCAAACACAAGAATGAAGAGAAGCATGAAAAGGTAAACAGTAAAGAGAAATAACAAGGGACTTACTAAAGTTGATCTGTTTACATTCCTACATGGAAAGACAATATTTGTAACTATTGAAACTTTTTTCAGTATCTGGGTAGTTGGTGGGATTACACACACACACACACACACACACACACACACACACACACAGAGAGACAGAGAGCACAGGGTGAGTTGAATAGGATGAGATTACATCTAAAAAAAATGAAATTACGGCATGAGAGGAATATATTGGGAGGAAAAAGGGAGAAATGGAATGGGGTAAATTATCTCTCATAAAAGAGGCAAGCAAAAGACTTTTCAGTGGAGGGAAAAAGAGGGGAGGTGAGAGAAAAATATGAAGCTTACTCTCATCACATTTGAATAAAGGAAGGAATAAAATGCACACTCATTTTGGTATGAAAACCAATTTTACAATACAGGAAAGTGGGGAAGAAAGAGATAAGCAGGGTGGGGAGGATGATGGAAGGGAGGGCAGTGGGAGGAGGGAGCAATCTGAAGTCAACACTCTTGGGTAGGGACAGGATCCAAACAGAGAACAGAAACAATGGAGAGCAGGATAGGATGGAGAGAAATATAGTTAGTCTTACACAACAAGACTATTATGGAAGTCATTTGCAAAACTACACAGATATGGCCTATATTGAATTGCTTGCTTCCCAAAGGGAATGGGTGGGGAGGGAGGGATGAAGAGAAGTTGGAAGTCAAAGTTTTAGGAACAACTGTCGAGTATTGTTCTTACTACTAGGAAATAAGAAATACAGGTAATGGAGTATAGAAAGTTATCTGGCCTTACAGGACAAAAGAGAAGATGGGGACAAGGGAAGGGAGGGATGTTAGAAGACAGGGCAGATCAGTGATACAGGTAATTAGAATGCTTGGCGTTTTGGGGTGGTGGGAGGGGAGAAATGGGGAGAAAATTTGGAACCCAAAATTTTGTGAAAATGTATGTTAAAAGTTAAATAAATAAATTTTAAAAAAAGAAAATGAAAAAAAATATATATAGTCAAAAGGTTTGTAAGCTTAATACCAGATCTATTCAATTATAGATTATGGATAGAGGAACATCCGAGGCTGTCTAAAATTAAGCTATCAGACATAGGACTTTAGAACAACAACATTAAGTTAAGGTACTTTTATTCTTTGTAATACTGTGGAGACAATTAGATCAAGAGATTGTGAAGTTAGCAACATAAAGATTATCTGTGTCTCAATTGACATGTTTAAAAAAAAATTCTTTTGTGGTCCATATTGTAAATGCTTTAAAAAGATGTATCACTTGACCAAAAGTTTGAATTGCTTTATCTGTTATAAACTGTGTTAAAAATAAATTTTAAAAAATAGGCTTAAAAAAAAAAAGAACAAAATTCAATCCAAGAAAAGTCCCAGAGCTTGTGTGAGGTAGGCCATCATACACCCAGGCCTGACTGCCTCCTGCCCCTGAGTTCAAGGCCCCTCTGACATATCCCTGTCATCTCCAGAGGCGTCAGCAAAGTATCCTTCCTCTGGAGCCATCATTGGAGGGTCTGGAGGTTTAAGAGAACATCACTGCATTTCAAAACAATGTTGAATGATTTCAAGTTAACATATAAGCCACATTGGGCATTGATGCTCTACTGTACTCTGTGACAAGCTAACAGTTATGCTGCATTACATTAAGATAATGTTCATGATAGGTTAACTGGTTAGAAATACTGTTATGTTAACAGTCACGTAATGCTATGTACTTAGATGAAAACAATGTGGGAACATTTAGACATGAGGATGGGAGAAGGATCCAAGGGTCTCAGGGTCAGCAACCTGCACTGATACCCTGATGGTGAGAGGGTCCTCACCCATAGCAAAAGGGACAAGAGGCAAGGGCAATTATAACAAAGATGGTGGTTGTGAAAAAAACTCTCGTAAGGGGAAAATTTGGAAAGCCTGAATCTCGGGGCAAAGAACAGAGGCTTATAAAAGATCAGCAAAACTTTCATTTGGAGCAGTCATTTAATAAACCTGCATAACCCGCTCTCTCTGCCTTGCTGGCTGAGGCAGGCAATAAAGTGAGAGATCCAAAGCTGAAGGTCTCAGTCTCAATGTGACCCTGTAAAGCAAACTCATATCACTGGGGAGGCTTGCAAGAACACCACCATGGCCACTGGGAATGAGCTAAGGTGCATGTGATAAGAAATTATTAGAAAGCCCTGAACTCTTGGTCACAGGGAAAGCTGGGAGGTACAGTGGATACAGAACCTGGCCTGGAGTCAGGAAAACCTGAGTTCAAATCCAGCCTCAGACACCTCCCAGCAAATCACTTTACCCAAAGACAATTCCAATTATTTGGATTCTAGATCCAGGAATCTCCCAGGATTATGAAGCAAAGTAAAGTAAAACCTTGCTGTTATCTCCCTTAGTATACTCTTTTCTCCTGAGATGCCCAGCCCAGGACCCCATTTACTTCCTTCCCCAAATCTTCCCATTTAATAAACTGTTTACTGAAGCATCAGTCCTCAGGGAGTTGAGATTTTATTTCACAAGAATCACAAGATCCTAAGCAGACATCCTGGAACAATGCATTTCAATATGAAATTGTACAGATTAGAGTAGCACACATCAAATAATAGGAGGGTAAGGAAATGGTAAGGAAATTTGTAGATCTTCCTTGCCCCTTAATAGGCCCATGGGACCTGCTTTGAGCTTTGGCCCAGCCCACAGCTAGGGGGCAGCTAGGTGGTGCAGTGGATAAGAGCACCAGTGCAGGAGTCAGGAGGACCCGAGTTCAAATCTCATCTCACACACTTGACACTCACTAGCTGTGTGACCTTGGGCAAGTCACTTAACCCCAATTGCCCCATCCTGGGTCATCTCCAGTCATCCTGATGAATATCTGGTCACTGGATTCAGATGGCTCTGGAGGAGAAGTGAGGCTGGTGACCTGCACAGCCCTCCCTCACTCAAAACAAAGTCAAGTGCAAGTCATGTCATTATTTCTCTGATGGCGTGGTCTTCTTTGGCAATGAAGGACGAACACATAGCCCACAGTTTGGGTCACATGGAGCTCATGGTGGGAGGAGCTTGCTGAATGAGTGGAGCAGGAGGAGAGAGGGAGGCAGAGCTGAGAGGGAAGCAGCGGGCAGAGCAGAGCAGAGCAGCTAGCCTGGTGAGAGACGGGTATTTTGCCTAAGGGAGCTTGTTTGTGGGGTGGTCTGATGGAGGGAAGGCATGGAGATGGCTGTGCTCCCTTTATTGATAACAAATACAAACTTCCTTGTTACCATGGTGAAACTGGCTTTTTGGTATCTGAATAAATATTTTGGTTTCATCTTTGAGGGAGAGAGTTAATATTTTGTGAATTTACCCTGAAAATACACCTGCATACCCATGGCAATTGCTGTGGGATTGCATTGGAGCTACAGAGGGACCTTCAAACTCCCCAAATTACCGAGTCACTGTTGCTAGTCACTGTTTCTACCCCATATACAATTCTTTAAAAAGTTAAACAGACAACTTTGTTCTATAATCCTGTGACAATGATTATGCTAACAGCCCACATTTATACAGTGCCTACTACATGCCAAGCCTGTGAGAAGCTCTTTACACTTATCATCTCATTTGATCCTCACAACAACCTGCAAAGTAGAGGCAATTAATACCCCCATTTTATAGATGAGGAAACTGAAGCAGATAGAAGCTAAGTGACTTTTCAGGATCACACAACTAATAAATACTTGAGACTCGATTTGAACTCAGGCTTTCCTGACTCCAGGCCCCGTGCTTTACCCACTGTACCAGCTAGCAGCCTTCAAATGAAAACATGTCTGCTAGTGATATTTGCCAGTACCCTAGAGGATGCCTAGAGCAGGGTAAAAATGGAAGAGACACTTTAGAAATGGATAGGCTGGAATGGTCTTCCAAATGCCCATTAGGAGATAGCATGGTGTGGATTACATGAGACCCTGGGAAATGTCAGAGAGCCTCCTAAAATGAGACCCACAACTTAAGGCCCAACTGAGAGAGCCAGGAGAGGAAGAATCACTATAGGCCACATCATATGCAACTGATGGAGCCCATGATAGAAGCGGTTCATGAGTACAGAGGCAGCATGGCATTCTGGAGGGGAAGACAGGTCTTGGGTTCAGAAAGGCCTAGATTTGAATCCAGCTTCACGTTTGTTAGATTTGTGGCTTGGGACATGGCATGAGATTATAGGACCTGAGACTCAGGGCTAGGTGGAACCTTGGGGATCAATGAGGCCAGTAGTTCTTCACCTTTACTGGGTCATGGATGCCTTTGGCAATCTGGCCAAAGAAATGTGGGGAGCTCTTCTGAGAATAATGCCTAAAATACACATAACTGCAAAGGAAACCAATCATACTGAAATAGTAATCAAAAATATTTGCCCATCCAAGTTCACATCTAAATCTATGTCCAGGTTAAGAAGCCTTGCCATTGTTGGGCACCTCCTCAGAGGAAGCTGAATTCTGGACAGGTGACAGTGGTGACATGAACCCAGTATTCTTTCCATTGCCTCAAGTCTGAAAACAAAATTCATTTGCTATCTCTTTTGCATCAGGGAGCACTGAGCTGACAAGACTTCTGGAAAAAAGCTGGCTTTATTTTCTGGGGTTTTTTTCCACTTCTTTTGAGAAAAAAGGTCAAATTACAACTTCAGTGAGTAGAAAAGGAGCTGCTCACTGGGGACTAAACTGGAACAGGCCAGCTGGACAACACAGCCAGTTGGCCTTCCTGTCTGTCTTCTGTCTATCCTTCCTTCTTTTCTTTCCCACTATCCACATAAGGTGTCATATCTTTATTGGCCGAAAGGCAATGTAAATTTTTAATCTCTGAAACTTTTTTTCCCTTTTCTCTTAAAGACCAAATCACTGGCTCTCCAAATCACAAAAGTTCTCACAGTCTGGCCAATAATAGGTCCCTGGCCAAGCTGGGCCTACTTGGTCATAGTTTGGACCCTGATTGGCTCAGAATGTAAATACCAATTAGTTTTGTTTTAGCCAGAAAGCTTGAGAGTTTTCCCTCCCAGATCTTTTTTTTTTTTTTTTTTAAAGAGGCCATTCTCTGCCTCATTTCTTACTAAGCCTTAATCACTGAGTGCGCTCTGCCTCAGTCAAATAGACCTGTTAAGGACTTTAGTTGGAAAGGCCAAGGTCTCCCTCTGTATCCTGGGCCATGGCTCTGGAGGAGAGAGTGAGGCTGGTGACTGCCGTGGGCTGCCAATTTTGAATGCTGAGAGAGCATGAAAGAAAAGCAGACATGGAGCCAGGAGAAGAGTTGTAAAGAACAGCTCTCATTTATTAACTGGATAGCCAAGATTTATATAGGTTATTACAGGCTAGCAAGCAGAATTGCTCATTGTGAGAACATTCAAGCAACCAAGGTCATTCCCATGAGAACATTCTTAGATTATTTCTTATACTCCCTAATCTAGTTCCTCCTGGTGAGATAGCCTCAGGGAGGCAGGCCTTGGACTAGACTTTCTCATCCTTGTATATCTGAGAGTGGGGATGGTGAGCCAATTGTCTTGATAAAGTTAGCTGCTCATGTTAGTATAAGTCTCAAGTAAAATCTGGACAGTACCTCACATTCCAAACTACATCAGCACTGGCCCTGTATAGGTGACTTTGCACAGCCCTCCCTTGCTTAAATCCAATTCACTTGCATGTCATGGCATCATCTTCCTGATGTGGGGGTCCTCTTTGAGAACAAGGTCACACAGCAGCAAACTTTCCTTTGTTACTAAGAACTGTAAGTGTGTGCTGAACCTGAAGCTTTCTCTTGGTTAACTTTCACTGCCAGGCCTGCTTACAGTCAGCTGCACAAAGGTGCTGACCATGGTGGGGAAGGGAGCATGCTTGCCGGGAGTTGCTGAGACCAATAAAATCTCAAATCTGATGAGAAAAAACAATGTTCCCAAACCTTTGAACAGCCACAAGCCCCTGCCCAGCATGAACACTTCCCCTCACTCCCAACTCTCAATTACGCTCTGCTGCCCACAAGACTGTCTGACCTGCAAAGGGGGAACTTGTGCTTAGTATGGCCAGGATGAAGGTGGTGGAAAACTGTCCTCCAGTGCAAAGCATGCTGGGAGCCCAGCACCAGGGAAGAACTACCCAGAGGAGGAGTACCAGAGACCCCAGAGGGAGGCAGGGCTGGGAAAAAAGATTCTAAAACTGATGAACTGTTCTCATCTGAGCTTGACTAAAAAGGAACAGTGGAGATGGTAATCCTACTGTGCCTCTGACCCCTTGGAATGTAGATTCCACTTTTATTATTCAGCCATTCATTGACCTTGATCTCCAGACTCCAGGCATTTTTACTGGCAGACCCCAGGCCTAGAGTGTTCTCCCTCTGTATCATCCATCTTCTCTCTTCCCTTCTGAAGCTTCCTTCAAATCCCAACTCAAACCTTTCCTTCAGCAAGAAGCCAAGAAAGGTCCCCCTTAATGCCAACTCATTCCCGATGTTAATTATCTCTGGAGATGTTGGAATGTTGCCCACTCACAAAGGACAGTGAGCTCCTTTGTGAACAGGGACTGTCTTTTGTCTTTCTTTGTATCTTTGGAGCTTAGCACAGGGCCTGCCATATGAGGCATTTAATAATTCTTGTTAACCAACTATGATAAGCAAGAAAAAGTCATGTCACTTGTCCGCACCTTAGTTTCCCTGATCCTTCCTACCCACATTTTTTGAAAACAGTGCTTGATAAATCTCAGAGCAGGCTGTGACTCTCTGCTGTTCTCATTGGTAGGATTCTTTTGCATCTTGCCCAGTAGTGAGCATGGAGAAGACTTGAGGACACTGACAAGAAGAGAGAAAAGGAACACTGGTCTGGGGTATTCTTCCCTAAAGAGGGCCTCCCCAGGGAAGTCCAATAGAAAGAGGACTTGGGTCCCAATCTGTGCGGCCTCTGGGCTTGGTCCCAAGAGTCCCCTCCGAGGGATGCCTGCTATGTTTCCCTCCAGCTCTAAATCGATAATCTGAGAATGGCTCCAATTATTTGAATTCTAGATCCAGAATTCCCCAGGATTAGGAAGGAAAAAAAGCTTCCACAGTCTAAGAACCATGACGCCACTTGAGAAAGAAGGAAGTCTCACTCACCTGAGGGACATAGGCTATCAGGAACACAAGGGCCATTCTCTGTTCATCAAGGCTCTCTTCTCTTGGGCAAGGGCAGGGTCCTTAGAAAACTGAGCTGGTACAGCAATACATCCCAGTCAACACAGAAATAGGAGGGAAAGGGGAAAAGGGGGAAGGGGAAATTGAAGAAAGGGTAGATTATGAGAGGAACAAATATATTTACAGCTCTTCTTGAGGCAGCAAAAATGGGAATCTCAATCCATAAATTGCAGAATGACTGAACAAGAGATGTGATGTAATACTAAATGGTGTGATACAATGCTACTGTGCTATTAGAAATAGGGAAAGGAAAGTAAAAGGAATAACTATTTCTAATAATACCTCTAAAGTGCCAGGCACTGTGCTAGGTGCCTTTTACAAATATAATCTTAATTGATCCTCAAAACAACCCTAAGAGTTAGGTGTTATTATCCCCACTTTATGGATGAGGAAACTGAAACAAACATGTTAAGTTACTTGTCCAGGGTCACCCCACTACTAGGTGTCTGAGGCCAGATCTGAACTCAGGTATACCTGATTCCAGGTCTAATGTTCTATCCTCTGGCCTACCAGGTGATAAAGGGAGTTGTTTCAGAGAAACTTGGGAAGACGGAACGAACTGATGCAAAAGGAAAGTGAGCAGAACCAGAAAAATTCATACAAAGACAATATAGCAAAGACAAACAACTCTGAAAGCCTTAAGAACTCTGACCAACCACAACTGCAGAGGACTGATAATGAAACATGTTTTCCACCTCCTAATAAGTAGATGAAGGACTCAGTGCAGAATGAGATATATGCATTTTTGAACACAGGCATTGCCGAAACTCGTTTTGCTACAATACGTGTTTGCAATGGGGTTTATTTTTCTTTTGTTCTCATGATTGGGGAGTAGTGGTTCAGGTAGGAGAATGAGAAGGCACATTTTTGATGATGGAAATAACTTTGAAAAAAATTTTTAAAAAAAGAAAGAAAACAAAGCTAGGAAGGAAAGAGGCCAAAGGAAAGGGACTGGCTCTGCCTTCTGCTTCCAGAGCCCTTCCCCAGAAATCCCCAGATCTTTCCCTGCTGAATTGGAGGATGCAAGAAATTCAAAATCTATATCATAGCTAAGTCATAGAGGACTCAATTCAATCAAATGAACATTTATTAAGCACCTACTGTGTACATAGCTCAGGTTTAGACAAAAAAACTGTGCAAAGCATTGTATACTGCCTGGACATAGAAAGATCTTCCCTCATGAAACTTACATTCTACTAGGAGACACAGATTGGTAAAGATAAAAGAATTGAGGAAGGAGAGAGAATGAGTAATGGACAGATATGTCAGAGGTGCATCTAAGCTGTGCTGGGGAGGCAGGGCAAGGTTGGCAAAGGCATGGAGATGAGAGATGGGCCATGGAAAGTCAAACTTGGGCAAGGAGGCAAAGGCAGGGAATGAGCAATGGAACAGCAAACAGTATGGTTTGCCTGGAGGGGAGGACAGGGAAAGATGTGGCACGCAGACTGAGCCAAACTGAGGAGGGAGTTCAACAAAAGAGGACTTGCTATCATATGTTGGCAGCCACAAGCAGTTACTGAAAATTTTTGAGAACAGGCGACTAGAGCTCTGTTGGAAAGACTTTTTTCTGACAACTCTAGAGGAAGGGAGAGATTAGAATCCAGGCTACTAGGCTATTACAACAGAAAGAAGAGATCAGGGGAAAGATGAGAAAAGAGTGTAAAAGAAGGGATGAGAAAGAGGAGACTAAGAGGTGAGAGAAGGCAAGATCAGAGAAGACAGAGGGAAAGGACATTAGAAGAGAAGTTAGGTATGAATAGATGAGAGGACGAGAGAGAGTAAGAAAAGCTTAGATTTACGTGGAGTTTATGAAGTACTTTCTAGCTCCGGTTGTGTGCTACTGTAGAGGAGTACAGCAACATCACTAAAAACTGGCAGCTTTGAAAGCTGGAAGAAATTGGATCAAGGCAATGACCAGTCGTGATTCCAGAGGACCAGAGATGAAGCGTGCTAGCCACCTCCTGACAGAGGGAGGAACTCACCTTAAAGAACAAGACACCTCCTTTCTGAACACAGACAAGGACGGAATTCATTTTGCTGACTATGCACATTTACATGTATCATCTCATTCAAATCTGACAACAGGATTGTTTGACTTAAGATACTGTAGACATTATTGTCATTTTATACAGATGAGGAAACTGAGCCTCAGAGATAAAATGACTTGCCCATAGTCAAAAAGCTTAAGTTTTAGAGGCAGGATTTGAACCCAGGTTGTTGGGGAGAAAACCAGGGGCTGGGCTAGGTGATGGCAAACTGAATGGAGAAGTCACCAACAGTACCAGCTGGTTTTCCATGCTGAGAGATGTGGGAATTCAGAAGATGACAAGATCAGGAGCTCACATCCAAGACAAGAGAATGGAGTGGAAGGGCCAATATGTAGGATGATGCTTCTCAGGTTTGGGCTACCAACTAGCAGTGTCTGTGACCTTGAAAAAGCCAGGCCACTTCTCTGGGTCTAGCGCCTACTCCTCATCTGTCCAAGTGAGTGCTGAAGGCACCACCTCCCTGACATCTGTAATTGCCTATTGCTTACATTTCTTATGCACTGGTAGGGATAGGGTGGAGCAACAAATACTTGGCTTGGAGGCAGAGGAGTGAGTTTTCTTCCAGATTCTCCTAATCAGAGTAGCTTCTGGGAGGAGGTGGTATGAGAACAAAGACTAGAGGGAAAGTGCCTGAATAAAGGAAGGAGTTGTTTGACACAAGGAGCAGATACTCCAGTACTACTTAGCAAAGTCCCAGGCTTGGAAAGCCAACTGATGGAGATATTACATTGAAGAAAGGGAGGTAAGTAGAGGTAAGAGGGACTAGAGGGGATGGGAGGGGAGAAGGCAGAACAGGAAAGGGAAGACATAGCTCCCTCTAGGGAACATCAAGATTAACAAGGTCCTTTCCTGGCAGTAACTGTGTGATGTACCTAGTAAAGTATTGTACTCATTTTATAGCAGAGCGCTGGGGATACTGGGGATACAAAAAATGGGAGAACCACTTCTATCCCCCAAGGAGCTTACATGCTCATGGGAGACACTCTATAATTAGGTAATTAAGCTGAGGAGTTTTATGGTATTTCAAGATACTCCCAAGTTACAGGATGAAGTACAGAATGAGCATTTAGAGGAAAGAAAGCAGAGGCCACTGTTGTAGAGATTATTCACCTCCTGGTTATTCAACATATCTCTTAGCTCCAGGTATTTTCTCTGGCTGTCCTCTGCCTGAAATGCTTTCCCTTCCTCTGACTACTGACCTCCTTGGCTTTCTTTAAGACCCAGATAAAAAGCCCATCTTCTACATGAAGCCTTCCCTGACCTCTCTTCATTCTAGTGCCTTCTTTCTGTTAATTATTTCCCATTTACCCTGAATATGTGTGATTGTCCTTTGTTGCCAAAGAAAACCATGCCATCAGAGAAATAATGACATGACTTCACTTGACTTTGTTTTGAGTGAGGGAGGGCTGTGCAGGTCACCAGCCTCACTTTTCCTGCAGAGCCATCTGAACCCAGTGACCAGATATTCATCAGGATGACTGAAGATGACCCAGGAAGAGGCAACTGGGGTTAAGTGACTTGCCCAAGGTCACACAGCTAGGGAGTGTCAATGTCTGAGGTGAGATTTGAACTCAGGTCCTCCTGACTCCTGCACTGGTGCTCTATCCACTGCACCACCTAGCTGCCCCTAATATATATAATTTTATTCAGGGTACCCTGAATATAGCTTGTTCTGTATGTATTATTGGCATGTTGTAAGCTTTTTGAGGACAGCGATTGTCTTTTGCTTCTTTTCGTATCTCCATCACTTAGCACAGTGCTTATAGGCACTTGTGTTTGAATTGAAATGATTAATTGAAACACACCAAAAAAATTGGGATGGGAAATTTCTTGCATTATTTTTGAAGAGTTTCAGTACAAAGGGCAGAAGAGATAAAAGGATGATGGTTAGCAGAGAGGGAAGGATCAAGTGAAGGCTTTTTCAACTTAGGGGAGACAAGGATACGTTTGTAGGCAGTAGGGAATGAGCCACTACAGAGAGAGAGGCAATCTGTTGGATGAGACAGGATGGATTGGAATCACCTGAACAAGTAGAGGAGTTAGCCCTGGTGAAGAGTAAGGCCACTTCACCCCTTGAGATAGGGGTGAAGGAGGAGATAGTGGTACAAATTACCTGGCTGATAAGAGATAAGAAGGAAGAAGACAGAGTTCATGGTGAATGGTCTGAATTTTAGAATATGAAGCCAGGTGCTCAGCTGAAATGTTAGGGAAAGAAGAGCCATGGGAGGTTTGAGTTTGGATGTGTGAAAAATGAGTGTTTCTCTCTTGAATTTAATAATTATTGTATAAGGACTAAGGTTTTTCCCCTTTTCTACTTTTTCATCTAGAAACTAACCTGTGTGGGAAATCTTAAGCAGAGATTTACCAAGGCCTGTGTTTAATCAGTCAGTAAAAGAAGTTCTCAGTTTGGGCTAATAGACATATTTGTGCTCATTGTATTTGTTCAGACAGGTCTGGAAAAACATTAATTCTCCCTTTTGTCAGACAGGTGATATGGAAATTGATACATCTCTTTGATCAAGATTTGGGTGATCCAAGTCACATACCCCAAGAACTTCATAGTAATATAGCTCAGCTTCTCATTGTAATACTCATTTTCTCATTAATTGTTAACTAATCAGAGTTGATTGCCATCCCTCACGAACACCTACTCTTCTAATGACATATAAAATGTGAATCCAGCCATGAGGGTCTTTGGTCTAAGAGAGATGGCCAAATGACCATCTTTTCATTAATAAACATGCTGGCCTTATTAATAAAATGATCAAATTACCCAGAAACTATGTCTCCTGGAACTTTTTTAATTGTCACAGATGCAACAGTTTGGATGAGCTTCTGTAGACAATGGGATAGTAAATAGATAAGAGAGGTATAGTAGGACTGCCTAGTGGCAGTAAAGGTCCAGTTGAGGTTACATATCAAAAATTTGTAGTGTACCTAATTAAAATGGTTACATGATTTCCTCTACCTTCATTGAGCAGCATATGCATATGAGCAAAGGTAACAAAGAGTGTAAGTGATCTAAAGCTGAGGCTTGGCTAGACATAATCGGCAATATTAAAGGGTTAGGGATTCAAGAGAGGGGGACAGTGTAGAGTTGAATTGTTTCACCAAGGAATCAGGATGGGGAGAAGAGCAGAAAGTGGCTAGTATAGAGGAGATAGCCTGGGAGAGAACTGAGAGGTCAAGAGGTGGGAGGTCATGGTGTAAATTAGGAGTAGGGTTACTTAAGGGAAGGCAGAAGAAGTAAAAAGGGAATAGATTATGGTCAGATAAAGGGATTTCAATATTCTTGAACGTAGAGGTGCTACATTTGTAGGTGATGGCAAGATCAAGGGTATGACCATATTTGTTGTGGCTGAGGTGGGGTAGAGGATTAGCTCACCAGGGAAGAGCAAGTTGAGAAACTCTGCCACTAGGGTATTTGGAAAAGAAACAGTATATATGTTGAGGTCCCTTAGAATAAAGGCAGGAGTTGATAAGGAGAGAAAAATTGTAAGCTAGGTATCTGATTGAGGAAGGGAGTGAAGTGGGGGAGGGGACACTGCAGGCAACAGTTACCAGGAATTTGATTGGGTGGTAGATACGAAGAACATAAACCTCAAAAGGATGAGAAGTAACCTAGTGATGGAGGAAGGACAGAACCTGGAAATGGCACTGGAGAGCAAGGCCTATTACAACTCTCCCACTTCAATCAGTGTGCTAATAATGAGTGAAGATACCAGGGGTGGGGAACCTCTGACCTCGAAGTGGCCCTCTAGGTCCTCAAGTCTTCACAGAACAAATCCTCTGAATAAACATATCTGTCTGTAGAACTTGGATTCAGTCAAAAGGTTCCACCTGATGACCTAGAAGACCATGGGTGGCCTCCAGGTCAATGGTTCCCACCCCTGGCGCAGTCAGCACCGAAAGGGTGGTCGGGGAGGCCAGGTTTCAGGAAGAACTAGTAGAGGGAAGGAGTGGGCGAGGAACATAGTTAAGGTAAAGGGATGTTTGTTTACAAAACGGGCATTCCAGAGGGCACAGGGGCTGTCACCCAAGGCTGTCCTGATTCCTCTTCTTTTCCCTCCAAGCTCTTTTTTGGCGATCTCACTGGTGGCCAAGTTCAATGACCACCTCGAACAGGTAACTCCTAAGACTCTTATACAGCCCCAATGTCTGCCCACTGACTACGTGGTAAACAGCGTCTCCCGTCCATAGGACTGAACCCGCGACTTCGCTGGTGCGAGGAGGCTCCTCTAAGAGCAGGCAGCGCCTCCCTGGAAAGCCTAGTCTTCCAGAGCGCAGGGCCGTGAGTCTTCCCGGCTCTGCACCTTCTGTTTATAAACCCGTAAGGCCCGGGCTCCAAACCCGGTTACTCTCCCTGAGCGCGGGGCTGCTTCTGAGCACGCTCGCTGCTTCGCTGTGGGAGTGCCGCTGGAGGGTACCCCGGCTGGGTGTGGGTGACGGGCAGAGTCGGGGCGCCTCCCCGGTGGGCAGGCTGGGCTCGCGCCAACCCACGGCGCCCAAGATCCGGCTGCCCAGCCTCCTGCTCGCTCGGGTCCCGGGAATTTCTCTCCTACCGCTCGGCTTCCCTCCGCCGCGCGTGCGCTCTTCGGCCTCCCCGGGGCTTCCGGTACTTCAGTCACGCGGGCGGCGGTTGCCTTGGAAACAAGGGGCTGCCTTATTCGTCACTTCCGCTCCCCGCCTTCTCACTGCCCCGGCGCTGCCGTCCATGTGGTCCGTCCTCTGCCGCGCTGGGCGCGTTCGCGGTCGCCTCGGCTCCACGGTCCTCAGCTTCCACCGCCGCCGGTGCCGAGACCGGCCTTGGGGAGGGGGGGAGCCCCGGGAGAGCGGGCGGAAGGGAAGGAGCACCCAGCGCCCCTTCTCGGAGCCCTCCCTCTTCCTCGGGCTGGTCTTGGAGAGTTGCGCGTGCGCAGTCCTTTCGCGCAGGGCCCTAGAACACATCCATTGGCTGGCCTTGGAGGCGCGGCTGGAAGGCTGACCAATCAGGATGCTGCGCTCCCTCCCTCCCCGGGCTCTCCTAGAACCCTCTCTTTTTCCCTTCTCCTCTCTCTCCCTTCCCCCTCCCCTCTGCGTAGTCTGATGCTTCAAGCGGGGTGACCCCCTGCCTCCGCTAGTCTGTAAAACGAGAGGACCGCCCGCACGTGGGCCTGCTGGCCTCCACCCGCCTGCCTTCCACTCTCCTGCCCCAATCTTTCTCCCAGCCCCTCCCCCCACTCTGTGGAAGGATCTATTGTCAGGAGGCCCCTTTAGAGAGCGTTTATTAAGCGCTTACGGTATGCCAGACCGCGTGCTGAGCTCTGAGGATACAAGACGAACCCAAGAAGCCCCCTGTCCTCAAGGGTCTTAACTGAGCAACAGAACACATGTGGGGGAGGGGTGGGAGGTGGGGGTTGGGCGTGGGCAGGGCTCCTCCGGACCCCCTGCTGAG
This sequence comes from Lagorchestes hirsutus, assembly GCA_028533205.1. Lineage (NCBI taxonomy): Eukaryota > Metazoa > Chordata > Mammalia > Diprotodontia > Macropodidae > Lagorchestes > Lagorchestes hirsutus. Next base: position 3,505,929 of record CM052673.1, read on the forward strand.
CCGCGCACCCCTCACGCAGCGGTCAGTCAGTCCGCGGCATCTATGACCCCCTGCTGTGCGCCCTTCGCCCAGAAAGCAAGCGAGGATGGCCCCCGCCCGCCAGGTGAGTGCAAGGCTTCTTTCTTTGGGTGGCATTCCCACCCTCAGAGTGGGCACCATCTTTGAGCAGAGCCCCGGGTCTGCGGTCGGGAACACCAGTGTGGCTTGAAATCCAGCTTGGGACACTTGCTACAAACGGCTTTCCCTCTGCCTGCCTCAGTGTCCTCATCTGTAACATGTGAATAACCAGTCTGTCAGTAAACATTTGTGATTCAAGCGTGCAACTGAGGGGGGCCTGGGACCCCCCCCCCCCAAATGGAGGCAGGGGGAGGGGCCTGGGGCCATGGAGAGAAGACCGGGCATGAGGGGTCTGCTGGGCACCATTGTCAGGCCACTTCCTTTCCCTAGTCCAACATCCCTTTAGTGATTTTTATACCCCTTTTTTGCGTGTACTCGGTTCTGGGTTGGCAGTACACTGGGGCAGGGCCTCTTAGCTGTTCTTGTGTGATGGACCCCTCTGGCCCTCAGTCTGCCGAAGCCTGTGGACCCCTTGTTGGAATCCTGTCTTTAAATGGTTAAAGTAAAATAGACTGGATTACAAAGGAAACCCAGCAGGCTGAAATTCAGGATCGCAACTTCAGAGAGCCTGTGCTGTGGTCTGTTCACCCCCACCGTGCATCTCTGTAACACCACGTGTGTGACTCCCACCTGTAATTGGTTAGACACGTGGAATTCCATGCTCTGTTAGCAGAGGGATGTGGTTACCCTTAGGGCTGGATACTGGATATCTAACAACTGGGGCAGTTAGGTGCCCTTAGCCCTTGAGCTCGGCTTCTGCCATTCCCCACATAAGGTTGGGATGCTGGGTGACACAAAGGCAAACGGCCATGACTGAGGATCTTTCTAATGGTTATGGGCTGCGTTGGGGTCTCCCTCTTCTGAACACCATTTTGACCCAAGATTTTATAATCCCACGACCCTTCCCACCATGACCAAGTCCTTCCAAATCCCTCTCAACAGCCAGCCTGCAACAATTGCTTTCAATCTTCGTCTCCCTGCCTGTGGAAGAGAGCCATCCCAGCATTTCTTGAGGGAGGATGAGGGGCTAGGAGAGAATTGGAGCAAGTCTTTTTATGTTGTTGGGACCCCCAAGACCTTGACATTGATTCTAGGACTGGACGAAATCTATTTCCTCGTTGTCTTCATTGATGTCAGACAGATGTAGCATGTTGTCCTAAGCATTCCCCCACTTCTTTTTGGCAGTCTCAGCATAATTAGCTTCAGATGATCTCTCATAAACATCGACAGTACAGTGCACCACAAATGAGATACAATGTAGCCTAACGTCACTCACACTAGATTATCTCAGGTGAAACAGTAGCCCATTAGCTTCCCCATTTCTGTCAGAGACCCCAGCATCCTTCTTGGAGGTCAGCCAGCCTCAGAAGCCTTCCCGACTCTTGCATCCCCCTTGAACCCTGCACGTCCTCATCTCTAGCTGTTTAGCCTCTTCGGTGCAGCCTCCATAGCATTTCTCAGATCTCCTCCTGTCCGCACGTACTTACACGGCCGAGACCGTCACACGTCCCCACCTCAAGTCTTTTCCCTCCCCAACATATCTTCCAGAGAGCCAGAACTTCCTAACGCATAGCTCTGACCACATCACTCCCCTACTCAGCAAGTTTCAGGGGCTCTCTTTTGTCTCTCAGGCAACATACAGACTTCTCTGCTTTGTGTTTAAGATCCTGCAGGATCTGGTTCTTGCCGAGCTTTATAAATTGGCTGATGGCATATATTCCTACATACCTATTCTGGATTTCAGCAAAGCCAGACTATTTGTTGTATATAACATTCAGTCTCCTGTGTCTGTGACTTTAAACAGGCCGTTTCCTGTGCCTGGAGCGTGCTTCCTCACCTCTGGAATTGCAGAGGCAACAGAGGTGTTTCAGTGGATAGAGTGGCTACTTCTGAAGTCAGGAAGGGCTGATTTCAAATCCAGCCTCAGGCACTGTTGTCTGTGTGAGCTTAAACAATTCATGCAACCTCTCTGCCTCAGTTTCCTCATCTATAAAAAGGGATAATATTAGCACTTACCTCCAGGGTTCTTGTGAGGATCAGATGAGTTAGTATTTGTAAAAGACCCTTGAACACTACCTGGCACATGGTACGTTCTCAATAAATGTGAGTTCCCTTCTCTCCTTTCCCTGCTGGGTTCAGAGCTCAAGTACCATTTCCCCGAGTCCTTACTTGTTTGCCTGTCACATCTGTTTTATATTTACCAAATGCTATTTTGCAATTCCCAGTAAGATCCAAGCTCTTTGAGAACAAGAGATATTTCACCTTTGTCTTCATATCCCTGGCACCCAGCAAAGAGTCTTGAATTACCCTAGTTTGACTCCTGATGAAAGCTTGTTAAACAAGTGTGATGGCAAGCAAAATGGGATCCTTTGCTGTTTTTATTTTAGCATAATCAAGTGCCTCTGACTGAGTCTTGCCTTTTTCAACCCAAGAGTCTTTACCGGGAGTAAAGTACAGAAGCAAGAATTTCTTTAACTAGAAACAATATAGGTATTTGTATGGTTAATAATTATTTTTTTAAAATTAGGTTATTTGTTTTCAGTTTTCTACAGTCACTTCTGTAAGTTTTAGATTTCCTCCGCTTTCCTCCCACCTCCCTCCCTGAGACAGCATGCAATCTTACATGAACTCTACACATACATTCTTATTAACCATATTTTCACATTAGTCATGTGGCATGTAAGAATTAAAATGAATGGGAGAAACCATGAGAAAAAACAAACCAACTCTGGGTGTGGATGGCATTTTACCTCTAGTCCTTTGGGAATGTTTTAGGTCCTTGCATTGCTCTGAAGGGCTAGGTCTACCAGAAACAGTCCTCGCACACTGTGGTTGTTGCTGTGTACAGTGTTCTTCTGGTTCCCCTCCTTTCACTCAGCATCAGTCCGTATAAGTCCTTTCAGCCTCTCTGAAGTCTTCCTGTTCATCATTTCTTATAGCACAATAGTATTCCATTACTTTCATATACCACAACTTGTTCAGCCATTCCCCAATTGATGGGCATCCCATCAATTTCCAGTTCTTGGCTACCACAAAGAAAGCTGCTATAAATATTTTTGTACATGTGGGACCCTTTCGTATTTTTATGATTTCTTTGGGATGCAGTCCTAGAAGCAATATTGCTGGGTCAAAGGGTATGCACATTTTTGTAACCCTTTGGGCATAGTTCCAAATTGCTCTCTAGAATGGTTGGATCAGCTTACAGCTCCACCAACAATGAATTAGTGTTCCGACTCTCCCACCTGTTTTGTTATATTAGCCAATCTGATAGGTGCGATGGGGTACCTTGGAGTTGTTTTGATTTACATTTCTCTAATCAATAGTGATACAGAGCAATTTTTCATATGACTATAGATAGCTTTAATTTCTTCCTCTAAAAACTGCCTATTCATATCCTTTGACCATTTATCAATTGGGGAATGACTTGTATTCTTGTAAATTTGACCCAGTTCTCTATATATTTTAGAAATAAGACCTTTATCACAGAGACTAGTTGCAAAAACTCTTTCCCAGTTTTCTGCTTCCCTCCTAATCTTGGTTACATTGGGTTTGTTTGTGCAAAACTTTTCAATACAATGTAATCAAAATTATCCATTTTGTACTTCATGATATTCTCTATCTTTTGTTTGGTCATAAATTTCTCCATTCTCCATAAATCTGACAAATACACCATTCTTTGTTCCCCTAATTTGTTTATAGCATCAGTCTTCAGATCATGTATCCATTTGGACTTTATTCTGGTGTATGGTGTCAGGCATTGGTCTATGCCCAGTTTCTGCCACACTCTTAGCCAGTTTTCCCAGCAGTTTTTGTCAAACAGTGATTTCTTATCCCAGAAGCTGGGGTCCTTGGGTTTATCAAACAGTAGACTGCTATATTCATTGACTACTGTGTCTTGAATATCTAATATATTCCACTGGTCTGCCCTTCTGTTTCTTAGCCAGTACCAAGTGGTCTTGATGATTGCTGATTTATAATGCAATTTAAGATCCGGTATGACTAAGCCACCTTCTCTAGCATTTCTTTTCATTAATTCCGTTAATGTTCTGAACCTTTTGTTCTTCCAGATGAATTTTGATATTATTTTTTCTAGCTCTTGAAAATAATTTTCTGGTAGTTTGATTGATATGGCACTGAATAAGTAAATTAATTTAGGTAGAATTGCCATTTATATTATATTAGCTCAGCTTACCCACAAGCAACTGATGTTTTTCCACTTACTTGGATCTGACTTTATTTGTGTGAAAAGTGTTTTGTAATTGTGTTCATATAGTCCTTGGGTTTGTTTTGGTAGGTAGACTCCCAGATATTGTATAGTGTCTGCCATATCTTTAAAAATGGATTTCTCTTTCTGTCTCTTGCTGTTGGGCTTTGTTAGTCATATATAGAAATGAAAATGATCTGCGTGGGTTTATTTTGTAACCTGCAACTTTGCCAAAGTTGTTTATTATTTCAAGTAGTTTTTAAATGATTCTCTAGGATTCTCTAAGTATATCATCATATCATCTGCAAAGAGTAATAACTTAGTTTCTTCTTTGCCTATTCTAATAATAATACATTTTATTGTTAATTATTTTAATGTGCTTAAAAATCTTCCCCATCCTTGAAGGGGAATTTGATTAGGGAAAATTTGTAGGAAGGCCCACACCTTTTGTTAATAAGGCACTGGTTCCCAAGGTTTGGGATGCCCTCTGGCTCTCACAAAAGGTATAAATACTCTGAGTTTGGGGCTTACTGACTGAAAGTGTTTGTTTGGGTAGACAAGACTCTGGAGCCCCCCGACTTTGATAATCCAGATATTAGTGCTTCCTGTGTATGGTCAGGCAGTTGTATCTGTCTATTGATTTGTGATATATGTATTGATTATGGTCAGACAGTTGGTTTTGATCTTTGATTTCTCTATACTTTCTCTAAAGTTCAGGGTGCTGACTTTTTCCCCTGAACTAGGTGAATGATATATGTGTTTGATTAAAGGAGATTGCTAACCCCTCAACTGTTGCCTTTCCTTTTAGAAAAGCACATCAAAGAACCTGTGATATCAGTTCACCCTCTATATGTCGGGGTCCTTACTGTTACAACAGGTATCCCAATCCCCACATTAGCAGCTGTAGCCAGCAGCAGGCACATCTTAGTGGCCTACCCTTTTCTCCAAGCACAAACATTAGCTACATACCTCGAGCGAGCCCCCTTCACTTTCACATGAAGGCCCACCAAATGAAATGCTTGTTGCCCTATGGTAGGTACACTGCACAACTGAGGGGATGATGTGAGATGGTGACCAGAAGCCACAAAGCAGGGGGCAACGTAGTGTTGTGAAAGGTGCCCAGACTTGAGAATCCAAAGCCCCAAGTTTGAGGGCTAGCTCTGATCATTTTTAGACATGTGACCCTGACCATTCCCCTTGAAGTTTTTTATTTTTAGTTTTCTCATCTGTGAAATGGGGATAATGAATACCTTTGTGAAATAAGTACTTTATATATGAGCTATTCTGTTTGTTTTATTACATGTTTTTAAATCTAGTATAAATGATGGGGTATATGTAGTACAAGGGAAATACTTGACCTATTGGAAAACTGAGAACCACCCCCTTCAGTTCCTGGCAGCCTCCTGTTACCTCCTTGGTCTGTGAAGGGTGATCCCTGAGTCAGCACAAATTTATTTGGTGTTTCAGGAATTGGTGACTTTCAAGGATGTGGCAGTGGACTTCTCCTGGGAAGAGTGGGGGCACCTGGGCCCTTCTCAGAAGGAGCTTTACAGGGAGGTGATGCTGGAGAACTACAGGAACCTGGTCTGCCTGGGTAAGGAGGCTCCTCTGGGGACTTGGGATCTGCCTAGGGGAGGATCTTTGCATCCAGTCTAGGTAGGTCTTGGTGGTTAATCAGCTATTGTCAGGCATGCAGGGACCTGAGAATCCTATTCCTTTTGAGGCCATGAAATAGCATATTTCTGCAAAATCTTACCTGGTGAATTGTCTCCGATTGATGCAACTAGAAACAGGAAATTCATTTGTGTTGTCCTGGGATTATCAGGTACACAATTCTAAGGTCAGGTACACCTTCATGGAGATTCATTGGATTGGAGTCCCCTCCTCTTACCAGGAAATGAGTCAGATTTATTTATTTACTATGTGAGCCCAAATCCACTTTACAGCCTTGTTTGTCCAATAATACAAAGCATTGGTATGGCACTGATACCTGCCATTGTATCTTAGCACTGCACTTAGCATAGTACCTGGCACATAGTAGGCATTTAACAATACTAGTTAACTGGATAGGCTTGCATTCAGCAGGCGCTTTTTGTGCCCAGCACTTTCCTATTATCATTGGGCAGGACTTGAGGATTCGAACCCTGATGTGATTGAGCAGCTGGAGCAGCAGGGAGCACCTGGGATGCAAGAAGGCTCAGTCCGAGCAAGCGCCTGCCCAGGTGAGTGTGTGGGAATCATCGGGCAGTCATAGCTTAGCTGGCTGCACAGGAGAAACCCTTGAAAATGCTGTCCAGGGAGCTGTTTCCAAAGTGCCCCCAAGACCCTTGGAGGAACACTGAGAGTGTGGCACTAGTTCCTTCCCAAAGCCTCATCAGCTCAGTGCTTCATTCTGACCTCTTTCCTCTTCCATGGCCTGCCATGAGCAAGGGAACCATGCTATTAGTAGAAGCCGCCTCCTTGCTTTCTCTTCTGACTTGACCTCAGTAGCCAGTCTTTGGCTCCCATTATCTCACTTCTCTTGTCCCAAGTCTTCATTTCCTTTTTAAAATATGTGCTTATTAATAACAGAGTATGAACACAAGTGCCCTGTTCCTGCATCCCATTCTAGTCACTTCTTATTTTAAAGTTTTTTAGGATTATGTCTGTTAGTTTTACAGAGGTGTGGTCAGTGTGTGTTCTGACTTTGCTTTCTTATGTTACTTTTTAGAACGAGTTCCACGTATCCTTACATTCTTAAACCATAGCTGTTATGAGGTGCTGTGCCACATGTAAATACCAGAATGGAGCTATAACAGTTGTTAGACACAAGATTTATTTTTGGCCTTCCTTTTGAAATTATTGTTAGTAATTATCATTATCATCATCACCGTTATTATTGGCATTGGTTTTTATTATTATTTTTGTGAGCGTTATTATTATTTTGAGATTGAGTGGCCCTGTCTTGCCCAGACTGAAAATGTAGTGGCTACTAATTAACCCACAGCAGGTCAGACTTGTGGAGCCCAGCGACCCGTCAGCATCAGCCTCCTTCAGGAGTCTGTCACCAGATTTTGTTTCCTTTCACAGCTTCCTGAAAGTACCGAGTTACTAGCAGGATTACTGAGTCAGGGGAAAGTAGGAGTCTTGGTCTTTCTTTTGTACGTTGTCATGTATGTTGCCATATTGCCTTTGAAGGGGATGGCCCCAGTTCCTGCACAGTAGAGGAGCCCATTTGTTTCTCATTAGCTTAATAATGCCTAATTTTCTAGGCTTTAACCCTTTGTCAATTTAAAGGGAGCAAAGTGGAGTCTCAGAGTTTTTTCATTTTGATGTCTTTGATATCTAGAGAGTTTGAATAGTTTTTCCAGAAGGTTACTGATGATTTGTGTTCCTTTTAAGAACTGGATATTTACAAATTTTGACCGTTTATCTTCAGGGAAATAGATCTATATCAGTTTCTATAGACTGTGAATGCTAACTTTCTAGTAGAAATGTGGAAGAAATTTTTTCCCAGTCTATTTCTGTCCATGTTATTTTGGATGCTTTGATTTTTGTTGGAGAGAAATGCTTTATTTTTTTTATAATTAAATCCATTAATCTTTGTCTGCAACAGTTTAATTTCTTCTGCTTGTTTTTTTGCTTTATTGTTCTTTCTTTTTCCCCCCAAATTCATTAATTTATTTGTTTTCAGTTTTTAGCAGTCACTTCCATAAGTTCCAAATTTTCTCCCCCTCCCTGTCCCTAATCCCTCCCCAAGATGGCATGCAATCTTACATGGGCTCTACACATACATTCCTATTAAACATATTTTCACATTAGTCATGTTGCATAGAAGAATTAAAGTGAATGGGAGAAACCATGAGAAAAAGCAAAACCTGACAAAAGAGAAAACAGTCAGCTTCATTCTGCATTTCAACTCCATAGTTCTTTCCCTGGGTGTGAATGGCATTTTGCATCCTGAGTCCTTTTAAGTCCTTGCATTGCTGAGAAGGGCTAAGTCTATCAGAAACAGTCCTCACATACTGTGGCTATAACTGTGTGTAATGTTCTCCTGGTTCTGCTCATTTTACTCAGCATCAGTTCATGTAAGTCTTTTCAGATTTTTTTGAAGTCTGCCTGTTCATCGTTTCTTTTTTTTGTTTATTTTATTTTATTTTTTAAAATTTGTTTATTTTATTTATTTTAATTATTTATTTATTTTAGGTTTTCAACATTCATTTCCACAAAATTTTGAGTTCCAAACTTTCTCCCCATCTTTCCCTTCTCCCCACCCCAAAACAGCAAGCATTCTAATTACCCCTACCACCAATCTGCCCTCCCTTCTTACATCCCTCCCTTCCCTTATCCCCATCTTCTCTTTTGTCCTGTAGGGCAAGATAAATTTCTGAACCCCATTACCTGTATTTCTTATTTCCCAGTTGTATGCAAGAACAATACTCAAAAGTTGTTCCTAAAACTTTGAGTTCCAACTTCTCTTTCTTCCTCCCTCCCCACCCATCCCCATTGGGAAGGCAAGCAATTCAATATAGGCCATATATGTGTAGTTTTGCAAATGACTTCCATAATAGTCGTGTTGTGTAAGACTAACTATATTTCCCTCCATCCTATCCTGCCCCCCATTTCTTCTATTCTCTCTTTTGACCTTGTCCCTCCCCAAGAGTGTTGACTTCTAATTGCTCCCTCCTTGCATTGCCTTCCCTTCCATCATACCCCCCCACCCAGCTTATCCCCTTCTCCCCCACTTCCCTGCATTGTAAAATTGGTTTTCATACCAAAATGAGTGTGTATTTTATTCCTTCCTTGAGTCAAATGTGATGAGAGTAAGCTTCACATTTTCTCTTACCTCTCCCCTTTTTCCCTCCTTTGAAAAGTCTTTTTCTTGCTTCTTTTATGAGAGATAATTTGCCCCATTCCATTTCTCCCTTTCTCCTCCCAATATATTCCGCTCTCACACCTTAATTTCATTTTTTTAGATATAATCTCATCCTATTCAACTCACCCTGTGCTCTCTGTCTCTCTCTCTATGTGTGTGTGTGTGTGTGTGTAATCCTACCAACTACCCAGATACTGAAAAAAGTTACAAGACTTACAAATATTGTCTTTCCATGTAAGAATGTAAACAGTTGAACTTTAGTAAGTCCCTTGTTATTTCTCTTTACTGTTTACCTTTTCATGTTTCTCTTGATTCTTGTGTTTGAAAGTCAGATTTTCTTTTCAGTTCTGGTCTTTTCATCAAGAATGCTTGAAAGTCCTCTATTTCGTTGAAAGATCATTTTTCCCCCTGAAGTATTATACTCAGTTTTGCTGGGTAGGTGATTCTTGGTTTTAGTTCTAGTTTCTTTGACTTCTGGAATATCCTATTCCACGCCCTTCGTTCCCTTAATGTAGAAGCTGCTAGATCTTGTGTTATCATGATTGTATTACCACAATACTCAAATTGTTTCTTTCTAGCTGCTTGCAATATTTTCTCCTTGACCTGGGAACTCTGGAATTTGGCTACAATGTTCTTAGGAGTTTCTCTTTTTGGATCTCTTTCAGGAGGTGATCAGTGGATTCTTTCAATATTTATTTTGCCCCCTGGTTCTAGAATATCAGAGCAGTTTTCCTTGATAATTTCATGAAAAATGATGTCTAGGCTCTTTTTTTGGTCATGGCTTTCAGGTAGTCCCATAATTTTTAAATTGTCTCTCCTGGATCTATTTTCCAGGTCAGTTGTTTTCCCAATGAGATATTTCACATTATCTTCCATTTTTTCATTCTTTTGGTTTTGTTTTGTGATTTCTTGGTTTCTCATCAAGTCATTAGCCTCCATCTGTTCCATTCTAATTTTGAAAGAACTATTTTCTTCAGTGAGTTTTTGAACCTCCTTTTCCATTTGGCTAATTCTGCTTTTGAAAGCATTCTTCTCATTGGCTTTTTGAACCTCTTTTGCCAATTGAGTTAGCCTATTTTTAAAGGTGTTATTTTCTTCAGCATTTTTTTTGGGGTCTCCTTTAGCAAGTTGTTGACTTCTTTTTCATGATTTTCTTGCATCTCATTTCTCTTCCCAATTTTTCCTCCACCTCTCTTACTTGATTTTCAAAATCCTTTTTGAGCTCTTCCATGGCCTGAGATCACTGAATACTTATTTTGGATGTTTGAGATACAGAAGCCTTGACTTTTATCTCTTTCCCTGATGGTAGGCATTGTTCATCCTCATCTGAAAGGATGGGAGAAGATATCTGTTCACCAGAAAAGTAACCTTCTGTAGTCTTATTTTTTTCCCTTTTTTGGGCATTTTCCCAGCCAGTTACTTGAGTTTTGAGTCCTTTGTCAAGAGTAGAGTATACTCTGGGGATCTGTAAGATCTCAGTTCCTCCAAGGTGACACAGTCAAGCATAGACATTGGTGTGAAAGCAACCAGAAACTTATGTGCCCAGAACCTGTGAGTAGTAGAGTTTCCCCTCCACAGCTACCTGGCTTCCAGTTCCACCAAGCCAGCACTAGGGGCTGAGATTCACATAAACTGCTCAATTACCCCAGGGGCTTTTGGTGGGGGCAGGTCTCCTACACAAGTCTGAGGTAAGAATCAGCTGCTCAGTTCCCCCTGGGGTTTTGTGATCCAACAATGGATGCAGGCTGTTGTGGGAGCTGCTGCCCCCCCCCCCAATCCCCATGTGGCCTGTGTTGCTGCTTGAGGCTGGAGCTATGGGAAGGCCCCTCTCCTTCTTAGTCAGCTGAAAAAACCCTCTCACTGACCTTTGGTGCCTGTTGGTTGAGGGATCCGCAAACCTCAACTACTGCCACTTGAGATTCCGTCTCGGAGGCCTGCCCAAGTCCTCCTGGAGCTGTGCTGCTAGGCCAAGGCTGGGCTGGGCTCCTCTTCATGTCCAGTGTGACAGACCTTTCCTGTTGGCCTTTCAGGTCACCCTGGGCTGGAAATCTCCTCCACTCTGGTGTTCTGTGGCCTCTGTTGCTTTAGAATTTGTTGAGAGTCTTACTTCACAGGTATTTTATGGGCTGTGGGGGAAGAGCTAGTGTACGTGCATCTTTCTACTCAGCCATCTTGGCTCTGCCTCCGTCGTTTCTTTTTTTTTTTAATTTAATTCATTTATTTTCAGTTTTCAACAATCACTTCCATAAGTTTTAAATCTTCTCCCCCTCCTTCTCCCCTCCCTCCCTGAGATGGCATGCAATCTTATATGAACTCTATACATACCTTCCTATTAAACGCATTTTCACATTAGTCATGTTGCACAGAAGAATTAAAACAAATGAGAGGAACCATGAGAAAAAAACGAACCAAACCAAAACATAACACAAGAGAAAATGGTCTGCTTCATTCTGAGTTCCAATTCCATAATTCTTTCTCTGGATGTGGATTGCATTTTACCTCAAGAATTCTTTGGGAATGTTTTAGGTCCTTGCATTGCTATGAAGGGCTAGGAATACCAGAAACAGTCCTCGCACACTGTGACTGTAACTGTGTATAATGTTCTCCTAGTTCTGCTCATTTTACTCGGCATCAATTCATATAAATCTTTCTAAGTTTTTCAGAAGTCCACCTGTTCATCATTTCTTATAGCACAACAGTATTCCATTACATTCATATACCACAACTTATTCAGCCATTCCCCTATTGCTGGACATCCCCTCAGTTTCTAGTTCTTGGCCACCACAAAAAGAGGTGATATAAATATTTTTGTACATGTGGGTCCTTTGCTCATCTTTATGATCTTTTTGAGATATAGCCCTAGAAGCAATATTGCTGTCCATTTTTATATCCCTTTGGGCATAGTTCCAAGTTGCTCTCCAGAATGGTTGAATCAGCTCATAGCTCTACCCTCAATGAATTCGTGTTCCAACTCTCCCACATCTTCTTCAACATTTGTCATCTTTCTGTTTTGTCATGTTAGCCAATCTGAGAGGTGTGATGTGATGCCTCAGAGTTGTTTTGTTTGCATCTCTCTAATCAATAGTGATTTAGAGCATTTTTTCATATGATTATAGATAGCTTTAATTTTTTCCTCTGAGAACTATCTGTTCATATCTTTTGACCATTTATAATTGGGGAATGACTGGTATTCTTGTAAATTTGACTGAGTTCTCTATGTATTTTAGAAATGAGGTCTTTATCACAGATACTAGTTGTGAAAATTCTTTCCCAAAGGGTCCTACATGTACAAAAATATTTATAGCAACTCTCTTTGTGGTAGCCAAGAACTGGAAATCAAGAGGACGCCCATCAATTGGGGAATGGTTGGATAAAGTATGGTGTATGAATGTAATGGAATACTATTGTGCTATAAGAAGTGATGAACAGGAAGACTTCAGAGAGGCCTGGAAGAATCTATATGAAATGATGCTAAGTGAAAGGAGCAGAACCAGGAGAACTTTGTATACAGCAACAACCACAGCGTGCGAGGAATTTTTCTGGTAGACTTAGCCCTTTACAGCAGTACAGGGACCTAAAAAAATTCCCAATGGACTCTTGAGGTAAAATGCTTTCCACATCCAGAGAAAGAACTATGGAATTGGATCACACAATCAAACAGACCATTTTCTCTTGTGTTATGTTTTATTTTTTTTCACAGTTTCTCCCATTCATTTTATTTCTTCTATACAACATGACTAAGGTGAAAATGTATTTAATAAGAATGTATATGTAGAACCTATATAAGATTGCATGCCATCTTGGGGAGGAAGTGGGGAGGGAGGGGGAAGAAGGAAGAGGAAGCGGGAAAAATCTAAGATATATGGAAGTAATTGTAAAAAACTGAAAACAAATAAATTATTTCATTAAAAAAAATTCCTTCCCAGTTTTCTGCTTCCCTCCTAATCCTGGCTGAATTTCTTCTGCTTGTTAAATAGGGCGTTTAGGCAGCTGAGTCTGGAGTCAGAAAGACCTGAGTTCAAATTGGTCCTCGGATGCTTAGCTGTGTGACCCCAGACGCATCACGTCATCCTATTTTCCTCAGTTTCCTCATCTGAAAATGACCCAAAGAAGGAAACGGCAAACCACTCTAGTATCTTTGCCAAAAAAACACAAAGAGGTCACAAAGAGTTGGACATGACTGGACAACCACAGTTGTTTGTTTTATGGGCAATCAGGTAACACAGTAGCTGAAGCACTGGGCCTGAAATCAGGAAAACTCGTTTTTGTGAATTCAAATGTGGCCTTACACGCTTACTGTCTATGTGACTCTGGACAACTCACTTAACCCTCTTTGCCTCTGCTTCCTCACCTGTAAAATGCACCAAAGAAGGAAATGGCAAGCTATTTCAGTTTCTGTGCCCAGAAAACCCCAAGTGAAGACATTGGACATGATGGAAAAATGCTGAGGAGCATCAGCAGAATAGATGCAGCATAAATAAAAGGTGGATTGGTGAGGCTAGGTCCTTGTAGCTATGGGGAATTACAAAAGGCTTCATGTAGAAGAAAATACTAGGGCTTAATTTTAAAAATTTTTTTTTATTTTTTGCAAAGTATATGTGAAAACACTTTTTGCCATTTGTTGTAAAAAATTTTTGAGTTATATATTCTCTCTCCCTCTCTTCCCTCCTCACTGAGAAGGCAAGCAATTTGATATAGGTTGTATATGTGCAGTCATGCAAAACATTTCCGTATTAGTCATGTTGTGACAGAAAACGCACACACACAAAAAAACCAACCCAAGAAAATAAAGTTAAAAAAAAGTTGTTTCAATCTTCATGCAGAATCTATCAGTTCTTTCTTTGAAGATGGATAGTATATTTTTCATTATAAGTCCTTTGGAATTAGATTAGATCATTGTATTGCTAAGAAGAGCTAAGTCATTCAGAGTTGATTATCATACAACATTGTTGCTACTGTGTACAATGTTCTGCTTCTGCTTATTTCACTTTGCATAAGTTTCTGTAAGTCCTTCTAGGTTTTTCGGAAAGAGGAATGCACTGGGAGAAGGGAAAAGGGAGAAGTGGAATGGTGTAAATTAACTCACATAAGATATGTGAAAAAACTTTTCTAGTGGTAGTGGGGGGAATAGAGGAGGTGAAGGAGAGTACCTCGGAATTCACTCAAAGAGGGAATAACATACACACTCGGGTATAGAAATATATCTTACCCTACAGGAAAGTAGCAGGAAAGGGGATGAGAGGAGGTGGCTGATAGAAGGGAGGGAGGATTGGGGGAGGCAACAGTCAGAAGCAAAACACTTGAGGAGACAAAGGATGAAAGGAGAGAGAGGGAAGGATAAATGGGGGAAATAGGATGGAGGGAAATACACAGTAATCATAACAGTAAAAAATTACATAACTAACCTACCTACTACATAAAGTTGTTATGAAGATCAGTATAAATATTTTTTATAAATTAAATGGATAAATAATTATACAGTGATAGTATTATTTTTTTTAGACTTTAAAGTTCAATAGTCATTTTTTTTAATGGAGGAAATGGAAGAGGGGACCAAATGTACAAAAAAAAAAGAAAGTATTTACTTTTTCTGTGTTTCAGATTGGGAGAGCAGACCTGAAATCAAGGAGTCACTTCCAAGGCTGGACATTTCTATAGAAGAATCATTCCAAGAAAGTTTCAAAAGGGGTGGTCCCTGTGTCTCCAAGTTGATAGAATGTGAGGCTGGGTTGGAAAGATGGCAGACTGGTGAGAAGAAACATTCTAAGCAAGTAAGAACTTTCCAAAGGAAAACTTCCAATAAATTGAAGTACCACAGATGTAAGAAATATGATAGAATCTTTGGTCTAGAGCCAACCTTTGTTTCCCAACAAAAACTATATGCTGGAAAGAGTTTCCATCAATATGATAAACTTAGAAAGAGCTTCAGATTGTATTCTGACTCGAGTAAGTGTAATAGAATCTGTTTGAAGAAGATATTTGCTACATTTGATGAATGTGAGAAATCCTCCAGTTATAATTCAGAGTTTTTAAAATGTCATAGAATAAATACTGAAGAGAAACCTCATGAATTTAATGAAAGTAGAAAAACTTACCAGAGCTCATCCATTACTTCTCTCCCAACAATTGTTACTGGAGAGAAACCCTGTAAGTGTAATGAATGTGGAATGACTTTCCACAGTAGCCTAATTGAACATTGGAGCATTCATATGGGAGAGAAATCTTATCAATGTAATGAATGTGGAAAGGTATTTCGTTGGAGCTCAGGGCTTATTGAACATCAGAGAATTCATACTGGAGAGAAACCTTATGAATGTAATGAGTGTGGGAAGACTTTCAGTCATAGGTCTTCCCTTACTTCCCATTACAGGATTCATAGTGGGCAAAAAACTTACGAATGTAATGAATGTGGCAAGGCCTTCTACTGGACCTCAGAACTTACAAAACATCAGAGAATTCATACTGGAGAGAAGCCTTATGAATGCAGTGAGTGTGGTAAAGCCTTCCACCAGAGCATACACCTTATTCAACATCAGAGAACTCATACTGGAGAGAAACCGTATGAATGTAATGAATGTGGGAAGGCCTTTGGCCGAATTGCACTCCTTACTGAACATAAGAGAATTCACACTGGAGAGAAACCCTATGAATGTAATGAATGTGGGATGGCCTTCCGATGGAATTCAGGACTAACTGAACATCAGAGAATTCATAGTGGAGAGAAACCTTATGAATGTAATCAGTGTGGGAAGACTTTCAGTCGTAGGTCTTCCCTTACTTCCCATCACAGGATTCATAGTGGAAAGAAACCTTATGAATGTAATAAATGTGGCAAGGCCTTCTATTGGATGTCAAAACTTATTAAACATCAGAGAATTCATGCAGGAGAAAAGTCGTACGTGTGCAATGAATGTGGGAAGATTTTTAATCAAAGCACACATCTTATTCAACATCAGGGCATTCATACTGGTGAAAAACCTTTTGAATGCAGTGAGTGTGGGAAGGCTTTCAACCGCAGCATACATTTTACTCAGCATCAGAGAATTCATACTGGAGAAAAACCTTATGAATGTAATGAGTGTGGAAAAGCCTTCTGCCAGAGTTCTGGACTTACTCGACATCAGAAGATTCATACTAGAGAGAAATATTAAGTTGTAATGACCATAGGAAGACTTTCTGCCAGAGTTAAGAAAACTCCCTGAACATCAGAGAATTAACTATTAATTGGAGAAGGCTTACAAATGTAATAAATATGGACAGCTTCTCCATAAGCTATCCTTTACCTCCAACACAGAATTATATTTGTAAGTGTATAGAAAATGGTTAGGCCTTCCATGGGAGCATGGAATTCAGTATACATTGTGGAATTAATCGTGGGGAGAATTAATGAATGTGAGAAAGCCTTCCATACATTTTATTGCTCATCAGAAACTTCATACTGAAGAGAAACTTTATATAATAAATGTGGGAAAATTTTCTCCTGAATCAGAAGTCTTACTCAGTATCTGAGACCTCATACTGAGTAATATCTGATGAAAATTAAGCCTTAAGAATATAAAAACTTTGACAAAATTAGCCTGAATAGATATTTTACTGAAAATTGTAGAAGTAATATTAAATACATACTTTCTAAGTGAAGCAGAATTTCATCTGATTTTCTGACATCACTTCCAAACATTTTCCTTTCAGGTCTCCAACCCCAAAGCTTCCCTTTTCCAAAGTCCTGATTACAATAGATAATGCATGTTTTTATAAGCCAAAATTTGTCATCTGCCAGATATTTGAACCTTTAGTCAATCAGTTAGCATTTATTAAGTCCCTCCTATGTGCCAGGCACTGTACTAAATTTACAGAAAGGCAAAAAATGGTTCCTGTCCTCAAGGATGAGGGCAACATGAAAACAATTGTAAAATCAAAATATATACAGGATAAATTGGAGACAGTCAACATAAGGAGGACATTAAAGAGGACTGGAAAAGCTTCTTCTTTCTACAGAAAGTACTGTTTTATCTGGGATTGGAAAGAAGCGAAGGAAGCCAGGAAATGGAGTATTTTGAGCATGGGAAAGCTATGGAAATGTATGTAGTTGTGAGATGGAGTATCTTGTGTAAGGAATAATGAAGAAGCTGTTTCACTGAATCAAAGAGTATATGGGATTGAGTGAGGCATAAAAACCTGGAAAGGTGAGAGGAAGGCCAGTTTTAAAGGACTTTGAATGCCAGAGGATTTTACATTTGCTTCTGGAGGGGATAAGGAACCACTGGAGTTTACTGAGTGGAGAAGGGGGGACATGCATGTAGTCGAGGTTAATTTGACAACTGAGTGGAAGATGGGCTGTAGTGTGAAAGAACTGAGGCAGAGAGGCCAACGAAAAGACTGTTGTCATAAACCAAGCTTGAGATGATAAGGGCTTGCATCAGTGGACTGGCTGTGTCAGAGGAGAAAAAGGGCTGTACATGAGAGATGTTACCAAGGCAAAATTGACAGGTCCTAACAACAAATTGGCTATGGAGGGTGAGAGGAGGAATGGGAGATGATATTTAGGTTTTAAGCCTAGATGACTGGACTGAAGGTGGTGCCCTCTATAGTAATGGCACCTCAACATCTTAGAGAGGGGAGACTTTGTGGAGAAAGGTTTTGGACATGTCGAGCTTAAGATATCCACAGGACACCATCTCTACTGACTCAGAATTATCGTTTTCTCTAACCACATTTCTTCTAACCACTTAGAGAAGAACCAGAAAATTTCACATAATCACCCAATTTGATAGTTATGCAGGGGTGTGTTGGTAAATGTTTAATTACTAGCACACTTCATAAGTTATTTGGATCTTCAGTACCCATCTAGTCCAACGTGTGCCTGAAAAATAATCCTTTCTTACAATATATCTGACGAGTTACTATCCATTGAAGCACCATAGTGATAGTGATCGTGCTCATAATAGTAGACCTTTCATGGTTTTTCTCCAGTGCCTCAACAAACAACGTAGTTATGACTCCTCAACTAAAGGGTAGGAACCAGGCTTCCAAAATTTCCCTCACATGCCACCTTTCCTTCCCATGCTTTGTAATTAGCTGAAGCAATTTTATCTCCCACCATTTTAATATCATTGTAGTCTCAAGGACAACCATGCTACCATTCTCATGCCGCCCTTGCCTTTTCTGCCTTTTTCTTACTTTTCTGATTGTTCATAGTATGTGATGCTTCCTATAACCCATTTATATGTATGTTTAACCCATTGTTTGTGCATGTCTTTTGTGTTTGCTTTTATTCTTAGAGATTCCAAATCCCTACCTGTAAAGCATTACTTTCTGCCTTATCCATAATTTTTAGGTGGACTTACTTCCTCTTCTTGATTTAGTACAGAAACAGCCAAGAGATGGTGTTTTGGGGTGTGGTGAGAAGTAGATGCTGTTATGATCCATATTTTACAATTGAGGAAACTGAGTCAGAGGGAGGTTAAGTGATTTACCCGGGGTCTATTGTTCATTTTCAAAGAGTGCCAAAATGACATCACTAATGTTGGAATCAAGGTACAATGTGTCTGACTATGGCTGATCAGACCAGTATGAGCTTGGAATGTTCTACCACAGGTCAGGCACAAATAGTCATCCACATTTGGAGTGCAGATGTCTAAATTTGTGCATCTCATATTTCTTTTGAGCTATTGCAGTTCTACTTTGCTCATAAAGTATAGCACCTTCTTTGCTGGCACTCCATGCTGTGCAGTCCTTTGTCAGTATCTCTTATGTCATGCAATTGATTCCAGAGTTCTTCAGAGAGACCTTGAGAGTGTGCTTGTATCACTTCTTCTGACCACCATGTGAGCACCTACTTTGCTTGAGTTTGTAAAAGTCTTTTAGGCAAGCATACGTTTGACATTTGAACAATGTGGCCAGTCCATTGACATTGCCCTTCCTGTAGTAGAGTTCGAATGATTGGCAGTTTAGCTCAAGAAAGGACCTCAATGTCTGGTACCTTGTCTTGCCTGGTGATCTTCAGAATTTTCATAAGACAATTCAGATGGAAGTGATTTGGTTTCGTGGCATGATTTGGGTAGACTGTCCACGTTTCACAAGCATACAACAGTGAGGTCAACGTAATGGCTCTGTAAACCTTTAGTTGGTAGTCAGTCTAATACCTCTTCTCTCCCATGCTTTCCTTTGGAGCTTCCTAAACACTGAGCTAGCTCTGGCAGTGCATGCATCAACCTTACTGTCATGTGGACATCCCTGAAAAGTATACTGCCAAGGTAAGTGATCTTATCCACAGAATTCAAAACTTCTTCCTCTGCTGTAAATGTCAGTTCCATGTACGGATGATGGTGTGGTGCTAGCTGAGAACCTGTGTTTTCTTGGTATAAATTGTTAGGCCAAAATTAGCACAAGCAGCAGAGAATCGATCCACCCTTTATTGCATTTCAGCTGCAGAGGCTGGATTGAGTGCACAATCACCTGTGAACAAAAAAATCATGTACCAACTCTCCCAACTTTAGTCTTGGTTTGGAGCCTTTTTGAAATAATCTATCATAATAAGTAAATAAATAATTTGCATCAGTGTGGTAGCTGATCTTGATGCCATGTTTGTCCTCTTTGAAGATATCTGACAACATCGCTGAAAACATGCTACAAAACGTGGGAGCAAGCACACAGCCCTACTTCACTTCATTGGTGACTGGGAAAGTGTGAGAGTATCGTCCATGGTGGGCAAGCCTGCTGTCATGAAACTGACATACGATACGGATAAGCTTCTCCGGGAAACCCAATTTTGACACAATTTTCTGTAAGCCCTCACCACTGACAGGATCAGAAACCTTGGTCATACAACTTGTAAATACCTGAATCTCGATTTGAAGTCAGGGCTTCTTGCCTCCAGGTCCAGGACTCTGTCCACTGTGCCACTAAACTGCCTAAGAAGGACTTCCCCCTATAGTCAGATCCTGATCCCTGGAGGGTCTTTGCTTCCTTTCTCACTGCTATGAAGTGTCATCAGGGTTGAGTAGTTGTTGTTTGGCATTCTGTAATGCCAGTGTGATACCCATAGCAGCTACTATGAATATGCATGTGTATTTCCAGAGTAGATTCACAAAACATAATAAACTCTCTTCAAGACAAAACCAAAATATTTACTTGGAACATGACTATTAGGGTACCAGGATGCAAGATTTAGCCAGATACTCATCACCAATGTAGAGACTGCCCAATAACTTAAACATTCTCTCTATTAGGCCTTCCCACAAATAAATTCCTCTTTCAGTTAAAATCCTGTTGGTCAAATTCCTCCCACAATGGGCTCTATGTGACTCAGACTCCATGTGACTCAGGCTGTATCACAGCTGTGAGCTGAGTCCAAGCTCAAAGGAGGTCACATAGGTCTCATAATGGACAGAGAAGATCTTCCTATTCCATTAATATTACACATACCTAGTTTCCCAATCATTTGTGAGTACGAGAAGTACTTGTGCTATTTATTCCCAGGTGAACAATGCTTATTCTGCACACCTGAAGCTGGCATCTTGTTCATATTTCCTTTGAGGTTCTACCTTTCCTACTCTATTCTCCCAGGTGAAAGGTCATCCCTTCTAAATCCCTAGGACAGATATCTGAAGACAAGAAAAGTCTCCATCTTCTTGCCAGGGATGGAATTCAATGACCTAATTTTCTTTTCCAGCCCAAATCCATTCTGTGAACTCTTCCCACTTCCCTCTTAGGAACACAGAAAAGTTCAGCCCCTAGAGAGCTTCTGTAGAGTCCTCTGAGTGTTGCTACTATGGCCACTGTTTCCAGAATAAAATAGGGATAGTCCAGCATCCCCAGCTGGCTCACTCCAGTGCTTTCCTGTTTCCAATGTTACCATGTCCAGATCAAATGTAATCCTCTAGTGTTGGAGCCAGGGGAAGCACCTTGAATGCCAGAGAGAGAAGGTCCAAGGTGCAGGTGAAGGGTAGCAAGCAAATAGAATGATATCTTAAAGGAGCATAATGCTTCTCTGTAGCCTTTCACTATCCTCTTCTCCTGAAACTCTCTAGGTTTTCATGACACTATTCTCCTGGTCCTCCTCCTCCTCATCCCTGCTCCTTCTCATTCTCTTTGGTTAGATCTTCATTTAGGTTACATTCACTAACTGTGGATATCTCCCAAGACTGTTCCCAGCTCTCTCCTTTTCTCCCAGTATAGCATACCATTTCACTTGGTGAACTCATCAGCTTCCATGAATTCAATTATCTATGCTGATGATTCTCAGACTTACTTATCTAGCCCCAACCTCTCTCCAGACCTCTAGTCTTGATCTCCAGCTGCCTATTAGACATCTCAACTGTATGTTCCATAGGCATTTTAAATTTAACATGTCCAAAACTGAACTCATTATCTTTACCCCCCCCACTCCTTTCCTCTTCCTAATTTCCCTGTCACTGTAAGAGAGTCACCATCATCCCAGTCACTGAGGTTCACAGCCAAGTTGTCATCCTCAGCTCTTCCCCTCTTCCTTCAGCCTCTCTAGGCAATTAGCTGCCCAGTGCTATCATATCTACCTTCGTAACATCTCTCATATATATGCCCTTCTTTCTTCTGATACTGGTGTAGACTCTCCTTATGCCATGCCCTCCCACCTGGACTGGTCTCCCTGATTTAACTCCCCAAGCCAGTCCATCCTCTCATCTGTCAAATTGATCTTCCTGAAATACAGATCTAGTTATCCGTGCTCGATAAAATCCAGTGGCTTCCTATTGCCTAGGAGAAAATATAAAATGCTCTGCTTACCATTCAAAGCCCTTCATAAACTAGTCCCTCCTATCTTTCCAATATTCTTATTCCCCAACATGTACTCTGATCTAGCAACTCTGGCTTCCCTGATGTTCAATGAAAAAGAAACTCCGTTTCTCAGCTCTGGGCATTTGATGTCCCT
Organism: Lagorchestes hirsutus; assembly: GCA_028533205.1. NCBI lineage: Eukaryota > Metazoa > Chordata > Mammalia > Diprotodontia > Macropodidae > Lagorchestes > Lagorchestes hirsutus. The sequence goes on from CM052673.1 coordinate 3,528,012, forward strand.
CCACCATGCCTGGACTGGTCCCCCTCTTCATCTTTGCTTTTTGGCTTTGCTGGCTTCCTTCATATACCAGCTAATATCCCACCTTCTACAGGAGATCTTTTCTGATCTTCTTAATTCTAGAGCCTTCTCTCTGTGGATTATTTCTGACTTATCTTGTATGTAGCTTGTTTGCACAGAGTTGTTTGCATATTGTGTCCCCCACTGGGTTGTTGTGAGCTCCTTAATAACAGGAGCTTTTGTTGTTGTTTGTATTTCTAGAACTTAGCACAATGCCCAGTATGTAGTAGGTGCTTCATAAATGCTTGTCGACTGGACTTGGTCCAGGTCACAGCCAGCATGTGTCAGAGGCAGGGTTTCAACCCCTGTTTTCCTGGTTCCAAGGCTTGATCTCTATTTACTTCACCTTTACTGAATATTGAAAGATGCAAACTAAAAGGCAACTGTGTAGGAAATAAGTTCTTGCTTAATTTCCCACAGTGACTGTTTCAAGTGTCTTCTTTCTCCCTAATTCGCAGCCTTTCTCCTGCACCAAGTAACTCTATTCTAATGATGACCATGATGAAAATGGTGCTGCTGCTGATGATATTGATGATGATGGTGAACAAGAACAAAAAGCACAAGCAACAAGTCAAATGAGCAGAAATCCATGATGCCAACATCCAGTCTACTAGAAATGCTTCTGGGCAGTGAGCTGAGCACTGACACATCCAGCTAATGTCCCACTCTCCTATTGTAGTCTCTCCTTCTTCCTCCAGGGACCAAAGGGTAAGAAGACTAGATCCCCTTCAAGGACTTCCTCTCCTCTCCTCTGATTTCCTTTGTCCCAGTTGGACCTGATCAAAACCCCTCGCACATTTCTGCAGAGGCAAGGGCCTCCACAGGCAGGAAATTGGATCCTAGGTTCTCTGGTGATATTTTAATCAAAATGGAAAGCTCTCTTCCATCTTTAGCTGGATGTCAGTTACCAACTATTAAAGAGCTGGGCAGGGATTTACAAGATGCAAGTGCCTGCATTTTGGCATTCAAAACCGTCAAAAAAGATGAAGCAACTTGTTAATTACCTTGACTGTGGTTGACCCTTAAAGGAACAGACCACTGATTCTGATACTTGAACTCTAATGCTCCATTATGTAGGACCCACCTCTTCCTTCTGTCTTCTTTTCTCTGGATGCATGTCTCTCTGTCCAGGATATAGTCCCAGCTCACCTTCCTTTTCCCTTACCTTACCTGTTTGAAGAAAACTTTGAGAAGGAGCCTTCAGTATAGAACTTCAGTGAGTCTTCTCTGGTTCCTTCACCTTAAATTTTCTATTTGCAGAAACTAATTTCCTTTGTCCTTAAATGTCTAAGGGATTCCATCAACACCAAAGGACAAGTCTATTTGTTAAGTTCCCAAAGATCTCATGCCTGCAAGAGATCTTCTGGGCATGAATGAATGAGGTGGGAGCAAGGATGGTATGCACTCTGTTTATTCTCAGCTAGCGCAGAGTATATATAGGCATTCTACTTCCATACATGCAAGAAGTTTGTAAACACTGTGTGCTGAGCTTACGTGCTTGGCTGTTGTTCTTGCTCAAGATAATTGTGAAGTTTGGTTATTGCATAAGGGTGGTCCATCACGTAAGTCATGCAAGGAGATGTCATCTGAAGAGGTTTCTCCTGAGGGCATCATGACCCTGATAACCCAAGAGTTCCAGACCCCTTACAATTCCCCCTTTTTGTTTTCATGAAGAGCTTTCCTGAGAACTTGTGTGTTAAGATCTAGCCTCTTAACCACACCTTTTAAGACCAAGCATGCAAGCTTAACAATAAATGGTAGGACACATAAAAGAACTAATAGGCACATAATAAAAGCAATTCGAGCATGAGCTATATAACTGAAAATAGATAAAATGGATAAATGTTTAAAGAAATCTATAATATTTTGTGCAGTTATATCAGGAGTTACACCTTGATCTGCTGAGTTATACATACATAGCTCGAGCAAGCTTATATAAATCCTCAGTTTCCAGGGTCAAATTCTGATTATCAATATCCCCATTAAAATGGTTTTTGATCCTTTGCCAGTCATAATTTGACTCATTATACAGGTTGTTAGACACACATAGAAAGGTCCAAGGATAATCACATACCAGTCGTGAAGAAATTCCAACCTATCCACCTCATCACCAACTGCTACAATAGCAGCTCTTAATTCCTTTATCACTGTATAAAAGTCCAATTTTTCTTTGTTCCTGGAACCCTAAAGACACATTTTCGTGCCAACTCTTCCATGAAGTTAGCTTGTACTCTTTCATTCTGTACTGTGGATACTGACATAGCCAATGATAATGAGGATGTAATCAATGAGATCAGCAAAGATATTCCTAAGATTACACAACTAATACATCTTTAAACCCTTGGTCCCACCCCAATCTCTATCTTCTGCTCTAATTCCCAGAAAATGTGATCTGCTCTGGATCTATACCAACCCTTAGTCTTTACTGGCATAAGTACATATTTTGGTCGTGTTACAATGAACACTACACCGGAGGCTTTATGATCTATACACTTTGAAACCTTGCAGCTGAAGCAGGTGATGTTATAAATGTCCTTCTTAGTCCCTTGTAAGGTACCGTTAACACTTTTTGCAATAGTAACATCTTCCTTTCGTCCCCACATAAACGCATATTGCCCCCCCAAACATACTCGAGCTGTATAAATGTGGTTAGCTAACACCCCATTTGTCCTGTTCTTATCAATATAGGACGTGGATCCTCCAATTATCGCAAAAATCGTCCACGCCCCTGGCGTTTTTCCATTGATTGTTGTCCAGTGTTGTTTTGGAAATCCCTGCATCTCAGAATCATTCCTATCTTTCATAGTAATATTGTGCCAGGTTTGTAATACATAACCTGAAATATTCAATGTCTGTCCCTCGTTAGTATCAGAGTCAATGAAGTTAGGCCAATGATGTCCATGTATGATGGGCACAGTAATGGGGTGACATTCAAAAAATTGAGAGTATAGATATGTCTGAATCTAAGATACACATGACTGGTCAGTGAATAGTAAATGTCATTATGACCCAGTACATAGTTCAGTACATAGCTGGCAGCTGAGTTCTATAGATGCAGCTGACTACTACAGGATGAAGGGAGATAACGGGTGTTGCTAGGGCAGGCTGTGTCCTTGAGGGAGAAACTCCCTGAGATAATATTTTGAGGCTAAAGAGAAATATGATTTTTAAGTCTGATTTTAGCCTTAGGGCCCAAGTATATGCACCCAAACACCCCATCATCCCCCCCTTTTTAAATAGATGAAACCCAAATCTTTGGGGGGTAAAGGAAGGTGTTGGTTTCTGCAATTGCTTCCTGCTGAGAGTGGATGTAGAGCTGTCCCTGCTTCACAGGGTCCCGACATTGGAGAGGTCTGTAACTAGTGTGACGCCAGGTTCAGACGGTGATGGGTCATGAACAGTGGGTCATATAAAGCCACAACGGTCATCTTTAAAGTGGAAGATACTAAACCTGGAGGAGACAAATCTGGCAAGGAGATTAAGCAAATAAAGGCCAAAAAATGACCAGAAGGGGTTAAACATGGTAGTTACATCATTTTTCTGTCTTCTGAAAATACTTCCCCACACTTTCTCGACATACATACTCTGAGACTGGTACGAAAGTACCCAGAGTAACTATCTGGGGATTGGAGGGGCTTCAATGACTGCCACTTGTCCCAAACCTTCTTACCTCCTTTCCATATTTTCAATCAAACCTTTATTTATTTTTCCAAATGTCTTGAACCCATTATTCAGACTGCTTCACTTTCCTTTATATTTCTACTATAAAAAAGATAGCTCACACGTTATTAATTTTCACTAGCATAGCTGTATTGTCTTAAACAAAAGAGATTTCTAACTTGAATCTCACAATTAAATAGATTTTCATTGATGTTTCACAGGCTTGTTTATCTTTTTCTGGATAATATTCATTCTGGAAGAAAAACTTTTAGAAATTAAGTTATCAACAAGTTCAAACACTAACTTTAACTTTTGCTTAGGCCATGGAATGACTACAAACTCAGTTTAAAACAGTAAGATCTTTTCTGCTTTATACATTATTACATATTAATTTAGCAATACATTATCTTGAAAATGAAAATTTAGTAGGCTTTACCTACCTTTTCTTTGAAAAACATTTCATCTAAAGATTTTTCTTTTTCTTTTAAAACAGTTGGAAATTTATCCTGATGTTAAGAGAGTCACTAAACTTTTATAAAGAAAATTAGTTGAAACCTTTTAAAATGATAGTTCTCTTTTCACTTTGAAGCAAAAATAAATCTTTTAAAATTAAAGTTCATTAAAACTTAGTTGGTATAAAAATGTTCTTATGTAACATGAATTCCCAAAGTATTAGAACAAACCAAGTTCTTAATTATTACAGAATTCCTACATATTACAAAATGCTTTAGTTAAAAATTTGAATGTAATCTCACATTGGTAACAGTAAGAGACTGATTACAGAAAAACACTAATGCTTTTAAAATCCTTTTAAACAATGATGGCATCTTAAGGTAAGTCTTAAGTGGTTTACACAAATTTATGAACATGTTCTAATTTCAGATAAAAATAATATTAGTTTTCCCAGTAAGATTACACCAAAAGGGCTCACGTATTTTGTTGGTCACTTGCTACTGATCATAGAAATTTGCTACAGAAGAAAAAAAATAGGGAGATATGATACAGCAAATATGACAGGAGAAAGCATCTATGAATCCATTTGAATTCAGATAGGAGTGAAATTTTCCAGTCATACAGTATCTGTATCATAGCCAGACTTAGGAATACTCAGGTGGAAAACATTCCTTTTTTTTTTTAAGACACAATGGGGAAACTGACCAGGAGGATCCCATGCTAGATTAAGTCCAGAACTGTCCCCTTGGTATTTCCTTTCCAGGTACAAACTTCACCTGTTAACAGTGCAGGATCACATTCCCTCTGAATAATTTGTGGTAGTTCTCTCAGATACTGATTTAATGCAAGCAACTATACCCAAATTCAAACTTAAACAAAAATATTTATGATCCCAAATGCTTCTACCTTAAACAGCAAATTTCACTAATCACAACTTAAAGCCAAATACAGTTATTTGTACTCCCATGGAGTTGCAATAAGTGATAAAGGTTCACCAGGACTCACATACAGAAGGGATTCCATTTAACATCTTCCTTCTCAAATTTAAAACTTGTCCTGATATAAAAGTCAGTTGTTAAAAATTCTTTCTATCTATGACACCTTTTAAGCAAGTCCCATTCATTTTTTATGAATTACATGAGCCAAACAAATTTCTTTCTTAGGACTGATGACCTTGTCCACATGAAAGAGGCCTTGGCAGTTTTAAAAAATAAAAGGAATTGGCACGGATCCCATGGCTGCCAACCCCCAAACATACAGGAGGACTGTTCTGAATGGGCAGAACCAGTCTAAATAAAATTTTTACTCAGTTTCTTTCTTTCCACACGCAATGAGCCATTGACAGTGTTAGGTTTTAGCATTAAAGCAGCAACTGCAAAAATTGAGTTAACAATCTTACTTACAACTTTTATAAATGATAGCCAAATTGTTTTAGCTGTAACTTCTTTAACAGGCAAAGGTGAAAATACCTGGTTTTCTAAATGGCAATTACAAAACATTATAAGATAAGGTTAGTAGGACAGATAAAATTTTAAGTCACACAACTGGCTTTACACAATTTTTCCAACATCTTTTAGTTTCAACAAAATTCAGATTACAAATTGCTTTCTCTAACATCATTTCTGGATTACAGAGTAAAATAAAAATCTCAGTGGTTCTAACTTTTACTCAAGAAAATTTCACATGTGTCCACTCTTTGAAAATGTTTTTGAAAGAAAATGTTGTGAAACTGCAAATAGAAGTGAGGGAAACTCTGGAACAAAGTTTAGTGGAGCCTAGTCCCCTCCTTTCCATTTGGGAGTTCAAAGCTTTATCTCTGAGGTGTCTCTTTTCATTTTCAGATTTATGCATATTCCCAATTTGCCTTAGTGTCAAATAATACAAAAAATTCTGACCTGTCTTAAACATCCAATTAGGAGTGACATGTTTCACTTAAAATATGACCAGAATAACTACTTTTTAGTTGTATCCCATTATACAAAAACTATGGGTGTTGGTCGTTCCTACCATTGCTGGATCAGGGTGTGCACTTCCCTGAGCTATCCGCTCCTCTCACTCTGGAACCTAATATTTTTTAGAGGAGCCCCACATTGGGCGCCAAAATGTTAAGTTCCCAAAGATCTCTTTCTTCCTGGCGTGAATGAATGAGGTGAGAGCAAGGGTGGCATGCACTCTGTTTATTCTCAGCTAGCTCAGAGTATATATAGGCATGCTACTTCCATTCATGCAAGATATTTGTAAACACTGTGTGCTGAGCTTATGTGCTTGACTGTTGTTGTTCTTGCTCAAGATAATTGTGAAGGTTGGTTATTGCATAAGGGTGGTCCATCACGTAAGTCATGCAAGGACATGTCGTCTCAAGAGATTTCTCCTGAGGGCATCATGACTCTGATAACCTGAGAGTTCCAGACCCCTTACATCTACTCAGAAATAAAAGGGCAGCTACTTGGTGGATTGTTGCTCCTTTTCTGATTCCAGATTTAAATTTCAAAAATACCCTTTTCTAATTTGGTTTTTAATACATTTGGAGACCTAGTCTGGAGAGTCATTTACTCTCTCAGATTGGCAAAGGAGTCTTCCATTCTTTCCTTTGCCTCAGTTTTATTCTCTCTTTATTCTCTCTCCCATGAACACAAATTTGGAGTAGAAAGTGAGGGTGACCTTAGAACTTATCTAAACTTTTCCCTGGTGTAGTTCTACCTTCTGTGGCTGACAGGTGTAGGATGTAAGCTAAAAATGGGCATAGTTTCACCCTTGCTATCTATCTCTCCTTCTTTACCTTTCCTATCCTTCCCATTGTACTATATTGTTTCCCTTTGCCTGTTTTTGACCAGGATTGATCCCAAGCCGATCATCTTTTTATTTCCTATCTGATTATACTTGTTTGGACTTTTCCATCACATCCCAGTGCCAGAGGCTTTCCCCTTCCCCTTTCAGCTTCCTTTTGTGTATTGTCTCCATTGGATTGTACACTTGTATGTAAGGTGAATTTTAGTGTAAGTAAGGTGGATTTTAGTGTGTGTAAAGTGAATTTTTGTTATTATTTCTTAGAATTCAGTTTCCCAAGATCCATAGCCATAACAATCTTTTGTTCCCAGATATTAGATAGGAGTTTCCACAATTATGGTTCAAAACATCTCCACCATGCTTGCACAGCATTACATAGTAATAAACAGTATAAACATCTACTGCATCTGTGCAGTGAAACACAGGAATGAGGTGATGTAAACTTGAGGCTATTGATGGCAATATGCCTTCTTTGTCTGATATCCTATAAAGCAGATGGGCGTTGGTCATTGAATGTGGAACCTGAGGGCTGAATACACAAATACTGTGTGTGCCTTGATCAGCCCCCATCAAGGCTTTGGGGGAATCTGTGTTTGCCTCCACTGGCCCCCATGGAGCCTTGAGGGGATTTAGGTAGATGTACAAGTTGTGCCTCTCTCCATTGACCCCATTGAGTCATAGGGGTGGTTGCCTCCCATTCTCGCAGGCTCCTTGGAGAAGGGTGATTAGGGAATGCTGTAGGAGTTGTGCTCCCATTATCAGCAATCCTCTTGTAAGAAAATAGGCTAAAATAAAGCTGACTATTAACCCCTTTTAGTGTGTTTCCTGTCTTACCAGATTAAGAGTGAACCTGTGCTAGCAACCCTCTTGTATGCTTTTTTACCTGTCTTACAACACTCCTTGAAGACAAGGACTCCTTTATTCCTTTTTGTATACCCAGAACTTAGCACAATCCCTGGCACAAAGGAGGTGCTTAATAAGTGGGGTTTTTTTTTTTTTACTATTTTCCAGCCTGACATCAAATGTACCTTGACCTGAATCAGCATCTGATAATATTTCACACTGCTCCTAGTTTAGGAGTAAGCCATTTTTTTTTTCATTCCAATAGTTTTATTGAAAGGTCATTTTCTTAGTACCAGAACATAATGGCACTTTGTTAGCTTCCTTTAGCCAACTTAAGTTTGCACTGATGAATTAGAAAGGAAAATCCTCAATGAACCAGGTGTTTAGGAGTAACTGAAGAGTGCATCTGCAAAATGCTTCACAAAAAAGCATAAGACATGAGACATGCTGTGATTCTTTGGTTTATCTTTGAAACGGAAGTTTTTTTCCACCCCACAACATAATGTCATCAAAGGGAAATTTGAACTAGATATAGTTATTGTGGAAGTTAAGCTATATATTGCATTCATTCACTATATGCTTTCCCAACCCCATATGTCAAGTTAGATTGTAGGTTAGATTGACTAACTTAGAAAGGCCTTAAGTGCTCCACATGCCACATAATTATCAAAGTCAACTGCAAGTCATTTCATCATCTTGAAGTCATGGTCCTCTTCAACAATGAAGGACAAATACAACAATTTGTCAATGAAATTGCTGCTTACTTGAATCTGGATAGACAACTCACTTTAGTCTAAGTTGAATTGTTACAGGACCATTGTGGAAATAGTACACCCCGTATGTGCTGCTTTTAAATAAAAAGCTCTATAGTAAGAGTCCAACCATAATCCTTACTTAAAAGCTCTAGAATGTTAGTATTCACATACATTGCTCTAGGAGGGCACAGCTAAGGTTTCAGATTGGCAGAGTATAATAGTTACTTGTATAAGAGAAATTAATTTTTTCTAAGTGGCTAGATATTGAGATAAAAACATTCTGTATAAAAATTTGTATACCGTATCACTTGTTCCCTAGGATAATGTTGAAGATCATTTAAATTTAACATGTGTCTACAACTTTAATAGAATTTTATAATCAAATTGAAATGAAAAAAAATATACCAAACAAAAATAAATCTTTAGAATTATTGGATTATCTAGTTGTATAAGGCTTTAGCAAGGTTGTTTATACTGCCTCAAAGACTAGTAACCCTGATTATACTAACGTGTATCATACCATTTTTCTGGAGTTGATCTATTTTAATATGAACTTGCATCACAATTCAAATACCATCAGTTAAAAGTCAATCACACCTTGCTATCAATATTACCTATAATCAGTACACTGATCCAGATCCTGTTACATTGGATCAGTATTAACTGTCAATTCACAGTATAGTCTCCCATCCTTATTCTACATTAGGGTTTCACATTTGAGTTTTAGTCTTCATAAACATGCTTCAAATATCATAATTTAGTCCTGAACACATTTGCAACTGTAGCACATATAATCAATCTCCAACCACAGCCTGTTTTCCCCTCAAGTCTGAAAACATCAATGCTAACCTAATTGCTATTTCAGGCATCACAGCTTAAATCCATCCTATCCACAGTTCTGATGTGGAATAAACCTTCAATTTCTTCACCATAAGAATCCTATTAAGGTCCAGTTTCAGGGTTTGTTGGAAGGTGAGCGATTAATTATGCTTCAACTGATGTGTAGTATGCTCAGACACAATCCACTTCAACTGACCATTTGCCTTAGAATATTTGTTTGATGAGTATTCAGTTAGGCACTTTGCTGCAAGTTCCTGCCAGAAGGCCAGATCTCTGCAGTTTATCTTGGAATGTTTCTGAAGACTTTCTACTGCTTCCATCAGTTCTATAAATTTCTGTCTTGAAGACAATGCCAACACAGAGGGCTTTGCTTTAGGAAATATAATCCTACAGTGGTATGCTTTAAGCTGAGCTTCCAGTCTTTCAAAACTCAGGTTCGTTCTCCTTTCACATGGTAAGTTTTCGTGAATGAGTAATAGAGCTGTAGAAACTGAAAGGCAGTAGGAGCTTTGACTTTCCAACACACCTTCTCTAACACAATCTTTTCCATTTTCATCAGGTCAGAAACTGTGAATCTGTATTGGCTTATTCATATCAAATCAGTGGCTAATGGTACATTTCTCTCTTCCTCTGCTGATTTCATGTCCAGATAGAGGCAGCTTAATCCTACACATCCAAGATATTTGGACTGTACCTTCATTTTGGATAGAAATCTGCCCAGTAATTTCACAGCTAGAGAAAGTCTGTCAAAACCAAAAAATTGAGTTAGGCTAAGAATATCTTTCACTTTGAAGTCCCTCAGTCTTGCCATCATCTGAAGGCCATTATCATGAGCAGATTCAATTAGTCTCAAGCCACAGACCTTTGACTGATGTCTAGACTCCTGTTCCAGAACATTCAGCTAGTACAGCAGTCTCACTGGTTATCAGTGCCTCTATCATCTTGAGCTCCTAAAGCTGGCTCTTCCTCAGTAGCAAACCTCCCACCACCCCCCACTGGGGCCTGTCCTCTCGTCACCATGAAAAATTAGTCCAAATGTCTGAAACAATGTGAGAATTATATAAGGGAGAGGAGAAGGGTCTGGGGGAGGGGGGATGATGGAGCGGGTTTATGCGGCATCAGCTCCAGCCAGCTGAGAATGATGAGAGTCCCAGACTGCAAAGCACTTGAACCTTTTCTTTGAGATAACTAGAAATCTATTTTCTAGAGACGTTGTTAGTCAAATTCAGAGCACCAATTTTCCAGTACAAGAAAGAGGAGAATTCTCCATGGAACGAACTTGCTGTTATCTCCTGTTTTCTCTCAACACTGTGATTAGGGCTTTATGCCTTCTCCATGCTTGTGTATGTGCATATTTCAGATTTGTAGCGGGGAAATCTAACTACACCATTCAGTTTTGCTTTATGGTGAATGCTGAAGCCTTGTTCTTTCCTAATATTTTTTGTTCCTTGGCTTTAAACAGCTGGTTTCCCTTTGGATTTTAGTCTTCCCTGATTTTCTGTCTAATTATTGTCTCCAGCCATCCTTCCACAAGACGCGTGGCTCATGTGATCCAGTTTCTGGAGGTTCCTTGGGAAATGAACCTAGCAGTAGTGCCCTGGAACCTGTTGCTGATAGTTCAGTTCCCTGGCTAAAAGTCATAAGCCTGTGCTGCTTTTTATAAAGGCTATATTTTTCTGATGGTAAATATATTTTACATATGAGGGCAGAAGAATTTCTTAGAAATTTGATTCTATGTTCTATTAGACATAAATAACTCAAGGAACAGAAACTTTTTGAAACTCTTGGTGTCTCTTAGCAATAAACTGGATCTGAAGTGCCCAGAGGGTGTTTTCAAGGTCAAAATCTGGAGGTGAAAGAAGTGACTATTGCCCCCCCCCACCATAGTATCCGTATTCTGGTTTGAATTAAATTCCTCCAAAGCATTGCTTTACAAAACAGAAGGTATCACATCTATTATGAAAAGATGAGAATACCAGTTACTACTTCAAAATTATGCCAATCTGTATTTATAGGAACAATCATAATAATAACTCACATTTGTGTTGTACTTACTATATGCCAGGCATTCTGCTAGGTACTTTGCCATCTTCATCTCATTTGATTCTCACAACAACCCTGGGAAGTAGGTGTTATTATTATCCCCATTTTGCAGAAGAGGAAACTGAGGCAGGCAGGTTAAGTAACTTACACAGGGTCACACAGTTAGAAAGTAGCTGAGGCTGGATTTTAACTCCTGTCGTATTGACCCCAGGATTAGAGCTCTATGTACTACACCACCTAGAAGAACCATATATTTATAGCTTGTATTGCTCAAATCTGTAAGCACTTAAAAGAAAATGATATATTGGCTGAAAAGCAAAAAGAGATATGTTGAGAGGTACCAGAACAATTCATCTATACAATCATCATTGAATAACCCATTTAAGAGCATGGTAGCAGTTACATTACAAAGGGTTTTGCAATAATAATGTTACATAATTATAATAATAATGGAATTTCACTTTCATGACTTATATGCTGCTGGGCCATCACCATCATCTTGATCTATGTCTTACCACTGGTCTCTGATGACTCTGGAGGAGAGAGTTGTAGAGGGCCAGTACTGATGGAGTCTGGAATGTGAGATATTGACCAGGTTTTATTTGAGATCTGTACTCCTGATACGCAAGGATGAGAACATCCTGACCCTGCCTGTGTACCCCAAGGTTATCTTTCTGGAGGAACTAGATTAGGAAGTATAAGAAGTAAACTAAAAATGTTCTCATGGGAATAAGCTTGCTTGCTTGCCTGTAGAAAATCTATATAAACCCCTGCCCTCAGATTAATAAATGAGAGTGTCCTTTACATGACTCGTGGTCTTTCTTCTTCGTCACCGCTTCACTGAACCACTCGGGGACGCTGGTCGTCCCCCACAGAGAATGAGACTGGTGACTTTGTACGGTTCTGCCTCACTTAAATCCAATTCACTTGTAAGTCAAGACATCACGCTCCTGATGTCACTGGTCCTCTTCAAGAATGAAGGATGAACAACAATCTGTGAGTAGTACTAGTAGCTGCCCCTGGGGGCAAAACAGACCACTTCAAATTCATCAGTGCTGCTGTTTTCTTTTTCTCTCTTTCTCTCTCTTTCCTTCCTTCTTTCTTTCCCTTTTCTTTCTTTCTTTCTTTCTTTCTTTCTTTCTTTCTTTCTTTCTTTCTTTCTTTCTTTCTTTCTTTCTTTCTTTCTTTCTTTCTTTCTTTCTTTCTTTCTTTCTTTCTTCCTTCCTTC
>CM052673.1:3550905-3600032 GCA_028533205.1 Lagorchestes hirsutus
AAAAGCCCAAGACCTTTTCCATACCTTTGATATCTTCCGATATCTTGCCTATTGATCCATTGACTCCCTTATGACTGTCCAGGACAGCTCTCCTCTGTGTTGACATGGTCCAGTCCAGCTCTTTTTCCTGACTTTCTCTTTGGTTCTACTCCTGTTTCTTTCATAAGCATATCTGGGACTGTAATGTGAGTATCCAAATGGAGATAATTTCACTATCGGTGTGGGGAACACACAGTGTAATAGAATGATTTTAAGTCATTTCCATGTTTTGTCTGATTGTAGACTGCCTTCTATGTTCATTCTTGGATGCCCTTGGGATGGCCTTGGGACTTAACTGGATATCTTGCCACACTCTCTCTACACTGGTTTTACTTTTTGCTACTCTGTACAGGAAGACACCGCTTCTAATCACCCATCATACTGTGCCTTCTGGTTCTACTGTGACTCAGACCAGGACCCCAAATTTCCATTCCCACCCAAACCCAGGGCCACTGATGGGTCAAAGTTCTCTACATCAAACCTGATTCAGACCTGAGCACCCTGTCTTCCATCTACCTTTCTCCATCTTCTACCACAGGTGCTAATCTAGACCTAGCACCCCAGATTCCCCTTACTTCTCTTTCATTTTCTTTTTGCTGAGAACCCTCTTAGAAACATCCTTGCTCCAGCAGGAGTACACTGGCTCCTGCCCTGGGTTTCTAATTGGTCCAATTTCTCCACATATAGTCTGACCTAGATGTACATGTACTGTTCAGGTCATGTCACCCCAGACCAGGAATCTGCACATTAGCTGCTGCCTTAGGGACCCAAGGTCGTGATTGTTTAAAAGTTCTCCATCTCCCACCTGACCCAGATTCTACCACACTGAGATCTGACCTGCTTTCTTTCTTTTTAAATTAAAATTAAATTAATCGTTCTTGTTACATTTAAAGTTCTAAACTGTCTTTCTTCCTGCCTTCCCACCTCTCACTAGAGAAAGGCATCACTACACACACATGCACGTGCACATGCACGCATGCATACACACACGCACAAACCACATACTACGTATACTTCTATTTATCATTTTTTCTCTAGAGGTGGATAACATCTTCCTTCAGAGGTCCTTTGTAGTTGATTTAAATATTTATTATACTCAGAATAATTTAGTCATTCACAGCTATTCTTCAAACAGTATTGGTGGTATTATATACAATGTTCTCTTGATTCTGCTTATTTCACTATTATTTCATGCAAGTCTTTCCATGTTTTTTTTTGAAGTCAGCTTGCTTATTATTTCTTATAGTGCAGTAGTATTCCATCATAATCACATGCTACAGCAGCCATTCCTCAACTGAAGGGTATTACCTCAATTTCCAGTTCTTTGCCAGCACAAGGAGAGCTGGTATATTTTAGAACATATAGGTTCTTTTCCTTTTCCCTTGATCACCTTGGGGAACAGACATAATAATGGTATTTCTGGATCAAAGGGTATACACAGTTTTATAACTCTTAGGGCACAGTTCCTCCAAATCCACTCCAATGTGTGCTGGATCAGTTCATAGTTCCACCAAGAGTGTATTAGTGTCCCAGTTTTTCCACATTCCCTCCAGCAGTTGTCATTTTCCTTTTCTGTAATATTCTCTAATCTGATAGGTGTAAAATGATACCTCAAAGTTGTCTTAATTTGTATTCCTCTAATCAATAATGATTCAGAACAATTTTTTTTCTTAAAACTACGGGTAGCTTTGATCATTTGTCCATTTTTCAATTGGTGAATGACTCATATTCTTATAAATTTGACAAAGTTCTTTATATATTTGAGATATGAGACATTTATCTATGAAACTGTCTATAAAATTTTCTTCCTGATTTTCTGTTTTCCCTCTAAACTTGGATACATTTGTACAAAACCTTTTTGATTTAATATAATCAAAATTATCCATTTAAATCTCACAATGATCTCTCTTTCCTTGTTATGCAAAATTTCTTCTCCTATCCATAAACCTAATTGGTAATATGTTCTGTGTTCTTCTATTTTCTTATTATATCTCCATTTATATCTATGTCATGTATCCATTTTGACCTTATCTTGGTAAATGATGTCAGATATTGTTCTGTACCTGGTTTCTGCTACAGTGCTTTCCAATTTCCCCAACAATGTTTTTATTTTTTTGTTTTTTGTTTTTTACCAAATATTGAATTCTTATCCCAAAAGCTTAATCTTTACATTGTCAAACATAAGATCACTGTAGCAATTTCCTAAAGTGTGTAATGTGTCTACTCTGGTCCACTGATCCACCTTTCTATTTCTTAGCAACTTACCACAGAGTTTGGATAATTACTGCCTCATAATATAGTTTAAGATCCGGTACTACCAAACTTTCTTCCTTTACATTTTTAATTAATTCTTTTTATATTCTTTGACCTTTTTTCCTTCCAAATGAATTGTTATTGGAGGGTGGAGCCAAGATGCCAGAGTAATAGCATGGACTTTCTAGAGCGCTCCACCAAGCTCAGTTAAATACCTGTAAAAACGGCTCTAAACAAATTCTGGAGCTGCAGAACCCACAGAATGATGGAGTGAAGCAAATTTCCAGCCTAAGATAGCCTGGAAGGTTGCCAGGAAGTGTCTATCGTGCCAAGCTGGGAGCAGAGCTCAATCCAGTGTAGGATGCAAGTGTACAGAGCGCACCTGAGGCCTTGGGGAGACTGAATCTCTCATACTTGTGGTGGTTTCCAGACTTCATGGCCTCAAAATGCTGAGGATAAATTGGAAGGTCAGTGGAAAAAGCCTGTGGGATCAGTACAGGAGAGTGGAGTGGTCCAGCTACAGCTCCAGGGCAGAAGAGGGGGAAGGGGGCAGAGGAACCCATGGCAGCCATAGCAGTAGCAGGGGCAGCTGTAGCCACCGTTTTTGGAGTTCTAGGCCCATAGATTATGGGAGGATCAAGCAGTTGACAGTAAACACCCCACACCCACTGGAAGCAGAGAACTACCTTGACAAAGAGCTCAAAAGTCAAGTAAATGGCTGAGGAAATGAGTAAAAACAGACTATAGAATCTTACTTTGGTGACAAGGAAGATCAAAACATGCAAACAGAAAAAACAAAGTCAAAGTTCCTCTATCCAAAGCCTCCAAAAAAATATGAATTGGTCTCAGGCCATGGAAGAGTTCAAAAAGGATTTTTTGAAAATCAAGTAAGAGAAGGAGAGGAAAAATTGAAAAGAGAAATGAGAACGATGCAAGAAAATCATGAAAAACGAGTCAACTGCTGGCTAAAGGAGACTCAAAAAATGCTAAAGAAAACACTTTAAAAAACAGACTAACTCAACTGGCAAAAACGATCCAAAAAGCCAATGAGGAAAAGAATGCCCTAAAAAGCAGAATTGGCCAGATGGAAAAGGAGATTCAAAAGCTCACTAAAGAAAATAATTCCTTAAAAATTAGAATGGAACAGATGGAAATTAATGATTTTATGAAGAATCAAGAAATTACAAAACAAAACCAAAGGAATGAAAAAATAGCATACAATGTAAAATATCTCATTGGAGATACAACTGACCTGAAAAATAGATCCAGGAGAGAAAATTTAAAAATTACAGGACTACTGGAAAGCCATGATAAAAAAAAATGAGCCTAGACATCATCTTTCATGAAATTATCAAGGAAAACTGTCCTTATAGTCTATAACCAGAGGTTAAAATAAATATTGAAAGCTTCCATTTATCATCTCCTGAAAGAGATCTGAAAAGAAAAACTCCTAGGAATATTGTAACCAAATTCCAGAGTTCACTGATCAAGGAAAAAATATTGCAAGCAGCCAGAAGAAACAATTTGAATATTGTGGAAATACAATGAGGATAACACAAGATCTAGCAGTTTCTACAATAAGGGATTGAAGGGCATGGAATATGATATTCCAGAAGTCAAAGGAACTAGGACTAAAACCAAGAATCACCTACCCATCAAAACTGAGTATAATATTGCAGGGGAAAAATGGTCATTCAATGAAACAGATGACTTTCAAGAATTCTTGATGAAAAGACCAGAGCTGAATAGAAAATTTGACTTTCAAACACAAGAATCAAGAGAAGCATGAAAAGGTAAACAGGAAAGAGAAATCATAAGGGACTTACTAAAATTGAACTGTTTACTTTCCTACATGGAAAGATAATATTTGCACCTCTTGAGACTTTTCTCAGTATTTGGGTAGTTGGAGGGATTATATACATATAGACAGAGGGCACAGGATGAGTTGAATAGGAAAGGATGGCATCTAAAAAAACAAAATTAAGGAGCGAGAGAGGAGTATGTTGGGAGGAGAAAGGAAGAAATGGAATGGGGTAAATTATCTATAAGAAAAGAGACAAGAAAAAGCTTTTCCAATGGAGGGTAAAAGGAGGCAAAGTGAGAGGGAAAAAGTGAAGCTTACTCTCATCACATTTGGCTTAAGGAGGGAATAACATGGACACTCAGTTTGGTATGAAAATATATCTTACACTACAGGAAAGTAGAGGAGAAAGGGATAAGTGGGGTGTGTGGGGCATGGTAGAGGGAAGTGCAAATGGGAGGAGAGAATAATTAGAAGCATTTTTGGGGAGGAACAAGATCAAAAGAGAGAATAGAATAAATGGGGGGCAGGATAGGATGGAGGGAAATATAGTTAGTCTTTCACAACATGACTTTTATGGAAGTGTTTCACATAACTACACATGTGTAGCCTATATTGAGTTGTTTGCTTTCTCAGTGGGGTGGGTGGGGAGGGAGGAAGGGAGAGAAGTTGGAACTCAAAATTTTAAAAACAAATGTTAAAAATTGTTTGTACATGCAACTGGGAAATAAGAAATACAGGTAAAGGGGTATAGAAATCTATTTTGGCCTACAAAAAAAATAGAGGAGATGGGGATAAGGGAAGGAAGGGGTGTGATAGCAAGGAGGGAGGACTGAGGGAAAGGGTAATCAGGATGCACAGTGTTTGAGGTTGGGGGGAAGAGATGTGGAGAAAATTTGGAACTCAAAATCTTGTGGAAATGAATGCTGAAAGTTAAAAATAAATTTTAAAAATGAATTATTTTTTCTAGCTCAATGAAATAATTTTTGCTAATGTAATTGGTATGGCATTGAATAAATAGATTAGTTTAGGTAGAATTGTAATTTTTATTATATTCGCTTTTCTCACTCATGAACAATGACTATTTCTCCGATTATTTAAATCTGACTGTGTTTGTACAAAAAATATTTTATAACTATGCTAAAGTAGTTCCTTGGTTTGTCTTGACAGGCACATTCCCAGACATTTTATGCTACCTCTGGTTATTTTAAGTGTGTTATCTCTTACTATATCTTTCAGCATTTTGTTGGTGATATATAGAAATGCTGATGATTTATGTAGGTTTATTTTATATCCTGTTCCTTTGCTAAAATTATTATTTCATCTATTTAGTTGGATCTCTAGGATTTTCCATGTATATCATCATATCATCTACTAAAAGATATAGTTTTGTTACCCATTCTGTTGCCCATTCTGATTTCTTCCATTTCTTTTTCTTCTCTTATTGCTATTGCTAGGATTTCTCATACCATATTGAACAATACTTGCGATAATGTGCATCCTTGTTTCACTTCTGGTCTTATTGGAATGACTTCTACTTTTTCTCCATTAATGAAATAATGTTTGCTGATGGTTTTATGTAAATCTTCCTTATCGTTTTAAGGAAAAATTCTTTTATCCCTATATTTTCAACTGTTTTTAAACGGAGTGTTGTATTTTATGAAAAAGTCTTTCAGCATCTATTGATAAAAATCTTATGATTTTTGTTACTTTTGTTATTGATATAATACATTATTCCTGCATTCCTGGTGCAAATTGCACTTGGTTACAATGTGTAAATTTGTGATATATGGTTGTAGTCTCCCAGTTAGTATTTTATTTAGGATTTTTGAGTCCATATTCATTAGTGAAATTGGTCTATAATTTTCTTTCTCTGTTTTTTTACTCTTCCTAGTTTAGGTATGAGCACCATATTTATTTTATTAAAGGAGTTTGGTAGGACTCCTTTGTCTATTATTCCAAATAACGTTTTAATATTGAAATACAGTGATTTTAAATGTTTGATAGAATTCACTTGTAAATCCATCTAGTTCTGATGCTTTTTTCTTAGGAAGCTCATTTATTTCTATTCAATTACTTTGTCTAAAATAGGTTTATTCGGACATAACATTTCTTCTTTTAATCTAGGCAGTTTATATCTTTGCAAGTATTCTTCCATTTCATTTAAATTATTAAATTTATTTTCATATAATGGGATAAAATAACTTCTAATAATCCCTTTGATTTCATCTTCATTAGTGGCATACTTGCCCTTTTCATTTTTGATGCTAGTGATTTGGTTTTCTTCTCTCTTTTCTAAAAAAAATGATATTAACCAATGTTCTATCTATTTTATTCTTTTTTCATAAAACCAACTCCTAACCTTATACATTAAATAAATGATTTTCTTACATTCAATTTTCTTAACCTCACCTTTAATTTTTAGGATTTCCAATTTGGTGTGTGTATGGGGATTTTTGTCCTTTTCTAGTTTTTTTTTTCTTCAGATTGCATACCCAATTCCTTTATCTACTCTTGCCCTGTTCTATTGATGCAAGTATTTAGGGATATAAATTTTCCTCTGATTACTACTTTTGCTGCCTTCCATAGGTTTTTGTACATTGTCTCATTATCATCATTCACTTTAATAAAATTATTGTTTCTATGACTTGTTGTTTAACCCACTCACTCTTTAAGATTAGGTTATTTAGTCTCACATTGATTTTTGATCTGTTTCTATGATCCTTTATCGCATTTAGGGTTAGGGTTAGTATGGAAGGGATACATTTAATATTTCTGATTTTCTGCATTTAACTATAAAGTTTTTTCCCACTGAGAAAATATGTGCCTTTCTATGCTCTTTCAGTTATCTTATCTAGCTTGTCTAGGATTCTATTCATCTCCTTAACATCTTTCTTATTTATTTATTTTGTTGAGGATTTATCTAATTCTGAGAGGGGAAAGTTGAAGTCCCTTACTTTTATAGTTTTGCTACTTCCACCTGTAATTCATTTAGCTTTTCCTTTAAAAATCTGTATGGTACAGCATTTGATGTATATAGATTTAGTATTGATAGTACTTCATTATCTACAGTATCTTTTAACACATTGTAATTTCCCTATTTCTGTCTTTTAATAAAATCTCTTTTAACTTTCACTTTTAGCTTTCTCCTTTGACATCATGATTGCTACCCCTGCTTTTATTTGCATAAGCTGAAGGATAATAAATTCTGACACTCTATTTTTATTATATCTTTATCTCTCACTTTAAAATGTGTTTCTTGTAAACAACATATTGTGAGATTCTGGGTTTTAATCCATTCTGCTGACTTTCTGTGGGTAAGTTCATCCCCCTCACATTCATAGTTATAATTACCAGTTGTATGTTTCTCTCCACTCCATTCCTCCTCCCTTCTCTTCCCTCCTTCTCTCTTCACCTGTTCCTCCTATAACATCTGATTTATTTCTGATCACTGCATCCCTAATCTGCACTCCTAAGAATCATTTCCGTATCCTCATCCCTTGCTCTCCTATTCTTTAATCTACCTATCTTTCTAAGTATCCCTCCTTTGTCCTCTCCCCTTGCTCTCCTATTTCTCTGTAAGTTAAGATTTTCATAAACTTCTGCATATATGTGGCATTCCCTCTTTAACCTATTTCTGATGAAAGTAAGGTTCTAGCACTGCTAGTCCTCCACTGTCACAGTTCTTCAATTCATACTTCATTTGTATAATTCCTCCATTTTATCTCTCCTTTCCAGTTTTATTTTTTAGGATCATCCCATCATAATGATCTCAACACCAAGCCTTCTATGTATGCTCTTTCAAACTGGCGTAGTAATAATATTCTTAAGAGTTACAGATAACATTTTCCCGTATAAGAAGTAAATAGTTTGACTGTATTAAATCCCTTATAATTTATTTATCATGTTTACCTTCTTATGTTTCTCCTGATTCTTGTCAGTCATGTTTGTGTTTAGTTCTTGTCTTTTCCTCAAAAATACTTGAAAGTCTTTTAATTAAATAAATATCCTTTTTTTTTCCTTGTAGGATTGTTGGGTTAAATTTTTCTTGGTTGCAAACCAGTTCCTTTGCTCTTTGGAATGTCATGTTCCCTGCACTTCAGTCTTTTAATATAGAAACTACTAAATCTTGTGCTATGCTGACTATAGCTCCACAATATTTAAATTGTTTCTTTTCAGTTGTTTGTGGTATTTTCTCCTTGACCTGGAAGCTCTGAAACTAGTTATAATGTTCTTGTGTGTTTTCATCTTGAGATCTCTTTCAGGTGGTAATCAGTGGAGTTTTTCCACTTTCTATTTGACCCTCTAGTTCTAAAACTTCAGAGCACTTTTCTTTAATAATTTTTTGAAATATAGCACCTATCCTTTTTTTAATCATAACTTTCAGGTGGTCACCCAATTCTTATATTATCTCTCCTCAATCTGTTCTCTAGGTCAGTTGTTTTTCTAATGAGCTATTTTCTATTTTCTAATGAGTTGTTCTACTTTTTCATTCTTTTGATTTTGTTTTTTTCTTCACGTTTTATGATATTTTATGGAGTCATTTATGATGTTTTAAGATCATTAGCTTCCCCTTGCTTGATTTTAATTTTTTAAGGAGTTATGTTTTCCCCAATATTTTAGATCTCTTTTTTCCAATTGGCTGACTTTCTTTTCATGATTTTCTTACATTCCTTTTTTTTCCCCCTAATTTTTCCTCAACCTCTCTTATTTGATTTTTAAAGTCCCTCTTGCAAGAATGCCTTTTGGGTTTGTGATCATTTCACATTTTTCTTTGGAGATTTAAAAGTTGCTGTTTTGATTTAACTGTCTCCAAGTCTGAACCCAGATCTTTTCTGTCACTGTTGTAGCTACTTATGTGTTGAAGTTTTCTCTTTTGCTTACTCCTGGGCTATTCCAACTGTTAACTACTCATTAATGATAAACTACTTTTTCCAGATTAGGAATTGGGTACCCACTTGCTAGAGAAGCTGCAACTGGGATTCCTTTTAACATAGAAGTTAGACTCAATGGCCTTTGAGGGCCCTTACAACTCTAAAATTTATGTGTACCTTCTCCATACTGAGCAGGACGCCCATCCTAGAAGGTTGGTGGCAAGGTGGATAGATTCATAGAATGCTGGGTCTGAGGTCAGGAAGAGTTGAGTCCAAATCTGAACTCAGACACTTCCTAGCTGTGTGACAAGTTATTTCACCTCTGTTTGCCTCAGTTTCCTCAACTGTAAAATGAGGATAATAGCACGTATCTCACAGGGTTGCTGTGAGGGTAAATTGAGATATTTATAAAAACTTTGTAAAAAATGCCTGGCATACAGTAGATTAATACTTCCTTACTTTCTTCCTCTCCCTCTCTCCTTCCTTCCCTCTCTCCTTTGCTTCCTTCCTTCCTTCCTTTCTTCCTTCCCATAAGTAGATGGCTCTTAAGATCTCCTCATTTGCCTTGACCAGCCTAGTCTGGTCATTCCTGGGCTTGTTTTCTACTCTAGTTACCCAGTCAACCACGTCCCCTTTTTATCCTAGATTTATTAATTTTGTTTGTGCAAAAGATTTTCAATTTCACATAATCAAAATTGTTTTATAATTGCCTCTCTCTTGTTTAAGAATTCATCTACTTATAGCTCTAAAAAGTATATGATCTGCTTCTCTTTTAGGTTTTAATATTATAATCTTTTATATTCAGTTCATGATTTCCAGGGTTTTTTTTCTAATAATTTTTATCAAATAGTGAGTTCTTTCCTAAGTATTTTATGTTATAGGGTTTATTGAACACTAGGTTACTGGGTTCTATTATCTTAGATTCTCCTTTGTCTAGTTTTCATCTATTTTTCTATTTTTTAAACCATTATCAAGTAGATTTGACTATTGCTTTAGAATATAGTTTGAACTGTAAAAGAGCATTTCTGCCTTTTTTCTTTATTTTCCTTGACAGTCTAGATCTTTTGTTCCTCTGTTGAATTCTGTTATTATTTTATCAAGTTCTATAGAGTACAACATTGCAATTATAAATGTTCATGGTATTGTAATTTTGGTTATCTTGGCATGGCCAAACTAGGAGCCTTTAAAATTGTGAACTATTTAAAATAGTTATTTAAGGAGCATTTTGTGCTTAAATCTATACAAGTATTGAGCATACCTAGTTAGAGTGATTTTCAAATATTACACATTTTGTCTTTATCTTAATGGAATTTGTGTATTATTGCCCCATGGATTTTGTTATGTAAAAAATGCTCTTGATATTTATGGGTTTATTTTATGGCCTGCAATTTTACTAAAGTTATTGTCTTCATTTTTTTGTTGATTCTGTAGTATTTTTCATGTCATGAACAATTGGGGATATTTTTATCTCTCTTCCTGACTTTGTACCTTTAATTTCTTTTTCTTATTACTACTGCTAGCATTTCTAGAACTATATCAAATAACAGTGGGGAAAGTGGCTACCCTTGCTTTACTCCTGTGTGTGATGGAAGAGATTTCAGCATATCCCCATCTAATATGACACTGGGTTTTAGTTTTAGATACTTAGTTTAAAAGAAAAAGGATCTCTGCTTATATGTTGTAGGGTGTTTTAAAGCATAAATGATTATTGTACTTTGTCAAAGACTTTTTTCTGCACTTATGCAGATAATCATGATTTCAGATATTTTTGTTCTTACTATAATTATGTTGTCTTCCTGTTGCTGAACTGTCCTTTCATTCTTAGAATAAATCAAACTTCATAACTAATTTTTTTTAAATAAGTGGCTGCAAACTGTTTATTCTAGTTGCCAAGTACATGGCAGGCAGCATGGGCTCCCCATGAAGGAAGACATCATTGAAACTTGGCCTGTCCCTGACCCAAACTTACTGGGTGACACTGGCACAAGACACTTTCCCTCCTTTCCTCAGGGCCTGATGGGTATTTCCCACCAACTTGATTGCGTGCTAGCCTCTGTTTCCCTCCTCTTTCCATACCCTTCTCCCAGTTTTGTGATTCAGCTCTGCTGTCCTGAATCGGCGGTGAAAGCCAGAGCCTGAATGCAGGGGTTGGGGGTTAAGGCAAAAGGAAGACTGGACCCTCAAGTCCCTCCTCCCAGGTGTTCACTTTTCAGAAGTTTTCTGGTTTCTGCCCTTTCCCAAGCCTGCCTCTTGTAACTAAAGGACTTTGTTAACCCATCTCTTGACTTTGTGAGATCTCAGGGTCAGAGTTTTAGAGCTGAGTTGGGACCCCAACCCTTCCTTTTACCAAGGAAGAAATTGAAGCTAGGAGTTGGGTGACTTGAGTAAGGTCAGGCAGAGTAAGCAGCAGAAATCGAACTGGCTCTTAGGTCTTTAACTCCAGACCGGTGCTGTGTCCCCCAGTGCCCCCGAGTCTTGGCAGATAGGACCGATGAGCCCCTTGGGTAGGGCTGGAAGCCCATCACACTCAGGCTGCCTGTGGTCAGTATCGTGGAATCAGTTTCCTGAAACGGTTTTTGAAGTGGGGCTAACAGAACCGGTAGCGGCAGAGTTCGAGTTGTTACGAGAAGGAGCTGACAGCTCAGGCTGGAGTTGGAAGCAAGAACATCTGGGTTCGAGACGTTGCTAGCGTGAGAGGAATCTCCCTGCGCCGCAGTTTCTTCACTGGGAAAGTGGACAGATGAACCACAGGTCAAGAGCATCAAGGACGCAGTGGAATCAGTCAGAGATCTAACGCCAAGCCTTTGCAGACTCAGCCCTCTGGACCCCTAGAGCTACTCCACGTAAAGCTCTGTCTAAACCCACCCTTGCCCTCGCCCCCGTGGTCCTCCACCTCTCGCGCCCCGCTTCAACCGCCGTCCGCCGTGAGCCCCAACCCCTGGGCACTGCGCGCGCCCTCCTCCAGCATCTGCCCTGGTCGGACCCCCCGACTGCACACTCCCGGCCGCCCTGAGCCCCGCGAGGGGATCCCCCTTCACCCGTTCCCCAACCGCCGACCTGCTCAGAGCTGGGCCCCCGGCTCATCCTACGAAATCCCTATTCCCTTCCTCTCGGACCCGCCTCTGCGCCCCAGTCTCCCCAGCTTCCCCACTGAAGCCTTTCCCCTTGCCTAGGACAGCGTCTGTGGCCCCTCTTCTCAGGCTCAGCGTGTTTCTCTCTCTTTCCAGACGAAGCCCGTCCCCCTCTGACTCCACTGTCTCCCGGAGCTCATTCTATTAAACACCGAACTTTCGCGTATTTGCCGCTCCCCCATATCTGACCCACTGTGTCCCCTGAGCTCACCCTCTTAAGTTCATCTTTGTGCCCACGGACTGGGCCGTCTGCCCCGCTCCCTCCCAGTGTCTAACCCAACGGTCCCTTCCTTAGCACGAGGCCCTTCCAGGTAATAGGGGTATGGCCCAGCTGTTCCACACCTGGAGAGATGCATACCTCTGTACGTGCTGCCTCTTCCCCTCCCCTGGCCTTTGGCCTGGGCAGCCCGCACTGGCTTCCTGAGAGAGACAGCGCGCATTTGTTGAGCCCCTGCACCAGATTCCTACCCCCCACTTCGATTTTTTTCTAGTGTTGTCTATTATGCATTAGACCAAAGGAAAGAACAAATGCATATAACAGCAGCAGGCAGGATGCTAAGAACTCCCACCCCTTCAAGCCCTTTAGAAACAGATCCTTTGGAGCCTCTGACTTTCCCGAAGGTCCCCAGTTCTGGCCAGCCCTCTCCACCAGCAGCCACTTTGGTTTTCTCAGGCTTCCTTCAGGAATCACCAACCCCCACCATGTCCTACTGGTAGCTAGCAGAGAAACTCCCGAATCCTGGGCATGTCCCTCCCCACCACGCTGGCCTTCTGTCTGGGGTCCCAGACACAAATCGGAGGCACATTGTCCTGGGTTTGATTTGTGTCCAAAGCATCCCCTCCACCCCTCCTCAGATGAGATTGCATGCAGTCTTTATTTATCTGGGTGCACACTGTCTCCCCTGAATACAAGCTTCTTGAGGACAGGGATTATTACACTTTCATCTTTGCGTGGTGGAAAGTAGCCCGGAAGTTCAAGTCGTGTCTGACTCTTCTGGACCCACTGGTTTTCTTGGCATAGATACTGGAGTGGTCTGACACTTCCTTCTCCAGTGGATTAAGAGAAACAGAGGCTAAATGACTTCCCCAGGATCACACAGCTACTGTGTGGAGGCCAAATTAGACTTAGGTCTTTCTGACTCCAGGTCCAGCATTTGATCCACTTAACGGCCTAGTCCATAGCAGGAGATGAATAAATGCTTGTTAACGCATTTGGTGAATCCTCCCCCAGGTTCTTCACTTCAGTGGGAGAGGATATCTAAATTCATTTTCCCACTACAGGATAAAAAATGTTGACTCCTTGACTGACCATTCCTATCACTTCTATAAGAAGGTCAGACACAATATGGGGGATTATAGTTCTTGATCCTTTCTTGTCTCTTAACTTCTTCCAAGACACACAGTGCCTTGCAAATCTTAAAATACTATACAAGTGTGCTAACTATTAGTTATTGATTGAAATAAAAAACAGAAGGCCCATTGCCTTGGCCTTAGCTGAATTGTCCTCTTCTTCACCTCCTGTAGTATTAAGATTGAAACCCAACTGTGGAAAGCCAGAATGCATGCTGACATCTCCTAGATTGAATGAGTGCCAGAGTTCTCTCTCTCCTTACCTCCTGCCCTTCTATTTCCCCATAAGAATATGTGGAATTGGCCACCATACCCTAGGAAACTACATAGAGATGACCCCTCCCCCTTCAAAACATCCATGTAAAGGCAGTGGAATGGGGTGTCTTGTTTTTACATCACTAAAAGTCTGCCATGAAGATGAGGAAGGATTGAAATTCAGGGGTTTTGGTTTTTCCCAGAGGGAATTTCCAAAGTTCTCTAGCTTCCAACAGTCACAGAATTCAGCAACCAACTGTCTCCTCCTCCCTTCTGTGAGCACTAGTTCAGGATGCTTAATGTCTCTGTATGGGACAAGAAGATTGGAGATTTAGAGCTGGGAGGGCCCTTACAGCCATCCAGGCCAGCCCCTTCCTACCTTGTCCCTTCTCTTGGTTTTCTCTGCCTTTCTCTGCCCCTCCCCATCCCTCCAATCTTTAGCAAGGCCTCCTCTCCTCTCAGTAGCCTCCTCTTTCAGGTGCCATTGTTATCTGAAACTCCACTGTCAGAAATTGATTCCTTCAAGTTACCCATGCTAGGTCCTTGGTTAAAATTTAGTTATACTCATGAGGGAACACACAGTAAGAAACTGACCTGAATTTTACTTATGGCAAAAGTCACACAGGAGGGTGGGGATCCAGACTGTGCTGTCTGGGAGGCAGGGACAGAGAGAATTTGGGGAACACTTAAAAAAACTTGGCCTCATCATTTTCCCTGAGCCAACTCCACTCATAGCTCTGGTTTTTATCCCTCAGGTCTTGTATTTTCGTCTTGCAGGGAGGCTTTTTGCTTTGATCAGATCTTTCCAAGACCTCTGTAATCTGATCTCAGAGCAGGGTATTTACCCTGGTCTTGGTACAAGCAGGAGGTCAGAGGTGCAGTTCAATACAAGAGGCAAAAATTCCTAAGGACTTCTCCGTGTCTGGCACTGTGCTCAGCTATTGGTGTCCAAAGACTTGGAGAATTTTCAGACTACATGTACCTGTAATACAGAAAAGGATGGGACTCTGAAAGGGGAGAGAGTGCTAGTGAGTGGAGGGGATTAAGACATTAGAGGAAGAAGCCACACCAGAGCTGAGCCAAGAATGAAGATAAAGAAATTGAAGATCTGATTCCCTTTTGTTCTAACGCATCCATCATCAGATTGGGCAAGCTCCTTATTGGGCTGCATGTCTCATGAGCCTCAGTTTCCACATCTGTAAAAATGGGGTCAGTAGTCTTTGCAGTACCTACTTCATAGAATTGTTGTGAGGTTCAAAAGTGATCCTTATAGAGCTTGGTAAACCTTCAAAGTCCACATTGATATATGCTCCAATGTACTCCAATATCAGGTTAGCCTGGCCACCCCATTTTCAGGAACTCTAGCCCAGTCCTCCCAGAAGGCTTCTGCCCATCCTGTGAAACAAAGCAGAGTCACCAGCTTTTCTCTTAGACCCCTTACAGTCTAGTAGAGAGGAATATAATGTCAAGATAATTATAATTCAAAGATGAGGTTCTATATGTGCCCAAGGGCTGGGGATTTTGGCCTAGTGATAGTATCCAGGAAAGTCTTATGGTGGGAAGGTGGTATGTGAACACAGCTTTGAATGATGGGTAGAATTATAGCAGATTGGAGAAGAGGGAAGGCATGGGGCATTTGTAGAAATGGGAAGAGGCCTTCAAGCTGGCAGGCAGCCCTTGCATGTGGTGGGGAGCTGCTCAGATAAGAAGGTGCCAGATTAGAGCAGTCTGTTAAGGTCATGCAGTAAAGGAGAGAATACAGAAGCCTACTGGCATTTTGAGCAGAATAATGCCATTGCCAGCTCCGTGACTCAGTTTGGTAGTGTTGGAAAAGATGGTTAGGGGAGGAGCAAGATGGAGGAAGGAAGACCATTCAGAGCTTCTCCATCAGCCAGAATTGGGGAGGAAGGGGAAAAAAGGGCCTGCTTTGGGGTAGGAACAGTTCAAGTAGAGAGGAAGGGTCCAACGCCAGAATTGTGGAAAGGTTGAATTGGCTGGACCTTGTAACTAAGCTGACTGGGAGATGGGATAGAAGGATGAGGGAAAGAGAAAGGGGCGCACCAAGGTTTCTAGACACCAGAGGTTGGACCACGCAGGGAGCCACTGAGAAGGAAGGGAGTCAAATGGGAAACATGACAGGGAACTCAGGTGAAACATCACTGGACATGGCCAGAACCAGCTGATGGTGCAGGGCTAGAGGGGCAATCTGGAGAAAATCCACAAAGCTTATTTGGAGAGGGGGTTCCCAAATCCTAGCACAAAGTAGGTACTTAATAAATGCTTGTTGTTTAATTGATTTCGATATAAGGGATGCCTTTGCCCCTGTCCCAATCATTCCAGACCATTGGGGTGGGTCATAAATCAAAGCTGGAAGGGACCTAGCCCCTTCTTTCACCTTATTAACCTCCACGTATTCTGTGATTCAGTGACACTGGTCTCTTGTCTATTCCTTGAACAAGACCCTCCATCTTCCACCTCTGGTCATTTTCCCTGGCTGTATCCTTTCACTCCTCATCCCTGCCTCCTGACTTCCTTCAGGCAGATCTCAGCTCAAATGCCACCTTGTGCAAGAAGCCTTTCCTAGAAGATCTTCCTCGATCTGGGTGCTTCCCTCTGAGACCACCCCCGATTTATTCTGGGTGTATCTTGTTTTTACGCAGATATTTGCATGTTATCTTCAACACTAGACTGTGATCCCCTGGCACTGATCTTTGCCTTTCTTCATATCCCCAGAGCTTAGCATGGTGTCTAGCACACGACATGCACGATAAATACCTAGGACTTAACTGTGATCAAGTCCAGCTCCTTTGTTTTACAGATGAGAAATGGAGGCCCAAAAGGCTCAAGTGATTCTCCCAGGGTTACATAGCTAGTAAGTGTCTGAGACAGGATTTGAAGCCAGATTTTCCTGACTTCCAAGTCTGCCAGTAATAAGAATAGTTATGGAACATTTGTAAAGGCTTTTTGGCCATGTCCTCCTAATGGAAATATTATAAGAACCATGCAAGGGAAGGGTAATAGTACAATATTTATTTTACAGATGATGAAATTATTTGGATTTACCTTTGCCTAGTTAACTTCATAGGCAACATAAGAACCCAGGTTTGATGACTGAGTTATTTTCACTTGACTGCCCTGCCTTCCTTACACGTTTCATATATCTTCTCAAGGAGAGAGAGAGAGAGTGTAAGAAATGATCAGATGTCTTGAGAGTGGAGAATACAGTGAATCCTTGGGTTCCATGAATAATAAGGCCTGGAGAACTTGAGGGATTTTCTTTGGGGAAAATCAAAGGAAACAACTTTAGTCATCTATTTTCCAGAACTTTAATAAAACCAAAAAGAGTTCCTTTGGGAATGCACGATTCTCAGTGTTTTGGTGGGCAGAGAAGGATGGGAAGGGGTACTCAGGAAGAAGAATTGGACAGGAGATATGGTTTGATAGGGAAAGAGACTGGTAGAATAGTCTCTCAGGATTCCCAAGCAATGAAACAGCTTGGCTAAGATGTGGACACACGGACTTGGGTAGATTGTTCTGGATACAGAATGCAATTGGTAGCATTGAATCCTGACATGGTGAAATTATGAGATGGTGATGAGAGACTTCTGTTGGTAATAGTCAAGAGAAGGTATAGAAGACATGGCTTCATACTGGTCTTCTGTGAGGGCTACCTACCTCCAGTGATCAAGGCATGGAGAATGTGTCAGTTGGTGGTTGAGATGTTGGACATCTTAAGCTCAGGGATATAATCCTGGGGAAATTAGAGGAAGGCTGTTAGGATCCAAAGGAGCCTTGGCCCTGAGTCTCAATCAAAGAGAGTTGTTGGCCTGAGTTCATGGCAGAACACATAAATAATAAATGAATAAACAATAAATAAACAAACAAATAGATAAATAAATTAAGCTTCAAGAGCAGCCCTCCCTCAGGAACTAGATGAGGATAAAGGCAGAGTATGGCTCTTGCTCGATGTGGGAATCAGGGTGACAGACAAGTGGTCATTTCCTTAGCTGTCACCAGTCAGGATGAGTTCAAGACTTAATTTCTCAGAGAGGGTCTAAACCCCCTTCCCCCCATGTCTTGGGACAAGGGGGAATGCTATCCCAGATACCTTGTGGCTAAGGCCTGGACTCCAAAGATTTCTGCATCCTCAGCCCAATCTTGGACTTTCCTGAGTCATATTGGGACGTTTCAGGTCTCCAGGAGCCTCTGGGGCAGGACTTGTAGAACCTCAGTGATGTTTTTTTTACTTGGACCTGGGGTGCTAGACTTCTGGGTAGCCTTGGACAGACTCTGTCCTGAAGCTAGGCCTTGCCTGAACCTTGCATCTCAGTGGGGAGAGAAATTTCTTAGTCCCTGCAACCTAACACTTTTTGATGCAGAGATGAGATTCTATCTGGCGCCTGGTGCAACCTGGGAGAAGTCAAGGTGCCAGGAAGCTATGAAGGAAATGTGGGAACCTAGCATAGCAACATACTCTGATACTCTTAGGGTTTTTCAACCTGATGCTCCTTGGTAATGGCAAAGCAGCTATTAACTGTTGGAAGTGAGTAAAGGTATCCAGGGCTAAACACAGTCTCATCCTCAGGATCCAAGTGCAATGAAGTTCTTGCTTGAAAGTCAGGGTCTACTAGGACCCTGGGCTCTTTTCTTTTGGTACTCTGTTATCTGGATCTGGATCTGCTTCTGCCTTTTGATCACAAGCTGGGGGATCATTGGCCCTGTGGCCTGGGCTGCAAGCATAGAGTAGAATTGTTGTTGAGTGCTAGCCAAGCTATGGTCAAGGCCTGATGATTAGCCACCTTACCTTTGTCCTCAGGGCTCAGGACATGGTTGTGTGGAAAGACCCTAGTGTGGGGAGTGAACCATGGTCTGGTGATGGTAGGATGATGGTGACACAGATGTGGTCACAAGCCTATTAAGCAGAGCACAAAGAGACCAGGGTATGCCCTTGGTTCTGTCAGAATACAGTTAGAGCATTGAATCCTGTCAGAGGGTTCTGGGCTGCCTCGAACTGATGATCAGGCCATAGTGATCCCATTGGGTAAATTATTGGGGCATGTCAGGCAAACAAACCAGAGTCTGATGGATCCCATCCTGGGGGCCCAAGGCCAGGTTGGCCTGTTCGCCACTGTTCTGGGAAGGACTGAGCTGTAACTGGTGTCCTCGCCCAGGGGATCAAGATGGGATGCTGGGAGGATGTGGCCCGAGCCATGTTGGATCCTGCTGTGGCAGGGCAGAGGACTGCCCTGGTTTTTAAGGGGATGGGCCTGAGCAAAGGGACAGTTGAGGCTCACTGAGGGCAGGCTAGTGGGGATGGGTAGTGGGGATTGCCTTGCTGTCCTCCTTGGGGTTATGACCCAGTCTTCACAGAGTTGAGCCACCTGAGTCCAGTTTGAGATTCCTAGTCCAGTTCTATTGTGGTGTTTGGGGTATGGAGGAGTTTCTGATGTGATCCTGGTAGAGAATTAGAAGAGCTTCCCTAACTAAGGTCCTGGTTTTGAGCTGAGGGGGTAGGACTCTCAGTTTAGTTCCTTCTCCCAGAATCCTGTAGACCATGCCTCCCCTCAGGGCCTTTGGCTTGGGAAGGCACTGGAGCCACTTCTGGGAGGATGTTCTCTCTGAGACCTGCTTTGCTCCCCTGGATGGTGGGAAAGGCCTATGGAGGCCTAGGCACCCTGGGGCTCTGGGTGCTCCAGCACATATGTGTTGTGTTCCAGGCTTTGTAAAGTGTCAGCCCCAATTAAATGGGAGCTCCATTAGGATTCAGGATTCAGCTGTTATGCAGCTATAACTTGAAGTTCAGAGGCCACAAGGACTGGGGGTTCTTGGCTCTTGGCCCTGGTTGTTTGAGTCTGAGCAATGACTAGGAATGTAGGCCAAAGCTATGGCTGACACCTGATCTTGAGGGGGTGTGGCCAGTCCAGCTTTGTCCCATCTGAGCAAATGAGACACCAGAAATGGGCACTTAGGACCCTATCACAGGGCATGAGGCAGCAAAGCCTCATCTGGTGCTAGTAGGATGATGGTGACAGAGTAGTGACCAGGGTATGCTCTTGGTTCTGTGAGAGGGTCCTGGGCCACCTCAATCTGATGATCAGGCCATAGTGATCCCATTGGGCAGATTCTTGGGGCATGTCAGACAAATAAGCCAGAGTCTGGTAAAGCTAAGCCTAAGGGACCAATGCTGGGTTGGCCACTGTTCTGGGCAGGACTGAGCTGCAGCCTGTGAGCTTTCCAGGGGCTGTCAAAATGGGATCCTGGACAAATGCGGCTCTGACCCCATGTTGGATCCTTGGAGATGGTGTGGCCCATCCTCTCAGCTGTGGCAGGGCTGTCCTGTGGGTCAATGATACTGTCACTCCTTGAGGCTCACCACAGGCTTGACTAGTGGCCTTTTCATTCCTGCTGGGTCAGGGTCTGGGATGTACAGACTTATTGAACCTAAAACAAGCCTCAGGGGCCCAGTGATGACCACTTATGTTGTAGCACTTGGTTTTTGGGAAAGCTTTGGTAGGAGTAAAAGGGTCTGAGGGGGCCTCAGTGTTGTTCGACTAGTTCTGTGTTGGCTTCCTGGATGGTGTGGCTCTGGGATGAACTCCCAGACTGCACTGGACCTAGGCTGGTGTGGCTCCTCTCCAGGACCTCCCCTTTCATGCTCAGCCTCTCACTGTGGTGTGCCCTGGGATAGGGAGGCTGCTTTCCAAATCTGCAGCCTGGGGCTTTAGCCCAGATGGCCAGAAAGACTCCACTCTATGGCAGGACCCCTAAGGCAACCTCTGCCTTGGGTTCTGGTAGTGTCTGCATGGCAGATCCCATGTTGAAATCCCAACAAATTCTATTCCATGGTATAGTATCCACTGGTGGTGAGCCTGGGTGGTCAGAGTCAACTGCCATTTCATTGTTGTTACTCAAAGACGGTGACTTTATGGGCTGTTGTTCAGAGGTCCACTAGTACCTCAGGTTCATTGTTTTGAATGAAATGCAATTTCAGCCTTGTTATCTGGCCCAAAGTTATCTTCTTGGTGGTTGCTTGGCGATCTTAGAGCACATTGCCCCTGTGGTCTGGGCTGGAAGCTGGCCTGTTCTGACACTGTGGTAGCCTAACTATGGTGCCAGAGAGGATGAAAACTGCACAGCTTTGTCCCAAAGGGCTGGGACATGCTTTTGGGATGACACAACTTAGGCTCTGCTCCAGTGAATCAGACATTGCCGTAGTGGGTTTGTGATGCTGTCATGGGCCTTACAGCTCAGGGAGGCCACAGGCTGGGGACAGTAGGATGATGGCACAGAAGAGACCTAGGGCACTAACCAGGGCCTGAAGGCACAGGTTGCTGTCTCTGGTCTGGGGCAGGGGTGGGGGCCACTTCAATCTGATGATGAGGCCAGAATGTTCCCAGAGATCAAATCCTTGGGGAATCTCAAGAAGGCAGTCAGCATCCCATGTGTCTCTGGAAACTGGATCAGGATTCAGGAAAACTAGTTCCCCATCTAGGCAAGTGTGAGCTTCAGCTGCCACCCTCACCCAGTCAACAGGACATGGCCATGGAAGACTGGGCTTGGAGCACATTGTTTGATCCGTTGGGATGGAGTGGTCAGGCCCTGAACTGCTCAGAAAGAGTTAATGAAGGCTTGCGTTCATTTTGGACAGGGAGTCCAGGAGCCACTGGATCTCACTCTTTGGTTCCAGCTCTGGTCACATACTACAGTACTGGGGGGCTGGGGAGACACTAACAGAAAGAAAAGACTCAGTGAAACTGCAGGCTGGTTCCACTAGGCTGGGTGGCAGTCCCTGGAGCAAGTTGATTTTCCTGCTCTTGACCCCAGGTAAGGCAGGTACCTTACTCCGGTCTGATGCATGTTCTTTCTAGAAAATGGCCGTGGCCAAAATTTCAGAAGGATTAAAAAAAGTTAGCTGTGGTCCCTAGACATGCCTGACTATTTAGTGCGAGGCCAGTCTAGGAAGGATATTTTGTTTGGCATTTGATGTCGTTTGGGCTGACTGGACGAGGGACAGTGAGTACAAGGGACAGGGCACACAGCCATCTTAGCCCATGGAAAAATGGTCTGGACCTGTGTTCTGGACAGGTTAGGATTACTGTTTTTTGCTACAAAGGCACCAAGTGCAATCTCATCCTCAGTATCCAAGTATAATGAAATGTTGGCCTCAAGGTCAGGGTCCATTAGGATCTTGGGCACGTTGCTTTTGGTGCCCTGTTATCAGGATCCAAATTACAATTTAGGGGAGGATTGTACCCTAGTCTGGCTCTGAGAGGGACCAGACCTCTGTCTTGTCTCCTGCTCCCAGCATAGAGATGCCTGTAGCCTCATCCATCTGTAAGTCAACAAGCATCTATTAAGCGCCTCCGATGTGCCAGGCCCTGTTCTCAGCACTGTGAATTCCAGTACAAAGAATGAAACAATTCCTCCTCACAAGGACTTCACACTCTAACCTATCTGATGATTTGGGGGTGAACCCAGCCTAGCATTTTCCTCAGGGCTCCGGGCCCAACATTGTCTCTCTGATGGTGGGAGTCTGTGACCCTGTTATGGGGCTGGGTGCTCATTGACCCATGGTTTGGTGACAGTAGGATGACTCTATTCCAAATGGAGTCTTGGGTTGCTAGCCCGAGCACAGAGAGACCATGGCATGGGTGTTGGTTCTTTGAGAGGGTCGTGGGCCATCTAGGTCTGATGATCAGACCATAGTGATCCCACTAGCCAACCTTCAAGGAAGCTCTGCTTCAGGTGTCATGGTCAATTCAATCTGCTGGCCACTGCTTTGGGCAGGACTGAGCTGCAGACATTTTCCTCCCCTATGCATGGAGATGGCATCATGGCAGAATGTGGTTTGGGACACACATTGTGGGATCATTCCCTCAGCCTCCTCTTGGCAGTCCTGAAGCATCTACAGCAGAGGACTGTTCCAGTTTATAATGGAAGGTCAAAAAGTAGCCACAACCAACATCAGGCTTGGCTGGCAGCCTTTCTGGACCCCTTGGGATTGGATCCCCTGGACCCTCTGTCTTGTGGTGTTTGGGTTCTGAGAGAGCTTTCGAATGACTTGCAGATGTCCCCACCCCTAGATGGTGTGACTCTGGCTTTGGCTCCCTGTGAGCTTTGAGCTCATGGTCCCAGAAGGAGAGTGGCTGGAAGGATCAGATCTCCAGTCTGGGACTCCCATACAGTAATGAGGTTCTGTGTGAGAGCTTTGTACTGTCTGGGTCTGCAGCTCCTGACTTGGGGGGAGGTGAGGATGGGGGCAGCAGACTCAGATTGGTGCTTTTGCTTTGAACATAGCTGGGTCTGAGACCTTGGTACTGGGCCTGGGACCCCAAGTCCTGTAAGACTTCTATCCTTTCATAAGTGCCTAGGGGCAGTGAGCCCATGTATTCAGCTGGAAATGTGCAGTCTTGTCCTCAGGCTCCAAGTGGAATGGATGTTTTAACCTCAGGGTCAGGGTCCATGAGGGCCTTAGATTCCTTGTCGGCCTTGTACCAACTTCTAGGCTCAGAGAATCTTGGGCTATCTGGTGGCTGCCTAGAGGAGAATTGGTCTTGTGGTCTTTGCATGGTGGCAGCAAAGCTGTGGCCCTGACCTGATGATTAGGGGGTGAATCTGGCCCAGCTTGGTCTGCAGGGCTCATGGTGTGGTTTGGGGATGCTGTATGTCCTGCAGCTAATTGGGCATTTGTGTAAAACCCAGTGGGCCCTAGTCTGGTGATAGTAGGATGGTGGTGCTACCGATGTGGCCTTGGGCCATTTGCTGGAGCACCATGGGCAGAAGTGGGCATGGTTGGTGGGCCTCTGGGGAGGAAGCAGATGCTGCTAATTGAGGCATGGCTGAGGCGTGGGCTGCTGGTTGAGATGTCATATATTCTCAACTCAGTGTTTGAATGAATCCTCAGGTAATATCAAGAAAGCATTGAGGACTCAGAGGTGTTGTGGACTCTGGGTCTTGGCCAAGGTGAACTATTGATCCGTGTTCAAGGCCATCTAAAACCACCCCTGACCTTACTCAGGGTTCGAGCTGTCTGACCAAAGCTCATGGCATCTACCGGGAGAGCGTGACCACTCCCTTAACAGTAGTAGCTTTCTGGGAAAGAGGAGTCGAGCACTGCCAGTGTCCCCAACTTCTCTTGCCTGGGGCCCTGGCATCCAAGGCCTCAGCTTCCAGGACACATTTCTGTTATACTGCAGTATTCAAGGTCTGATGAAACCTTGGACAGATGTCCAGATGGTCAGCCCCTTGGTGTTGTTCCATGTCCACATGGAGTATGGTGCTTGGCTGGATTCCTCTGTCATTCCCATACTGTCTGGTGAGTGCTCTGAGACAGAAGAAGCACCACTCTTACCCCCACCCCCAGAAACTAGGCAGGTTTAGAATTTTCACACCAATGATTGGAAGTGCACAATCAGTGCTGGACCTGACTCCTTTCTGTGCAGGCCCTAAGTGGAAAGGATCTGGTTCAGCAACAATCTGTATATCCAGATGATAGGTGGGCTCTAGTTAGTGGACCTCCAGGAAAGTTTAGCCTGGGACTTGCAAGCTGGAGAAGCTAGGCCAGCCTGAGGGTCAGGGCCAAATACAGTCTCATTCTCAGGACTTTGGGGCAGGACCTCAGGCCCCGTCCTTTGGGTTAGGCACTACTTGAGCCCTGTGGTCCTGGTCCAAAGATGCTTCGAGCTTTCTGGTTTTGTCTGCAGGAAAACTGACCCCCTGGGCTAGAGCTTGGGTGATGAGACCCTGGCAGTGGCCAGGGACAGATGACAGAGAGTGAAGAGCATAGCCTGCTTGGGTGTCAGACTTCAGGGCACTGTTTGCCAATGGCCCAGAAGCTTGGCTGCTGGACACTGGTGACTTGGCTAAGGGGGGTGAGCCTGAGAAATGTACCATGGCTATAGAAGGAGGGTGTTAGCTGCATGCCTGGAGGGCCCATCATTAGGGCACAGAGAATCTATAGCATTGGCCCTTGTCTTGTGAGGGGTCATGGCAGTGCTTGGTCCTCATGGAAACACGGTGGTGGCCATTGTGGAGACTGGAGGCTGAGATGCCCTCCCTAGTGTGAGGGAAGCCAGGTTGCAGCTAGAGCCTGGTTCAGGAACATGGAGAAGGGCTTACCCTGCTTCCAGGGAAAGATAAAGGAGTAGAGCAGTTCCCCTTATCCAAGCATCAAGACAGGGCCATGGCAGACTAAGGTTTGAGCCCAGCGTCTGTCCTGTGACTAGGAAGCGCCCTCACCTGGGGAAAGCCGGTTGCTCAGAATGACCATGACATAGATGAATCTCAATTTGTAACAAAGGATTAAAAGTCTCCCTTCCTTTGTAGGAATCCAGGCTTGGGGATGACATTCAGAACCTTGTGCTTCCTGGGGTTAGGTTTTGACCACCATACCAGGGCTACAGGGGTGGTAGGTGCCCAAGGGACCTCTGGCAGGTGGTTTTTTTATTTAGAGTCCCAGGACAGAGTGGTCCTTTGGTTGGGGTCTTATGTGGCCCCAAGCTCCTCTTTCAAAGTGTTATTAGCTCTGACCAGGATGTGATGTGGTGACCCACTCTTCCCAATGCAAGGTCATTTCTTTTGGGTGGGATTGGGGTGGTGGTGGTCTGGATCAGCTGTGGCCTGTCCTGGAGCAGTACTGAGCCTCCTTGGGTCTCACTCACCTAGGAATTGGCACTTGGAGGCCATCCTGCAGTAGCCAGGCCTTGTCCAAGGACAGCAGAGACCAGCAGCCTGACTCAAGGCCATAAGCATGCCTGAGTGAGGCCTCTAACTCAAGACCCTGTTGGGGAGACTGCCCAGGGCTGGAGGGCCATGGAAGCCGTGGTTTGGTGATGATAGGATGATGGTGACACAGATGTGGCCATGCCCATGCAGAGGGGCCCCTCCCCAGGAAGATCAGACCTCTTGGTGGAAACATCCTTGTGGATGGGAGGAGGCCCAGCCTCGAGGACAGCTGTCCGTGTTTGTGGTCTGGGTTGGACTGTGCCAATGTGTCTGCATCATGATGATGCTGTGGCTGAGTCCGGGCTTCTGCCAAGGGGTTAAAGGTCAGCCAGGACTCAGAGCAGGCTGAGAGGGCTGCTTTCCCAGAGCTTGGTTGGCACTAGCCTGGAATTCACTGGCTTGTACCACCTGGGCTCACCTTTTGGTTTCTAGTCCAGTCATGTGGTGGTGTTTGGGGTCAAGGTACTTCTGACAAGCATTATGGGGCTCAGGGGGCCTTAGTAGTAGTCTACCAATTTGGCTTCTTGAACACAGGGCATCGTTAACCTGTGGTTTCTTGGTGGTGGGGTCTTGGGTCTGGTTTCCCAGGCTCTTCAGCCTTACTCTGGAAGCTAGATCCGGATGGAACTTCATGCCTGTTTTAGACATGAGCTTCCTCCAGAGATAGTGTTTGGTTTGGAGTCTGCTAGCACCTTGCCATTTGGACGTCTGGCTCCCACGTAGGCTGAGGTTAGGCCATTTTGTGGGACCTGGTAGGGACTCTCTCCCAGGACCTATTTTCACCAGCCAGCACCTCTGGGAGTGAGCCTAGCTTACGGGCTGGTATTGTCTCCTCAGGCTATAGACAGAATGAAGTAGGGGCCAGGTGGGCACAATCTGCCGTGGTCTGAATCTGGTCATCACTTTGGCCTTCTGATCACAGTCTTGGGGAGTACTGACCCTGTAGTCTGAACCACAGTTGGGGCTGGTGGCCAGTGTTGTTGCCTGATCGTTCATAGAGATGGCTGAGGTTGGACTGACCCACCAGCACCCCAGCCTATGCTTGGCAGTGGCTCCTCTTCACCAGGAGCTCACACTGACCTCTCTGATGAGGGAAGTGGGGGAGGGGGGTGGAACATAGTCTGGTGAGAATAGGATGACAGCATTATCGATTTAGCCTTGGCTTATAACTACAGAATCATCAGGGTCCCTGGGCCTTGGGGTGGGGGTGTCGGCCACCTCCCTCTGATGATCAGGCCATAGTGATCCCACTGGGCAAATCCTTGGGGAATATCAGGAAGGCAGTCAGCATCCGAGGTAGGCCCCCCAGCCTCAGGGCCAGGGCTGGGCTGGCCTGTTGGTCCCTGTTCTGGGCAAGACAGAGCGGCACCAACATCATCCCTGCGCATTGAGATGGGGAACGTTGCCGAATGTGGCTCTGGCCCCATGTTTGATCCTTGGGGATGGCATGGCCCATCCCCTTGGCTATGGCCAGGCAGTCACGATGAGTCAATGGTACTGTCCCACCCCAGTTTTTGACAGGGGGATACAGGACAGAGATGGCCTAGCAGGCTTGGCTGGTGGGCCTCCCAGACCCCTGGAGCTGGAATTCTCCAACTTCTACAACCTAAGCCCTGTTCTTTTAGTCCCAACCTGGGTAGCTTGTTCTATTTAGGGTTTAGAGGAGCTTTTGACAGGAGTGAAAGGGTTAGTAGAACCTTATACATACTCCTCTAAGACTCGGTTATCCTTGGTCCCACCTGCCTCCTTGTTCCCTACTATTGTGACCCTGGGGGCCCCTGGGAGGGGCTGGAAATGCATGCAGTGACTGGGAGATCTTGGCCCTGACCAAGGCTGGTCATCCCTGGGCAAGGTCAGCTGTGAGGGCAGGAGCTTTGTTTGGGCCCCATCTGGTGTTGGTCGCACAGGTTTGGGGTCAGGCTGTGGGTCCACTGGAGTGTCAGTTTACCCTAAAATAATGGGGCCTAAAGCCTTGGATATGGAACAGAGGTAACAGGGTTGGGGTTTTTTTTTTTTGTTTTTTAGCAGGGAGCCAGGGGACACAGGGGCCCAGGACAGGCTTGGGAGTTGCTTTTCCCAATCCATTGAGGCTGTGGTCTGGTATTCACAGATCTGAGTGGTCCTATCTCACATTGGGGAATCTGAGCCCTTTGCCTTTGCCATGTTTGAAATATGGAGGAGTGAAAAGAGAAAGGGGTTTTGCTCTGATGCATTGTAGCCATTTGGGTTGGGGTCCCCAGAGGTGACATGAGGCAAGGAT
This sequence comes from Lagorchestes hirsutus, assembly GCA_028533205.1. Taxonomy (NCBI): domain Eukaryota; kingdom Metazoa; phylum Chordata; class Mammalia; order Diprotodontia; family Macropodidae; genus Lagorchestes; species Lagorchestes hirsutus. The sequence continues at coordinate 3,578,593 of CM052673.1, forward strand.
TAGCTCCCCTATCAGAAATGGGGGCTCATGCTGATTCATGTTGGCTCCCCATGGAAGCAGAGCAGAATTTCATGGTAGTAATGAGCAGAGGTGCTCTCCAGGACTGGGGTGGGGGGACCTGGACCTAGAATACTTCAGCCTGGCAGGGTGGGCCTGAGACACAAGGGGCAGGACAGAAGTTTTCTGTTTTCCTTAGGGTAAGCAAACAGGGGTAGTCTGCTCAATGACTTAGCCCCTGGGCCCACTGTGCCTGGGTTTTGGACCTGACAGGATCAGATGGGATCTGATGCTCTCAAATTCTAGTGAGGCTATAATCAGCCAGTTAGGTTTATAGGATACAAGACCTGGGTTTCAAGGCCAAACATCCCCATTCCCAGGATCCAAGAATGGTGAAGTTATGACTTAATGGGCAAGGTCTGCTAGGGCCTAGGTGCTCAGAATGAAGGTAGGCTTGTTACTTGTGCCATTTTGGGGGAGCATTAGCCCTACATCCTGGGCCCCAAGAACAGTTGTCTATGGCTTGAGGCTGCCCAGCTGTGGTTCCAGGGTGAAAATCAGAGATAGAGTGTGGTAGATCACCCAGCCTCTTCCATAGGACTCAGAACATGGCTAGGTGAGGGTCCAACTTTGTCTGGCTCCCAGCAAATGATCCAGAGCACTTGTGATCCTATCATGGGGCAGAGGGGCCAGGGAACCATGGTCTGGTGACAGTAGGATGATGGTAACCCAGTAGTGACCAAGGCATGCCCTTGGTTCTGTGAGAGGGTCTTGGGCCTCCTCGATCTGATGATCAGGCCATAGTGATCCCATTGGGAAGATCCTTGGGGCATGTCAGACCAACAAGCCAGAGTCTGGTAGAGCCAAGCCTAAGGGCCCAAAGCCGAGTCAGCCACTGTTCTAGGGAGGACCAAGCTGCAGCCAGAGTCCTTTTCCGGGGCTATTGAAATGGGATCCTAGTCGAATGTGGCTCTTACCCCATATTGGATTCTGGTAGTCCTGAAGAGTCAATGGCAGATGACTGTTCCAATTTGTAACTGGGGGCAGGGGTAGGGATAGAAAGGTCAGCCATGGCCTGGGCTTGCAGTGACATGGGTGGGGAAAAGGTATGAAGCCTAGGATTCCTTGCCTTTTAACCTGAGCCCAGTTCCCTTACTCTGAGGCTCTTGGTAGGAGTTAAAGGATCTGATAAGCCTCAGAGTCCCTGAGATAGCATGGTCCCATGGCTGCTTTCCTCTGTAGTCTTGGACCACTTCACTTACACTGATGGAGATTTTCTGTCTTTAGAATAGACTCAGCTGGAATTCCAGGCTGGTGGCCAGAAACTGCTTATCTCCATGTAAGCTTCTCTCAGTCCTGTGGTGGCTGAATATTTGTGACACTTTAGTTTTTCACTACATATGGGAAGGGCATTTAATTGAGGCAGGGTGTGTGTGTGTGTGAGGTTTGGGGGTGGGTGAGGTTCCTGGGAACTCTGAGGTAGAGAAGGGGACCCATGCAGCAGGGAAGGATTATATTTCATGGCAGCCCAGTTGGGACTCCAGCCTGGGGCTGCACTGTGTGGACAGGGAAGCTTTGCCTGTGGACTTCATTCAGGGTACAGCCTGTGTTGGGCTCTCGCTCAAGAACATCCCTAGAATTTGGATTCCTGTCTTTTGCTGGAGACCAAGGAGCCACAGCCTGGTGATAGTAGGATGATAGTGTTGTGGACGTGGCCTTGGCCCTTTAACCAGACCCTACAGAATCCATAGCACTGGCTCAGCTCTTGGGGAGGGATACTGTAGCACCTCATCTTGATGATTAGGGCATGGTAAACATGTGGGCTGGTTGTCCTCTGGGCTCCCAAGTTCCTCTTCCAGGTTGCCAGTGAGATTGTTAGCCCAGGAGTGGAAAGACATTTCCTTCTGATGTGGTGACCTGCTCTTCTCAGCCTGACTTCCTTTCTTCGGCCCCAGTGCAGGAATGGGTGAGGCTAGACAGCCTGGAGCAGCCTCCAGACAGCACAGGAAGCATCAACCCTGCTGCATGGGCCTCACCCAGGAGCTGTTTCCAGAGGCCTCCCTGAAGTAGTTCAAGCATTATCCAAGGACAGTGGAGTTTGATACTTGGCCTTAGGATGACATAGTCCTGGTTGCCAACCAAGGCAAGGCACCTGAATTGGGTGTTGGGGCTTGAGGCCTAGTGAGGCCATCATCTGGGCATCACAGGATGATGGTGACTAGGCTGTGACCAGAAGTCATGGATCTTATGGAGGGCCAAGGCTCCTTGCCCTGAGGTCTAGACCAGAAAGATGCCAAGGAACACATGGGTGAGGACAGGAGAAGGATGTTCTTTCCCTTGGGGAGGCTGGAGGCAGGCTTGATCATCATAGGTATCAGTGCTCTTACTGTGAGGGGGCCATCAGGATTTGGAGTTTGTGACGCTGTTCTGTGGCACGCATGCCCAGAACCTGCTCATAACAGGGTGATGGTGCAGCAGATGTCGTCTTGGCCTGTTCATCAGAGAAGGGCGACTCTGGGGACCCCAGACTGCCCGGACTGGTAGGTAGGTGAGCTGTCATTGGCCCTCAGCCCAGGGGGCAAATGTTTGGGGAATTTCGGGAAGGTGTCAGGATCCCAGGAGGCCTCGGCAGCTGCAGGGCAGGGCCTAAGTTAGGGTTTTCCCCTCCCCCAGTAACAGGGCCTGGCAGTGACTGAAAGCCATGGGTGGGGTACAGTCAGATCCTTAGTCAGAGTCTGCTTGTCAGGGTGGGTTAATGACTTCTCTGGCTCCTAGTTTTTCACAGAGAGTTTGGGTCAAACCCAGAGCCTAGAGTTGGTGAGGTGGGCCAATTTTCTGGCCACTTGACCCTGTGGCCTGGTCCAGGTTCAAGGGACTCCCCTCCCAGGGACAGCTGGAAGACAGGGCCATGGTGGTGTTGGGAGCCCCTAAGAGCCCTTCCTCTGGACATGTCCCTCATTCTCATTTAGGCTGTGTGTTTGATACCCTGTCACAGCCTCATTATCCCAGGCTGATTTAGACTTGGGCAGAGTATTGGGGGCCAGCTTGAATTCTAGGTCAGTGACAGGAAAGAGTTAAACCCCCACCGGTGATTTTGGAATGTGTCTGACCCTCAGCATTTTGGTCTAGTTTCAACACAGCAATGGATGACCTTTGGCTTTCAGTGCTGGAGTTTCCTTTAGCTGGTGGAGGGTGGGGCCCAGAGCCAGCTGAATCACACTCTTATCCTGCTCCAAGGTAGCCTCAGTCTGGGGCTCCATACATCCAAGGTTCAGAGGACAAATGCAGTCTTGTCCTCAGGATCCAAGGACAGAGACATTGTGGCCTAATGGCTAAGGTTTGCTAGAGCCTTGGGCTCATTGCTTTGGCTGAATTGACTCTTTGCCTCTGTGATCTGGGATCAAAACGCTTTCTCCTTTTTGGTTGTTGTCTTGGTGCTGAGGTTGGGGAAGGTGGTAGAGCTGGAGCATATAGCTGTGGGGCAATGTCAGCCATGCCCAGGGCACATCCGGGCAAGAGCACCTCCATGAGGTCACACTTTTGAGACCTTCCTTAGGAGGCTGCCCTGGAACCCAGGGCTCAATAGAGTCCTTGGGGACAGCAGGATGACAGTGACACAGTATGGGGCTTCTGGCCCTGGTCCTGTGATGGTCAGGCCACGGGGACCTTGGGTCACAGATGATGGAAGGCCTCTGTTCTGGCCAAGTCATCAAGATATTCTGGGAAGGCCCAGTCCTGAGTCAGGGCATTGTCCTTTGTCCTTGCCTGGTCATCAGGATGTGACTATAGGGACAGTGTGGCCACAGACACAGTGGTCTCTTGGTCAGGATGAGTCACCAGCCAGAGGTGCTTGGAGAGTTGCTTTTCTTTCTCAGATGACCTTCTATTTGCTCCAAATAGATGATGTGTGGACCCTCTCAAATGGGAGCTCCCTGAGGGCAGGGACTCATTTTTGCCTGCCTTTGTATCTGGAGTGCTTAGCTTAATACCTGGCACACAGTAAGCGCTTAATAAATGCTTGTTGACTGACCGAATGCTCTTCCAGACCCACTCAGATGGTGACCAGATAGACACAGCCTTACTAAATCAGGGCCCTGATCTTGGCTGTCCATGTGTGTGTCGGTGTGTTATGGGGGACCAGGGACAACGTGGCTCACCTCTGAGGCCCATGTGCCATGTGATCTGGAGAGAGAGGGCTTCCTGACCATTCTTGGGCCCACATCCCGGACTGAATGAGGATTGGCCTGGCATGAAAGTAAGATGGAATTGCATTCCAGGGATGGAAGGAGGTAGATCCCTAAGCTTTATAGCCTAGTCTCAGTGCATGGATGGCTAGTGAAGAGGGTTTGGTGTTAGTGAAGCTGTGGGTCCATTTTTCCTCTCCTGAAGCCTCTTTGGAGGAGATAAAGCATGTCAGTCATGCCCTCTACTTACCCCCCCCCAAATACTCTGGGACCTTCCTTTAGTTCGTCACTAAGCCTTAGTGTTCTGGTCAGCCTTCCCACGCCCAAGATGTGGGTGTTGGGGAGTAAGGTAGGGCTAAATGCAGCCCTCAGATGACCCAGTTATGGCAGGAAGGGAAGTGTCTGCCAAAGCTAAAGGTCACTGACTTAGGTAAGGCAAGAGTATAGGCCTGTCAGATTTGCACCCAAAGTAGCTTCTGCTTTGTGGTTGCTGTCTGGTGGAGTGCTGGCTCCTTGGTCTGGGGCATGAGCTGTGCTTTGGACTGATGGAGGGCAGAACGGCTTTGGCCAAGAGGTGAGGGTGCAGCGTGGTCATCGCTCGCAGTTGACTCTCTTGGAGAGAATCAAACCATTGGAAGGTGGAGGGCATACCTGGTCCTGGGGCTGGTGATTGTTGGAACTTGGGGGGCTGTATATGCTCAGAAGCTGTAGCTTTGCCTGGATTTCTGTGGGAGGGGCAGGGTCACAGCCTGTCTCGATGCTTGGGGTCATGGCCAATATGTGGATTTGTGGTTGAGATGTCATACCTCCTCAGTCCTGGGCTTAAGTCCTTGGGGAATTTCGGAATGGCTGTCAGCAACCAAGGGAAAATGGAAGCTGATGTACAGGGCATTGCAGCAGCAGTTCCTTTCTTTGTCCAGAGAGTAGTGTGTCGTTCTGGAAGAGGGTGGCTCTGGCCTGTCATGCCCGCAGCCAGAGTCCCAGTGTCTGCCTAGTAAATAACAATGAAGTGTTTTCACAGGGGTCCAAAGCACAGCCTTGGCCCAGAGGTGCCTGGGGAGTTGTTTTTCTGGCTTAACCAGGGCTATGACCTTGTACTCACAGACTTGTGACACTTCCCTCCCTCTAGCCCCCACCCTTTTTAGTTATGGTGAGATGCTCCTGTCCCTGATTTGTTTGTTTCCCAGGGGTGGTGTGAGCTGGGCATTGAGAACTGCTAGTACAGCAAGCCTGTCATCTCAGATGGATAAAACCTGGGGAAGAGGGAAAGGGCAGGCAGTGTACCCATGGACTGAGCTTAGGATGACTTTAGTCTTGTCTAAAGTCTTGTCTTGAGTCAAGAATGAGCCTTGATGTAGCCTGAATATGTATGTCCTGTTGCACATGGATTTTACCCCTCAGATCATAGAGGCCTAGGATATCCTCAGGCTCTGGTAATGGCAGGCCTTGGATCCTATGGGCTGGGTCCCACCCACTTTCAGATCATTATTCAGGCCATCTCATCATTGGTACCCAAAGGAAGGGGATTTATGGGCTAGTGTTCAGGGTCTACTAGGACCTTGAGTTCATTGCTTTGGATAAAATAGAGCTTTAGCTCTGTTATCTGGGCCCAAAGCTGCTCCTACCTTTTGTTTCCTATCTGGATACTGCCAGCCCTTGCTGTGGCTGAGGATTGTTCAGCCATGGCCTTAATCAGATGAATAGGGTGCATCCTCGGGGGTTTTCAGCCGTGTCCTCTGCTTGGGTTCCTATCCAGGTATCAGTGGAGCCACAGTCTGGTGATGGTGGGATGATGGTGTCACAGGTGTGGCCTTGGTCTGATCATTAGCCAGAGCATGGAGAACTCTATGGAGCTCCTTGGCTAAATCCTCAATGCAAGGGCCAGGTCTTTGTGGAATTGCAAGATGGTGGTCAGAAACCTGTGAAGCCTTGGCTCCTGGGCCAGAGGCCAAGAGGACTCTTGAAAGGTCAGAGTTCAGGGCTTGGCCATCCCCCAACCTGGACAGGATGACGGCAGAAGGTGTGGCTGGCCCCAGGCCAGAGTGTACCCTGTCCCTTGCTGCTGTGGCCTCCTGGGGACCACAGAGGGCAGGGGTAGTTCATGGAAACCTGCTCTTTTCCTGCCTCACGTGTGATAAATTGCCCCTGCTCTAGATGTTCCCTTTCCTGCTTGCACCCCTGCCTCACCTCTTTTCTGGAGCCCCCCACACTGGGAATCTATGGTCTCTGATTATATGAACTGATAAAGCCTCCATGCCCCATGGTCAACCACAGGCTCAACCTGGAGGTGGATGGTGGGCCTTGCGTGGAATGGTAGGACGGTGGCAGTGGGTGAAGGGACCCAATCAGAGAGGTGTTGTGGAGACCCCAGCCTCCTCTCCGGAAAAGTTCTGGCCCTCCTTCACATTAAGGATATGGTGCTCAAGGGAGGCACTCACAGAGTGATGTGCCAGGGATGGGGGCCCTGCCACTGGTCGCTCTACCCAGAATACTTGGAGCCTGGAAATGTCTACAGTAGCTTCCTTTCAAGGATTTGAGAAGGATAAAGTTATGTGGGTTGACCAGGCCCTGTCAGAGCCTGGAGATCATGGCTTTGTTGTCAGGCAGTCCTGGCTCTGGAGCCTGGGCAGCCAGCCTGCCTGTACCCCTGTCGGTGCTGAGCGGTAATAGCACACCTATGTCTGGTCTGACAGCAGCGATCCTTGGCACAGCATGACCCTTCTCAGTTCTGGGAAGCCAGGGCCCTTGTGGTGATCCCTGTGGCTCAAGGAAGCTGGACAATAGGAGAAGGATGAAGAAGATGACCAGCAGAATGGAGCCCTGTGAGGGCAGGGACTATTTAATTTTTGTCTTTGTACCCCCAGCATGTGGCGCGGTACCTGGCACACAGTAGGGACTTAATAAAAGCTTTTTGAATTGAATTGAATTGATGTGGCCCTCTGGTGGGGAATTTATTCATCCTTGGCTTGATTGCCAGGGTCCAGGGAACCTTTGGGTTAGCCATCTTCATGTCACACCTCCTCATCCTGGGGGTCAAAGTCTGGTGATGCTCGAGCAAACAGTGACATTTACCATCCAGTTAGTGAGGCAGGAACTCTGCTTGGTCCTGTGCCTGGCCCTGCTAAGATGAGGAGTGTGACTTCAGCCCAGGTGGTGGTGCTCTGGAAGGGGCCAGCCATCAAGGCCTGCTGGTCAGCTAGAACTGTAAACCAAAGAAATGTTCTTCCCAACTTAGCATGGAAGGGCCTCCGGCTGCCTGTCCATGTGACTCCCCTTACAAGCCAAAGTGGCCCCTCCAAGTTTGATATGCCACCTCCCACTACCCTGCCTTTGCTCAGGCTGGCATCCCCATGTCTCATGTCAACTCTCCTGTTTCCTTACATAAAGCCTTAGCTTAGGTGCTGGCTCTATTCTAGTATTTTCTGAGTCCTGCCAGGTGTCGGTGCTCACTCCTTCCTCAGATTATCTTAGATCTCTACACCTGCAAATATGTTCTTTCCATGAGGAGACTGGAGCCAACTAATGGTGGCAGCCCTAATAGGGCTTTGTGGCCCTAGCCCTCACTACCATGTGTCAAACACAATAGAGACTTAATAGATGCTGAATAGCTGATGTATAGAATTCTTTGAGGTTTGTAAAGTACTTTAGAGATATCAGATTTGCTCCTGTTCCCCACCCCTGTGAGTGTGGAGCCCTCCATCCCATTTTACCAATAAGGAAACTTAGGTTTGGAGAACCTTCCTAGAGTCACACATCTGGTGAATGTCATCCTGTGAAGCCCTGTGATCCTTCCATTGTAGTTGCTGTCTCTGGAGCTGAATTGAATTTGTCCTTCGCAAGGGATCTGAGACCAGGCCTGGTCCTACCTATAAACCTCAATGAGCACACTCCTGCCATCATGGGCCTGGTCAGATGGTTTCTCTTTCTAGAAGACTGGGGAGCATGTGGACTGAAAGTCATTCTTGAAAAACTTAAGTCACTGGTTTTGATAACTGTTAGAGGATGGAGGATTTCTTAGATAACTCTTCAGGGCACCCAACCCTAGTACCCTGACCCAGTGTCATCTTCCAGAGCTTGTAGAGTAACCAGGAATACAGAGATCTTCATTCCTTTCAGATTTACACAATAAACTCAAAAGAATTGCTTTGGAGAAGCATCACCCACTCTGATCATTGAGTTTAAGCATAGAAAGGATGAGAGAAGAGAAGAAAGAAGACCCAGGCACTGGGACACAATCACAGAATCACAAAAAGAACTGGGAGGAACCTTGGAGAAAAAACTATTGAAAGATGGTATCTTGTTTTCTTGAAAGGAGCAGAGAAATCTGCTTTGAAGCTAGATGCATTTTGTGTTTTGCCCAGGACACAGCACCTGACACATAGTAGGAGCTTAATAAATGCTTGTTGACTTTTCATACTGATTCTCATTCATTTCTGTCCCTGGCCTTTCCTCTCTGTCCCCAGCTTAAATCGGCAACTTGGCATTTGTGACATAAACCCAAGTGGGATGGGGGCATTGGCTTCTATCTTTTCTTGGAAGCAAATGCCTGGGAAGCACCAAAGAGTCTCAGCTCAGGTTTCTTTTGACCAAGAGTCCCTAGAGAAAAGTAGACCCATTTCCTCCATTCCAAGAGTCATGGAATCTGGCTGCCAACAACCTGTGTATTATGGTGTGTGCTTCCATTCTCACCTTTTCTAGAAGTTTTAACACTTGACCAAGCCCTAAACTCTGTTAGGATAATAGTCAATCCAACACTTAACTCTGTTCTAGGCGCTGTGTGCTGAATTCATAATTCAGTGACAAAAGAGAAACATCACTTGTCCTCAAGGAGTTTATATTCTCCTAGGAAATACAGCAGAATGTATACAAAACAAATCTGTGGCAGGAAGAGACAGGGAGGGCTTCCTGGAGAAGGTGGCATATGAGCTGAGTTGTAAAAGAAACCAGGGATTCCAAAAGGTGCAGATGAGCAGGAAGAACATTAAGGGTCTGGGAAACAGATGGTGCCAAGGCATGTTGGAGACCAGTGTGGCTGGGCACTATTGTGTGAAGATGGGAGGAAAGTGTAAGAAAGTTAGAACAGAAGGTCTGCTGTGTCCTGGTACAGCACAGATGGTGAGGTTTGTCCAGCAGGTCACTGTGCTATCCACTATCTTGACCGCCCCAGCTATGAAGTCATTCAGCATGCATTTTATTGTCCTCCACCCCTGAAATCATGACCATTAAATGGTCCTTTAAAAATAAAGTTCCAATAGTTATTCATAACATTCAAAGCGCAATATAAACACAGCCTTGACTTTCACTAGTGGATGTCAACAGGAAGAGAAGAAAACCTGGAGTCAAGTGTTCTCAAGTGGGTCCAGCTTAATAAAGATCATCCTCTTTAGCTGCTCTCTTCATGCCCACCCACCTTCATCCCTGAAGGTTGGCTATACTGGAGGAGAATTGAGTTTCTGTTGTAGGTTCATCCCCTGGTGGAGTCCCCAGGAATGGGAAGCAAGAAGGTCATGAGAACAGTGACTCGGTGGTCTGTGGTTTAACACATCATCATGGTTTGAGCATGTTTGTAGTGGCTGCTTCCCTGGCAGGGTCTCTCCAGGGCATCATAAGGATAGAATGCAGACCTCCCAAGTTAGAACTAGAGTAGGCAGCCCATCCAACCCAGGAACTGAGAAAAATGAATGCCCTTGACAATGTATCTGGAAGCCTTTGCTTGAGGACCCCAAGTTAGGTGGAGACCACTGCCTTCTGAGGAAGTCCATTCTGCTTTGGACACCAAGTTTGCACTTCTTTTCACCTCAGACCCTTACTCTCAGTCGTGATCTTTGGAATGGCAGAGCCTGTCTAAAGCTCTTCAAATATCCAAAGACAGAATGTGCCGGCCCAAAGACAAGCTCCCCTAGCTCCTTCAAAGTGATCCTCATATGGCAAGGGCTTGAGGCCCTTCACAGTCACAGTTGTCCTGTTCCACATGTGCTCTGGAGTGTGGTAGCAACAGCAATAATGCATCCATATGGCCTGACAGCTGTGTGAGTCCAAAAAATGTTGATATGGTGAAACTTACTTTTCTTGTGATAGGCTGTCTCTTTTCTGGACTTATCCCTTCCTCCTCTTGGGCAATACGTCCCTTTTCTGGGATTTTCTATGCCTGGAACCGTCCATGCTAGGAACTTTCATGCCTGACTAAAGCCTTGCTGAATACAGCTGTTGCCTATGACACCAGAAAAAGGAAGTCAGTAAAAAGCCCAGTGGATGTGCCGCTTCTCACTAGAACCCTGGGCCTGGCCTGTTGCATGGTTGACCTAGGAGGGCTTGAGCTCAAACACACATGAAGCCCCCTTTCCCTTTAGTCTTAGAAGTCCTGGGTCCTGCCTTGGTGGAGATGGTGAACTCTACTGATGGATTGCTGCAAAGGAATCCCTTCAGAGTGGAAGCTAGGAATGGCCAAGCTACAGAGGCCCTTTCCTAGGACTACTCTGCTGGGCCTCCTCTGTCGTATCCCACTTCACTGAATGCTGTGGGTGAGAGTGCCCTGGTCACCCCTGCCCTCCACACAGAGTTCTCATCCCTGATTGTCACTGTAAGCGTCACGCCTTTGTTCACATACATGAGAAGGCGCTAATTAAAAATGGTTTTCTTTCAGCATCACTGACTAGTCTGTTCTGGTGGCTAGAATCAAGAGGATGGGCAGAGAATAATATCTACATTCCCTCCTGCCCCCTCCCCCATTTCTTCCTCAAATTGACAGTGATACCTAAATATCCCTGACTACTCCATTTGAAAGATGAGGAAGCTGTATGTAACACAGAGACATTAGGGGATATTTACCCAAGCTCACAAAACAAGGAAGCAGAAAAGTAGGTTTGGATCCCCGGAGGGTTGGCATTTTCATCCAGTGTCATCTTGGGCTCATGTCAGACTGAAGCTGTGCAGGTAAGTAAGCTGACTTGTGGTTGGGAATGTGGCCAGAAATATGTCCTGTCTGGAATTTCAGAAAGCGCAAAGCTTGTTCTAGTGACTGCAGAGGCATAGAAGAGAATCTTGGACCCAGAAGGGGATTTCTAAATCTCCCAAAACATACTCACTTGGTCTGGGCTTGGAGGGCAGATGGACCTCGCCTTTTATACCTTGGGATGGAGTATGTTTCTTCTATAAGAAACCACAGATGAAAGAAATGCATGTTATTGTACATATATTGACATAGATACAGATGATACACACATAATGTTGTTGTTCAGTTATTTTAGTCATGTTTGACTCTCTGTGACTCCATTTGGGATTTTCTTGGCAAAGATACTGGAATGGTTTGTCATTTCCTTCTCTAGCTCCTTTTACAGATGGGGAAACTTAGGCAAACAGGTTTGAATGACTTGTCTAGGATCATGCAGTTAGTCAGGGTCTGAGGCCGGATTTGAACTAAGGAAGATGAATCTTTCTGACTTCCAGCCTGGCACTCTATACAGTATGGCACCCCCTAGCTGCCAGTAGATAGATAGATAGATGAATAGATGGATGGATAGATGGATGGATAGATGGGTGGATAGATGGATGGATAGATGGATAGATAGATGGATAGAGAGATGGATAGATAGATGGATAGATAGATAGATAAACATAGAGAGATGTAGATAGAGATGAGAGATACGATAAACCATGGGACTCTGAGCATCATTCCTTCTGGAGTAGAAAAGTGAACCTGGAAAAGGAGGCATATGGCTAGCATGGGAACATATGCCAAGCATCATGAAAAATAGAAGAGCATGAGGTAACTCCCACTGGCCAGGTAAAGGCAGCTGTGTGGTGTAAAAAAAGGGGACTCATCTCTCCTAGGACTTGGGGCCTGGCACTCTGACACCTCCAGTCAGGCTTCTCCTAACTTTAAGGGGAAGGAGAGAGAATAAGCATTTATACTGTGCCTACTATGTGCCAGGCATTGCTCTAAGCACATTTTTACAAGCTTCTCATTTGATCCTCCCAACAACCCTGCAAAGTTGATGGTATTGCTTTGACAGAGGTTAAATGACTTACCCAAGAGTACCCAGTAAGTGTTTGAGGCCAGATTTGCATCTAAGTCTTCCTGACTCCAAGTCCAGCACTCTATTCATTATACCCACCAGCTACCTCAAATATTCACTCTGGGGACAGGCTACGGCCAAGCACAGACAAGAACAGCAGAGGTTATGAAGGCCCAGTGCACCTCTAGCAGCTTGCACCATTTTGGAAGACTCAATGGCAGTGGGGCTGCCTTCATCCATTGATGATGACTGATCACCACAGTGTGTTGCTAAGAACAAATCACAGTTTCTGATTTGGAAGGAACCTCCAAGGCCATCTAGTCCAAACCAAACCCGAAAAAGACTTGCCGCTACAGCCTACCCAGCAAGTGATCATCCAGCCTCTGCTTAATCTCTGCTTTCTGATGCAATCCAACCTGTTTTTGTATAGGTATCATATTTATAATAACTAATAATTATTCACTATGTTCCAAGCACTATGTGATCCTCACGACAACCCTGGGAGGGAGGTGCTTTTGCCATGCCCACTTCATAGATGAAGAAACTGAGGCACAGATTAAGTGTCTTGTCCAGGGTCATACAACTGGGAAGTATCTGAGGCTGGATTTGAGCTCAGGCCTTCCTGACTCCATGCCCAGTGCTTTTTCCCCATACCGCTTGGGTTATCAAGGTTTTCCTGACATCAAGCCTAGATCTGGCTCTTTGTGCCTTCTACCCATTGCTTCCAGGTCTACTTTCCATAACCAACAAGATATGAATTGTTAACATGACAAATTTCAAATATGTGGAGACAGGTATCATGTCTTGTTGTCTCCCTTTTCTTTTTCAAGCTAAACACCCCCAGGTCCTTCAACTGATCCTTACATGGCATAGACTTGTGCCATGAATCAAGACCCTTAATTATTTTAGCTTCTTTCCCTATTCTTAGAGGCTATGCATTTCTCACTGAAATCCAACACTGAATTAACTTTTTTGGTTGCCCCATACTCATGTTATGCTTTCAATCCACTAAAATTTCCAGGCCTTTTATAAGATAAACTATCATCTAACTTCATCTTGTATTTGTGAAGCTGATTGCAAGTGTAAGACTTTATATTTATTCGAATTAATGTCATCTGATTAGATTTGGTCCAAGGGAAGGGAAGGGATTATTGAATTTTCCAGCTAATTTTTCATTCTTCAATTACTAAATAAGTAAATATTAATAAATAAGGCCTAATAAATGGTCAGCTTTTAGAGTTGCCATATACAACTACGACTATGTGTACTTCGTTGTATTTCTATTTTACAATTTCCAGATGTTTATCATATCTAGCCCTTATAAATTTTATTCAGATCCTTAACTTGTCCCTTACTATTATAGTTCTATTATCTATTTATCTATGTAAATCACTTAACTTTTAAGTATTTAAGTGCTATATTTTTCAGTGTGTGTATATATATGTATACACATATATATTTACATGCATATATATACAGACTATATATATTATTGATATTAACATTGCAATACTTTTCAGCATACTGTACTTTACCTACTTACCTCTTTTAATCAAATACATTTAAGCTGCTGCCTTGGCTGAGACCATTATTGCTACCCCTGTGTTTTTTTTTAACGTAGGCTGAAACCTAATGGATTTTGCTATATCATCATATTTAACTTTGTGAAATATTATGTTTCAAGTGTGTTTATTTTAAACAACATATCTCGATTCTATTTTTCTAATCTATTCTCCTGTTCTCTTCCATTTTAGGGGTTAGTTTATCACATTCACATTCACGGTTGTGAGAATTAATTGTGTATTTCCTTCCATCCCATTTTGTTATCCTTTTTTCTTCCCTTTGCTTCCCACTTTCTGTTTGCAAAAAAGAGAGTGGTGAGTAAGGATTGTATTCTGTTCCAGTCTTGTATCTCTTATCTTTCCCTTAGATGACAACTATAGGTCTCTTCTCTCCTCCTTTTCTTTCCTTCCTTCCTTCCTTCCTCCCTCCCTTCCTTCCTTCCTTCCTTCCCTCCCTCCTTCCTTCCTTCCTTCCTTCCTTCCTTCCTTCCTTTCTTCCCTCCCTTTCTTCATAACTCCCTTTATCCTTTCCACACTCTTTTTTGTGATACATCCTTTGTGATTAGAGTTTGTTTTGCTTAGGACTAATACTTCTCTGAATTCACTGTCTTATTTTCCCCTCTTCTTTCCTTTCTCCATTCCCTCCTGTTTCCCTGTTGAGTGAAATTTCTATACCTAACTCTGTTGGGACTCTAGGTGGTGCAGTGCATGGTGTGCTGAGCCTGGAGTCAGGAAGCCCTGAATTCAAATCTGGCCTCAGATAATTACTAACTATGTGACCCTAGGCAAGTCACTTAATCCTGTTTGCCTCAGTTTCCTCATTGGTAAAATGAGCCAGAGAAAGAAATGACCAATCACTTCGGTATCTCTGCCAAGAAACCTCAAATGGGTCATGAAGAGTCTTCAGTGTCTCTGCCAAGAAAATCCCAAATGGGTCATGAAGAGTCAGACCTGATTCTTAATTTAGTCATCTTAAAATAACTAAATAACTAAACCCAACTCTGTGTATATATATTCTGCCCTCTTTTGACCAGTTCAGATGAAAAGTAAGTTTCATGTGCTGTGTTTAAGATAATCAAAACTTAACAAAACTGCTCCTTAGGCCTCTGTCTTATTTAATTCATTCAATGATCCCTGAGGGAACATTTTTACCATCTCCCCCATTACAATGTAGCTGTTTCATCTCTTTTTAATTCATACTCAGTTGTAGTCTTTTCATTAGGAATGCCTAGAAGTTCTCTATTTCATTTTCCTTCTATAAGATTGTAATCAGTTTTGCTAAGTGAATTATTTCTGATTGGTAAGCCTTTTGAAATATATTCCAAATTCTGCATTACTTTATGGTTTATGACTGCTAAATTTTTGTGACCTTGGTGTATCACTCCTTAGTACGTGAAATCCTCCTTTCTGCCTGCTCTAGATTTTGGCTCTAATTTTTCCTGGGATTTTCATTTGGGAGCTTTTTTTCTGGGAATGACTGCTAGATTCTTTCTGTTTTCTCTGTTACTTTACCCGTGGGTTTTAGAGACAGGGGGAGTTTTCTCTCATGATTTCTTGAAATATATTCAGCCTCTTCTTTTTTTCAGTCTTATTTTCAGATGGCTCAATCATTCTTTTTTAAATTAAAAAAAAGTTTTACCGATATTTTTCTGTTTCTTACATCACCATAATATCCCATGTATCCCTCCTCCTCTCCCACTCTGAGAACCACCCCATGTAATATAGTATTTTAATAGCAAAACAAAGTTTGAATGACTGAACAATACATAGAAAATGTATGTGTAGCATTTGTGGACCTCCTGCTTCTACAAAGGGGTAGGTTGGTGGTGTCTTCTCATATCCTTTCATTCAAGTCCCACTTGAATTTATAATTTTATTTACAAAGATATATTTATATCTTTCTAATTTTGTGAGATTTGCTTTGGTGTGTGTGAGTGTGTGTGTGTGTGTGTGTGTGTGTATGTGTGAGTCTTTTCATTTCACTGTTGTAATTATGATGTATATTGTTTTCCTGGCCCTATATACTTCACTCTGCATCAGTTTATGGAGATATTTCCAGGCTTCTCTGTATTCATCACACACATCATTTCTTACAGCTTAGTAGTATTCCATTACATTCATGTACCACAATTTGTTTAGCCATTTCTTAGTTAGCGGGCACATCCTTTGTTTTTAATTCTTTGCTATCACAATAGTGCCTCTGTAACTTTTTTCTTATTGATGGTGTTTTCATGAGAAAAAAGTCCAAGATCAGAAATAATTTTAGAAATTTATGAGGTCATTTGGTAGAGGATAGTGAGTTGTAAAGGTGTGACTCCCTCCTACTCAGACTTTGGAAAGTTTACATTATACAGGATTTAGACAAAGTTGCCCACACACAAACCACAATCATATGTACACAATTAAATAAAGTGGCAAGACTGAGATAGATGAGTAACTGTAAACATTTAATAAAATCTGAGCAGAGTCCAACTTGAGTGCACCCATCACAAGGGGGTGGAGCCAGGATGTGGGGGAAATCCAAAATATCTTGTAGCCATCTCCAGTACTCCTAAGGAGTTACTAGGGGTTGGGCAACATTCTAGTTGTGGACAACCTTTAGTCACTTAAGGTTGAATTTAGACAATATAATAATTTTCCAAACAATATAATAAGTCATTTTCCTACAGTCTTCCACTTTAGGGCATTCCCAAGCCCAACAGTTTAATATTAGTGAAAGCACAATTACCAAATCAAAAATCTGGGTCAAGGTATCAAAGGGAGATCATTAAAACGACCTGAATGAAGGCAAGCATCCTCATTATCCATCTTGTCTAAAGCCTGATATAATTTATTTAAGTATAGGGAGAGGTCAAATTGGTGACAAACTTTCCCCTATGCCTCTTAGTCAGAAGGATCAATTTGAGAAGATTTAAGGGTTGTGAGGGGGACTTAAATTTACAACAGGAAACAAGTGTACTGTGGCCATGAATATTACAAAAATTAACCCCTGTTTCCTTCAATGTCATAAAAGTTGAACAAACTTACCTAAATAGAGTCATAATCTCATATATCCCTTAAGGAGACAAACCTTGCTAAACAGACTCTATGGGTAAACTAAGGCAAATTACAGATTAAACTACATTTAGAGGGTTCACAATGGATATATTTATCACCAAGGTAACCAAGAAAGCTAGGATCAGGGAAATCCTCTCTTATACAGTTAACTAGGGTCATGACTAAATCATTTTGGGGAGCTTTAAATTTCCCTTTGGCTTCTGCCTGAGGAATGTCAAATAATTAACATTATTAAATCATTAATCATATTTGAGTAAGATCAAGTTAATATAAACAGAAGACTTTCAGTTGACCAAAAAGTTATAGGAGGAATGACTCTTATTCCCACACAAAAAATAAAAGGAATTAGAGTATACTTCTCCTTTCAACAGAAGCACAATGAAACAAGCCAAAGTAATACAGTAATGATCATCAATACTACAGGACATTGAGTCTTGCTGATCTGGAGCACTTGATTATGTGGTTCTGAATTGATTGTTCATGTCATTTCACCCGTTATTACACAAGCACACACTTACACACACACACACACACACACACACATACACACACACACATATCTTGGATACCAAACCCTTGGCAAGAGTTGTAGTACTCCCTCGGCAAAGAAATTTGATACAATTTTTTTTTTCCCATTTGACTATTTGCCTTCTTATCCTAGATGCATTAATTTTATCTATGTAGAAGCTTTTAAGTTTCAAGTAATCAGGTTATCTTTTTTTCATCTTTTGTAATTGTCTCTAGCTCTTGTTGTGTTAAGAATACATATCTATGAGAGTTATACAATTTGTTTCACTTTTAATAATTTTATAGTATGATTTTTAACACTAAGGTCATGTTTCCAATAATAATGTATCGTGGGATGTGGTATAAGGTATTGGTCTAAGTTTAATTTTTGCCAGATTGACTTCTAACTTTCCCAGCAGTCTTTAGGAAGTAAGGAATTTTCTCTATGTAATATATATTTCCCACTTTATCAAATACTGGGTTTTTAAGTCTATTTCATTGATTTATCTCTATATTCTTTAACCAATACCAAATGAGATTTGGGAGTGCTATTCCCACTTTGTCCTTACCTCTTTTCATTATTTCTTTTGATCTCTTTCTTTTCCAAATGAATTTTGTTATTGTTTTATCAAGTTCAGTAAAGTATCCCCTTGGTAATTTGGTTGGTATAACATTCACGGTGTAAATTAATTTTGGTAGTAGTGTCATTTTTGTTATATTGGTTCTGCCTCATCAGGAGCATGAAATATTCCTCCTAGGTTGTTAATTCTTTAAGGGGCTTTTTGCAATTGAATCTATACAAGTCTTTTATGTGCTTTGGGAGGTTGATCCCTAGATATTTTATGTATTTTGAAGTTATTTGGATTGGGATTTCCCTTTCTATTATTGCTTGTGTTTTGTTATTAGACTATAGAAATACTGTTGATTTTTCAGAATTGATTTTGTAGACTTCAACTTTGCTGAAACTACTAATTGCCTCAATAAGTATCTTTGCTGAAGGGAATTTTCCAAGTAAACCATGATATTATCAGCAAACATATCATTTTATCTCCTCTTTACTTATTTTTATTCATTTAATTCCTTTATCTTGTCTTCCTGATATTGCTAGCATTTCCAGAACTATATCAAATAACAGTGGGAAAATGGGCATCCTTTCTTCGCTCTTGTATTTTTTGGAAAAAGTTCTTGTGCATCACCATTGTATATGAAGCTTGCTTTTGGTTTTAGAAAATTTTATAATATTACAAAAGATCCCTTTTTGTCTATACTTACGTGTATACTTAGGTAGGGGTTTTGGCAAAAAAGAGCATTGTATTTTGTCAAAGTCTTTTTCTGTTATCTATTGAGGTGAATCGTGTGAGTTTGGCTGTTTTGTTTTTTAATGGGATTAATTCTATTATCCTTATTCTGTAATTGTTTTGTCTCTTGTATAAATCCTACTTGATCATAATGAATGATTTCTTGGATACTCCCTGTAGTCTGATAGAATTTTGTTTAAAATCTTTGAATCAAAGTTCATTAATGATATTGGCCTATAGTTTTCTTTCCATGTTTTATCTTTAGCTATATGTTTTCTAAAAGGATTCTGGTAAGCTTCCCTCTTTCTCATGTTTTGAGAATAATGTGTGAAGTATGGATACTAACTGTTCTTTAAAACTTTGATAGAATTCTAAAAGTTCTTGTTATGTTTTTCTTTTGGTAATTCTTTTGTATTTCTTTTTTTTTCCGAGATCAGTTTACTCAAGATCTCTATCCGATCTTCTGATAGTTTGGGTACTTAATATTTTTAAAGGCATTCCTCTATTTCTTTTGAGTTCTCAGTTTTGTTACTTTATGACTATTCATAAAATGCTTGTTCTTTTTCTTTCTTCTGGTTTTGCTGTGATTTAATATAATTTGCTTTTTTGTTGATATGATTTTCTACTCTCTTATTTTTAACCAGATTAACCGAGGTCTAATCTATTAGTCTTTTCAAGGAATCATCTTTTGATTTTATCTATTATTGCTATGAATTTTTTCCCCAATTTATCTAACTCCCTTTTAATTTTTAACATCTCCTCTTTTGTGCTTATTTTAAATTTGATCATTTGTTGACTTTCTACTTATTGAAATACATTTTTGGTTCACTAATCTCTATTTTGTTGATATATGATTATAAGGATATGGTTTTCCCACCTAGGACTGCTTTAGCTGCATTCCAGAAATTTTGGTATATTGTTAAATCATTATCATTTTATTTTGAATAAATATACCTTAGGCACAGAGGATGAGCAGGCACAGATGTCAGTGGGAGAGCAGAACTTTTTGAATGTCTGATTCTAGTAGGAGAGCTTTGTGTTTAAAAACAAGAATAACTAAATTACAAGGAAAGACCACCCTGAGATCCCAGGCCATATGAGATCATTGAACTTTAACCACTGATATCAGGACCTACACCAGCCTCAGGATGATATCTGCCTATGAACCACAAGGTGACACTATAA
Organism: Lagorchestes hirsutus; assembly: GCA_028533205.1. Lineage (NCBI taxonomy): Eukaryota > Metazoa > Chordata > Mammalia > Diprotodontia > Macropodidae > Lagorchestes > Lagorchestes hirsutus. The sequence goes on from CM052673.1 coordinate 3,598,398, forward strand.
GACTATGTTTGGAGACTGATGAATTTTTCTCTAAACCAGATCCTTCATATCCCCTCCATTCCTCAGATCCCCTCAGTGAACTGTACTATGCAGCTGTTGCTTCCTTCCCAGGCCCTCCCATAAGGCAGATCCAGAGCCTCTGCCCTAGTACCCATTCTGCATCCTCACATAGTCCTCTCCTGGCTAATTCTCTGGTCCCTAAGAAGACTGAAGAAATAAGGATGGAGCAGATTTGCATGATGGGCTGGGAGAGGAATAAAAAAGATAAGAGAGACTTGGCAGAGTCCAGCACCAACTGAGGGGCCTCAGGGAGCAGGGCTCTGAGGGTGTCTCTACCATGGCTTAGACTTTTCTCTTGCTCAGCCTCCTCACTCTGCCAAGGTGCCAGCCTGAGGGGTCTCTGAGAAAGGGGGCACTCAGGGCCCAGAGGGGCTATCTCCTCTCTCCTTCCTGCATGAGGATATGAGAGAGATAGGGTCCTTCACTCCTGACTCACAAATCTCTCTCTCTCTGTGTCTCTCTCATTCCAGGTGCTTGGGCCCAGTTTGTGCTGATTTAGCCAGCATCAGTGTCTAGGTCTCTGGGTCAGTTAGTCACAGTCTTCTGGAACTGGAAGCAGTGGCAACATTGATGCCTATTATGCATATTGGTACCAACAGCATCAAGGCCAGGTCCCCAAACTCATTATGTGTAACTGGAGTAGCCATCCCTCAGGGATCCTGGAGAGATTCTCTGGCTCCAAAGACACCTCAACCAACTCTGTCTCTCTGACCATCTCTGGTTTCCAGCTTGAAAATGAGGTGGATTATTACCATCAGTCCTAGGATGGTAACTACAACCCCACAATGGTTCAGACCAATGAGGAAGTGAAACAAAAACCTCTGAACTCTACTAGTCTGGTCCATCAGTGATTCAGTGGCTCTGAGGGCTGTTCCCTGTGTGCACAGCCACAGTCTGACCCCTGGTGGAGGGAAATAAAACAGGAGACACAAGTCCAGCTTCTTAGACCAAAGTTTATATGAGGTACTTCCTCTATGGAAATTAGTATAGTGTGGTAAAATGGGGAAAGTATTGGTTCTAGAATCAAATGATCTGGGTTCAAATCCTGCCTCTCTGATGGTTATCAACTATGTGACCCATATCCAAGTTTTTTTAACTTCCTAAGGCCTCAGTTTTTTTCATATATAAAATGAGAGGGTTAAGTTAGTTAGGTTCTGAGGTCCCTTCTGGCCCTTCCTTGAAATCTTCTTCAACCCTCATGAACCATTGATCTCTCCTTTGGCCTCATTCTTTCTGAATGTACTCTCCTTCTTCCCAGTGACCTCCACTCCCTTCTCGCCTCAATAGTCTCCCTGGCCACTCCTGGGAGATCACCCACTCCTACCTGGTTTCACTTTCTCCTCTTACAGTGTGGACCCTCTAACCCGTTCAACTACAGACCCTCATGTCCTGCTTAGCATCAATCATGGATGACCCTCACCATGTCCCTTCAATTCTTTTTTTTTTCCTTGATAATTTCATGAAAGATGATGTCTAGGCTCTTTTTTTGATCATGGCTTTCAGGTAGGCCCATAATTTTTAAATTGTCTCTCCTGGATCTATTTTCCAGGTCAGTTGTTTTTCCAATGAGGTATT
>CM052673.1:3600532-3619957 GCA_028533205.1 Lagorchestes hirsutus
CCGTCACCTGTGGGTGGAGGATCCGCGTGGCCGCCGGAGACTGAAGTGCGCTCGGATCTCTTCTGCTCGGATCCCTTCCTCTTGGTGCCGCGGCCACGGCAGGGCTGCACTCAGCTCCCAGCACTGGCGCCCAGTCCGCGGTGCGACGGACCCACCGCGAGAGGTCTGCAGGTCCCTCCAGAACAGAAATCTCCCTCGCTTCACTGTGCCGCAGCCCCACTGCTCCAGATTTTACCGATATTCGATGGGTTGTGGGTTCGGAGCTATGTGTATATGCGTCTTTCTACTCCGCCATCTTGGCTCCGCCCCATGTCCCTTCAATTCTTATCACCTGTTCCTGCTGAGCATTTCTGAAGGAAGTCATCAAGCTGAGCTGATGGGACCTCTACCAACTGATGCCATCTCATCTGAACTGGGCTCTCAAATCAGTAAAACAGGATTTTAGCAACCCTTCTTTAATTAACTCCATTTGGCATCCCCACAGAAATTATGCCCAGTCTTCTCTTCTATCCCCAGTAGTCGCATAACACCTCTTCTCTTCTCTCATTGCCAAGAACCTCATCTCTTTCCTGAGAAAATAGAGAAATTCACTCTGAATTCCTGACTTAATTACTCTAACCCCCTTAATAACATATCTCATTCCCTTCTCTAGTCTCCCCTGAAGAGCTTGGCTGCACTAAGTACCCCTAAGTAAGTGAGGATCACAACTTGGGCCTCCTCTCCCAAACCCCCTTAATACTTGAAGGTGAAAGACATTGAAAAACTGACATCTATTACAATAATCTAAAATAAAAAAAGAACAAATGATAGTAGTGGATACTCAAAACTTGAGTGTCCAGTAACAAAGTCCCAGGTGGAGAATCTCCCAGAGGCATCCTGCTAAAAACCACTGCTCCAATGCTTATTCCCAAGGAAGCCACCACCATGTGTAGCACACTCTCTGGGTTTTTTTAGGCCAACTCTCGTTGACACTGATGAGTTGGATCAGTTCACAACTCCACCAACAATTCATTAGTGTTCCAATTTTCCCACATCTTCTCGAGCATTTATAATTTTCCTGTTTTGTCATGTTAGCAAATCTGTGATGTGGTACCTCAGAGTTGTTTTGATTTGTATTTCTCTGAATCAGTAGTGATTTACAGTGTTTTTTTCATATGACTATAGATAACTTTAATTTCTTCTTCTGAAAACTACCTATTCATATTCTTTAACTATTTCTGAATTGGGGAAAGACTTGTATTCTTATAAATTGAATTCAGTTCTCTATATGTCTTAGAAATGAAGCCTTTATCACAGACACTGGTTGTAAAAATTCTTTCCCATTTTTCTCCTTCCCTCCTAATCTTGGTTGCATTGGCTTTGCTTGTACAAAAACTTTTCAATTTCATATAATCAGAATCATCCATTTTACATTTCATAATGTTTTTATCTCTTGTTTTGTCATAAATTCTTCTGTTCTCTGTAAATCTGATAGGTAAACTATCCCTTGCTCTCCTAGTTTGCTTGTAGTATCAGGTTTTATGTCTAAATTATGTACCCATTTGACTTTATTTTGGTATACAGTGTGAGATGTTGATTTATACCAATTTTCTGCTGTACTGTTTTCAAATTTTCCCAGCAGTTTCTGTTAAATAGTCAATTCTTATCCCAGAAGCTGGAGTCTTTTGGTTTATCAAAAAATAGATTACTATAATCATTGACTATTGTGTTTTGTGTACCTGACCTATTCCATGGATCCACTACTCTGTTTCTTAGTCAGTACCAAGTAGTTTTGAGTATTGCTGATTTATAATACAATTTAAGATCTGGTATGCCTAAGTCACCTTCCCTAGAATTTCTTTTCATTAATTTCATTAATTTCCCATTAATTCTGAACTGTTTTATCTTCCAGATGAATTTTGTTATTATTTTTTCTAGATCTTCAAAATAATTTTTGGGCAGTTTGATTGGTATGGCACTGAATAAGTAAGTTAATTTAGGTAGAATTGCCATTTTCCTTATTAACTTGGCCTACCCATAAGCAACTGATATTTTTCCAGTTATTTGGATTTGACTTTATTTGTGTGAAAAGTGTTTTGTAATTGTGTTCATACGGTAATTACATTTGTTTTGGCAGGTAGACTCCCAAATATTTTATAATGTCTACAGTAACTTTAAATGGAATTTCTCTTTCTATCTCTTTAAGTTGGGCTTTGTTAGTAATATGTAGAAATGCTGAGGATATCTGTGCCTTTATAAAGAGATTTTTAAAGGTTTTTTTTTCTAAAAACGAAACAAAATCAAACATTTCCTCACGCATTAAGTTATTATTATTTTTCTTTTAAAGCAAAATATATCCAATTAAATATTTGGTTTCAACATTATGACAATACCTTCTTATAATAATTTCATAGTATCCAGATCAAAAGTGTTAAATGATACTGATTTATCATCTCCTTAATAGTATTTCTTATGCAATGTTTCCCCTAAATTCACAATACAATAATAGCACATGCAATATGATGGACTTAAATGATATCAGTTCAATTGAAGGCATCTCCAAATTGTCTTAAATAAAAAATCACTTCATTTATCTCATCAATTTGGGTCATCTATACTGATTTCCTTCAAGACCTGTCTAGAGTAATTTGTTTTGGGATCAGAACAACAGGACTGCTCAAAGAGGACCAAAATGACCCCACTATGTTAGAGACAAGTTAAAGGGTGTCTGACTGTGGCTCATGGGATAAATATGATCTTGGAAAGTTCTACCACAGATAGGCACAGACAGTCCTTGTGAACATTTGAGGTAGATTCTCTAAATCTGCTTATCTTGAGTTTCTTTTAAGCTACTTCAATTCTGTTTTGCTCATAGAGCACAACACCTTCTGTAATGCCCATGTCAGGCAGTCGTGTGCCAGTGTCTCCCATGTCACACAATCAATTCCAAAGATCTTAAGAGAAATCTTGAGAGTGTCCTTGTATCACTTCTTTCTGACCACTATGTGAGGGTTTGCCCTGAGTGAGTTTTTAATAAAATAGTTGTTGTGACAAGCATATGTTTGGCATTCCAAACAACATGGTCAGAGCTGGACTTTCTAAGTAGAGTTTGAATTCTTGGCAGTTTAGTTCAAGAAAAGACCTCAGTGTCTAGTGGGACCTCTACGCCTGTTCTGAACCCCTGGGCTGGATCCATGATTCCTCTCTGTGGTTAGATTAACTCTCCATGACCCTTTTAGAAGTCTGGCGTATGGGTCCATTATCCAGGTCTCTTCTCTCTTCCACAGCTGATGGCGTAAGAGAAAAACTACCAACCTTTCAGGGGTATCCATAGAAGAATGAAGGGGTTGTTTAGCCAGTCTTGCTCTAGGGGAACTGATTCAATGTGACTAGGTGCTGTGAGGAGGACCAGCCTGTAAAAGAACACATCTATTCTTAATGTCGAACACTATTTCATTATTCACTCAACTACATTTAGAACCTGGCCAAGACTAGGTAGAGAAGCAATCTTCATTGACAAGATGGGAGAGAGGAAATCCAAACATTTGAAGGCTGACTGTCCTTGGGAAACAGTGGGGACACTGCAGCTGTGGGGGAAGGGTGTTCCACATAAGCACCAGAACAGCTGTGGAGGGGCCAATGTGCCTTTGGGGTGGGGCCTACCACCCCCTGGTAGACAGTTCAGATATTAGACTCTCTGAGGAACTGAAGTGACCTTCTGCCTGCTAGTAGACTTAAAGCAGCCAGCACACAAACTGACATGGGCTGCTGAAACTCAAGTGTCAGCTGGGGGACACATCAAGCGACTGGGACATCACACACTGTCACACTGATTACCTTATGCTATGAATGCTGCTGTTCAGTCACACCTAGCCCATATATCCAGAGCCCAACCACCCTCCCAGTACCTCCCCAGGTCATTTTCCCACCTGTAATGCTTCTTACCCAGGAAAAGGTGTCTCTTGTCTCTGTTTGATCAGTCTGCATATGGTAGGAAAGTCTTGGTCTCCAATGCAGACTCAGGGAAGCATCTGACCTTTGTAAGGAGAAATCACAAGATGAGCTTCCTTCCTAGGACCCCAGAGATCCTGAGCAGGAGCCCTACAGAGCATGATCCTGTCCTTTGGGTGGACTTACTACCATATCTCATGTTGGTCTTTGTGCCTTGGTCTTGATCCTCCCCATGTCCCCAGATCCTTTCCCCTGCTTCCCTTCTCAAACTCCAGTGGATTCCCATCCTCATACTTTCCTTGTCCTTTTTACTCCCCTTGAGTCTTAAATCCAAATGACAGAAAGGATACCAGTAGGAAAATACAATACATGGCTTCCAAACCTTGGTTCCAGCTATGAGGAATCAGGAAATCAGATTGGGATGTCACTGCAAGGGCTGGTGAAGAGACTTTAGGCTCAGGGACTGAGCAGGCCAGGATGAGTGATGAGATGTTCCATGGGAAGCAATATCCTAATCAATAGGACAATAGAGATTCTAGAATATCTGATTCTAGTATAATAGCCTTGTTTAAAAAGAAAATAAATTACAGGGAAAGGCCCACAAAGCCTCAGCACAATGAACTCGCAGGTTATATCAGACCATTGAACTTTAACCATTGAAGTCAGGGCCTACAAGAGCCTCAGGGTTATATCTGTGGACCAGCAGGTGACACTATGAGACTATGTTTGGGGACTGGGGGATTTTTTTTTTATACTGTCTGAGGGGCTCCACCCTACCCCACTCCCACCCCCAACCCACACACCTGCATTAAGATCATTGGGCTGTAAGATGACCCAGCAGCTGCTTCCTCCCCAGGCCCTCCCATGGGGCACAATCAGAACCTCTGTACTGTTAGCCATCCATCCTCTGCCCTCAGTGCTCCCATTACTCTACTTCCAATTTAGGGGACCTAAAAGGGTGAAAAACAAGGAAGTAGCAGATTTGCATGAAGGATTGGCAGAGGGATAAGAGAGACTTGGCAGAGTCCAACTCCATCTGAGGGGCCTCAGGGAGCAGAGCTCTGGGGGCATCTCCACCATGGCCTGGACTCCTACTCAACCTCCTCACTCTCTGCCAAGGTGCCATCTTGAGGGGTCTCAGAGAAAGGGGGCATGAGGGTTTGGAGGGACTGTCTCCTCTCTCCCACCTTGGTGAGGAAGATATAGAGAGGGTCCTTGAGTCCTGACTCACAAATCTTTCTGTCTTTCCAGGTGCTTGGGCCCAGTTTGTGATGAGTCAGCCAGCATCAGTGTCCAGGTCTCTGGGTCAGTCAGTCACAGTTTCCTGAACTCGAAGCAGTGACACCATTGATAGCAACTATGTGTATTGGCACCAACAGCACCTTGGCCAGGCCCCCAAGCTCATCATCTATAACAACAGTAAATGTCCCTCGGGGATCCCAGAGAGATTCTCTGGTTCCATAGACACCTCAGCCAACTCTGCCTCTCTGACCATCTCTGGAATCCAGGCTGAGGATGAGGCTGACTACTACTGTCAATCCTATTACCATATCAGTGAGTACTATATGTGCACAGTGGCAGACGCTTACGAGGAAGTGGGACAAAAACATGAGTTGCCCTGGTCTGGTCTCTCACTGGCTCAGTCACCATCAGGGTCTGAGGGCTGCTCAGTGTCCTGTGGGCAGAGCCATGGTCTGACCCCAAGGGAGGAAGAGGAAACAGGAGACATAAATCCTGTACCAAGGAACAAAAGAGGTACCTCCTCTAATAATTCAGGATGGTGCAGTGAGGAAACCACAGATCGTGGACTCAGAGGACTGGGGTTCACATCTTGCCTCTTTAGAGTGTTGGACAAATGTCAGCTTTTCATTTCTTCGTGTCAGGTCACCTGGAGATGCAACTGGGGGCTGGGGATTGTGATACTCACGCCAAACTGCCAACTCCAGGGGAGGCTCAAGGATACTTATGAAGTATAGAACCTTGGCCAAGTCCTTCATCCTTCCAAAGTTTCAGTTTCCTCATTACTGAAGGCGCACTTTGGAGTCGATGGCTTTGCAGGTCCTTCCCAGCTCTCTGTCTATGTTCCCACTATTTCCCTCAAGCAGAGCCAACCTTGCATTGTTTCATCTCTTCCTTTTGCTTACTGCTTCTAAAGGGACTCTCCTTTTTCTTTCCAGTGATCTCCACTCCCTTTTGCCCTCAGTGGTCTCCCTGGCTGCCCCTGTTCTGGATTCATTTTCTTCTCTTCCATTGTGGACCCTCTCTAACCTATTCTATTTCCCACCATTATCTACTCTCACAAGCTTGACCTCCTTTCCTTAGGGATGGTCATGCCCTGTCTATCCTGAATCCTGGATGAACCCTCCCAATGTCCCATCAATTCCCCTCACCTGCTGCTGCTGAGAATAGCTGGAGGAAGTCACCCAGCTGAGCTGATGGAGTCTTCTACCCATTGATGTCATCTCATCTTACCTGGACCCACAAAGCAGCTACTCTAAACCTTGTGGTCTGTCCTTTAATTAACCCTTTCCCAAGCCCCACACCATTTCTCTCCTCAGTCACCCCACATCATCTCCTCCCTCTTCTCCCTTATAACTGAGAATCTCATCTCTTTTCTAACAAAATAGAGAACATTCACTCTGAATCCTGACCTAGCTTCCCTAACTCCCTTCATATGATACGTCGTTTCCTCCTTTACTCTTTCCGGAAGAGCTTAGCTAAGTTCTTTACATAAAGATCACAACTTCTCAACCCCTTAATCTCACTTCCAGGTAAACCCACCATTTAAAAGTATAATGTAAAAGTGCCATCTCTCCAGAAATACCTTTAAGAGAAAAATGCTAGTGCATGCTCAAATCTCTAGCATCCAGTAACCAAAGTTCCAGGTGGAGAATCTCTGCAGAGCATCCTCCCAAATATTTATTCCCAAGGAAACCACCACCACATGTAGCATAGGCTCTGGGGCCTTCTAAGTCAACTCTTACTGACAATCATGATTATTTATGACCTGGAACAATGATCCTCAAAGTGTGGTCCATGGATCGCTGGGGGTCCGAGACCCTTTCAGAGAACCAGTGAGGCTAAAATCCTTTTCACAATAAGAAGATAACACTGGACTTTTTCACTCTCCTTCTCTCCTAAGTGGACAGAAGAGTTTTCCAGAGGCCCCATGACTTAGGAGTCATTAGCTGCAGATATGATGTCTCATCTACAGAATTATTACTTCTGTCTTATGAATGGAGGAAATTAGAGACAAGGCCGCACTTGCTGTTGTCCTATTAAATTTGTGTCTGCACCAGGTAACCACTGAAGATCTTTTTGTGAATGTGTGGTCTCACACAGCTGGTTCTGAAACCATCCCACTGTTGACTAACTGTGGAATCTCATAGTGTACTCTGGATGAAGTCCCTAGACATTTGCAGTGCTGCTGGGTAAAGCATCTGGTGCCTTAGCCCCATGAGACAGTGACACCAAATCCTATCAGTGTTCATTGAAGGCTTCACTGCAATCCATTCACAATTTTGAAATGGCCATTTACCTTCAGAATGTCCTGCATGAAGCAGTGAAGGTGATGTATTAGATTAAATCTTAACCCTTTATCATCTATCTTTTTTATATTCTGGACTGAAATGGGAAGGATGCCTAAAGCCTCTGTTTCCTACTCACAGACAATGGTTTATTGGACCAAAGGGTTTGAAGGATGGTTGGAGGGTCACCTGAACTAGCCCCTCTTTCATAAAACACCATTTTTATATGAAAGAATGATGGACAAATACATTTCTTCAGATTTTGATATTTGGAAAATATTTTCTCACAGATATCCACAGTTGATGGTATGGTGGATAGAGCAGTGAACCTAGAGTGAGGAAAACCTGAATTCTCATCTGGCCTCAGATATTTATCAGCTGTATGACTTACAACAAGGAAATTCAACTCAGTTTCCTCATCTGCACAATGGGGATGATGCAAGTCCTCACTTCCCAAAGTTGTGAAGATTCTAATGGAATTCTCTTTGTAAAGTGCTTAGTACATCTTCAGTGTTCCATGAGTGTTAGCTCTTACTTTGAGTATTATTAAAATTTACCAAATCTTCCTTAGCAGGTGTTCTGTGCCCCAGTAAGAAAAGCTTTTTTTTTTAAAGAATATAATAATCTTACTCTTTTTGTTCTATCATGTTTTCATATCACCCTCATTTCTCAGTGTCTCTCTTTCTTCACTACCAAGCTCAACAAAGACTTTCTGGAAGCAGCTCAGCAGAAGCACCAGATCCCTCAGCTATGTGACAGTGTAGACTACATTCACGGCTCTGATTCCCCAGTGGTCAAACTTGCCTTTGGCTGCAATGAGAAACAATGTGAAAAATCAGTGATTCAGCATACAAAGTCAGTGTTTCCTATCTGTATGTCCTTGGTCTAGTTGTCAGTCTTCCATGAGCTTCAGTTTCTCTACCTGAGAAGAGAAGACATTAAACTTACAAACTCCTGGGCACCTTCTGGGTCTGAAGCTCTGATTTTAGTTAGTGCATTCATGTTTGTTTCTTCTTTCCATCTGACTGCTCTCAGTCCATCCTCACAAGCCATGCTCCATGCTCCTCTCTGGCCCTCTGCACAGGCTGACCATGAATCCCTGAACATCTTCCCTCCTCCTCCTCTCACACCTAGGGATCCCTCCCTTTCAAGCTCAGCTAAAGTGGCAGAAGCTACAGGACTATTTCTCTGACACCTTACCTCCCAAATACCCACTAAAGGCCAGTGTCTCCCTGAAAAATTATTTTGGATTTGTTAGGTTTTGTACATGTTAGGTGTTGTACACATGTACACAAATGCAGGGTTGTGTTGTTTATTTCTGCATGTGTGTGTGTGTGTGTGTGTGTGTGTGTGTGTGTGTGATATTCTGGCAAGGCTAAGATTGAGTAGGCCCTAGTCTAAGGATCTAGGGAACTGTATTTCTCCTTGAACTGGAAGAGAGAACATTGATGTGAGATCATGACCAGAGGTAGAATTATTCAGTTGGGATTTCACTGAGCTTTTGGGTGGAATGACATGGTGTGTGTCAGACCCTGAGTAGAACAATGAACTCAAAATTTTCCTTCCCTCTGTTCTTCTAGCAGCTTGGTTCCAATCTGTGCTGACTCAGTCAGTATGGGTGGTCAGGTCATTGGGTGAGTCAGTCACAATCTTCTACACTCACAAAAAAGGCAAGACTGGCCACATGCTCTGCTATGAATAGGAACCTCGAAACTCATTTTCTATGCCCATGATAATCATCACTCAGGGATCCCAGAAATGGTGTCTGGCTTCAAAGAGAGGTCAACGTACTCTGCCCCCCTGTCTCAGGTCTCCTGTCACTTTGTGGCTACTACTCTGTACAGTGTTCTGGTTCTGCTCAGTTCACTCAGCATCAGTTCATGTAAATTTTTCCAGGTTTTTCTGAAGTCTGCCTGATCATCATTTCTTTCTTTCTTTGCTTCTTTCTTTGTTTCTCTCTCTCTCTCTCTCTCTCTGACCTCCCTCCCTCTTTCACCCTTCCTCCCTCCCTTCCTTCCTTCCTTTCTCTCTTTCTTTCTTTTTTTGATAAATGACGTATGTTACTTTCTTTTTATTTATTATTTATTTTTGTTATCAACATTCACTTCCATAAGCTTTTTAGTTTTAAATTTTTTGCCCTCCTCCCCTCACCCCTCTTCAAGATGGCATGCAGTCTAATAGAGACTTTCCATAAACGTTCATATAAAACATATTTTCACATGACTCATGTTGTAAAGAATTAGAAACAAAGGGATGAACCATGACAAAGAAGAAACAAAACAAAACAAAACAAAAAAGAGACAGTAAATAGTATGCTTCAATCCGCATTCACACTCCATAGTTATTTCTCTGGACATGGATAGAATTTTCTATCATCAGATTTTTGTGTTGTCTTTGAACCTTGCATTGTTGAGAAGAGGTAAATCTATTAAAGTTAGTCATCTCACAATGTGGCTGTTACTGTGTACAATATTCTCCTGGTTCTGCTTGCTTCACCCAGCATCAGTTCATATAAGTCTTTCCAGGTTTTTCTGAAATGACTGTTCATAATTTTTATAACCCAACAGTATTTCACTACATTCATATAGCACCACTTGTTCAGCCATTCCTCAATTGATGGGCATTCCCTCAATTTTCAATTCTTGGCCACCACAAAATGAACTGCTATAAATATTTTTGTACAAGTGGTCCTTTTTCCATTTTTATGATTTTTTGGTGGAGGATACAGTGCTAGAAATGTTATTGCTGGGTCAGAGGGTATGCACATTTTTATAGCAATTTGAGCATAGTTCCAAATTACTCTGCAGAATTGTTGGATCAGTTTACAACTCCACCAACAATGCATTTGTGTTCGAATTTTCATACTTCTCCAACATTTATAATTTTCTTGTTTTGTCATGCTAGCCAATCTGGCAGGTGTGCTGTGGTACCTCACAGTTGTTTTTATTGCATTTCTCTAAACAACAGTGATTTAGAGCATTTTTTCATATGACTATAGATAGCTTTAATATCTTCTTCCGAAAACTGCCTATTCATATCCTTTGACCATTACCGAATTGGGGAATGATTTGCATTCTATAAATTGGACTCAGTTCTCTTAATATTTTAGAAATGAGGCTTTTATCAGGGACTCTTGTAAAAATTCTTTTCCAGTTTTCTGCATCCTTCCTAATCTTGGTTACAATGGCTTTGTTTGTGTAAAACCTTTTTAATTGAATGTAATCAAACTCAGCCATTTTGCATTTCATAATGTTCCCTATGTCTTGTTTGGTCATAAATTCTTCTGTTCTCCCTAAATCTGAGAGACAAACAATTCTTTTCTCTTCCAGTTTGCTTATATTATCAGCATTCATATCTAAGTCATGTGCCCATTTTGACTTTATTTTGGTTTATGGTGTCATGTTGGTCCATGCCCAGTTTCTGCCATAGTATTTTCCAGTTTTCCCAGCAATCTTTGTCAAATAGTGAGTTCTTATCCCAGATACTGAAGTCTTGTTTATCAAAGAGTAGACTGCTGTAATCATTGACTATTGTGCCTGGAGTACCTTACATATTCCACTTATCTACCCCTCTATTTCTTAGCCAATACCAAGTGGTTTTGGTGATTGCTGCTTTATAATACAATTTAAGATCTAGTATAGCCAGGTCATCTTCCTCAGAATTTCTTTTCTTTAATTCCCTTGATATTCTGGACATTTTGTTCTTCCAGATGTATTTTGTTATTATTTTTTCTAGCTATACAAAATAAATTTTGGAAGTTTGATTGGTATGGGACTGATTAAGTAAATTAATTAAATAGAATTGTCATTTTAATAATTTCACTTTCTTTACAATTATCAATACAATTTCATGTGTAAAATCCTTAATCCAGTTGTGAGAACTTATTACTGAAACATAAGCAAATCCTCAATTTTCAAGCTTGATATGTTTGGAAGTAAATCATACACATACGTGTATACATCTTAGAGGAAACAGTCATTGCATTTTTGTACAATTTGTTTAATCTTCCTTTGAAGATGACATCATTCCTATATTATAATTTGACCACTAATATAGATTAAAAGTGTAAGATTTTTCATACTTGCATCCAATTGTTGTAACTCTGTGGTTTTCCAGCATCAGACCATTAATTAGTAGATTTAAGGCAGTGCTCACAAACCATCTATCACTCACCTTCTCAGATTATAGAAATTTGCCATGAAAGGAAAAGGTTGAACAGCTATAATAAGATCAACGAGGGACTATCCTGGGGGCTTCACCAGCATTTTAAACTGTCATCCCACAATGTCAGCTTTTAACCCACCATTCATTCACCACCTGCACCATCCTCAGGATACTGTCTGACAGTGTGCCACCAGGGGCAGTGTAGGGCTAAGTTTGGGACTAGTGGTTTTTTCTCTACCCATGCAAAGGGCTCCTGTGTCCCTGATACTTGCTCACTGGGCTGTATCTTGATCCAGCAACTGCTTCCTCCCAAGCCCCTCCCATGGCACAAAGTAAAATTCTGTGCACTGTTAGCCATCCCCTCCTCCTCCCACAATCCCCTAATGACTCTGACAACATGACTATGATGGGAGACAAAGAATAGATTTGCATGCTGTGAAAGATAAGAGAGGCTTGGCAGAGTCCAGCACCAACTGAGGGGCCTCAGGGAGCAGAGCTCTGGGGACATCTCCACCCTGGCCTGGACTCCTCTCATGCTCAGCCTCCTCACTCTCTGCCAAGGTGCCAGCTTGGGGGTATCTCTGAGAAATGGGGCACTCAGGGCCTAGAGGAGCTGTCTCCTCTCCCTCCTTGGTAAGGAGGGCAGAGAGACAGGACCCTGACCACTGACTCACAAATCTCTTTCTCTCTGTCATTTTAGGTGCTTGGACCCAGTTTGTGCTGACTCAGACAGCATCAGTGTCCCAGTCTCTGGGTCAGTCAGTCACAGTCTCCTGCACTGAAAGCAGTGGCAACATTGATGATGAGTATGTTGAATGGTATCAACAGTACCAAGGCCAGGCTCCCAAACTCATTATGTATAGCTGGAGTAGTCATCCCTCGGGGATCCCAGAGACATTCTCTGGCTCCAAAGACACCTCCATCAACTCTGCCTCTCTGACCATCTCTGGGCTCCAGGCTGAGGATGAGGCTGACTACTACTGTCAATCCTATCACTATAACAGTGGCTACTACACGTGCCCAGTGGCTGAGGCTTATGAGGAAGTGGGACAAGAACCTCTGAGCTGCCCTGGTCTGATCCCTGACTGGCTCAGTCACCATCAGGGTCTGAGGGCTGCTCAGTGTCCTGTGGGCAGGGCCATGGTCTGACCCTGAGGGAAGGAGAGGAACCAGGAGACACCAGTCTATCTTCCTGTACCACAGTGTACATGGAGCACATACTCCAGCGAAGCAAGTGCAGTGGCGGACAGTGGGAAACCATTCATTCTAGAATCAGGGGATCTTGATTCAAATCCTGCCTCTGATGGTTATCAACTATGTGACTATAGCCAAGTCATTTAAGCTCCCAAGGCCTCAGTCTCATTATCTACCTAATGTGGAACCTCTAAGGGCCCTTCCAATTTTCAATTTATGATCGAAAATCTTCTGCTTCAGACACCATGAATCTTCCATCATTGCATCTCTCCTTTTCGCTCATTTTTCCTAGATGTACTCTCCTCCTCCTCCTTCTTCTTCCCAGAGACCTCTACTCAAGGGTATCCCAGGCCATCATCCAGCCTCACCATCTCCCATCATTCCTCCTCACATGCTTCTGCTGACTAATGTTCCATGGTCACCAGCTGAGCTGAAGGGTCCACTGGAATGGTTGAATTGATAGGGAGATCCCTGAAACTGGTGCAGGATTTGTAATCAAAACTAATGTAGACAATAAGCATGTATGACTCCAAAAAGGAGTGAATGAGAGGCTGGACATAATATGATTGCCTCCTGTAGGAAAGTATCACCCCACCAACATCATTACCTATGTTCCTACTGGATGAATACTGATGAGATCAAAGAAAAAAATTATGAAGACCTATTGACCCTTATCATCACGATGCTAAAAGAAGACAAGCTTGTAATTCTGGGTGACTTTAACCCCAGAGTGGACACAGAGAATCAGACATGGCAGGAAGTCCTTGGGGGAAATGGAGTTGGAGACAGCAATAGCAACAGTCACTTATCATTGAAGACTTGTACATCTCATGACCTTCCTATCACCAACACTCTTTTCTACTTCCCTAAATGCAGCAAAACTTTGTGCATACATCTTTGTAGCAAAAATTGGCATTTAATGTTGTTTAGTCATTTTTCAGTCATGTCTGACTTTGTGACCCCTTTTTGTTTTGTTTTGTTTTTTGGCAAAGATAACAGTGTGGTTTCCCATTTGATTCTCCAGTTCATTTTTTACAGATGATGAACTGAGGCAGACGTTGTTGGATGACTTGCTCAGGGCCACACATCTAGTAAGTGTCTGAGGCCAAATTTAAATTGAGAGATGCAGAGACATAGCTGGAGATGATCCAGGAAAGGACATTCCCAAGAGCTCCTGATGATCCCAGATGTCTCTTTGTGGACTGGATTGGGAGTGGGGGGACAAAAAGCAGTTCCCTCCTTATTTAACTTCATAGGTATTGAGAGACATAGTGCTGTCAAATAGCCACAGGAGCCTTATAAACTAAACCTTGGTCTTAGATCACTGTCCTTGTCCTGGACAAGGGCCTATGTTGTGTTCATTTGTGTTTTCTCAGTTACAGGTGGAGGCCTCAACTGGCTAGCAGCAACATTTCAATTGCTGTTCAGTATCCCATCAGTCAGTGATCAAAGCAGTTGACTTTGCTGTCGTCCAGGTAGTTCCTTGGTTCCTCCCAGGTTTTGGGCTTTGACTGATGTTCAGGGACGTGCTGCTTCTCATTCAGAGAGACAAATTCTAGGGGCTTTCTACCCTGGTCTTGATGCTGTTCCTGAAACTTCCTGCTTCAGTGTGCAGTAGTGAAAAGTCACTCTGTTTTTACAAAATCACCCCCAGCCTCAGGAGAGATGGGGACCTGGTGATTGGAAGCTTTCTCCCTCTGTATTCAGTTAGAGTGAGAAGTTTTACAAGAGTAGCAGTTTTTACAAATCAACCCAATAAGGACTGCAGGAGTTATAAGTAAATAGTTCTCTGTATGAAGGAGTTACTTTTCATTGGTTTGATTTCTCAAAGCGTTCTCTTTTTAAAGAAAGAGGATACAGGGAAGCCCCAGTTGCTATGCTCTGTTACATTCCCACTATCCTTTCACCTCTGCAAGTTTTGTTTGTGCAAATCAATTTTCATCTCTCTGATAATCTTACTAAACTGATGATAGAGAAAAGCAGAAGTGGAATCACATATTTTCACCTCTCCATAGCATTTCCCAGTAGAGCTCACAGGATGAGTGAAACTTTGGATTTTCCATGACCGTTTGTCAGCTTGGGGAACTTGTGTGTGTTTCTGCATGAGAACATGGCTCAGGAACTCTATGGCATGTCCATGTTCCTACTTCAGTGAGGAGGCTCTGATAGGGCACCTTGGATCTGGCTGTATCAGATAGGACTCAGTGTAAGTAGACGATACCAACCACTTTCAGGTCAGATAGCTGCACTGAGAGCTGACCAGTCACAGCCACAGTGCCCACCATGTTCTTTGAGCAAGAATCATGTGTACCTGGGCTCAGGTGCCCACAATCCAGAGTAATCACTCCCTAAGTCCTATCTTTGCATATGCTCATAAATCTCTCTCCATGCTCAGGATCATGGAAACTTAAAAATTGCAGTTGTCTAGTTCAACTTGTACCAAACAGAATTTCATTCTACAACGACCAGCTTTGGGGAAACATCGTTGGCTCAAGTCCTCTGCCTCAGGAGGGCCCTATTCACATATTATTGGGATGCACTAAAATCACTGGAGTCTTAACTAGAAATTCCAGCACCCTGGAGAAATGTAGTGGAGAGAAGAGGGAAGAGAGTGATTCTGGGGCATCCTTAGGTCATTATTTGGGTGTCCATAGAGTGCCATTTTAGCTCCTGATCATGGACATCCCAGGTGGCATGTGCTCCCCAGCTTAGTGGCGTGATATAGGTAAGCTGCCCATTTTGGCGTCAGGTAGATTGTACAACTGCATCTAGTGCAGGAGACTGTAACTGAATGACCAAAGTCCCTGACACTGATGCTGGATTAGTCAGCACAAACTGGACCCTAGCACCATGAAAAGACAGAAAGAGTTGTGAGTCAGGGGCCAGACCATTTCTCTTTACCTCAACCAGGAGAGTTAGGGAAGATACCCTCTCTGTGCTCTGAGTGTTCTCACTCACTAAGACCCCTCAGGCTGGCACCTTGGCAGAGAATGAGCAGGAGAGGAGTCCAGGCCATGGTGGAGACAATTTAAAACTTATGGGATTTCCTGAAAGCCATGATTAAAGAAAGACCCTAGATATCATCTTTCATGAAATTATCAAGGAAAATTGCCCTGAGGCAGCAGCGGGGGCGGGAGCAGAAGGGTCCACTGGGGAACCTCAGGAGATTCCAAGAATGGAGAAAAGAACTTCTAGAGACAGGAGGTAGGAGGTAATGTGATGAATAAAAGCCTTAACAGACAGAGTTTTCAGGTAAGCAAGAACTGGATCATTAATTGGTCCAACTTAAAATCAATGAATTCATAGTATTTTCCAGTGATAACCAAAGAAACCAAGGAAGATTCCAAAATAGCACATCAGAAGCATACCTTGTGATAGGGAGCTCCTCAGACACATGAAACTCAAGTCTGATTAGTAGATATTTACTGAGGTGGGCTTCAAGTCTTCAAATCCTGCTGAGAACATAACTTGATCATGAGACTTAGTAGCCTCTGGCAATCACAGAAAGGGAAACCAATTTTTCTTTTCTTTTTATTTTAAACAAGAAGTTTATTTAAACAACAAGATGTTTAACTTGAAAGGAAACCTATGTAGGATCAATTTCTTTATAGAATTCATTTCTGCTGAGACAGAGATTTCCCTACATGTAACAACTATGTACAAAAAAATTATAAAACCATCCTTGGTTTTACAATGATAGAAGAAAAAACATTGAGATTATCCAATCAAACAAAGTGTGCAAGGATTTTTTGGTTTTTTTAAAATAGAGCGAAATAACTTACTGAAACATAAAGATAAATGTTGAATGAGCATGCCACTACTAGAAAAAAGGGATATTTTCACAGAGTCAGTTTGTTTTTCCCCTCTCCATTTCCATTTGATGTTGATCAAAACATACCATCGGTCATTTAGTTAAAAAAGGACACATTATTTCTGTACACATGCACCACTTATTTTATGTACAATAAACTAATGGGGGAAGAGAATCAAAGAAGAGAGAAAATTATACTGCGATAGAGTTTTGTAGATGTGAATGTGGATGAATATACAGTTTCAGGATGTGGATGAACCAGATCTTGGTTTTCTAATTGTGAATGTATTGTTTTCCTTGGAAGCACAGTTCTGAAGTACAGTTGTACATTTTCTTTTCAGTAAGAGCCTCTTGTAGGCTGCTGGAATACATCACTTGTGTCTTCATCTTCCATTTCCAACTGTGCAGTTGTGTCTGTTTCTTTGTTTTCTTTCCATCAAACCAGAATCTGATCTGCCTCATTGACAAACCCTGTCATTCACAATAGGCTTTCATTAGTTTACTAAGTGCTGTGTGCCTTGTAATCTTAAATCGTACCACCAAACCACCTTGTTCTGCCACCTTCAAATTAATGTGGTCGTTGTTTTCAGTCTTGAGTCCTTCCTCTGGCTTTTTATTGGCCATAGAGAGTCTGGGGGGCTCCTCAGCCGCTACTTCACAAGTGAGGCACCAGAATGGATGCCTCCAAGGGAACAGGGGAGAAGCAGCAGCAGCAGCAGGAGCAGAAGGAGGAGGAGGAAGATGATGGTGGTGATGGTGAGGAAGAGGAGGATAAGAAGGAGGAGGAGGAAGAAGAGGAGGAGAAGGAGGAGGAGAAAGAGGAAGAGCAAGGGAAACCATGCTCTGGCTAGTTTTTTTCTTTTGGATTTTGGTCACCTAAAATCCAATCAAAGGCGTGAAAAACAAGGAGGCATGTACAGGGGGAAAACATGCAGCTGAGACTGACTTGTTTACAGGATAGCGAAAAAGAAAGAATCCTTGCCCTTTTTTTGTTTATCTGCTTGGATGTTGTCCTTTGTTCTCAAAGAGGACCAGAATGGCATCACTATGTTGGGATCAAGGAAAAGTGTGTCAGCTTATGCTTGATCAGACCAATCCAAGTTCAGAAGGCTCTGCCAGGTGGGCACAAATAATCCATGGCAACATCTGGATTGCACATGTCTCTAAATCTGTGCATTTCATGTTTCTTTTGAGCTACTGCAATTCCACTTTGCTGATGGAGAGCCCAGCACCTTCTTTGATGAGGGCACACCATGCTGCGTGGCCCTGTGTCACTGTCTCCTATGTTACTCAATCACTTTAGCTAGGATAGAACTCTGGGGAAAAACTGAATGAGAATAGAAAAGAATATACCCTTTTCTCCACTGTATCTGGCACCATCACAAACAGAGACCATGTATTAGGGCAAACCTCACAACCAAATGCAGAAAAGCACAATTATTAAACACACTCTTTTCTGATCATAATGCAATAATGTTACAGTCAATAAAATGTCATGCAAACACAGATTAAAAATTAGTTGGAAACTCAATAACCTAATCCTAAAGAATAAGTGGGTCAAAGAATAAACCATAGAAACAATAATAATTCTACTAAAGGGAATGATAACAATGAGAACATTTAAAATTTTGAGATGCAGGCAAAGCAGTATTAGGGGAAATTTTATACTTCTAATTGTGTTAATAAGTAATGGACAAAGAGGAAATCAGTGAATTGAGCACACACCTAAGAAAAAAGCAACAAAAACAAGCAATTAAAAATTCCTGACTAAACACCACGAGGGAAATCCTGAAATACAAATAAGGGATTCATTAACCTGAAAGTAAAAACAAAGCAAATTAAAATAAAACTATTGAACAAATAATAAAACTAGTGGCTGTTATTATTTTTTAAAATGCAATAAAGCAGATAAGTAATTGATTTTTAAAAAGGAAGAAAGAAACCAAATGAGTAGTATAAAAAATAGGAAGGGCAAATACACCAGCAATGAAGATGAAATTAAAGCAATTATTAGGTGTTATTTTACCTAACTATATGCCAGTAAAACTGACAATCTAAGTGAAATACATGAATACTAAAAAAAAAGATAAAGTGCTCAGGACTTTAATTCAGTAAATTAGGGAGTTGATACTTAAGCCAAAGAAAACAAAAAAAAGAGAAGGAAAAGAAAAGATGAACTTCCTTAATGAATATTTGTTGGGGGTGTAAGCTCAGTTCCATGTGGACAGTCTCGGGCAGGTAAAGGTGAGGACTTCTAAATCTTAGAGTTCTCATGACGCCCCCCAGAAAACAGCTGGGAATTGAGGTGTGAGACCCGGGCTAGCTCGTGCATTTCCACCTCTTCCCCTGGGAAACTTGCTGGGGAGAGCATCCCCGCCCTTGAGATTAATCCATGGTCTGAGCGCACCTATTGTTGTCTAAGAGCTGAGAACAGGCACGGTATTCAGATGCAAGTAGGGTCAGGAAAGCCTGAAGGCGCTCTTAGCGCTGAGGGGCCTTTAGAGGACAGAAGGCCCCTCTCTCCTCTCCTCTCTCTTCTCTTTTTCCTCTCCCACTTCCATTCTTTTACTGTAAGATCTTTGCCTCCTTGGGAGGAGGAAGATTCCTCTCTCCTGAGGAAGAAATTCCCCTGCTCATGTAACCAAGACCCTGAATAAAGCCTAACCCTTGTTCGACTCTGGAAAGTCTCTTCTCTCATACGTTTATCCGGCTTGGCCAGCCAAAGACCTGGACGACAGGTGAAGGTAAGACTCGGGTAGCCCTTAGGCCTCTAGGCCTGGCAGTCGCAGGTCTTCGGCT
>CM052673.1:3620457-3649692 GCA_028533205.1 Lagorchestes hirsutus
TAACTTGATTTTCAAAAATCCTTTTTGAGCTCTTCCATGGCCTGAGCCCATTGAATATTTATTCTGGATGTTTGGGTTACAGAAGCCTTGACTTCTGTGTCTTTCCCTAATGGTAAGCCTTGTTCTTCCTCATCTGAAAGGAAGGGAGGAGATATCTGTTCACCAAAGAAATAACCTTCTATGGTCTTATTTTTTTTTCCCTTTTCTGGGCATTTTCCCAGCCAGTGACTTGACTTCTGAATGTCCTCTCCACACCCTCCTTGCCTCCAGATCCATCCAGGCAGCAATTGGGGTCTGAGATTGAAATGCTGCTTCCCAGCCTCAGGGCTTTTGGTGGGGGCAGGGCTGCTATTCAGTGTGAGATTAAGTTCAGGTGCTCAGGGGGGGACAGGGCCGCCACACGGGGCTCAGTTTCCTCAGGGGGTTTATGCGGAGACCTTCAACAATGAATCCAGGCTCCTGCCTGCTTGGGGAGCCTCTGTGCCCTGCTGCCTCCCAAGGGGGCCCGAGCCATGGAGACACCCCGCTCCCCTCCCGGCGAGCCAAAAAGACTCTCTCACTTCCCCCCCCCCAACCCCCAGCACCTGTGGGTGGAGGGACCTGCGTGGCTGCTAGAGTTTCAGTCCCTGAAGCCTGCTTGGATCTGCTCTTCTCAGTGTGGCGTGGCCAAGGCAAGGCTGAGCTCCACTCTGGGTCCAGTGCCAGACAGACCTTTGATGTCTGTTTGCAGGGCTCTCTGGAACAGAAATCTCCTGCACTTCGTTGTTCCATGGCTTCCGCTGCTCCAGAATTTTTTGGGAGTTCTTCTTTACAGATATTTTATGGCCTGCGGGTTCAGAGCTAGCATATGTGTATCTTTCTACTCCTCCATCTTGGCTCCTCCAAAGTCCTTGTTTTTTCAATGAAGGTGAATGGGGATGTAGCAAAGAAGAGAATATGGGGTTTAAAACTTTAAAAATGAATGTTAAAAATTGTTTTTGCATGCATCTATGAAATATGATGTACAGGCTATGTGGTATGGAAATCTGTTTTGCACTACAGGAAAACAGAGGGAGGGAAGAAGAAGTAGGGATGATAGAAGGGAGGGTAGACTAAAGGAAGGGATGGATGGGGTTCATGTTGTCCTGACATGGGGAGTAGGAGGAGATGGGGAGAAAATTTGAAATTCAAGTTCTTGTAGAAGTGAATGTTGAAAAATGAAAAATAAATAAATTATATATTAAAAAAAGAAATCTACCTTACCATTCAGGAAAGTAGGAAGAAAATGGTATATAAGAAGGGTGGGGGAAGACGATGGAATGGAGGACTATTTGTGGAAGGTAAAATTCAGAAACAAAGCACTTTTGAGAATGGATAGGGAAAAGGAGAGAAAGAGTAGGATAAACAGGTGTGAAATAGGATGCAAGGAAATATATAGTTGTAATAATTACTATAAAAAGATTACAGTGAATTTCTCTGGTATTTCATTTTTCAAGCATATGAAAAACTAAGTCAGATTTATAGAAATAAGACCCATTCCTCAATTGGTAAAATTATCAAAAGTTATGAACAGACAGTTTCCAGACAAAATAATGAAATGCCATCTATAGTCATATAAAAATGCTTTAAATCACAATTGATGAGAGAAATGCAAATTAAAACAACCCTCAGCTACTTCTTCACACCTGTCAGATTGGTTAGTATAATAGAAAAGAAAAATGATACATATTGTAGAGGGTCTGGGAAAGTTAAAACACTAATGTAGTATTGCTGAAGTTGTATACTGATTCAGCCATTGGGGGGAGAGCAATTTGGAATTAAGTCCAAAGGGTATAAAATCATGTGTACACTTTGACCAAGCAATACTACTACTGTAGTCTCTATTCCAAAGGTATTAAAAACAGAAAGGAAAAGAATCTATGTGTACAAACATATTTATAGCAACTTGTTTAATGATGGTAAAGAACTGGAAATTGAGGAGATATCCACCAATGGAAGAATGGATGAACAAGTTGTATATAAACTGTCAGGAAACACTATTGTGCTTTAAGAAATTATGAGAAGCATGATCTCAGGAAAACATGAAAAGACTTACATGAACTGAAGCAAAGTGAGATAAGCAGAACCAGGAGAAAAGCAATATTGTATGATTATCTACAATGAATGACTTAGCTATTCTCAGCAATACTGTGACCCAAGACAATTCTGTAGGACTTATGAGAGGTACTGGCCATCTTCAAAGGCAGAACTCATGGAGCCTAAATGCCCATCAAAGATACTTTTTTTTAATACTCTTTTTTTGGTGTGGGGGTGGGTTGGTGCTCTCTTTCACAGAATGACTTACATGGAAATGTCTTGCATGACTATGTATGTATAACCAATGTTAAATTGCTTAGCTTACCAATGACGAGAGGGGTGGAAGACAGGGAGACAGAGTATTTAGAGCTCAGCAATTAAAACAAAGTGTAAAAATTATTTTACATATAAAAAGTAAACAATAAAGTATTAAGATTTTTAACAGCTTATTCTGTCACAGATTGACAGCCTAGACTTTTCTTTTGTAGTCATATGTCCTACAAAGACTTGACACACACTGTTAAGAAACTTGGGGTTGTTAGACAGAACCTCACAGTACCTCAAATCCAGAGGTGGTGCAAAATTGTACTTTGTCTCTCTAGCCTTTGTCTCTCTAAATCTTTATCAACCAGAATGCATTTCATTGATGCCCCTACTGTGAGAGTGGCCAGTTATTAAAAGTTGCAGAACACAACACAATCAGTAGGGAAACAGAATATATTATGACCCAGAGAAGATCTAACTGTCGGTAATAGGAAAAGAGTCAATCCACAATCACAGTTTAGCAGAAAGGTCCTCCTCTGGACAAACTTTCTACTTGGTCCAAAAAGATAAAGTAGAGTTTTCTGATAAGAATCTGGAGTACAAAGCTCTGGTCCCTTTGTGGTCACCAAGCTGTGATCCCACAAGACAGAATTTCTAGGTAATTAATAATCAATTTATTAATTATGCTAGGTAATAATAACTTGACAGTCGGTGGTCTCTGTTGGTAACCAAAGGAGTCATAGAAGATTCAAAAATGTCTTTAATCAAATGTACACCTTGTAACAGGGAGTTCTCCAGAGAAATGAAACTTAACTTTGATTGGTAGATATTTAATAAGGAGGGAATCAAGGACAAGGATCTACACCAAAGGAAATAACTACTTATTGCCACTTTTGTTTTCCCTGTAAACAAAATAAGGGGCCCTGCTCAGGTTGATGTCTGGGAGCTGGTAGATTACCTCACAGTTACATCCTTCTCAAACTGCACGACCTTTTCAGGAGTTGGATCTTAACAGAAATAGAAGGAAAAGGATGGATTACAAATGAATAATTAGTTTTTGATATAATAGTATAATATTAATTTCTCTCCGTACCCAAGGCTGCATATATGCCACACTACCACTACACCTTAACTCTGAGCCTGCTCTCACTAAGGAGCATGGATATGCAAGGAGAGAGGGTGTGCTCCAATTTTGAACAATAAGACTATTCTTATTATTATAACTATTGTTACAAAGGCTTGTAACTATTGCTTTATCTTCCTGAGAATTTCTTTCTAAGTGCCAATGAAGTTCCACTAGCTAATTAAAAATGAGTATTATACTAAATAGGGACTCCTGAACTATGCTACAAGACATGTCATTCCTTTGGGATTATGTCTACAACCCTAATGGAGGAAAAAGACAGCTGATTTCTCGGAACCTAATCTGCCAGTGTAGGTGAGAGTGGAAATTGAGATTCAAGTGGCTGAGACATTAGCATGATCCAGGCGGAGGGGAGAACCTCACCAAAGACCACCAGATAGCTTCTGATTCCTTAAGTATTTATGGACTGCCTAATATATTCAAGGCACTGTGCAAAGTTGTGAGGATGAAAGAAAAAGTCTTTGTTCAGTTACACTCTGCTGAAGGTCAGAGATGCAACAGTCAAGTAGACAAATTCATGAAGGATCTTTAAGAAAGGAAGGAGAATGAATGTAACAACCTCTGATGAGGCATTGACTGGCCACAAGAGTTAATGATTTGGGAGTTGTAGTTCTTTCCAGGTGGGCAAAAGATTCAAATATTAGACCTTCAATTCAAACACTGGGTTCTGTTTAACCTGTCCCTGGTTCACTTCTTGATTGTAATGTTTATTGTCCTAATGAATGTATTTGATAGATTTAGTATAAGTTCTCATAAGTACATGGGGCTGATCTTGTCAGTGAGTCATATTTATTTAAAGCCCTACTATGTGCCAGATACTATACTAAACACAGGAATGTTTAAAAAGAAGCCCTAAGGGAGACTCACAAACTAAAGGTGGAGACAACATGAAAACAACTGTACAAATGAATGACTTGCAGGATAAATTGAAGATAATGAACAGAAAGAAGGCATCCCATAGGATTTGAAGGAAGCCAGAAGTCAGAAAGGAAGGGAGAACGAATATCAGGCATGGGGCCAATGAAAATGGTTGGAATTAGGAGATGACATGTCTATTGTAATAAGCAGCAATGGGGCCAATTTCACTGGTTGTGAAAGTAAGCTGAGGGTGGGAAGCCAGGATGGTGGAGTAGAGAAAGAACTCAGCTGAGTCTTCCCAACATCCCTTCCAAACAACTTTAAAATAATGCCTCAAATTGATTTCTGCAGTGGCAGAGCCAACATAATTTGAGGGGGTGGAAGTCTTCCAGACCAAGACAACTTAGCAAGTGGGAAAGAGGGATCAGTGATATGGAGGTGCAAGGTCCCTGAGAGTGCACATGGGCAAAACACCAAATACAAAAAAAAATCTTACAGGTGGGGAGAGAAGAAAAACAGAGATGGAGAAAGAGGAAGAGAAGGAGAGGAAGAAGAGATTTCATTTTCCCCAAATTTTACAGTCCCTATTAGGGACTTATTAAGTCTCATCCCTCAGTTCTGCACCTAATTGGCTAGGTTTTTTTCTTAGTTATAGTTTGAGAATTCTCAGGAGAACTTGGACTCCTTTCTACAGTTCCCTTAAATAAGCGGGTTTTTTTTGTTTTTTTTTTTTGTTTTTTTTTTAGTAAAGAGTCTTCAATGTAGTTCTTAAAATTCAAATAGAACAACATACAGCAGTTGACCTTGTTGCTTTGTTCATCCTCATTGAAAGCATTTGACAACATGGCTGAAACCATCATGCTAAAAAGCACGGGAGCAGGTACACAGCCCTGTTTCACTCCACTGGCGACTGAGAAGACACGAGAGTATTGTCTACTATCCAGAACCCGGGCAAATATGCTATCATGAAATTGATGTAAATACTGATGAACTTCTCTGAGTAACCAAATTTTGACATAATTTTTCATAAACTCTCACAACTAACAGTGTCATAGGTCTTGTTCAGATCTACAAATGTTGTGTATAGACCTCTGCTCTGCTCCTGGCATTTTTATTGAAGTTATCGGGCAGCAAATACCATATAGACTGTTCCTCAATCCTTTCTGAAGCCACACTGGCTCTCAGGTAGATGGCCATCTTCCTGGTGAAGGATCAGCCTATTAAGGAGGACCCTAGCAAGAATCTTCCCAGCAATGACTAAGAGAGAGACACCCCCACCCCTCAGTGATTGTCGCACGACAATCTGCTTCATTTACCTTCATAGAGATGGACAATGGAGACACCCTTGAACTCCTGGGGCATAACCTCCTCTTGCCATATAACCTGGAAAATTTCACTCAGCTTGTGTATGAGCAATGATCTCTCTACCTAATAAATCTCAGCTGAAATAGAAACAGTAGCAGGTGTTTGGTCACATATAAAGAGCTTAGTGTCACTCAAAGCCTCTTCTTCAATTGGAAGCTAATCTAAGGAGGGATTGACTTCAACCTGAGGTAAATAGGCAATGACCTCAGACCAATAATGGTCTGTTGAGGACACTATGGAAGTGTTCAGTCCTTCTCTAGCCTAGGATCATGTCCTTATCACTAATCAATGTGGTTCCACCAGCACTGAGTGGTTGTGATGCACCATAGGTTTTTGGTCCATAAATAGCTTTCAGGTAATCATAAAAGTGCTTTGGATTTTACCATCAGCATAAAACTGAATTTCATCTGCCTTCTTACTGAGCCAGGAATCCCGCATCTCTCTAAGCTTTGCTGCTTAAATGCTGCCTTCTTAGAGATGGATGAACTATCTTGCTGGTAAATCCTATAGAGTTCTCACTTTTCATTTAGCAACAGATTTTCTGTTTGCAGATGATTGTGCACTCAGTTTAGCTTCTGAAACTGAGATGAAACAAAGTATAGATCAATTCTCTGCTGCCTGTACTAGTTTTGGCCTAATAATTAGCAACAAGAAAACACACATGGTACATAAGCCACCACCACACCATCCATACATGGAACCATTGCTTATAACAAATGGAGAAGTTTTGAATGCTGTGGATAAGTTCACTTACCTTGGTAGTGTTCTTTCCAGAGATGTACACATTGACAACGAGTTTGATGCACACATTGCCAGAGCTAACTCAATGTTTGGGAAGCTCCAAAGAAAAGTATGGGAGAGAAGAGTTGTTAAACTGACTGCCAGACGGAAGGTCTACAGAGCCGTTGTGCTGACCTCACTGTTATATGCTTGTGAAACATGGACAGTCTACCAGCGCCATTCTAGGAAACTGAATCACTTCCATTTGAACTGTCTTGGGAAGATTCTGAAGATTACCTGACAAGAGAAGGTACCAGACACTGAGATCCTTACTCTAACTAAACTGCCAAGCATTCAAACTATGCTTGGGAGAGCGCAACTCTGATGGGCTGGCCACATAGTTCGAATGCAAAATGTATGGTTGCCAAAAAAAGACTATTTTATGGAGAATTTGCATTGCGGAGGTGATCACATAGTAGTCACAAGAAGCGGTACAAGAACAGTCTCAAGGTCTGTCTCAAGAACTTTGGATTTGATTGTCCAACATGGGAGATATTGGCACAGGATCAGCCTGGCGTGCCCACATCGGAAAGTGTGCTGTGCTCTTTGAGCAAAGTAGAATTGAAACAGCAACAAGTAAATGTAGAGTGTGCAAATTTGGAGTATCCACCCCAAATATCCACACGGACTATCTGTGCCCAATCTGTGCTAGAGCATTCTGAGCTCATATTGATCTGATCAGCCACAGTTGGATACATTGAAACTTGAATTTATCATGGTGATATCATTTTGATTGTCTTTGAAAATGAGTGACAAAAATCAACAATATAATTTCCAATGTCAAGACAGATCCCAATTTTA
Source organism: Lagorchestes hirsutus (assembly GCA_028533205.1). Classification (NCBI taxonomy): domain Eukaryota; kingdom Metazoa; phylum Chordata; class Mammalia; order Diprotodontia; family Macropodidae; genus Lagorchestes; species Lagorchestes hirsutus. Next base: position 3,627,725 of record CM052673.1, read on the forward strand.
AAAGATATTTTAAAGTTGATCAGTACTTACCGTTAGTTTGTAAGACTCTCTAATTATTTAATTAAATATTCTAATACAATAATTAATTTTGTTATTGTTTTCTGATCTACATATTTATCTTCTTTTTTTTGTGAACCCAGTAAAGGTTAATAAGAGATAAACTGTCTCTAAGTGCTGCATTTTTTCAAAGTATCAAATTACAGCTTATTTTGTTCTTCACCTTGAAATTTCACTGACACCTCCATTACAATCATGTAAATATAGACCCCTAACTGCTTGAATTTCATATTACAGGGCTAGCACCTCTCAGCCTATTGTTAAAGATTTAAATGCACTATCTCCTACAAATCTCTGAACCCTTTAGTATCAAACTCTCTGTTCCCATTGTCTGAACAAACAGATTACAACTTTGTTAAGTTCATATCCATTTTCTTCTTATCCTCACTTGCCTGAACTTTCTCTCTTCTTTTCTCTGCATATCCCTTCAGTTTATTTTGATTAAAACCCTTAAAAACCATACTTACCTTGTGTTTTTCATTTTCTGACCTGACTCTCCTTTTACTTCTACTTGAATCTTTAGTTATTTTTGTTGGTGGTGTTCAATTGTTCAAACCAATTCAACTATTCTCAATCCCTTGGCCTATCACACAACAGCCACTTCTATATAAAGTCTGTCCAAGTTCATGTTAGTTGTTTCCATAACACTCTTTATTCATCTGACCCTCTGCTGACCGTATCTCTTTTGCCTTCGATCTTTCCCAAGACCAGGATCTTTTCCAGTGAGTTCCATCTTCTTATTATTTAGCCAAAACATTTCAGCTTCATCTTTGATAAGAATATGAAACTTCCAGTGAATAACATGAAATAATTTCTTCAATTATTGACTAATCAGTCAATGATCTTTTTTTTTTGTTAAAGGAAATCTCTAAAGTCTTCTCAAGCACCGCAATTTGAAAGCATCAGTTCTGCAGCCCTTAGCTTTTCTCATCCTCTGACTCTCAAAGACAAGCATCACTACAACAAAAACTAAAGCTTTGACTATAGCGGCCTTTGGTGGCAAAGTGGTGCCTCTGCTTTCTAATAAGCTATCCAAATTTGCCATAGCTTTTCTTCCAATTAGTTTTGGGATATGGAATGACTATGCATTCAGAATATATATTTGATCAGTGTGTTTTAATTTCATGACTTTAGTCACCATCTGGAGTGATCCTTCTTGCTGTCTTTTGCTTATTTTTACCAATCGCACCCCCAATGCTCTTCATTTCACTGAATATTTTTTTGTTCTCTGTCTCTCCTGTCTACTCTTCAGACACGTTAGTGAGAGAGAGAACAGAGAGAAATAGAGAGAGAATTTCTTTGATTTTCCTTACTTAATTCTTCACTGCCTTCTCTGCCTCTATACCATCTTTCAAACCTTCCTTTTTTTCCAGGTGGTCTTCCCAGAGGTCCTCTGCTTTAACAGTTCATTCTTCATTCTCTACAGTCACTGGGACTTGCAGTCTCCCTCCCCCCCCCCAAGAAAAACTACAGGAGAGGTTTCTACATTATCTTTTCTGTTGGATTTCCTCCCTAACCACCTTATCTTCCTTTCTGACATGAGACACTCAAAGTTCTTTCATCAAACAACACAAGCCAATCTGCATTTTCTAGGTATCTGCTACCTTTTACAGTGAGGCATCGGAACCTAATGTAGTGTTGCTTCTCCCATAGGGGATGTGGATAGACAATCCTGAATTGCCCAAGTGGAAGCCTGTCTTCAGGATCTGGGGAAGGTATCTTACATGCAGGCCACACCACTCTCCAGGGATGTTGTAGACCAGTTTGGGATTACTGTAGTGTAGGTGTCCTCCCCAAGTCCATTCCTTCAGCATTGTACCATTTGTAGGGTGCTAGATCATGCAGAGGGATGATCCCGCAGTAACCAGAAAGGTTACTAAGATTCCACAAAAAGAGGGGTCCATGACAGCTAGGTAGTAAATAGGAATTATTGGGGTGAGCTTGCTCACAAAGCCCATCCTGGGTGGTAGCATGACAATGATAAAAACCTATACCATGTTCAGGCCAGATCAGATATTACATAAAAACAGAACAGAAAAGGCTCTTTGGCAAGGATGGCCCATGGTCAAAGGGGTGAGTATATGTAGTATTCTCCAAGAAAGCTGCTTTACTGTTTAGAATAACTGTGATGGGATAGGTCACATTCTCAGTCTCTTGCTTCCACCATGCACCACCTTTCTTCCAGGTCCTTATGGAGAGGTGGTCCTTCTCCTTGTTAAATTCAACTCCTTTCCCAGTCCCCTTGGCTGGCATGATCACCTCTTATCATCAGCCCACTTATCCTCTACAGCATGTTTCCCTACAACCAATAACCTTGGGTCTCTAAGCTTCAGTGTCTTCCTTTGTCACTGGCTTTTCCCATTGCCTATAAAAACACATGATTTTGTTTTATTTTATGCAATGGGAACATTGTAGGAAAATAATAACTACAGCAACCAATTCCAAGGACAAGATCCAATGATTTTGGTACCCTGAGGGCAAGAAATCACTTCTCCCTTGGTGCCCTCACCATTCATATCAATACTCAGAATAAGGCTCAGTGACATGACCAGTAGGTGGCAGTGTGAGGCTGCTCCTTGAGCTTCATCAACCTGCAGCAGCTGTCCTGCACTCTCAGTGCTTAATTCACTATACAGGTCTGCCCCTGCATCAGCCTCAGGGAAACATCTGAGAGTGGGCCACCAGGTAGTAGTGTGGGACTTGGTTTGGGATCCAGTGGGTTTTTCTCTAACCATCCAAGGGGCTCCCAAGACCCTGCCCATTTGGTCACTGGGTTGTATGATGGCCCAGTAGCTGCTTCACCCCACGGTTGAGTCCCTCCCAAGGGTAGCCCTTCCCAGAGCCTCTCCACTGCTAGCCAAACCCTATTCCTCCCGCAGTCCTCCCCCTCTCTTGTCTCAGACTAGGGGTCATGACTGGGGTGAGAGACAAAAAGCAGATTTTCATGAAGGGCTGTCACTTGAAAAAGAGAGATGAGAGACTTGGAAGAGTCCAGAGACAGCTGCGGGGTCTCAGGGAGCAGAGCTCTGGGGAAGTCTCCACTATGGCCTGGACTCCCCTCCTGTTCAGCCTCCTCACCCTCTGCCAGGGTGCCAGCCTGAGGGGTCCCAGAGAAAGTGGGCACTCAGAGTCCATTGGGCTCTCTCCTCTCTTCCTCCTGCAGGAGGATGGGAAATATAGTTCTCTTTTCCTCTGTCTTTCCAGGTGCTTGGGCCCAGTTTATCCTGACTCAGCCAGTATTAGTGTCAGGGACTCTGGATTAGTCAGTCACAGTCTCCTGTGCCCTAAGCAGTTGTAGAACTTATACCTCACTCCAAACTGGGCAGACTGCCTATATTATACCACTGGGACTGGAAACCCATGCCACCTGCGATGAGCAGGATTAGTACCTACAATGATATTTCATGAACTCCAAACTAGTGATCTTAGCATGCCCCAGAATCACTCTCTCCCCTCTTAACTGCATTTATCCAAGGTGCTGGAATTTCAAGTTAAAGCTCTAGTGATTTCAGTGCATCCCAAGTGTGTAGTGCCCTACTAAGGCAGAGAACTTGAAGGAGTGATGTGTCTCCGAGACTTTTCTTTGTAGAAGGAAATACTCTTTGTTACAACTTGGACTAGGCAACTGCAGTCTTTAAGCTTCCATGATCCTGAGTATGGTGAGAGTGGAGATTCATGAGCATATGCATAGATAGGACATAATGAGTGATTACTCTGGATTGTGGGTACATGAGCCCATGTACACATGATTTCTTGCTCAAAGACCATGGTGTATATTCTGGCTATGAGTGGTCAGCTACTAGTGCAGCTGTTTGAACTGAAAATGTTTGGTATTTCCTTTCACGTTGAGTCCTATCTGATACAGCCAGATGCAGGATGCCCTTCCAGAGTCTTCTCCGTGAAGTAGCAATATGGGCTAGATACAGAGACCCTTCAACAGTTCTCACACAGAAACACACAATTACCCCAAGTTGATAAGTGGTCAGTCACTGAGATTCCAAAATTTCACCTGTAAGCTTTGCTGGGAAATGGTGGGGAGAGGTCAAAACATGTTATTCCACTTCTGTTTTCCCCTTGGATGCAGAGATACAGCTGGAGATGCTCCGAGCAAGGGCAGTCCCTAGAGCTCCTGACGATCCTGAATGTCTCCTGTGTACTGTGCTGAGGAGGCGGAGGGAGAGGGGGCAAAAGAAACTGTTCTTTCTTTACCTAAATACAAAGGCAAAGTCAAATATCCAGATGAGTCTGACAAGTTCCATTCTTGGTCTTGCATTATTGTCCCTGTCCTGTGCAAGGGTTTGACTTGTGTTCATTTGTGTTTCCTCACTTATAAAAGGACCCAAGTCGACATTAGCACTATTTCTGTTGCTGGACAGTTCTCCATCAGGCAATAATGACCCAGTCAGTTGACTTTTGTCTGTTCCAGGCAGCTTCTTGTCTCCTCCCAGGTCTGGGGCTTTGGCTGATGTTTAAGGGGAAGATGTTTCACATTCAGAGAGACATATCCTGGCTGCTTTCTGCCCTGGTCTTAACACTGCTCCTGCAGCTTTCTGCTTTAGTGTGCAGGAGTGAGAAGGCCCTCTGTTTTTCCAAAATCGGTTCCATCCTCAGCAGAGATGGGGACCTTGTGATTGGAAGCTTTCTCCCTCTGTATTCAGTGAGAGTGAGTAGTTTTACAAGAGCAGAAGTTTTTACAAGTCAGCCCAACAAGGACTGCAGGAGTTATCAGTAAGTACCTTTCTGTATGAAGGAGTTAATTTTAGTTACTTTGACTTTTCAAAGTTTTCTCTCTTTAAAGAAATGGGAAACAAGGAAGACTCAGTTTTTCTACCTAGTGATACTCCTTCCTTCCCCTCCCCTGCAAAGCTTTTGGTTTTTTTACACATCAATTTCCATCTCTCTGATTGCTTTACAAATCTGAAGATAGAGAATGTTTGTTTCCTCTCTTTTTCTTTATATATCACTGCCTCTTCTGTTTTCCTCTGGCTTTGCTTCTGCCTTTCTACGTGTCTCTGTGTCTCTGTCTCTGTCCGTTTGTGTGTCTCTGCCTGTCTCTATATACATACATGCATGTATATGTGTATATCCTTATATATAGTTTACATGTATACATATATAAGTATGTATTTGTCTCTGTCTTTCTTTCTTGTACGTCTTTCTTCCACAGGGGTCATGTCCGCGGGAAGTTCCAGAGATGAGATGCTAGCATTCTTGTAATTTATTCCTCCACCTTCCAGATTCTGACTTCGAGTATCCATAATGACACTATAGATAAATGTCTTTGGGTTCCAGACTAGAGAACACTAACATGGCTGGTTAGGCTTCAGCTGGGAACTGGGGAATTATCAGTTTTTCATTTCTTGGAATGATAGAGTTATGTTCAGACACCAGCTAGAGTCAACACGAATCCTTAGGGATATAAAACCTGATGATGAAATGCCTGTTATATCTAGACCTATGCAAAGCCCTCTAATTTCCCCGTGACTGATGTGTGAGGATTTCGTGTTTATTTCTCAAGTGAGGTTTTCCTGGGCTCAAAGCAGGAGACAAATTGGAATTGGACATTACTTCCAGAATTTTATTGGGCTATAGGAACATTGTTCTCATGGTCAGGTCAAAATGGAATGTGTCTGGGCTCTGCTCCTGCTGCATTTTGAGGAGTAAATACAGGAAGTCTTTGTCTAGTGGTGCAGCCTCAGATGTCATTATCTGTGAATCTGCACATCCTAGACTGGGGTGGAAACGGTTGGATCCAGACTTGAACACACACACACACGCTCGCGCGCGTGCGCACACACACACACACACACACACACACACACACACACACACACACACACCTCCTCTGCAGTATTTCATTCCGAAGAGCTTCACTGTAAGGTGGATGAATTAAAGGATCATACATTAATGTGGGGTAGATTTATGGGATTTATAGGATTTATATGGAAATATTTATATTCTATATTTATATGGAAAAAGACAAATGGTTCTTCTCAGATGGGTATTCTCACTTCTTCTGGATCTTGGTTTGTCTGTACATCTCTCTCTGTCTTTCCCTCACTATTGATGTACCTTCTCTGCATTTCTCTGTGTATTTCTCTGTTTGAATTTATGCCCCTGTTCCCCTTTTTCCCTAAGGAAACCAATTCTGCTACTTAGAGCAAAAAAATTCTGAGTTAAAAATCTTTCTCAGATATTTACTAGGTATGCGATGCAGGGTAAAGCACTTAGTCTCTCCGTTCCTCTCTGTGGAAAGTAACAGCACCTACTTCCCAGGATTCTGGTGAGGATCAGATTATAACATGCATTTAAAACCCTTTGAAAACCTTAAAGCACTGTCTGAATGTTGACTCTTATATTCTTACTCATTTATATTTCCCAAATATTTCAAGATGTTCAGTGTCCTTATCTGTTCCTTCATTATTCTCCACCTGGTAGGGTTGATGATGGTTGTCTTTAGAAGGGGAAAATGTTCCTGGTCTCTGCGCAGTTTAGACCAAGGTGCTCCTGTGAATGAAATTTCCTTTTCTATTTTGCCTTTGATCAACTTTCCTTGAGAGCCAGGGTCCTGGATGGAAACAGGTGCAGTGCCTCATTCTAATTTCAGAGAATATGAGTGACCTAGAAAGAAATCATTCAATTCAGCTGGCATTTATGAACACCTATGTGTGTCATATCCTGTGTTACAATCTGGGGACACAAGGCTAAGAATGTGATAGTCCTTGACCTCAAGGTTCTTGTGGTCTAATGGAGACAGGAACATATCCATATATAAATATAAACAGACTATAACCAAAATGAATACTAGGTGTGGAGGGCAGTAACTGTGGAGAGAACCAAAAAAGACTGTGTTAGGGGTGTGCCTTGGGGCTTGGTGAACAGCTGATTAAAAAATATATAGAACGAACGGACACAGCATCTCAAATTCTCAGAGACCTGGTGGACAATTTCTCATGGGGTAAAAAGGTTTGCTTGTTGCAGGTAAAGTCATTTTGGATGTGAAATCAAGAAAGAATGGGGAAGAAAGAATGGGGGGGCTACTCCCTCCCTGAAAGTTGCCCTGTTGTCGTTAAAAGTGGGAGCCTACCGAGAAACATTGCCGCATTGTAAATCTTTCAGAGAATATTGGCATAAATAGGAGAGCCCTTTGCTGTGGGTTTTCTGCTTAAAATTAGTTAGAAGTGGCAGTCTTTAAGTGACTTTGACTTTCTTATCTTCTATATCTTTAAAAGCAAAGAGAAAGCAGAAGGGAGAATGTAATGAAAGCCAAGATAAGGTTTTGGTCTTAGAATGAAGATACATTTATTAGGATTCCAATTTCTACCTCTTCTCCCTGTTTTTGCAGTTACTTCTTCCCAGAGATGACGATAATGAGATTTATCAATAGTTCACCTGTACATAGTGTCCATAGAGCTTACAAATGGCCACATCATGTCTACTTCTCCTGTAATGTGTTTTACAATTATTATCTCATTTGATCCTCACAACTACCCTGCCAGAGTAGTGCTATTATTTTTTATCATTTCGCATTTGAGGAAACTGAGAGAAATAGAACTTAAATGACCCACCTAGGGTCATACAACTGGTAAGACTCTGGGATGAGAGTCCCACTCAGGTCTTTAAGATTTGTGGCCGGTAGCTGTCCCACCCAGCTACCTATTCCCTTATACCCATTTCTTGAGTTCCTTGAGAGCAGGAAAGAAACAAGCACTTATTCAGTGTGTATATGTATCAAGCACTGTCCTATACTCTTTTCAAATATTACCTCATTTAATCCCCACAACAGCCTTGGAGATGATTATTATCCCCGTTTTTACAGATGAGGAGACAGAAGCAGGATGAGGTTGAAGTGATTTACCTAAGGTCTGAGGCTGGATTTAAACTCAACATCCTAGTCCGTACAATATATTCATTCAGGTGGTCACCAGGATTTTTTACCTACTACCACAGTTTGCATATGCTAAATGTTTAATAAATGCCTTCCCCCCTACTCATCATTCCTACATTTTTTTGCTATGTGAACCTTTTCCCTACTACCTTGTATTAAAGCCATATTAAAGGCAATACTGATATTATCTAACTCATCATATTTGTGCAATATTTATTAGTTGAAAAAATGAGTGAATTTGGCAGCCAGGTTCAAACTAGGAGGTCAAAGCAAATAGCCATAAAAATCATAGGAATCACATGAGGGGAGCAGTACAGGAATGAGGGAGCCTGTTATTAATAATCGGCTCGGGGCAGAAAAGTACAACAGTGGATAGAGGGACAGATCTCAAGTCGGGGGATGTCTTAAACCCGCTTTCAGACATTTACTGACTGTGTGATCCTTAGACAAACCAATCTATTTGCCTCAGTTTTCCATTTGGAAATGGGGATAATAGTAGCACATATCTCCCAGGGCTATAGTGAGGATTAAATGAGAAAATTATTGTAAGTTGCTGAAGACAGTGCTTGTCACCACATAAATGTCAGTTACTATTATTGTTGCTGTTATTGTAAACACAAAGTGGGCTGGAATGTTTAGTTTTGACTTTCACATAACTGAAAAAGCTTTCCTTCTGAAATGAATTCTCTTTTCATACTTTATTAAGAGTTTCTGATTCTCTCCCCCTCAGATGGCTGCATAAAAACTACCAGCAGGTCTTGACCATAAGGTTTGCTGTGGAGGAGATCAACAGGGACCCTGTTCTGCTGCCCAACATTTCTCTAGGATTCCAGATCTACAATGCCTACCACAGTGATGAGAGGACCTTGGAGAGCTCCCTGAAGTGGTTGACAGGAGGGGGTCAGATAGTCCCTAACTTCAGCTGCAGAGGGCAGGACAAATCTGTGGCTGTCATTGGAGGTGCCACGTCAGCTCTGTCTGTCCAGATGGGGATTCTCCTTGAGCTCTACAAGTTCCCACAGGTGTGTGATATTAGGCGTTTAAAACCTCTTGGATTTATCAAAGAGTAGATTACTATAGCAATTGACTACAGCGTCTTATGTACATAAACTAATCCACTAATCCACCACTCTATTTCTTAGCCAGTAGCAAACAGATTTGATATTAGCTGCTTTGTAATACAGTTTTAGATCTGCTACAGCAAAGTCACTTTCCTTTGCCTCTCTTTTCCTTAATTCCCTTGATATTTTGGATGTTTTGTTCTTCCAGATGAATTGATATTATTGTTTTCTAGCTCTAGAAAATAATTATCCGGTAGTTTGATATGGCACTGAATAGGTAAATTAATTTAGGTAGGTTTTCATTTTTACTGTATTATCTCAGTTTATCCATGAGCAACTGATATTTTTCCAATTACTTAGATCTGACCTTAGTTGCGTGAAAGTGTTTTGTAACTCTGCTCATATAGTTCTTAAATTTGTCTTGGCATGCAGATGCCCAAATATTTTATATTTTCTATAGTTATCTTAAAAGGAATTCCTCTACCTTTTGCTGCTGGGCTTTGTTAGTAATATATCAAAATTGTGATGATTTACATGAGCTCATTTCTTTAAAAAAGTAACTAATTAATTTGTTTGTGTAATATATGTGTAAATAATATCTTTCAAATACTGTTCAAGTGTTTTCAGGTTATTCAAAAAATCTTCCCACTCATAGCTTCTTATGGAACAGTAGTATTCCATTACATTCATATAATATAACTCAATTTGTTCAGCTATTCCCCAATTGATGGGCATCCTCTCAATTTCCCATTGAGCTCTTCACTTCTTATAGTACAGTAATTTTCCATCACAATCATATGCCACAACTTACTCTTTATGTTTTACTTCTCTATGTACCTTTCATGGTGATTTTCATTTTGTTTGTAGAGGAAATCTGGAGAGACTGGAAATTTCTGATATACTCCACCATGTTCCCAGAATACATTCTCAAATTGATTTTCAACATAACTTTTACATATGAAAAAGCTGTATGGTTTATACTTTTGGTGTCAACAAATATGTGCAACACAAATATGATTTAAGTTGTTTTTTTTCTTTTCAGTGAAAATACTGCCCCCACATAACAAAAATCTAACTATTTTAATATAGCCCCTAATTCTGGGCCAAGAAAATGTATATCTTAGTATATTGGGGAAGGAGGGAGAACACTTTCTAGTTGAAGCTGTGATAACTGAAGATTCAGAGAAATGTTTCTTTACCAAACATATGACTAAATGAGAAGTACAACAATGGAGATCTGGATTGCTTAAAATTCCCTTGTAACAATGAGTCTATTCTCAAAACCACTACATTTAACTACATACAGAAAGGACAGTTTGAAGAGAAGTTGTGATCTCCCACAATTCTATCATTGCAACCATATTCATCGAATTTAACATTTCCCTTGGTTTTCCTCTTGTCCAGCTCAGCTTTGGCCCTTTTGATCCTATCCTCAGTGACAAGACCCAATATCCTTCTCTCTACCAGATGGCTCCCAGAGACTCCTCTTTGCCTAGAGGTATTGTCCAGTTACTGGTACATTTTAAATGGACCTGGGTAGGTCTGGTGACCACAGATGACCTTAGGGGTGAAGAATTCCTTCAGGAAGTGACTGGGGTGATGGCAAAGCATGATGTCTGTGTGTCCTTCACAGAGAAGGTTCCTGTCAGTGAGAGGCGACATGAAGAATCAGAGCTGTATTTTATGCCCAGAATTGTTGGATATTCAGCTAGGGTAGTTGTGATTCATGGTGATACAGATTCACTAATGATTCTCAGATATTCACATATGCCATTTGTTCCAACATCTAAGGTCTGGATCACCACTTCTCACTGGGACATCACCATGAGACCCTATTATGTTGACAATTATGCTTTTGGTGGAGCCCTCACATTTACATAACATGACCAGAGAGATTCCTGGTTTTAAGTCTTTTCTCAGGATGGTGAACCCTGATAAAGACCCAGAGGACATTGTGCTCAAGGACTTCTGGTTGTCAGTTTTCTGGTGTCAGAATGAATTAAAAAAGCTGCAGCTAGAGCAATGTGCAAGAAACGCTACCTTGGAGGCTTTGCCTATATTCCTTTTTGACATGACCATGTCTGGCCTGAGTTACACCATCTACAATGCAGTGTATGCTGTGGCCTGGGCCCTTCATGAAAAGCTTTTGAAGAAATCAGAGATTCCCTCTGAGGAGGCTGGAGAGAGCTGGGTGCCTCATCTTTGGGAGGTAAGTTTCCTTTAGGAACTGGTTCTGTCCATTGCTCATATTTGATATTTTGACCATGGAACTTATAGAAGGGCTTTCTCTCACAGAATTTCTGATGTCCACAAGTGATCTGACTAGGGCAGCATAAAGTGGAGCAGCCACAAAACTCAAGATATGGAAATTACGTTTTTCTCCATTTGATTTATGTTGGTTTTAGCCTTGGAGGACTTTCTGGGCCCATTGTTAATATACATGTAGTCATCTAAAGTTGTGGAATTTTCCTCCAGATGCAACATTACTTTGCTGTTTTAAATTGCCTCATCGATCTTATGCTTGTGAAGATGACTTTCTGAACCCATGATACACTTTACTTTTTATCTTTATTACATTCCTTTTGTTTACTCTAACTCAAATTTCTCCTTTTCCTTTCTAGGATGGAATTGAAAACCAATTTTGCATTTAAAGCCCTTCAATATCACCCGAAAGTTTTCAGGCTTCTTACATTTTAAACCTCACTATCAAGTACTTGAAGGATGAGTAACAGTGTCCTCCTTATAGATCTTCACACACAATATTCCATCTCCCTACTAAAAATATTTTTATTAGTTGTCAGGCATGTATGATAATTTCTTTCTTCTCCTTTTCATCTTCGGTCTTCTTTGGCTTCCTTCAAGTCCACACTAAGATTTCAGGTTCTATGGGAAGCCTTTCCCCATCCTTGTTAATGCTACTACCTTTCTTCTCCTGATTATCTCCATTCCCCTCATTTTATAACACTTTATACATACATATTTGCATGTTGTCTCCCCTCTCCCAAACTGTGAGCTCTTTCAGAGAAGGAAGTGTCTTTTGCTTTGCTAAGTAAAAACATTTAGCAGTTTCTGGCATTTAGTAAGTGCTTGATCAATGCTTGTTGACCAGCACATTGACTGAGTTGAACCATGCTTTAACCTTCTAGGATTTTTTTGGATCTTGTCTCGATCATGATAAATTTGGGTGGCCCCCAAGTGTTCTGTCCTCAGCTCTCTTCTCTTTTCTCCAATGATTCTTCACTTGGTCATCTCAATAAATCCTATGGTTTCAATGATCATCTCTACCCCAATGATTCCTGGATGTTTTAGCCAGCCCTAATCGCTTTGTCCCATGTGAAATTTATCATAAAAGTAACGAGAGAAAATCATCTGAGCAAGATAATAGTTTATAAGTAGGTTTCCAAAGCTACTAATAAAGAATGGGTTAAATGTCACTGCTTCTGGTCAAAAGACCCTGAATTTAAGATCTAAAGCATTTTTATACAAATAGAAGAAAGAAGAGGACAAAAATCATACAATTGGTTACTGGGTAGGCAACATCGTGGGGCTTGAGAATCATTGGTTACATAAAAGGAAGTGGGCATAGCTCACATGTTAGATAGAGATGACTTCTCTTTGTCTAAGGAATGCCTTTGTGAATCTATGAGTCACAGCTGCATCCTGAGGTCACTGATAGTGACCCAGGTTTACTGACAAACTGATGGCTAGGAGATTAGTTAAGATGATCTTTAAGGTCAGTTAATCCAGTTTCTCAAGGATAAATATCTTGCAGAAAATGTGGAGATAATGTTTTTTAGAATATTAGTAAGAGTTTTACTGTAACTAAATTTGATTATGGCAAAACAAGAATATACATTAATGCACGTAGCTTTTCATTTTAACAAAAGGATACACTGAGACAAATCTCCAAGCAAGATAGCATTTACTGGAAGATGCATTCTGCCTCTCAATAAAAGAGTTTATGGCTTGCCTCCATTTATGTCAAAAATTCCAAGCAAGAAAATTTTGTTATTTTGGTTTCAGAGGGTACAGAACAAAAATGAAACAGGATAGATGATATCATGGGAGTGAAGCAACATCACTGGATGAAGAGCTGAGGTACAGGGAACAACACAACAGGTTGAAAGTTCAGCATTGGGAGCCAATAATGGATGCCTTACTTCTCTCATGAGAATAAAAATTGTTAATTTTCTAAATGTAAGTTCAAGATGGTGGTTTAGACTTCGAGACAGCAAACCAAACATTCTTAAAGGATAGTTTGGTTCTGCAAAGATATCATACCCGGCTCACTTGCTTTCATCCACATTCCCCAAGGCCACTTAAATTCTCTGAGGCAAAAAGAGATAGATTTTTAAAGTTAATCCATCGTAGTACAGCTGGACTCTGAACTAAATTCAGAGAAAAATAAGTGTGACTTAAGCAATTACAGAACAAAAGCAGTTACAGAACAAAATCAATTGCTTGTAAATGGAAGAAATAAATAAAGGATGTGAGATCATTCTTGATCTTGCATATATATGCACCATAAACATAAAGTACCTAAATACAAGTATAGCATTCATGATATCTTGTTTTAATCTTACAAACAATTTAATGGCCCCCCTGGCCAATATTATCCCCCTTTTTTTCTTCCTCTAGGGTGTACTAAACTGAAACTTTACAGTATAATGATAATCACTATAGTAACGTTGTTAGGAAATCTTAACACTTGGGCTAAAGTTGGACTCTCTGATATAATTTACATTCACATGTATTTCTAGATAATCCCTGGAATAACTGACAAGGAAAAGCTCAACTTATCAGAAGTATTTGGGGACAGAAACAAAAAAAAGTATACTACAGCTCCTATCGGGAGACATGTACTAGAAGAAAAAGTTGGAAAAACAGCAGACCTTTTTAAAAAATTTTTCTCAGTCCTTGGAAAAAGTGACCTTTTACTTTGTGTTCCTGTCCTGCCAATGCTTTGTAACTCAGTTCTTGATATATGCACTTTATTTATCATGCAAATTTTATTCAAAATCCCCCAGTTTCAACTTGCTCAATGGTTTTAAACAGGGTCCTGGTGGGGTAGGCATATTACTTAGTCAATTCAGAGTCTACCTGACTTTGACCCTGATTTTGGGTGGAGAGTATAGTCAGTACAAGCTTTGGAAAGAAATGAGGTAATTAAATTACTAAAAAGCTATTTTGCAGAATTAGAAAAAAATAATAAAATGCATTTGTGAAAATAAGAATAAGAAAAGAACTGATAAAAATAAGAGAAGGAAGTTTGGCAGTACTAGATCTTAAACTGTGTTACATGGTAGTAATTATCAAAACTCTATGGTACTGCCTAAGAAATAGAAACATAAATCAATGGAATGGAGGAGACATACAGTAGTGGTAAATAAATATAGTAATCTTTTATTTGACAACTGTAAAGAAAATATTTTAAGAGAAGAATTCATTATTCTGTCAAAAAATTGTTGCGACGGCTGAAAGCAGTATGGCTGAAGGAGGGCATATGGATAGACAAATGTCTTGCTCTATTTACCAGCACGTCTGTCAGATTATACAGGTCTTAATTCCAGGAGTGCCCTAACCTCAGGCACCAAGAAATGACAGATCTCTCTTCCCTTTCAGCTCCACTCCTTTCTCAAGGTCCTTCAATTTAACAACAGTGCTGGTGATCAGGTGTTTATGGATGAGGAAAGAAGCTCTGAGGCTCAATACGACATTAGGAATTATATGTCCCTTCCTAATGGAACTGAACTCCTGGTGAAAGTGGGCGAATTTATCCCCAAGTCTTCATCTGGTCAAGATTTCACAATATGTGAGGCAGCCATCAAGTGGGAATGGTTAGGTTCAAAGGTCAGATTATTTACATGTCAATTTATATATTCAGTCTTACGAACAGGTCTCACTCTAGTTACCTTGCTTTCAAAATCCACTTTTGGATGAAAATGGGAAAAATAAGCAATCAGGTATGTGTTTCAAAACAACAATATTTAGCCTCATAAGAGAAGAGGAATGCATTTTAAAGATCAACTTGTCTATCCCTTTATTTGACAGAAAAGAAAACTGAGGTCTGGAAAGCTTTGCATTGACTCAAGGCCTTCTGACTCCAAAGCCATTGCTCTTATCCACTTCCCCATTTACTTCCCTGTGTCTTCACAAATGATGGTGAATCTTCCACTGAGATCAATTGAGTTAAAATAAAATTCAATTTGGCTGATAGCCAAAGTTTTCTTCTACAGAATGAAACTTTTTGCCAAATATCTAAATGTTCTCTAATAGGTTGTTTCTCCATAGCACTCTAGCTCTTATAAATATCTGAAGATTGTCCTCCCAACTGATTCTCCCACTGTTGAGTTAGTGTCTCTAGAGGGAGTCTACAATCTCGCTATTGGGAATCCAGGGGTAACCTAGAGGAGGTGTGGTGATGTCTTCACTATGAGTTCCTTCAAGGTCCAATTTTTGGATATTTTCTCCAATATAAATTACCAGGGATAAGTACTCCAGTACTGTTTGACTTACTAGCATCAATTAGTTTTAACAAAGGTATATTTTCTGAGATGATATGAAAAAATAAAAACTATAAACATTTCTCCCTACTCTACACTTTGGAACACATTCTCCCTTATACCAACTGCACACACACACATATGTATATGTACACATACACACGTATGTATATATATATATATATATATCCCAAATTTTAAACAGTTTGGAAAATAATTGAATCTGCTAAGTAGATTTCCAAATTCAGCATCATTACTGGACAAATCATTGCCTCTTCTACGGTTGGACTTGGTCTTGTTTCTCAGGGTTGTGTTTGCTTCATGTCTGGTAAAATATGCTGGTATACACTCACATCACTGGATTTATAATGGTTCACTCTCCCAACCTTGTAAAACTTACACTTTCCAAGATTTCTTCATCTAAAAGTAAGACAGAAGAAACACAAAGAAGCCAAATATAGGAACCTGGAGTTACCGATCATATGTTGGCTTTGGGACCAAGCTTTCAACCACCAAGAGTTTTACAGCATGTCTCTCAATCAGATAGAAAAAAGCCTATCTTAATTACCGTCTTTTGAACGTATTATCAGTTCTGGCTCACTAGCCAATCAAATAGCACCTCATTTTCACATCACGGGGGAGTGCAAATATTGAGTATATAAAGGGATGCTGGTAATGGAAAGAAAACATTTTCATTATACAATATCACCCCTTTTTTGGAAGCAAGTACCCCAGCCTCTTCCATATGGACTGCCCACAGAAAAAGCACAGTACTGGTCTCAGTGACCAGGTCCCTATTCACTCCCATCCTACAAGATTATGGTCTTTGCATACTAAAATGTTATGTAATTTTGGATGATTGCCAACTTTTCATTTAGCAACTTGGATCATTAACAATACAATGATCCACAGTATATTAGCAGTACAAAATGTAAGTATTCTAAGATTGTACAATCCAAAATTCTAATTTCATAAGTGATAAAATTCAAGCCCCCAGAGGTCAAGAGTTTCAGTCAACGTTCCACAACTGATGACAGGGATGACAGGACTAGAAAGGATATCCCTCAAAAATTGTATTAGGGTGTAAACATCAAAGTGGTTTTAGAGGAGACTCTTTCTTGATCTGCATCATCCATCATAAATATCCCCTTAGTAACTGATGTTCTGTCCATTCTCCTGTTAATGGCTTAGATTCCACATTCTGTGTGTAGTGAGAGCTGTCACCCAGGATACAGGAAAACAACTAAGGAGGAACAGCCTGTGTGCTGCTTCACCTGTTCCCTGTGCCCAGAGGGAGAGATTTCCACTGAAATTGGTAAGTGTCTATGGGGGCTTCTTTTCTGAGCCCTTTGGTGCAGAACAATATGGTGTTGAGCTTTCTGAGTCGTATACAACCCACTATAACATCACTGCTCAACTAGTAGGATATAAACTGCAAAGTTTGGTTATTGTTCTTTGTTTTAAAAGAGGACCAAAATAACGTCACTGTTTTAGAGTCAAGTTACAACGTGTTCCACTGTGGCTGCTCAAACCAGGATGAGCTCCTAATTGTCTACCACGGGATGAGCACAAATAGTCCATTTGAACATTCAAGGTGGATTCTCTAAACTTATGGATCTCACATTACTTTAGAGCTACTTCTATTCTACTTTACTCATAAAACGGGGTGTAGGGTGTGTTCAGGGAGGACCAGTACCAGTACCTTTGGTGTGATGGCTGCCGAGTCCTTTTCGGGGCTCTTCCACCTTTGGTGTCCACCTGTTCCACCTAACTCAATTACAACAAATGGAAGTTTTGAACGCTGTGGATAAGTTCACTTACCTTGGTAGTGTACTTTCCAGGAATGTATACATTAACAATGAGGTTGATGCACGAATTGCCAGAGTTAGCTCAGAGTTTGAGAGGCTCCGAAGAAAAGTTTGGGAGAGAAGAGATATTAGACTGACTACCAAATTGAAGGTCTACAGAGCCGTTGTGCTGACCTCATTGTTGTATGCCTGACACATGGACAGTCTACCAGCATCATGCCAGGAAACTGAATCACTTCCATTTTAACTGTCTTAGGAAGATTCTGAGGATCACCTGGCAGGATAAGGTACCAGACACTGAAGTTCTTTCTCAAGCTGAACTGCCGGGTACTCAAACTATGCTTCAGAGAGCGCAATTCCCTATGAGCTGGCCACGTTGCTCGAATGCCAAATGTACACTTGCCAAAAATACTTTTATGGAGAATTTGCATGGGGCAGGCTATCACATGGTGGCCAGCAGAAACGATACAAGGACACTCTCAAGGTCTGTCTCAAGAACTTTGGATTTGACTGTGCAACATGGGAGACACTGGCACAGGACCCCTCAGCATGGTGTGCCCACGTGAGAAAAGGTGCTGTGCTCTTTGAGCAAAGCAGAATTGAGACAGCACAAAGTAAATACAGGATGCCCAAATTTGGAATATTCTCCCCAAATATTCACACGGACCATCTGTGGCCAAACTGTGGTAGAGCATTCTGAGCTCGTATTGGTCTGATCAGCCACAGTCGAACACACTGACATTACACTTTGCAGTGGTGATTTCACTTTGGGCCTCTTGGAAGACGAAGGACAACAACCAACTCACAGAACACAGAACCTTCCTTGATGATGGCACACCATGCTGGGCAGTCCTATGCCACTGTGTCTCATATCACTCAATCAGTTCCAAAGTTCTTTGCAGAGATCTCTAAACTGCCCTTGTATTGCTTCTTCTGACCACCATGTGAGAATGTGCCTTTTGTGGTTTCTTTTTAAAACAGTCTTTTAGGCAAACGTATGTTTGACATTTCAACAATGTGGTCAGTCAATTGGGGTTGCACCCTTTGCAGTAAAATTTGAATGTTTGGTCGTTTAGCTCAGAAAGTACATTAGTGTCTAGTACTTTATTCTGTTATGTCATTGTCAAAATCTTCATTAAGACAATTCAAATGGAAGCAATTTAATTTATTGGTTTAATATTTGTGTACCATCCATATTTCACACACATAAAACGATGAGATTAGCACAATAGCTCTGTAGACCTGCAGTTTGGTAATCAGTCTAATACTTATTTTCTCCCACACTTTGCTTTGGAGTCCCTAAAATACTGAGGTAACTCGGAAAATGGTTGTATCATTCTCATTATCAATTTATGCATCCCTGGAAAGTATATTGTCAAGATAAGTGAACTTATCCACTATATTCAAATCTTCTCCCTGTGCTGTACCGCATGGTTCCAGATATGGATGGTGTGGTGCTGGCTGATGGAACATTTGTGTTTTCTTGGTGTTAATTGTTATGTCAAAATTAATACAAGCAGTGGAGAATTGATGAATACTTTGCTGCATCTCAACTTCAGAGGCTTCTTTGAGTTCGCAATCATCTGTAAACAACAAAATCATGTACCAACTGACTCTCTACTTTAGTCTTGACTTATTGCCTTTGCAAATTAAATGATTTACTATCAATGTGTAATTGAACTAGATGCCATGTTCATCCTCATTGAGGCCATCAGACAATATTGCTGAAAATAGTATACTAAAAATATCAGAGCAATCATACAGGTTTGTTTCACTTCACTGGTTACTGGGAAAGCACAAGACCGTCATTCAGAACCCAGAATCCAGGAAAGCATGCAATCATGAAAATGATATTCAATACTGATGAATTTCTCTGGGCAACTAAATTTTGACATAATTTCCCTGAAACTCTCATGACTTCCTGTGTCAAGGACCTTAGATCAATGAATGTTGTGTACAGAGCTCTGTTCTGTTCCTGGCATTTCTCCTGGAATTGTGAGGCAGCAAACACAATATTGACCATTCTTTGGCCCTTTCTGAAACCAATCTGGCTCTCAGATTGATGACCATCTTCCAAGTGAAAGATGATCCTATTAAGTAGGATTCTGGCAAGAATCTTGCCAGCAATAACACCCCCCACTGTGATTGTCACAGCATAATCTATTTCCTACACCTTTATACAGACGGACAACAGAGGCATCTTTGAACTCCTGGGGAATAACCTTTTCTTGCCATAATAGCCAGAAATTTTTAGTCAGATAGTGTATGAGCAATGGACCCCTCACCTTGTAAATTTCTGCTGGCATAGGATCTGTACCAGGTGCCTTGCCATAGAAGGGAAACCTAATGGCATTCAAAACCTCTTCCTCAGTTGTAAATTTGGCTAGAGAGAGATTGACTTCAACATGAGGTAAAAGATCAATGACTTCAGTGTGGATTAATGAAGGTCTGTAGAGAACAGACTGAAAACATTAAGAACACTGAAAATATTGAGTCTATATCTCCAAAGTCTTATCCTTATCACTCATCAATGTGACTCCATCATCACCAAGTAGTTGAAATGCACCGTATGTTTTGACCCATAAATAGCCTGGAGGGCCTTATAAAAGCTCTTTGAGTTATTACTCTTAATAAAATTGATTTTCATCTCCTTACTGAGCGAAGAATCCTCCATTTCTCTAAACTTCACTTTTACTTTATTTCTGATGGAATTAAATGCTGCCTTCTCAGAGACCAGTGACGTATCCTACTTGTAAACCCTGTGGAGTTCTGAAATTTTCATTCAGCAGCTTCTAAATTTTGCCATCCTTTCACTTTTTTTGAATGAATAAAGAGTATTAAGATATATTTGCCAAACACTTTGTAAACACTGGGGATATAAATTTGAAACAACTCATTTCTTTTTCACTTTAAAAAAGTAATTATTTTATTTTCGTTTTCAACATTGAATTTTACAAGATTTTGAGTTCTAAATTTCTTCCCTTCCCTCCCCAAGATGGCATGCAATCTGATATCATCTATTCATATAGAATCATATTAAACCTATTTCCATATTAGTCATGTGAAAGAAGAATTAGAAAACAAGTGGAAAACCACAAGAAGGAAACAAAAGAACATCAAAGGAGAAAACTGTGTGCTTTTACCAACATTCAGACTCCATAGTTCTTTCTCTGGATGTGGACAACACTTTCCATCATGAGTCTTTTGGAATTGCCTTAGATCATTGCATTGCTGAGAATAGCTAGGTCTATCAAAGTTGGTCATTGCACTATGTGTGTATAATGTCTGGTCTGTCTGCTCATCATTTCTTATGGAACAGTATTATCCCTTTACATTAACATACCACAACTTGTCCAGCCATTCCCCAACTGATGGGCATCCCCTTGATTTCCAGTTCTTGGCCATCACAAGATGAGTTGCTATAATTTTTTTTTTGTACATGTGGGCCCTTTCCCTTTTTTATGATCTCTTTGGGATACAGACCTAATAGTGAATTGTTGGATCATAGGATATGCAAAGTTTTATAGCCCTTCTGGCATAGTTCCAAATTATTCTCCAGAATGGTTGTATCAGTTCACAACTCCACTGACAATGCATTAGTGTTCTAATTTTCCCACATCTTCTCCAACATTTATCATTTTCTTGTTTTGTAATGTTAGCTAGTCTTGTAGGTGTAATGTGGTACCCCAGAATTCTGTTAATCTGCATTTACTTAATCAATAGTGAGTTAGAACATTTCTATATGAATATAGCTTTAGTTTCTCCCTCTTTAAATTGCCTGTTCCTTTCCTTTAAGATTTAACACTTTTTGTAAATTTGACTCAGTTCTCTATATATTTTAGAAATGATGACTTTATCAGAAACACTGGCAGTAAAAATTGTTTCCAAGCTTTCTGCTTCCCTTCTAATGTTAGTTGCATTGGCTTTGTGCAAAACCTTTTTAGTTAAATGTAATCAAAATTATACATTTTGCATTTCATAATATTCTCTACTTATAGTTTGATTATAAATTCTCTGTCCTCCATAGATATGACAGATAAACTGTCCCTTACTCTCTTAATTTCAGGGTAGTATCACCCTTTATGTGTAAATAATGTACCCATTTTGACCTTATCTTGGTATAGGGTGTAAGATGCTGGTCTATACCCAGTTTTGCCACGCTTTCTAGTTTTGCTATCAGTTTTTGTCAAATGGTGAGTGAGTTCTTATCTCAGAAGCTGGAGTCTTTAGCTTTATCAAACAGTCGATTGCTATAGTCATTGATGAGTTACTGTGTCTTGTGTACTGAAACTATTTCACTGATCCACCATTCTATTTCTTAGCCAGTAGCAGACAGTTTTAATAATTGATGCTTTGCAATGCAGTTTTAGATCTGGTATGACTGGGTCACCTGATAGAATCAGAGCGTATTTTTTTAGGGGTAGGGCTAGAGTTAGGGTTAGATTTGCATTACTTTTCATTAATTACCTTGATATTCTGGACCTTTTATTCTTCCAGATGAATTTTATTATTATTTGTTCTAGCTCTATAAAATAATTTTTTGTTCTTTTATTGGTATGGCACTGAAGAAGTAATTTTTTTAATTTTTATTTTAATTTAGCATTTAACATTCATTTTCACAAAATTTTGGGTTACAAATTTTCTCCCCTTT
>CM052673.1:3650192-3672604 GCA_028533205.1 Lagorchestes hirsutus
CCACTGTGCCGTGGCCCCACTGCTCCAGAATTCACCGTGAGTTACTCTATACACATGTTGTATGGATTGTGGGTTTGGAGCTATGTGTATCTGCGTCTTTCTACTCCGCCATCTTGGCTCCGCCCCCCCCTGAAGAAGTAATTGATTTAGGTATAATTGTCATTCTTATTATATTAATTCAGCCTGTCTATGAGCAACTGACCTTTGGTTTGGTTTTGTTTACAGTTATTTAGATCTGACTTTATTTGTGTGAAAAAATAACTTGTAATTCTGTTCATATTGTTTCCAGGTTTGTCTGGGCAAGTAGTCTCCCAAATATTTTATGTTGTCAACAGCTACTTTAAATGGAATTTCTCTTTCTATCTCTTGCTGTTGGACTTTGCTAGTAATATATGAAAATTCTGATGTTTTACAAGGGTTTATTTTGTCTCCTGCAACTTTGCTGAAGTAGTTAATGATTTCAAGTAGTTTGCGACTTGACTCTCTAGGATTCTCTACGTATACCATCATATCATCTGCAAAGAGTGATAGTTTGTTTCTTAATCTCCTATCCTTCAATTTCTTTTTCTTCTCAGTGCTAAAGTTAACATTTCTAGACAATATTGAATAACTGTGGTGATGATGGACACCCTTGTTTCTCCCCTGATCTTATAGGAAATTCATCTACCTTATCCCTATTATATATAATTCTTGCTAGTGGTTTTAGGTAGATACTACTTATCATTTTAAGGAAAATTCCATTGAGAACTATGTTCTCTAGTGTTTTTAACAGGAATGGGTGTGGTATTTTTCAAAAGGTTTTCCTGCGTCCATTGGCATGATCATATGATTTCTGTTAATTTTATTTTTGATATGGTCAATTACGCTGATAGTTTTTCTAGTATTGAACCAGCCATGCATTCTTGGTACTAATTCCACCTGGTCATATTGTATTATCCTTGTGATAAGTTGCTGTAATCTCTATGCTAATTTATTTAAATTTTTTACTTCAATGATTATAAGGAAAATGGGTCTATAATTTTCGTTTTCTGTTTTGGCTCTTCCTGGTAAAAGGTAAAAGCACCATATTTTTTGTCATAGAAATAATTTGGGAAGACTATTTATTCACCTGTTTTTTCAATTACTTTATATAGAACTGGAATTAATTGCTTTTTCAATATTCGGTACAATCCATTTGTAGATCCATCTGACCCTGGAGATTTTCCCTGCACTGATGGATTTTCAGATTTTTTAAATTAATTTGTTCAGTTTCTTTCTTTTCAGTTATTTAAGTATTTTATTTTCCCCTTCTATTAATCCTGGCAATTTATATTTTTGTAAATATTCATCCATTTCACTCATGTTGTCAGATTTATCGCAATGCAGATGGACAAAATAAATCCTAGTTATTGTTTTAATTTCTTCTTCATTGCTGTTGATTTCACCCTTTTCATTTTTGATACTGGTAATTTGAATTTCTTCTTTATTTTTAATCAAATTAACCAGTGGTTTAGCTATTTTATTTTTTAAATGAAACCAACTCTTCATTTTATTCATTAGTTGAACAAATTTCTTAATTTCAGTTTTATTAATCCTTTGATTTTCAGAATTTCTAATCTGGTATTTAATTGGAGATTTTTAATTTGTTCTTTTCCTTGCCTATTTTTTTTAGTTTTATGCCCAATTTATTTACTACTCTTTCTCTATTTTATTCATGTAAACATTTAAAGATACAAAATTTCCTCTAAGAACTGCTTTGCCTGAATCCCATAACTTTTGGTATTTTGTCTCATTATTGTCATTTTTTGGATGAAGTTATTATTTTTTTATGATTTCTTGTTTGTCCCACTCATTCTTTAAGACTGAATTATTTGTTTTCCAATTAATTTTTATTCTATCTTTCCATGGCCTTTTAGTACATGTAATTTTTAATGCATCATGATCTCAAAAGGATGAATTTAATATTTCTACCTTTCTGCATTGGATTGTGAGGTTTTTATGCCTGAGCACATGGTTGTTTTTCGTGTAAGGGCCATGTATTATGGAGAAAAAGGCATATTCCTTTCTATGCCTATTCAGTTTTCTCCAGAGGTCTATCATATCTACTTTTTCTAAAACTCTATTCTCCAGGCATTCATTTGTCAGTCTTGTGCTGGTATTTGGATGTGATATCCACTAAATTCTCTTGCAGCAAGCACTGTTCATCTTTTAGGTCCCCTGCATTTCATGTTATCACATAAATGGGCCCATATTTTATGTACTAGTGGTGTGTGAAATTATCTTTCAGAAGTTTTGATATCCTTTTTGGCTATTTTGACTCAAAAGAGATTCCCACCTGCCAAGATATGCAAGTTGGGTAAAACAGACAACTTTTAGGCCACTTTTCCTAGTCCCTTCCATACACAAGAAGGTGAGCAATCCAGTCTTTACAATTCTCCTCAGACACCCAGGGGAATGTCAAATCCTACTGCTGCTTCCAGTGAGGGGCCTCTAGGGCCTGGGCTGCCTGTGCAAGGTTGTAACTATGGCTCTCAGTGTACACACACTTACCCCTTCAGCACTTACTGTCATCACAGGACTTTGAGTGAGGTAAACATTGTGAAATGGTATAGATTTAATAATTTCATTAACGAGAATGACAGTATTGAGACAACATATCAATACCTATGAGACACTGCAAAAGCAAAGATTAGAGGAAAATTCCCATCTCTAAATGAATAAAATAGAGAAAGAGCAGCCTAATGAATTCAAAATGTTTCTGAGGTACAGGGGTCTTTGTCTCGTGGTTCTTGTGCTTAGAACTTGAGGCTTTATGTGTTGCAGCCTCTGGTTCTTTCAGCTAGAAGCTAGAATGCTTCAGCTTACCTGGTGCTTAGCTGGCTGGTGTGCCAAAGTAGAGGCCAGGTGAAGTCTTTCTGAGTTTCCCTGGAGTTACCCTAGACCTCGCTTCTTCAGGTGTGGGGCAGGAGTGGTCTGGCCATATGAGGTATCTCCTGAGCTGGAGCACAAGCAGGCTCAGTGGTTGATGAACCCCTATCTGCACCAGTGTGATCCCTATTCTCTTAGCTGCACTAGGGCATGCCTAGGGTCCTGGTGTTGGCGCTTATGGGATCCACCCCTGGGGTCCAGGATCTTCTCCCAGTTGACTGAGGTGGGGTTGACTGGCACAGCTCCAGTCTTGCACTAGTCCCCTTCAGCCACAGCAAGAGGAACCCCACTTTTCAATTTTCCTAACCTTTTGAGGTAAGAGATTGTTTACTCCTAAGTCTGATCCCACTATTACAGCATTTTTCCTGGGGAAATATTCTCTGGGTTTTTCAAGGTCAGCAAGGGGAGGGGGGGAGCACTTACAGATCTTTACACCATCTTGGCTCCCAGAAGTGGCAGCATTATCCCAAGTCCTACAACTAGCTGACAGAGGACATTTTGCTCCAGTAAATGACTCCTGATCAGAAGCTGTTGTCCAGGAGGCTTCTGACAAAGACCAAGAGGATACCCCGCTGGGCAGAGGGCATCTTTCCTGATAATGCAGCCATTTGGTGTACATCCTCCTGGATTCTATCGTGGACCATGATTGCTTTCACCTGGGACAGTAACCATGCCTGACTGATGGTGGTGGAGGAAAGATGTGTTTACTGTGTGACCCTGAGAAGAATGGATGGACTAGAATCTGGGGAGGCCTGGTTCTACTCCAACTGGTCTGGGATCTCTAGAGCTGTATAGGAATTTGACCTAGCTAGATTCAAAAGTACTGTGACCAAGACCATGCAAGGCTGTGAGTACATTTTGGCCAAACTGCAAGGTGAAGCTCCTTCTAAGACACTTGTTGAAACAGATAAGGAAGCATCTGAGAAGGCGAAAGAAACTGTTCTGACAACTACCAAGAGTGCCAAGAACCTGGCCACCAAGGCAGCCACCAAGAAGCAGCCGCAACAACAGTAAAATTATGTTTAAAGGAGTCACCCTACTGCTTCGCCTGCCACAAAAAGGCCCTGCTGCCCTCCAAGATTAGCAGTACCCAAAGCTGAGAGCCTCTTGGCAAGACCTGGCATTGGGCCAAGAACCTCAGCCCCTGAGCAGACTATCAACACAACGCAAGCCAACAGATAATGCAGCTCTTCTCCCATTACATGCCCTTTATTTGAGTTGTAATTTATCATTAAAAATAAATTTTCAGAGAAAAAGAAGACTAGAAAAAGAACTAATTAAGAATCCCCAGGTAAACACTAAATTGAATATCTTTAAAACTACAGGTGAGATGAAAACAATTCAGAGTGAAAAAAAATCCATTGAATTAATAAATAAAACTAAGAGTTAGTTTTATGAAAGAAACTAATAAAATAGATAAATAATTGGTTAATTTGATTTTTAAAAAGATAGAAGAAAACCAAATCACTGGTATTAAAAAGGAAAAGAGTGAATATGTCACCAATGAAGATGAAATTGAAGCAATTATAAGGTGTTTTTTTTTTGCCCAATTATACACCAATAAATTTAATAATTTAAGTAAAATGGAAGAATATTTAGAAAAATATTAATTTCCTTGATTAAAAGAGAAAATAGATTATCTCAATCTAGTTTTCTGTACTAACATTTTTATTAAGATTTTCAGTTCTAAGTTATATCCCAATCTCTATCCCTCCCTCCCTTCTCCACTCCCTTTCTGAAATGGTAGGCAACCAGATATAGGTTGTACATGTACAATTATATAAAACATTTCCATATTAGTCATTTTATATAAGAAGACAATTAAAATTTAAAAAACTGAAAGGAAGAAAGTGAAAATAGCATGCTTCTTTCTGTATTCAAAAAATGGCAGTCTTTCTCCAGAGGTAGATAGTATGTTTCATAATTATTTCTTTGGGATTGTTTTGGATCACTGTATTTCTGAGAATGGCTAAGTCACTCGCAGTTCTTCATTGAACAATATTGCTGCTACTGTGCCCAACATTCTCCTGGCTCTGTTCGCTTCACCATGTATCAGTTCATGTAAGACTTTCTAGGTGTTTTTTGAAATCATCCTACTTGTCATTTCCTCTAGCAGAATGATAATCCATTACAGTTATATAAAGCAGCTTATTTAGGCTATCCCAAAATGATCAACATTCCTTTGATTTCCAGTTCTTGGCCAACATAAAAATAGATGAATAGACCTATCTTAAAAAAAGAAGTTGAATAGGTTACAAATGAGCTTCTTATGAGAAAAGCACTAGGACCATATGGATTTATGTGTATTGTGTCAAACATTAAAAGAAGTTAATTTGAATGCTAAATAAACCATTTGGAAGAACAGGTAAAGAAGGAATTCTACCAAATTTAATTTATCAAAAAAAAAAATGATACTGATACCTAAGCCAGGAAGAGTAAAAATGGGAAACATAATTCTAGACTAATTTCACTAATGAATATGAATGCAGAAATCCTGAATAAAATGTTAGTTAAAAGATTAAAAATAATACATTACAAAGATTATACATTACGACCCAATGGGATTCATAACAAGAAAACAAGGGCGGCTAACCTAAGGAAAACTACTTACATAACTGATTACATCAGTAATACAAGAAAAAAAACAATCATATGATTATATCAGTAGATTTGGAAAAAACCTTTTGATAAAATTCAACATTCATTTCTGTTAAAAAATATGCAAATATTGGAATACATTGATTTTTCATTAAATCAATAAAATATATTTATCTAAAACTATCAGCAAGCACATTTTAATGAGGATAAACAAGAAGCCTTCCCAGTAAGATCAGGTGTGAAAAAAGGCTGCCTGCTTTCATCACTGTTATTCAATATTGTATTGAAAACCCTGGCAATAGAAATAAGAGGAAAAAAAGAAACTGAAGAAATCAGAATAGGGAATGTGGTGATAAAACCATGAATTTTTCACAGATGATATGATAATACTCTTGGAACATTCCAAAGACTCAACTAAAAAGTTAATTGAAACAATTAACAATTTTATCAAAGTAGCAGGATTTAATGTAAATCCACATAAGTCATTAGCATTCTTATGTGTCACAAACAAAACCCTGCAAGAAGATATAATAAAAGCAATTGCAAATAAAATAACTCTAGACCAAGGGTGGAAAACCCTCTAGGTCCTCAAATGTGGCCCTCTGATTAAATTCAAACTTCACAGAACAAATCTCCTTAATAAAAGGATTTGCTCTGTCAAACACTGAATCAGTCAAAAGGCCACACCCTATGACACAGAAGGCCACATGTGGTCTCCAGGCCACAGGCTCTCCACCCCTGCTCTAGACAGTATAAAAAACCTGGGAGTTCACCTGCCAAAACAAACCCAGGAATTATATAAACAAAATTATAAAAACTAAATATGCAAATATAATCAAACTTAAATAATTGCAGATTTTCATTACTTATGGAAAAGCAGGGCCAATAAAATGAAAATTAATGTAATTTATATATTCAATACCTTTACAATTAAATTTCTTAAAAATTAATAGAAAGAGTAATAAAATTCATTTGGAAAAAAACAAAAAGTCACAAATATTTATGGAACTAATAAAAAAATTTAAAGGCAAAAAGTTTAGGAGCCAGATCTTAAACTGAGTTATAAGGCAATAATTATCAAAAGTGTCTGATACTGTCCAAGAGAAAGAAAGGCAGATAATTGGAATAGAGGAGACATATAATTTACAGCAACAAATAAACATAATAAGCTTGTATTTGAAAAGTGTAAAGTGTAAAGACTTTGGAGATATGAATTCATTATTTGGTAAAAGTTGTTGAGAAAACTGGAAAATAGTATGGCAGAAACTAGAGAAAAAAATAAATTAGATAAGAGGGAAAATGAGGCACAGATAAGTTTTTCCATGAATGC
Organism: Lagorchestes hirsutus; assembly: GCA_028533205.1. Lineage (NCBI taxonomy): Eukaryota > Metazoa > Chordata > Mammalia > Diprotodontia > Macropodidae > Lagorchestes > Lagorchestes hirsutus. Next base: position 3,657,028 of record CM052673.1, read on the forward strand.
AGATCACTAAATTCATTATGGAATCCCTCAGGAATTAAGACTGGGGTTATTTTCACTTTTTTTATTAATTAAGCATCTTAAAGTATTTTGTGACAGTGAATCTCATGTAACAAATTATCTCCTGAAATCTACCCAGGGCAAACAAATTCTAGGCTACCTTGCTTGTTTAGGTCAAACACCATGTTAATCATAATACAAGTCACTACTAGCAAAATGATGCACTAATTAGAGACCAGAGAAGACGCAGTAGAGCTTATTAAGCACATGCTAAAAGCCAGGCAAAATACTAAGTGCTTGGAATACATAGAAGGCCAAATTAGTTCTTGTGTTCAAGGTGTTCACCTTTTAATAGGGAACAGAGCGAATAGTAAGGTAATGAGAAGATATATAGAGTAAATGGAAGTGACCATGCAGAGAGGAGGTCACTAGCAGTAGATCCTCCTGTACAAGACAGGATCTGACTGGATTCTCTCCCTCTCTAGATGTGAACCACTGTGAGAAGTGCTCAGAAGATGAATATCCAAATAAGGATAGAGATCACTGCCTTCCCAAGGCTGTGACCTTCCTACATCTTGCAGAGCCTTTGGGGATGACTCTGGCATTGATGGCTATTTCCTTCTCTCTTCTGACAACTCTGATTCTCTGGGTTTTTGTAAAGTTTCGAGACACTCCCATAGTCAAGGCCAACAACCGAACTCTCAGCTACACTCTCCTCGTCTCCCTCACCTTCTGTTTCCTCTGCTCCCTGCTCTTCATTGGCCGTCCCACTGCAGCCACCTGTCTTCTCAGACATACAACTTTTGGAGTTGTGTTCACTGTGGCTGTGTCCTCTATTTTGGCAAAAACCATTATGGTGGTTCTGGCCTTCAGGGTAACAAGACCAGGGAGTAGAGTCAGGATGTGGGTGCAATCTAGGGTGTCCAACTCTGTTGTCCTCATCTGCTCTGGCATTCAAGTGATTTTCTGTGGCATCTGGCTGGGAACTTCTCCCCCCTTCCCAGATGTGGACCCACACTCTGAACCTGGTCACATTATCATTCAATGTAATGAGGGCTCTGATATTGCCTTCTACTGTGTCCTGGGCTACATGGGCTTCCTCTCCCTGGGGAGCTTTACTGTGGCTTTCCTGGCCAGAAGCCTGCCTGACACCTTCAATGAAGCCAAGTTCATAACGTTCAGCATGTTAGTGTTCTGCAGTGTGTGGGTCTCCTTCCTCCCCACTCACCAGAGCACCAAGGGCAAGGCCATGGTGATTGTCGAGATCTTCTCCATCTTGGCCTCCAGTGCTGGGTTGCTGGGTTGTATCTTTATTCCCAAATGTTATGTGATCCTGCTGAGGCCAGAAAGGAATACCCAGGAAGGGATAGAGAAAAAAGTGGGTTCCAAGGGCTGATACTGTTCTAGGGCATTGCCCTACAATTCCTACCAGAGGCATAAAAAGTTTCAATAATAACCCACATCAGCATGTGATGCCTATGATTTGCCATCTCATTGACATTTGAATTTCAGCTGATTCTTTTTCCAGCTCCTCCTGTTGTCAGAGAACCCTGGTTTTGCTGGTAAATGTTTAACAAAGAGCTTCCTGAAAATTTGCCACAGGTTTTTTCACTTAATCTATATAATTACCTTTTTAGCATCACCTTTTCCGTATTGATCTCTTCTTCAAGCACAACCTACACCTTGACCCTTGAATCAGTGAATCACCCTGTTATATCATCACTTAGAGGTCAGTGTTCTAACTTCTGTACTGTTCTGTTCAGGACATTTTTATTAATGATTTGGATACATACATACTAGACATCTTTATCAATTTTGCAGATAATACAATCCTAAGTAAGATAAATAATATACTAAAAAATAGAGTCTTCAGCTTGCAAAAATCCAATTATTAAGAGTGGAATATTAGGCAAAGTTGAGTCAAATGAAATTTTAATAGGGATAAAAATAATATATTACATATTAGTTCAAAAATCAACTTCACAAATATCTTATGGAAGATGTACCAGTACATAGCAGTTCATTTAGGGGAAAAATTCCAGCACAGAGCTTTTGAGGTGGGATGGAATATTATTAGTGGAAAAAAGATCCCTGTCAGACAGTTTTATTACGTGATGGTCAGGCTGAATTAAGTTATATGTCCACTATTCATTTGAGAAATTCAAATTAAAAAATTCTGAGGTACCATGTCACACTTATTAGATTGGTTACTATGACAAAAAAAGGAAAATGATAAATGTTGGAGGGAATGAGGGAAAACAGGGACATTAATGCATTGTTGGTGGAGTTGTGAACTGATGTAAACCTTTTGAAGAGTAATTTGGAACTATGCTCAAACTGCTATACGACTATATACACTCTTTGATCCAGCAATACCACTGTTATGTCTATATCTCAAAGATATCAAAAAAAGGAGAAAGGACCTGTTGGTACAAAAATATTTATAGCAGCTCTTGTCGTGGTGGATAAGAATTGGAAATCAAAGGGATGTCCATCAATTGAGGAATATCTAAACAAACTATGTTGTATGATTTTAAGGGAATATTATTGTGCTAAAAGAAAGGACAAGCAGGATGATTTTAGAAAACCTTGGAAATACTTAAGAGAACTAATGCAAAGTGAAATGAGCAGAACCAGGAGTATGTTATATACCATAACAGCAATAGTGTATGATGATGACCTGAGGAAGGCGTAGCTATTCTCAGCAATATAATGATCGAAAACAATTCCAAAGGACTCATGATGAAGTATACTGTCTACCTCCAGAGAAAAAACTGACACTCAGTACAGATGGAAATATGCTATTTTCACTTAATGTTTTCTTTCATTCTTTTTTATTAAAGTCTTGTAGAAAATGACTAATATAGAAATATTTTACAATTCTACATGCAGAAACTATATGGGATTACTTACTACATCAGGGAGGGAGGAAGGTAGGGATAGAATTTGGAACTAAAAACTTTTTTTAAAGTGTTAAATATTGTTTTACCATGTAATTGTGGAAAATAAAATAGTATTTCCAAAAAACTGTTATATGTCTAATACCAGGAAAGTGACAGTACCTTCATGTGCTACCTTATGCTACTATATCTTATTCATTGTGTTCAATTTTGGATACCATATTTGAGGGAAAAGCATTAATTAATAAGGGAGCACTAAGAAGAAGAAGAAAACTAGTATGTTGGAGGGATTTCAGTTCTTGCCATGTGAAAGTCAGACCAGGTGGAAGGAAAATAGAGAGATGACAGACAGACGATAGATAGATAGATAGATAGATAGATAGATAGATAGATAGATAGATAGATAGATAGATAGATAGATAGATAGATAGATAGATAGATAGACAGATAGATAGGTAGGTAGGTAGATAGATAGATCCATAGTTTTATAGATGGAAGAGGTAGAATCAATATTATTTTGTATACAGTAAGAGCAATATTGTTTTTAGGAATGACCTTATTCAATTAAGTTATTTTGACTATTTTAAGTACCCAAATTAACTATAAAGGACATATGCATCCAGAGGAAAAAATAATAAATAGAAGAATGTATAGATTAAATTTAGAAATGTGCATGTATTTGTGTGTAATGGTAGCCATCTCTAGGATGAGGGGTAGGGAAGAAAAAGAAGGGAAAAAAAGAAATTTTCATGATAATTTTGTTGTATTTTAGAAAGGAATAGCATGTTGTGCATGGTAGATTTATAGTTTCGTGTCCAATCATCTTTTCTATTGCACTATGTTATAGAAATGCTTGTCTTATTCCATAAATTGAAAATAAACTTTTAATAAAGAGAGTAACAGAGAACTACCCCTAAGGGGAGCATCATAATATTCCTTGAAGGGAGAAAAAATTCCAGGGCCAGGAAAGAGAAGGTAATGTGACTTAGATTAGCCCCGGGAGACAGAATTTTGGTCCAATTAATAATCAATTTATTACTTAGGCTACCTTATAATGAAGAAATTGATAGTGGCTCCTCTCAGTAACTAAAGAGGCCAAGGAAGATTCAAAAACATCTACACCAGAAGTGAACCTTGCTGGCACTAGGGTCAGGACTCTGTTACATTGTCTAAACTTGGATGTGAGTCACAGTCCTGAGTCTCACTCCCAGTGAGAGGAGGAGAAGTCGCACAGCAGAGCTTCTGACTGCAGGGGAGTAGGGACACTTGTCGCAGTTTCAGGGTTGAAAAGAGTGCTTGTATTCACTCACAAACCAGTGGATAGTATAGAAGAGTGGTAGACACACCTCTCTCTAGATAGTACCAAGTTAGAAGACTTGATAGTACCAAGTACTAGATAGTACCAAGTCAAAAACTTACACGTTCCCAGAACTAGTTCTGAAAACAGTTTTACAGAAAACTTGAAGCTTGGGACAGTGGCCTCTCCACTTTAGCATGAAGTTAAAAGTCAAGAAATAGCTGGAAAATGAGCAGACAGGAAAAAAAATCTAACCATAAAAAGTTATTATAGTGGCAAAGAAGACCAAAACACATGCTCTGAAGAAGACAATAAAGTCAAAATTCTTAAACCCAAGATCTCAAAGGAAAATATGAATATCTCATTCCATGTAAAAGCTCAAAAAGGATTTTAAAAGTAAAGTAAGAGAGGTAGTGGGAAAATTGGGAAGAGAAATAAGAGTAATGCAAGAAAATCATGAGAAAAGAGTCAACAGCTTTGTAAAAGAGGCACAAAAATTACTGAAGAATGCAGCACTTTAAAAATCAGAATAAGTCAAAGGGTAAAAGAGGTGCAAAAATTCAATGAAGAGAGGAATGTCTTAAAAAGCCGAATTGGCTAAATGGAAGAAAATATATACAAAAATTCAATGAAGGGAAGAACACCTTAAAAAGTAGAAATGTGTAAATGGAAAATGGGATCCAAAAGGTCACTGAAAAAAATAATTTGCTTTTTTGCTTCATTTTTAAAATTTATTTTAAGCTTTCAACATTCATTTCCACAAAATTTTGAATTCCAAATTTTCTCCCTATCTCTCTCCTCCCCCACCCCAAAATGCTTTGCATTCTGACTACCCTTTTCACCACTCTGCCCTCCCTTCTACCACCCCTGCTTTCCCTTACCCCCATCTTCTCTCTTGTCTTGAAGGGCAAGACAAATTTCTATACCCCATTGCCTGTATTTCTTATTTCCCAGTTGTATGCAAAAACAGTTCTCAACATTTGTTCCTAAAGCTTTGAGTTCCAACTTCTCTTCCTTCCTCCCTCTCCACCCATCCCCACTGAGAAAGCAAGCAATTCAATATAAACTATATATGTGTAGTTTTGCAAATGACTTTCATAATAGTCATGTTGTGTAAGACTATATTTTCCTCCATCCTTTCCTGAATCCCCCATTTCCTCTCTTCTCTCTATTGACCTTGTCCTTCCCCAAGAGTGTTTACTTCTAATTGCTACCTCCTCTGATTTGCCCTCCCTTCCATCATCCCCCCACCTTGCTTATCCCCTCCTCTCCTACTTTCCTGTAGTGTAAGATAGGTTTTCACACCAAATTGAGTGTGCATGTTATTCCTTCCTTGAGCCAAATGTGGGGAGAGTAAGCTTCACTTTTTCCTTTTCACCTCCCCCTTTTTCCCCTGCGTTGAAAAAGTTTTTTATTGCCCCTTTCATTAGAGATAATTTGCTCCATTCCATTTCTCCCTTTCTCCTCTAAATATATTCCTCTCTTACCCCTTAATTTTATTTTTATAGATATGATCCCTTCCTATTCAACTCACCCTGTGATTTCTGTCTATATACATATATATGTATGTATGTATGTATACATACACATATATGCGTGTGTGTGTATAATCCCTCCAACTACCCAAATACCGAGAAAAGTTTCAAGAGTTACAAATATTATCTTTCCATGTAGGAATGTAAACAGTTCAACTTTGGTAAGTCCCTTATGATTTCTCTTTGCTGTTTGCCTTTTCATGCTTCTCTTGATGCTTGTGCTTGAAAGTCAAATTCTCTTTTTAGTTCTGATCTTTTCATCAAGAATGCTTGAAAGTCCTCTATTTTATTGAATGACTATTTCCCCCCTGAAACATTCTACTCAGTTTTGCTGGGTAGGTGATTCTTCGTTATAATCCTAGTCCTTTTGACTTCTGGAATATCATATTCCACTCCCTTTGATCCCTTAACGTAGAAGATGTTAGATCTTATGTCATTCTGATTGTATTTCCACAGAACTCGAATTGTTTCTTTCTAGCTGCTTGCAATATTTTCTCCTTGACCCGGGAACTGTGAAATTTGGCTACGATATTCCTAGAAATTTTTCTTTTCGAGTCTCGTTCAGGAGGTGATTGGTAGATTCTTTCAATATTTATTTTGCCCTCTGGTTCTGGAATATCAGGGTAGTTTTCCTTGATAATTTCATGAAAGATGATCTCTGGGCTCTTTTTGGTCATGGCTTTCAGGTAGTCCCATAATTTTCAAATTGTCTCTCCTGGATCTGTTTTCCAGCTCAGTTGTTTTTCCAGTGAGATATTTCACATTATCTTCCATTTTTTTACTCTTTTGGTTTTGTTTTGTGATTTCTTGGTTTCTCATAAAATCATTAGCCTCCATCTGTTCCATTGTAATTTTTAAAGAACTATTTCCTTCAATAAGTTTTTGAACCTCCTTTTCCATTTGGCTAATTCTGCCTTTTAAAGCATTCTTCTCCTCATTGGCTTCTTGGACCTCTTTTGCCAATTGAGTTAGCCTATTTTTAAAGGTATTATTTTCTTCAGCATTTTTTGGGATGTCCGTTAGCCAGCTGTTGCCTCGCTTTCCATGATTTTCTTGCATCACTCTCATTTCTCTTCCCAATTTTTCCTCTACTTCTCTTACTTGATTTTCAAAATGCTTTTTGAGCTCTTCCATGGCCTGAGAACATTGTATATTAATTTCTGAGACCTCTGATGGTAAACATTGTCTTCCTCATCTGAAAGGATTGAAAGAAATACCTGTTCACCAAGAAAGTAACCTTTTATAGTCTTATGTTTTTCCCTTTTTGGGGCATTTTCCCAGCCCGTTATTTTATTTTTGAGTCCTTTGTCAAGAGGAGGGTGAACTGTGACAGTGGCCATCCTTGCTTCAGTTCTGATCTAATTGGAAAGACTTCTAGCTTATCCCCATTATAAATAATGCTTGTTGATGTTTTAAAATAAATTCCTTCTATCCACTTAAGAAAAATCAATTTATTCTTATTCTTTCAGTTGATTTTAATAGACATGAGTTTTATAATTTATCAAAACTTTTCTGCAAGTGTTGATATACTCATATTTTTAGCTCATATAATCAATATAATCAGTTGTGTTAATAGTTTGCCTTATGTTAAATTCTGAAAGCCCTTTACATATGTTATCATCTTTGAAGCTTAAATTAATATTTAATGTATGTGATATTTTTATCCCCTTTTATGATAATTAGACTAAGCAAAGTTAAGTGACTTCCCCACAATCATAGGGCAAATGAGTGTCTGAAACAGGATTTTGACTCCGATCTGCCTGACATCGAGCGCAGTGCTCTTTTCACTACACAGTCTAGCTGACTCCAAACTGGGCACATTACCAGTATCATGCCACTGACGCTGGGAACCCATGCTACCTAGAGTGCTCAAGAGCAGCAGCTACAATAGTACTCTGTGGACTCCCAAGGGGTGATTTTTGGATGCACCAGAATCACTCTCTTCCTTCTTTCAACCAATTTTCTCCCAACCAGGAATTTCTCTTAACTAAAAATTCCTGATTAAGGCTCCAGTGATTTCTTAATGACTTCTGAGGTTCCTTCTGAGTGGTTCTAGAAGGGAACTTTCTTGACATAGAAGATGGATGTGGTTCCTATAGGGAACAATGATAGTAAAAGAGATTTCCTAGTAGAGAGCTCTTTACTTGAAATTATATTCCCTGAACTTGAATGATTCATAGGTTGTCTACTATATAACCTCGTGTAAATTACTTTATCTTTATGTACTCAGTCTCCTTATCTTTCAAATGGGGATGAGACCATCACATGTCTTTTAAGGTCCCTTCCAATTCTAAATCCCAATATCCTATGATCTAGGGACAAAATATGAATCCCAAGAGTTTGTGAATATGACTCCACTGAGGCAGTGAACTTGAGGCAATGATGTGGCTACAAGGCCGGTTTTGTAGAAGGAAATTCTGCTTGGATGTTGGACTAGGCAATTGCCATCGCTAAGGTTCTATGATGCTGAGCATGGTGAGAGAGGAGCTTTACAAGCATATTAAAAGATAGGACTTAGGGAGTGATTACTCTGGATGGTGGGTACATGAGCCCAGTTACACATGATTTCTTGCTCAGAGAACGTGGTGGACGCTGTGGCCATGAGTGGTCAGTTATCTGTGCAGCTGTGTGAACGGAACCTGTTCACATTCAGTCTTATATGATACAGTCAGATAATCCAGGATGCCCTGCCAGAGTCTCCTCCCTGCAGTAGCAATATGGACATGCCACAGAGTCCCTGCATCCCAGTTATCCCACACAGAAACACATATGAATACCCTAACTTGATAATGGGTCATTGAGACTCTAAAGTTTCATGCATCCTGTGAGCTCTGCTGGGAAATGGTGGGGAGAGATCAAAATATGTTATGCCATTTTTGTTTTTCTTTTGGATATGGAGACACATCTGGAGGTGCTCCAAGCAAGGACAGTCCCTAGAGCTCCTGATGATCCCAGATGTCTCTAGCAGGTGGATAGATGTGGGGAGGAAGAAGCGACTCCTTCCTTACCTAACTACAGTTACACAAAGACACAGTGCCGTCAAATAGACAGAGGAACCTTATAAATTCAGCCCTTGGTCTTACATCGTTGTTCTTGTACTGGACAAGGCCTGACTCATGTTCCTTTGTGTTTTCTAAGATATGGACAGAAGGCTCAACACTGGGCATTGGAGATATTTCAGTTGCTAGTCAGTTCCCCATCAGTCAGTGACCTAAGCAGTTAACTTTGCTCTGGTCCAGGCAACAACTCACCTCTTCTAGGTTTGGGGCTTTTGTTGATGTTCGGGAAGATGGTGCTTCTCATTCAGAGAAACACTTTCTTAATGCATTATTCCCTGGTCCTAATGCTGCTCCTGCAATTTTCTGCTTCAGTGTGCAAGAGTGAGAAGCTCCTTTGCTTTTCCAAAATCAGCCCCAGCCTCAGCAGAGATGGGGACCTGGTGATTGGAAGCTTTCTCCCTCTATATTCAGTGAGAGTGAGTAGTTTTAAAAGAGCAGCAGTTTTTACAAGTCAACCAAACAGAGACTGCAGGAGTTATCAGTAAGTACCTCTCTGTATAAATGAGCTAATTCTAACTGAGTTGACTTTTCAAAGGATTCTCTTTAAAAAAACCAAACAAACAGGGAAACCCCAATAACTATGCCCAATGATACTCTCACCTCTCTTCCTCACCCAAACTTCTGCTCTTGCAAATCAATTTTCATCTCTCTGATTGTCTTACAAAGCTGAAGATAGAGTACATTTTCTCTCTGTTATTCTTTGTTTTTCTTTATATATCATTGTCTCTTTTGTTTCTGTCCTTTTCTCTCCGTCTTTGTTTCTGCCTCTGCCTCTACCTTTAAGTATCTTTTTCTTTAGCTCTGTCTCTCTTTCTCCCCTGCACATTTTCCTTCCTTCCACCCTTCCTGTCCCTGAGAAACTCCAGAGATAAAAGTTACTAGGATTTACAGTAATTTATTCCTCCACTTCCCATATTCTGACGTTCAGTGTCCATACTGACACTATAAATCCAGGTCTTCCGTGTTCCAGACTACAGAACCCTAACAAGACTGGCCAGGGATGGTAGAGGTATGTTAAGGTACTTGTTAGAGTAAACACAAACTCTTAGAGATGTAAAAAATTGATTATGCCTGTCATATTTAAAGAAATGAAAAGTGCTCAGTTTCCCTTTGAGTGATGCGTGAGAGTTTGGTTTTTGTTTTTCCGGTAAGTTTCTGCTGAATTCAAAGCAGGAGACAAATTGGAAATAGACCATAGTTCCAGAATCTTATTAGACTATAAAGGCATTGTTCTCATGGTCAGGCTGAGACTGGAATTTTGTTTGGCTCTGCTCCTCTTGCTTTATGGGGAGTAGATGCATCAGGAATCCTTTGTCTAACAGTGCAGCCTCACATATAAACATCTGTGAGTCTGCACATTGTTAACTGGAGTGGAGGGAGTGGAGTCTAAACTCACACACACTTTCAAACACTCACACACACATTCCTCCTCCACAATATTTCTTTCCAAGGAGCTTCACTGTAAGGTGTAGGAGGACTTGAAGGGTGGCATAGGATTGTGAGATAGGATTATGGGAGATGGATTATGGGTAAATGCAATTAGTCCTTGTCAGGTGGGCATTCTTCTGGATCTCTGTCTGTCTGCATGCCTCTTGAATCTCTCTGTCTTTCTCTCACTATCCAGGTACTTTTGTATTTCTCATTTTCACTCTGTGCACCTCCTTCCCTTCCTCCCTAATCATATCTCTTTTAATTGGCCATTAGGAGAAAAATTCTGTTACTTAGAGTCAAAAAGATATGAGTTAAATCCTGTCTCAGACATTTACCTGGTTTTTGATGGAGGGCAAAACACTAAACCTCTGTGTGCCTCTCTGTGGATAATAATAGCACCTACTTCTCTGGGTTCTTGTGAGGATCAAATCAGATCACATATGTAAAGCTGTTTGAAAACCTTAAAGCTCTATGTGAATGCTCACACTTATATTCTTTCTCATTTCTATTTCTCAAATGCTTCAAGATGTTCAGCATCCATTTCTCTTCCTTCATAATTCTCCACCTGGCAGAGTTGATGATAGTTGTCTTTAGAGGGGGAAAATGTTCCTTGCCTTTCTGCAGTTTAGACCAAGGTGCTGCTGGGAATCCAATTTCCTTCTTATCTCTATGTTGCCTCTGGTCAACTTTCCTTGTGAGCCAGGGTCTTGCATGGAGACAGGTGTAGTCCTCATTCTATCTGCAGAGAATATGAGTGACCTAGAAAGAAATCAGTCAATTCAGGTGGCATTTATTAAGCACCTACATGTGCCAGGCCCTGTCCAACATTCTGGGGATACAAGAATAAGAATATGATAGTCCCTGTCCCCAAAGTTCTTACTTGCTAATGGAAAGGAAAACACATTTGTATATGAATGTGAACAGAATACAATCAAAATGAACACCAGGTGTGGAGGACAGTTGCTGTGGAGAGAGCCAAAAGAGCCTTTGTGAGGGGTGTGTCTTTGGGCTTGGGAGACAGATGATTTTAAAAAAAACACATGGAAAGAATGGACATGGAATCTCAAATTCTCAGAGACCTGTCAGACAGCCTCTCATGGGGGAAAAAGGTGCTTCTTGCAGGTCAAACCTAAGAGGGAGGGGGTAGACTGAGGGATTCTTTTGTCAGCTACTGCCTCCCAGAAAGCTGCTTTCATTTTCATTTGAAGTGGGAGACAACTGAGAAACATCCTCAGATTGCAAATCTTTTGGAGAATATTAGAATGAATAGGAGAGCTCGTTGTGGAGGACTCTCCAGATTGGTTAGAAGTGGCAATCTTTTAGGTGGCTTTGACATTCTGCTTTTCTACATCTTTAATAGCAAAGAAAAAAAGAGAGGAGAGAGGAATGAAGGCCTGCATAAGGTTCTGGTCTTGAAATGAAGACATATTGCGAAGGCCTGACTGCAAATTCTGTGTGTATAAATTGGGAAGGCTTCCATTTTCCCAGTCTGCCTCTGATATTTGTTTATGCAGTTCTCTCCTTGATGATAATGGTGATATTCATAAATAACTAAGCTGTACATAGTGCCTGCTGCTCATAGTGCCTACCAGGTGCTACATGGTATCTACTATCCCTGTTACGTGTTTTATAATTATTATCTCATTTGATCCTCACAACTACCCTGCCAGAGAGGTGCAATTGTTATCCCTATTTTACAGATGAGGAAATTGTCAAATGATCTATCCAGGGTAACCCAGCTAGTAAGAATCAGGGATTAAATTCCAGTTCAGGTCTTCCTGGCTTCTGGCCAGAAGCCATGTCTACCATCCCACCTTGCTGCCTGTTCTCCCATACCCATTCCGTGAGCTTCTCGAGATCAGGAAATGAAGAAACAAGCATTAATTCAGTGTTTATGTGTATCAGGCACTGTACTATACGCTTTTCAAATATTAACTCACTTGTTCTTTCACAGCAGCCCTGGGAATGATTATTAAGCCCATTTTTGCAGATGGGGAAACTGAGGTAGACTGAAGTTTTAAGTGACTTGTCCAAGGTCTGAATCTGGATTTAAAGTCATCAACCTAGGCCTCACAATCTATTCATTCAGATAGTCACTAGGGTTGTTTTCAGTCTTTACTTTGAATCCCTACTGTCTACTATGACCCTTTTCATATAACAGATATTTAATAAATGCTGGCTGACTGATTAAAGGCCATCCTTCAAGATGTATGACAAAATCTACAAACCTTCTCTTATGATTTCATTTGGTAGTGAAATTCCCTACTTATAATTCCTACATTTCTTTCTACTGTGCATGTGCACATATCCTCTGATAACTTATATAAAATGCACATGGGCAATTCTTGCCTCCCTTATTGTATCATAGAGCCCTCTGAGAACAAGAACCATCTGGATAACTGATATTATATGGCACATCATATTGGCTCAGTATTTTTTTTAGTTGAATAAATGACTGAGTCTAGCAGGTACATTAAAGTTAGGAGCTCAAAGCAAATAGACATAAACCTTACAGGAATCACATGAGGGGAGTGATACAAAAAGAAGGGGTCCCATTATTAATAATCAACTTGGGGCAGAAAGGCAGTCAATACAAGGACAGGCCTCAAGTCAGGAAGAAGTGTTTAAACCCAATTTCAGACACAGGCTATATGACCGTTGGAAAAATCAATCTTTTTGACTCATCTGTCCATTTGTGAAATGGGGATAATAGTACCACATATCTCCCAGGGGTGTTGTGAGTATTAAATGAGATAATAATTGTAAGTGGCTAAAAACAGTCCCCGAAAATATATAAATATTAGTTACTATTATTGTTTCCATTTTTATCTTTGTAATTATAAACCAAAAAAAAAAAAAGCTGGAGTACTTACTTTTGACCTTCACATAACAGAAAAAGCCTTCCTTCTGAAATGAATTCTTTTCAGGCTTTGTTCATAGTTTCTGATTCTCTCCCCCTAAGGTGGCTGCATAAAAACTACCAGCAGGCCTTGACCATAAGGTTTGCTGTGGAGGAGATCAACAGGGACCCTGTTCTGCTGCCCAACATTTCTCTGGGATTCCAGGTCTACAATGCCTACCACAGCGATGAGAGGACCTTGGAGAGCTTCCTGAGGTGGTTGACTGGAGGGGGTCAACTAGTCCCTAACTTCAGCTGCATAAGGAAGGATAAGTCTGTGGCTGTCATTGGAGGAGCCACATCAGCTCTGTCTGTCCAGATGGGAACTCTGCTTGAGCTCTACAAGTTCCCACAGGTGGTATTGGGCCTCTTTGCTGTTAAACCTTTATCATGCCATTATCAATTTAGAAGAGAGTGGATGGACCTCTTGTTAAACTACATCTAGATTGTACACAAAGAATAGAATGAGAGTTACCTAACCCTATGGAAGGGTGAGGTGGAGAAGTGTAGCACCAATATGATATTCCCAGCACCTAAGGCGGCTATGAATATGCCAGTGTAACTCCGAATCCCAGTATATAACAGATTCTCCGAAACAATTATTTAAACACCAGAAAGCCAAATACATCATACGAACAAAGAAATCTATACATAATACACATCCTCAACACTTCCCCCTGCTAGTGCCTTCCCATAAATGAACACTCACAGCTTGCTGCCTGCTTGCTCTCGCTCCCTAAGCTCTAGCTTCTGTGTCCACCTTTCTCTCAGCTTTCTTCACTCTTCCTGCTCCACCCATTCAGCAAGCTTCTCCTAACAGACTCATGTGACTCAGATTTCCATGAGACTCAAACTGGTCACATAAACCTATTAATGGATGGGAAAGATTTTCCCATTATGCAAAACTACATTAACAATATAAGGACAAAGCATTTAGAGAATGCCTACTGTGTGCCAGACACTGTGCTAACCACTTTTACCAATATTATCTCCTTTGATCCTCCCAACAACTTGTGAGGCAGGTGCTTTTATTCTTCCTAACTGAAGCATATAAAAATCAGGTAACTTGTCCATGGTCACCCAACCAATTAATGTATAAGGACAGATTTAAACTCAGATTTGCTTTAATATTTATTGATTTATATATTCAACTGAAATGTCATCTGTGGTTTCATTGTCATAGAGAATATAGTAATTTGAACTGGTAGAGAGTTTGTGAACATCACAAAATGAATACAATTATTATGATATAAAAAGACTAACTAAAAATGTCATGTCAAAGTTAATTTTATAAACAGACATCGGGGGGAGCCAAGATGGCGGAGTAGAAAGACGCACATATGCTATCTCCAAACCCACCGCCCATAAAATATCTGTAAAAAAAGAACCACCAGCAAATTCTGGAACAGCAGAAGCCACAGAAAAACGGAGCGGAGGAGATTTCTGCTCCAGAGAGCCTGAAAACCTCTTGCAAAAGGTCCCTTGCACCCCAGACCCAGAGCAGAGCCCAACCCTGCCTCGGGGGCACAGCGTGGAAAGGAGTGCATCCAAGCAGGCTTCAGGGATGGAATCTCCAGTGGCCACGCGGGTCCCCCACCCGCAGGTGACAAGGGTCGGTGAGAGAGTCTCTTCGGCGGGTCGAGAGGGGTGTGGGGTGCCCCCATAACTCAGGCCCCCTCAGGAGGCAGCAGCAGAGGTGGGAGCAGACCTGGGCTCCCCAAGCAGGCAGGAGCCAGGATTCATTCTTGAAGGTCTCTGCATAAACCCGCTGAGGGTGGCCCTGCCCTGATCTCAGCACCTAAACTTAATCTCACACTGAATAGCAGCCCTGCCCCCCCCCCAAAGCCTTGAGGCTGAAAAGCAGCATTTGAATCTCAGACCCCAAGTGCTGGCTGGGTGGATCTGGAGGCGAGGTGGGGGTGGAGAGGACACTCAGAAGTCAAGCCACTGGCTGGGAAAATGCCTAGAAAAGGGGGAAAAAAATAAGACTATAGAAGGCTACTTTCGTGGTGAACAGGCATTTCCTCCCTCCCTTTCTGATGAGGAAGAACAATGCTTACCACCAGGGGCAGAAGTCAAGGCTTCTGTATCCCAGCCCACTCAATGGGCTCAGGCCATGGAGGAGCTCAAAAAGGATTTTGAAAATCAAGTTAGAGAGGTGAAGGAAAAACTGGGAAGAGAAATGAGTGACATGCAAGCAAAGCATGAAAAACAAGTAAACACCCTGCTAAAGGAGACCCAAAAAAATGCTGAAGAAAATAGCACCTTGAAAAGTAGGCTAACTCAATTGGCAAAAGAGGTTCAAAAAGCCAATGAGGAGAAGAGTGCTTTCAAAAGCAGAATTAGCCAAATGGAAAAGGAGATTCAAAAGCTCACTGAAGAAAATGGTTCTTTCAAAATTAGAATGTAACAGATGGAGGCCAATGACTTTATGAGAAACCAAGAAATCACAAAACAAA
>CM052673.1:3673104-3690054 GCA_028533205.1 Lagorchestes hirsutus
ATCTCTCCGCCGTCCTGGCTCCAGGAAGTTGAAATAGGTGACTTACCGAAGTTTAGTCTTCAGGCTGAAGGTTTCAAGGGCTGCTGCGCTGATATCTGGCGCTCAGCAGCTCTCACAGGCTCGGTTTGGCTGGTCTCCTGCTCCGCTGGTTCTGCCCGCCGCCGCTCTCAGGGTTCTCAGGTCCCTTCCGCCCCACTGCGCTGACCACGCTGCACTGTGCGCTGGGGGCTCACCCCCGCGGAACAGATCCTTCCCGTGGACCTTCCAGTCTAACCTGGGCTCCGGATCCATCAAAGTCTGTCACCCACTGGATTCCGCACCTCCAAAGTTTGGTCAGATTCTCCTTTCAGAGATATCCAGAGGAATTTGTCCAGGAGCTTAGGTGAGTCGTTGCTTTCACTCCGCCATCTTGGCTCCGCCCCCGAGGGTGTTTTTTTCCTTTTTTGATATTTTGACACAAAAAAAGAAAGCCTCCTTGCTGAGAAAAACAAACCAGTGCTGGGAAAAAAATAATTTTTAGACCATTTTTCCAGTCCCTTCCTCACAAAAGTGTGTGAGTAGTGTGGCCCTTGGGGGGCTGTTCAGACACTCAGGAGGCAGTCACATCCTACTGCTACTTTCATTGTGAAGAGCACCCTATGGCCTGGGCTGCCTTTGTACAAAGCTATGACTAAAGGTCCCAGTGGATCTGCCCATAATATATAGCACTTGCCTGTCATCACAGGACTTTGGGAAAAGTAAAAATGGCAAAATTATAGGGGTTTAACAATTTCATTAAACAGAATGACAGGAGGCAGAGACAATATGGCAGGGTAAATGCAAGGACTTCCCTGAGCTCTCCACCAAACTCCTCCAAATACTTTTAAAAATGACCCTAAACAAATCCTAGAAAAGCAGAGCCCACAAAAAGACGCAGTGAAAAAAATTTCCATCCTAAGACAACTTGGAAGATTGGCAGAAAAGTCTGTTGCAACAGGTTGAGAGAGGAGCACAGTGCAGCACAGATAAAACCAGAACAGACCAGGCTCCAACAAACCTGAAGCAGACCTCATGGTGACTGAAACACTAACAACAGTGATGGTTTCCAGTCTTTTCAGCAACCCCAGGGACAACTTAGAAGGTCAGCAGAAAAGCTTTGTCACAACTATGTGAATAAATTGCAGTCTAGTGTAGGTTGTGCCAACATGGCTTGGGCACAGGCAAACAAGTTGCAGGCCTTGGGAGTGACTGAATCAGCAGGAGGAGCAGCAGTGGCTGCTTCAAGAGTTCTCAACCCATAGAGGGTATGGGGGTTGAACAACAGGTCAGAAGGAGATTACAGGAGTCTTTTTGTTAACACTGAGCCAAGACTCTATTGCTTTCCCCGTACACAGATCTCCATCACAGCCCTGGATGGCAGTCTTAGGCTAAGGAGGAGCACTAGCATAGGTGAGCTTATAGCTACGGTGAAGAGGAGACCCTCCTTCACAGTTCCAGGGCATAAAAGAGTGCTTGTCACTCACAGAGCAGAGTACAGACCAGGAGAAGAGTAAACACCTCTCCTGAGGTCATACCAACTTGGAAGAATTGAAAACTTGCAGGTCCCTAGAAGTGTCTTTCAAAGCAGCTGCACAAAACTCCTGAAGCTTGGGATAGGGTGCTCTCTGCCCTGAAAGAAGAGCCATTTCACACAGAGCTAAAAGTCAAGTAGTATCCTAGGAAAATGAGAAAACAACAGAAACAACCTCTTACTATAGAGAGTTACTACGTTGACAAGGAAGATCAAAATACACACTAAGAAGAATACAATAAAGTCAAAGTTCCTACATCCAAACTCTCCAAGAAAAATATCAGTTGGCCTCAGACCATGAAAGAATAGCTCAAAAGGGTTTTGAAAATCGAGTAAGAAACATGGAGGGAAAATTGGGAAGAGAAATGAGAGTGCTGCAAAAAAAAATCATGGAAAATGAGCCAACAGCTTGATAAAGTTCACACACACACACACACACACACACACACGCACGCACACACACACTGAAGAAAATAACACCTTAAAAATAAATTAGGCCAAATTGCAAAAGAGGTCCAAAAATTCAACAAGGAGAAAAATTGCCTTGAAAAGAAAGAATTAGCCAAATGGAAAAGGACATTGAAAAATCTCACTGAAGAAATTAATTCCTTCAAAATTAGAATGCATCAATTGGAAGGTAATGGATTTATGAGAAATCAAGAAACAATAAAAGTAAAACTAAAAGAATGAAAAAAATAGAAAATAATATGAAATACCTCATTGGAAAAATGACTGACCTGGAAAACAGATCCAGGGGAGATAATTTGAAAATTATTGTACTTCCTGAAAGCCATGAGCAAATAAGAAACTAGACATCATCTTTCAAGAAATTGTCATGGAAAACTGCCCTGATATTCTAGGACCAGAAGGTAAAATAGAAATGGAGAAATTCCACTAAATATCTCCTTAAAAAAGATCCCCAAAAGAAAACTGCTAGCAGTATTATAGCCAAATTCCAAAGTTCCCAGGCCGAAGAGAATATATTGCAAGCAGCCAGAACGAAACAATTCAAGTATTACAGAGCCAGTCAGGATAACATAAGATTTAGCAGCTTCTACATTAAAGGATCAGAGGGTTTGGAATACAGTATTCAAGAGGCAAAAGATCTAGGATTACAACCAAGAATAACCGACCCAGAACAATCAGTTATAGTCCTTCAGAGGGGAAAGTGAATATTCGGTGGGATAGGGGACTTCCAAATATTCTTGATGAGACCATCAAAGTTGATTAGAAATTTTGATTTTCAAATGCAAGCCTAAAGAAAAAATAAAAACAGAAACAGAAAAGGGAAATCATAATGAACTTATTAAGGTTAAACTGTTTACATTCTGACATGGGAAGAAGGTATTTGTAGCTCTTAAGACTTTTCACATTACTGGGGTAATTAAGGGGTAAATATAGACAAAGGGCACAGGTGTGAGCTGAATATGAAGGAATGATGTCTAAAACATAAAATCAAGGAGTGAGAGAAACGTACTTGGAGAAAGAGAAAGGGAGAGATAAAAATAAGATCAATTATCTCGCATAAAGAGGTGAGAAAAAGTTTTTACTGTGGAAGGGGAGGAGGAGGAGATGAGGGGGAATGAATGAACTATTCTGTCATCAGAAATGGCTCAAAGAGGGAATAATATACATACCCAATTCGTTATCGAAATTCATCTTACCCTACAGGAGAGTAGGAGGGGAAAAGAATAAGAGAAGAAGAGTGATAGAACAGAGGGCCGATTGAGAGAGGAGGTAGACAGAAGCAAAACCGAGGAGGGACAGGGTAAAAGGAGAGAAAGAATAGAATAAATGGGTGAATAAGACGGAGAAAAATACAGTTAGCAATAGGAACTGTGAAAAAAATCTTGAAGCAAGTTTCTCTGATAAAGGCCTCATTTCTCAAATACATAAAGAACTGAGTCATATTTATAAAAATATAAACCATTCTTCAATTGATAAATGATCAAAAGAGATGATCAGTTTTTATTTGAAGTAATCAAAGCTATATGTAGCCATGTGAAAGAATAGTTCAGCTCATTATTGGTTGGAGAAATGTAAATTAAAATAAGTCTGAGGTACTATCTCATACCTATTAAATTCGTTAAAGGACAGAAAAGGAAAATGACAAAGGTTGAAGGGGAGGTGGGAAAAATGAGACACAATTCTTTATTGGCCGAGTTGTGAACCGATTCTAGCATTCTATAGAGCAATTTAGAACTTTGTCCAAAGGATTGTAATCTCTTTGACCTCGAAACACCACTAGTAGGTCTGTATCCCAAAAAGATATATACTATCAAAAGGAAAAGTACCTATCCATACAAAAATATTTTGGCAGCTCTTTTCTGGGGGCTAAAATTAGAATTTCAGGGGAGATCCATCAATTGGGGAGTGGATGAACAAGTTGTCACATGTGACTATGATGGAATACTATTAATCTATAACAAATGATGAACAGAGTGCTCTCAGAAAAGGCATGGAAAGACTTGCACGGGCTGATTCACAGTGAAATGTACTGTACGCAAAATAATAGCAATATTGTAAAATGATCAGCTGTGAATTACCTAAATACTCTCGGAAACACAACAGTCCAAGACTTCTTTGAGGTACTTAGGATGAAAAATGCTATCACCCCAGAGAAACAACTGATGATGTCTGACTATAGGTTGGAGCACACATTTTTAACTTTATTTTTTCAGGAGGTTTTTATCCATGTTTACTTTCATAACATGACTATTATGGATGTGTTTTACATGACTACACATACATAACCTATGCTGAATTGCTTGCCTTCTCAATGGGGAGGGTGGAGGGCTAAAGGAATAAAATGTGGAATTCAAAGTTTAAAAAATAAATGTTAAAAAATGTTTAACATGTATCTGTAGGAAAATAAAATACTAAATAAAAAAGAAAATAACATGTTCCTTTTTCAGCAATCATCTTTTGAAATGGACCTAGGAGTGATATTGCTGGGTCAAAGGGATTCCCAGGTATTTATATATTGAAAATTAGGTTGATGCACACATATCCAGAGCTGGTTCAGTGTTTGGGAGACTCCAAAGAAAAATATGGGAAAGAAGAGACATTAGGCTGAATACCAGTCAGTTGTGCTGACCTCACTGTTGTATGCCTGTGAAATCTGAACAGTCTACCAGTACCAAGCCAGGAAACTGAATCACTTCCATTTGAATTTTCTTAGGAAGATTCTGAAGATCACCTGGCAGGACAAATTATCAGACACTGAGGTCCCTTCTTGAACTAATCTGACACACATTCGAACTCTAAGCACTGAAGAGAGCCTGCTGCTTCTGTCTTCATAACCATTGAAATAATGGGCTCTCATCTGCTGATTCCACCAAAGGAAGTCTCCATATGCTTAGGTTAGACGCCCCTCTAATTCACTGAATGGTTTGAGAATCTTTCCTTACACTGAATCTGGTTTAACCCATCAGCTCAATGGTTTACCAGGCCATGGCTACTGCACATTACTACAGCTTCTTGGAGCATGGATGAGAGTTAGGTGTATCAGGTAGATCCTAAAGGTGGAAAGTAGCCCAGAAAAAGACTCAGCGGCCCTTCTGTGAGAAGTACTGGTCTTCCTTGAGCACACCTTACCGCCATATGTTATAAACCACCAAGAAAAGCCAGGTTAAATGTCCGAGACAGCTGGACATAAATACATAGCCAGAGAATGGTACGTGATATTACTACATCTTGTCAAATATCATCAAGTGCGTGTGTGTGTGTGTGTGTGTATGTGTGTGTGTGTGTGTGTGTGTGTGTGTGTGTGTGTAACTGTGGAATTCGTTGTGTGACATGGGAGATACTGGCACAGGACAGCTCAACATGGCATGCCCACATCAGAGAAGGTGTTGTGTTCTATCAGAAAAATAGAATTGAAATAGCTCAAAGGAAATGCAAGATGCTCAAACTTACAGAATCTACCCCAAATGTTCATGCAAAGGATTTGAGCACCCTCTGTGGTAGAGAATTCTGAGCTCTTTTTTGGTCTGATCAGCCACAGTCAGACACACTGAAACTTGACTCCAACATAGTGATGTTATTTTGATCATCCTTGAGAACAAAGGACAACAACTATGTGAATGTATGTGTGTGTTTGTGTATGTGTGTATATATTTATATGGATATATACATATATGTGTGTTTGTACATATGTATATATGCATGTGTTTATGCACACATGTATATAAGTACACATAGTGTGTAAATTTATGTAAACACATATGTATTGTGTGTGCGTGTATGTATCTATATAGTGTGTCTCTCTCTGTATAGACTTTTCCTTTTGTGGATCATTAACTACAGTCCTCATTTTGGGACTGAGCACAGTGAGATACGGAAAAGGATTATGTTGGAGCAAGCTCACTCCTACCTCACAGAGGCAAATGCTAAATAATTAGTGTGAATATTTATGAAGGGGAAATCAGTCAGTGTTGTCAGTGTTGATTTCCTTGTAAGTTAGAATTAAGAAAACGATGTAGAAAATGTTAATAATGCACAGAAAACTTACAGTTGGGTTGTGCATATTTTATTTCAAAAAAGCACTTGGGAAAATTTTACCATCACATCAATGAATGAAGGTGACTAGAATTTAGACGTGTCTGTATATCTGCGGATGATCATGTATCTTACGTGGTGGAGCTTAGACTCCAAAGAATGGCAGATTTCTTCTGGATAGAAAATCCAAGAAAGGAATTGGTCCAAGGGAGGGCTAAAGTTGTGGATCCCACTGAATGGAGTTCAGCTAGGCAGAAAGCCTAAGGTGGGTGTTGGAATCAGAAGGGATGAATTCCAGGTGAGAAGCTGAAGTTGGAGAGTAATTTGGAGATAGGGTGACTGAAGATAATGATTGGAAGCTGATGGGAAAATAATCTTATGAAGAAGGGAGGGGGTAGAAAGATCTAGTCAGATGGGTTGTTATTGAAAATGGAGAATGAGGGATAGTGCCAGGACTCAATTTTAATGAAGTGGTTTCTCTTTTCTCATTTCTCATTTCAAGTCCTGCTGGGAAGAGGTGTGAATTCCTCTGGGTGGAATGAACAATACATAAAAAGAATTGTTACTCTTCTCTGAGAAGTATAAGTTGGTTTCCAAAAATCACCCCCTGAAAGGAATCAGTTTCATAGAAACATGCCAACCTAGGGAGACTTGCTAGAAGACTAATTATAGAATCTCCTAGGTGGGAGGGATCTTAGCCATCATCTTTTTCAAATGTCTCATTTTATTTATGAAACTGCTATTGGTGAGTTGAGTCCTCCAAACCTGATGTGGGCTACGTGAAGAATAATGCCCGTGTCTTTTGACTTTGGGTATAAAGCTCTTTGACTTTGGGTACAGAGGTCTTTTTATTAAGTCATAATGTTCAGTTTACATAATGAGTCAGGGATATAGAATAACTCATGATAAACATATACCATTAAGGGAAATAACACACTGCATAGGTGATTATCAAAATCATGAGCTCAGAAAAAGACTGGATGGTGTAGCAGAAGTGGTGCTGCTCTTGGATTCCACAAGCCTTGGGATCAAGTATTATCTTCAAATATTGAATTTGTAACTCAGGGCAAATCAAGTTATCTCTCAGCACTCCATGCAACTTTCCAAGATGGGAATCTTTAGCCTTTTTGTGTCATGGCAATCTGAGAAGATTATGAACTTCTCATAATGTGTTTTTTTTTTAATTTTAAAATAAAGAAAATATTTAATTTCAGATAACATTAATTAAAAATATGTATTTTTATGCATACAAATTTGTGGACCCTGTGAAATCTACTTGGAGATTCATCAACACCAAGTTAAAGATCACTGCTCTTAGTACTTTTCCAACAAGACATCTTTCCTTGAATTGGTGAATGATAACAGCTAACATGTATATTGTTTGTTAAAATTCACAAATCACTTTACAAATTTTATCTTATTTGATCCGTCCCTTAGATGACAGATGGTATTATGTCCATTTTGCACTTGAGGAAACTGACGCAAACAGAAGTTAAATGAGTTACCAAGAGTCAATCATCTAATAAAGGTGTCAGGTCACATTTGAACTCAAGTCTTCCTGATACCTTGTTGCCTCCAAAAGTAATAATAAAGACCTGAGAAAAATTCACTATACTGGAGAAACCACAACTTCATTTTTAGGAACAAAGCAGAAGTGAAAATCTTTAAATGCTCACATAAGGAAGCCTCATGCCTAATAATGAAAACATTTTTGAGTATGAAAATAAGCTAATTGTACAAGGCTAACAATGAGGCATAAACAGGCTTTTCTACGAAAGCCTATCACTTGATTCATGATGGAGTTCCTCAGGGATTAGGACTGGGATTATTTTCATTTTTTTGTTAATAAACCGTTTAAAATATTTATGTGGCAGTAAATCCTGTATAACAAATGATCCCCTGAATTCAACACAGAGGAGATTGATTCTAGAACACTTAGCTTATTTAGATCATACACTATGTTAATAACAATACCAGCCACTCTCTTCTAGATGTGGTACACTAATTACAGACCAGGCAAGAAGCAGTAGGGTTTGTTAAGCTTCTGTTACCACTAGGCGCAATGCTAGGTGCTAGGGGTCCAAAGAATGAAAAAAATAGTTCTTGCATTCAAGGAGTTCACCTTTTAATAGGGAACACAGTATGTGAATAGGAAGATAATGATAAGATGTACAGAATACATGGGAAAGTAATCTCAGAGAGGAGGTCACCACCAATAACTCCTCCCGCACAAGATAGGATCTGACTAGATTCTTTTCTTCTTCAGATGCAGACTACTGTGAGAAGTGCTCAGAAGATGAATACACAAAAAAGGACAGAGATCACTGCTTCCCCAAGGTTGTGACCTTCCTGGATCTTGCAAAACCTTTAGG
The DNA here is from genome assembly GCA_028533205.1 of Lagorchestes hirsutus. NCBI lineage: Eukaryota > Metazoa > Chordata > Mammalia > Diprotodontia > Macropodidae > Lagorchestes > Lagorchestes hirsutus. The sequence continues at coordinate 3,681,526 of CM052673.1, forward strand.
GACAACTCTAGCATTGATAGCTGTGTCCTTCTCTCTCCTGCCAGCCCTGGTTCTCTGGGTTTTTGTAAAGTTTCGAGACACTCCCATAGTCAAGGCCAACAACCGGACTCTCAGCTACACTCTCCTCATCTCCCTCACCTTCTGTTTCCTCTGCTCCTTGCTCTTCATTGGCCGTCCCACTGCAGCCACCTGCCTCCTCAGACAAACAACCTTTGGAGTTGTCTTCACTGTGGCTGTGTCTTCTATTCTGGCAAAAACCATTATGATGGTTCTGGCCTTCAGAGTAACAAGACCAGGGAGTAAAATTAGGATATGGGTGCAGTCTAGGGTATCCAACTCTGTTGTCCTCATCTGCTCTGGCATTCAAGTGATTCTCTGCGCCATCTGGCTGGGAACTTCTCCCCCCTTTCCAGACCTGGACCCATACTCAGAACCTGGTCACATCATCATTCAATGTAATGTGGGCTCCGATATTGCCTTCTGCTGTGTCCTGGGCTACATGGGCTTCCTTGCCCTGGGAAGTTTTACTGTGGCTTTCCTGGCAAAAAACCTACCTGATACCTTCAATGAAGCCAAGTTCATGACATTCAGTATGCTGGTGTTCTGCAGTGTGTGGGTCTCCTTCCTCCCCACATACCAGAGCACTAAGGGCAAAGCCATGGTTGTTGTAGAGATATTTTCCATTTTGGCCTCCACTGCCGGGTTGCTGGGCTGCATCTTTATTCCCAAGTGCTATGTGATCCTGCTGAGACCAGAAAGGAACACCCAGGAGGGGATAAAGAGAAAAGTGAATGTCGAGGGCTGAAATTATTCTAGGATACGGCTTCCTAAAAAGTTTCAGTAGTAACCCACATCAGCTTGTAATGTCTATGATTTGCTACCTAACTGATATTTGGATTTCGTTTTTTTTTATTATTTAAATTTATTTATTTAAGTTTTCAACATTCATTTTCACAAAATTTTGGGTTCCAAATTTTCTCCCCATTTCTCCCTTCCCCCCACCCCTCATCCCCGAGCATTCTAATTAGGCCTATCACCGATCTGTCCTCCCTTCTAACATCTCTCCCTTCCTTTATCCCCATCTTCTATTTTGTCCTGTAGGGCAAGATAAATTTCTATACCCCGTTACCTGTATTTCTTATTTCCTAGTAGCAAGAACAATACTCAACAGTTGTTCCTAAAACTTTGAGTTCCAGCTTCTCTTCATCCCTCCTTCCCCACCCATTCCTTTTGGGAAAGCAAGCAATCCCGTATAGGCCATATCTGTGTAGTTTTGCAAATGACTTCCATAATACTCGTGTTGTGTAAGACTAACCATATTTTCCTCCAACCTATCCTGCCCCTGTTTCTTCTATTCTCTCTTTTGATTCTATCCCTCCCCAAGAGTGCTCCCTCCTCCCAATGCCCTCCCTTCCAACATCCCCCCCATCCTGCTTATCCCTTTCTCCCCCACTATCGTGTATAGTAAGATAGGTTTTCATACTAAAATGAGTGTGCATTTTATTCCTTCCTTTAGTCGAATGTAATAAGAGTAAGCTTCATGTTCTTTCTCTCACCTCCCCACTTTTCCCCTCCATTGAAAAGTCTTTTACTTGACTCTTTCATGAGAGATAATTTGCCCCATTCCATTTCTCCCTTTCTCCTCCCATGTATTTCTCTCTCACTGCTTAATTTCATTATTTAAATATATGATCCCATACTATTCAATTCACCGTGTGCTCTCTGTCTCTCTCTCTCTCTCTCTACGTGTGTGTGTGTGTGTGTGTGTGTGTAATCCCACCAACTGCCCAGATACTGAAAAAAGTTTCAAGAGTTACAAATATTGTCTTTCCCTGTAGCAATGTAAAGAGTTTAACTTTGGTAAGTCCCTTATGACTTCTCTTTGCTGTTTACCTTTTCATGCTTCTCTTCATTCTTGTGTTTGAAAGTCAAATTTTCCTTTCAGCTCTGGTCTTTTCATCAAGAATGCTTGAAAGTCGTCTATTTCATTGAAAGACAATTTTTCCCTTGAAGTATCATACTCAGTTTTTCTGGGTAGGTGATTCTTGGTTTTAGTCCTAGTTCCTTTGACTTCTGGAATATCATATTCCAAGCCCTTAGATCCCTTAATGTAGAACCTGCTAGATCTTGTGTTATCCTGATTGTATTTCCACAATATTTGAATTGTTTCTTTCTAGCTGCTTGCAACATTTTCTCCTTGACCTGGAAACTCTGGAGTTTGGCCACAATGTTCCTAGGAGTTTCTCTTTTTGGATATCTTTCAGGAGGTGATCATCAGATTCTTTCAAAATTTATTTTGCCCCCTGGTTCTAGAATATCAGGGCAGTTTTCCTTGATAATTTCATGAAAGATGATGTGCAGGCTCTTTTTTTTGGATGAAGGCTTTCAGGTAGTCCCATAATTTTTAAATTGTCTCTCCTGGATCTATTTTCTAGGTCAGTTATTTTTCCAATGAGATATTTCACATTATCTTCCATTTTTTCATTCTTTTGGTTTTGTTTTGCGATTTCTTGGTTTCTCATAGTCATTAGCCTCCATCTGTTCCATTCTAATTTTTAAATAACTATGTACTTCAGTGAGCTTTTTGACCTCCTTTTCCATTTGGCTAATTCTTCTTTTTAAAGAATCCTTCTCCTCGTTGGCTTTTTGAAGCTCTTTTGCCAATTGATTTAGCCTATTTTTCAAGGTGTTATTTTCTTCAGCCTTTTTTGGGGTCTCCTTTATGAAGGTGTTGACCGGCTTTTCATGCTTTTCTTGCATCTCTCTCATTTCTCTTCCCAGTTTTTCCTCCACCTCCCTAACTTGATTTTAAAAATCCTTTTTGAGCTCTTCCATGGCCTGAGCCCATTGAATATTATTTTGGATGTTTGGGATACAGAAGCCTTGACTTTTATGTCTTTCCCTGATGGTAAGCATTGTTCTTCCTCATCTGAAAGGATGGGAGAAGATATCTGTTCACCAAGAAAGTAACTTTCTATAGTCTTAATTTTTTTTCCCATTTTTTTGTCATTTTTCCTAACCAGTAACTTGGCTTTTGGGTCCTTTGTCAAGAGTAGGGTATACTCTGCGAATCTGTAAGATCTCAGTTCCTCCAAGTTGGCACAATCAAGCGTGTACTGGTCTGGGCGCAGAGAGGAATTTTTGTGCCCTCAATCTTAGTAGAGTTTCCTCTCCACAGCCACCTGGCCTCCAGTTCCACGAAATGAGCACTGGGGGCTGATTTTCTGATAAGCTGGATGGGTAGGGCCATCATTCAGTGTGAGACAAAGAGTAGCTTGCCCAGGGCCTCCGCACAGGGTGGAGGCAAGAATCAGCTTCTCAGTGCCCCCAGGGTTTTTACGCTGCAACAGTGGATTGGCTGCAGCACCTGCAATGTGGCCTCTGAGACAGCTGCCTGCTGCCAGAGCTATGGGAAGGCCCTTCTCCCTTCTTGACCAGCTGAAAAACCCCATCAATGACCTTTGGCGCCTGTGGGTTGAGGGATCTGGGAACCACTGCTATTGAGACTGGGGATTCCGCAACTGGAGATTCCACCCCCAAAAGCTGTTCGCGAGCCAGACTGCCCAGCTAGGGCTGAGTTGGGCTCTGCTCCACGTCCTGTGCAACAGACATTTCCCGTGGCTTTCCAGGTCACCCTGGACTGGAAATCTCCCCCACTCTGTTATTCTCCACTTCTGCTGCTCCAGAATTTGTTGAGAGTCCCTCTCTACAGGTTTTTATGGGCTGTGTGGGGACAGCCTCCATATCTGTGTCTTTCTACTCTCTCGTTTGTTTCTTTTTCCAACTCCCCATATGGTTTCAGAGAATGAAACTTAGTGCTAATAAATGTTTAATTAAGACTTTCCTGAAAATTGTCGCAAAATTTTTGATTTGATCTGCGTCATTAAAATTTCTTCTATCATTTGCTTCAGTCTGAAAATCACTAAAACAATACATCAAGTCCTGTTGGCAGTATTTTTCTAATTTCCAAGGTGCGGTTGCTTTCACTAAAAATTTAATAATTCACTCTCTGGAGCTGGTATGAACTGATTTTTGCAGAAATTAGTGGTGCCAACACTTTTTAGTGTCCCACACATAATGTTCTTGAAATCCCAATCGAAATTTTGTATTCTTCTGAAAGTCTGTGGCAAAAACACCTTTTCCATACTACCCTCTTTCTCAAGCACAGATTATATCCTGACCCCTTGATCAATGAATCACCCTCATATATCTTCACTTAGAGGACAACACTCCCTTTTTAACTGTACTGTTCAGGATATTTTTATCAATGATTTGGATAAATGCAAAGGACACATCTTTATCAATTTTGTATATACACAAACCCAACTAAAATAGCTAATATACTAAACGACAGAGTCCTCAGGGTACCAAAAACCTTTTATTGGATAGAACATTAGGCATGATTGATCAAATGAAACTTAATAACGATAAAAGTAAGTATTGGTCAAAAAATCAACTACATAAATATCTTACAGGAGAGAAATCTGTATACAGCAGTTCATTAAAAAAAATCCAACACAGTGTTTGTGAAATGGGAAGGAATATTATTAGTGGAAAAACAGATCTCTAAGGAGAAATTTTATTATTTAACAGCCAGGTAAGGTAATGTAATCTAAGGCTGCATTAAGAGTTATATGTCTACAATTGATTAGAGAAAAGCAAATTTAAAAACCCTGAAGTACCACGTCACTCCTAGCAGATTGTCTAATCTGACAAAAAAGGAAAATGATATTCGGGGGGATGTGTAAAAACTAGGACACTACTGCATTCTTGGTGGAGTTGTGATCTGATCCAAGCATTCTGGAGAGCATTCTAGAATTGTGCCCGAAGGTCTATAAAATTGATTCAGCAGTTTCACTACTACGTCTATGTCTCAAAGACATCAAAAAGGGGGTGAGGGGAGCTTATTCATACAAAAATACTTATAGCAGCTCTTCTTGTGATGACTAAGGACTGGAACTTGAAAGGATGGCAATCAATTGAAGAACTGCTAAATAAGTTGTAGTATATGATTGTGATAGAATGTTATTTTGCTTAAAGAACTGACAAACAGACTGATTTCAGAAAAACCTGGAAAGACTTAAGTGAACTAATGCAAAGGGAAATGAATACAACCCAGAGAATGCTGTACACAGGAACTGCAATATTATATGATGAATAACTATGACTTAGCAATTCTGAGCAATAAATGATCAAAGACAGTACCAAAGGACCCACAATGAAGCATACTATCCATCTCCAGAGAAAAAATTTTCACTGTCTGAACACTGATGAAAGCACAACATTTTTCACCTTATTTTTTGTCTTTCCCTTTTCTATTCTAGTCTTCTTGTAGAAAATGATAATACAGAAAAATTTTACATGATTGCAGATATATAAACTCTATTGAATTGCTTACCATCCTGGAGAGGGGGAGGAGAAGGAGAATACAATATAATATAATATAATATAATGTAATATAATATAATATAATATAATATGATATAACGATATATGATATAATATATATGACATAATATGATATATAATATAATATATAATATAATAAATGCTTGTGTGTGTGTGTGTGTGTGTGTGTGTAATATGAAATAGAGTCTTCCCTTATCCCGTTGTGTATCATCAAAATCTCCTCATTTTAGTGCTTAACATAGTGACATAGGGACTGTGCTGGAGCCAGGTCATACTCATTTCTCAGAGGCAAATGGTCAATTTAACTAAAAGGACATACAAAGAAAGATGGTATCTCCATCCAGAGAAGAAATTGACAAAGGGAAGACAATATAGAATATTTTTTACAGATGTGTATGTATTTCTGTAGTAACCATCGCTAGAGTGAGGGGTTAGAGAAGAAAAAAAAATTTCATGATAATTTCGTTGTATTTTTGAAATGAATTGCATGTACATGTTAAATTTGCAGTTCAATATCCAATCATCCTTTTTATTGTACTATGTTATGGAAAATTTTGTTTTGCTTCATGCATTAAAAATAAAATAAACTTTTAAAAAGAGAGTAGCACAGAACTACACCTAAGGGGAACTTCGTGAGACTCCATGAAGGGGAAAAAAATTCCAGACCAAGGAGACAAAAAGTAATCTGACTAATAAAAGCCCCAAGAGACAGAGTTTTGGAGTAATTAATAATCAGCTAATTACTTGTACTAGCTTATAACAAATAAATTGATAGTCAGTGGTTTCAGTAACCAAAGACATCAAGACTCAAAAACTCCTATGCCAGAAGTGTACATTGTGACAGGAAACTCACCAGAAAAAAGAAACTCAATCCTGATTAGTGGATGTTTACTGAGGAGGTTGGGTTGAAATCTTCATCTTATGCTGAGAACATGGCTTGATCATGACAATGAGTAGCCTCCAGCAATCTAAGGAAGAGAAACCATTTTCATCCATATTTCTCTGACTTGTTTCTTCATTAGCTGGGACACTATAAATTCAATTAAAGCATCGAGTACAAGGAGACATGTTCAGGGTGAAAGGAGGTAACTGAGACTGACTTTTACTTACAGAGTAGATAAAAAAAAAAACAAGAGTCGGTGATCCTTTCTTTTGTTTAGCTGGTTTATTATCGTTCTTTGTTCTCAAAGAGGATTAAAATGAAATCGCTATGTTGGGGTCAAGGTACAGTATGTCTCATTGTGCCTGATCAGACCAGTCCAATTTCAGAAGGCTCTGTCACAGGTTGGGCATTAATAGTCCAGATTCGGATTGGAGATGTCTCTAAATTCATGCATTTCATGCTTCTTTTGAACTACTGCAATTCTGCTTTGCTCAAAGAGAACACAATGTCTTCTTTGATGAAGGCATGACAAGCTCGGCAGTCCTTTGTCAGCTTTCCCTATGTCACACAATCAATGTCAAAGTTCTTCAGAGAGACCGCGAGAGTGTCCTTGTGGTTTTTCTGACCACAATATGAGTGCCTGCCTTGTGTGAGCTCTCCATAAAATGATTTTTTAGGGAAACGTATTTCTCCTGTCCAAGGAAATGCTTTGTGCTCATATGCCTAGCTTGTTGAACAAAAATACCTTATTATTTCCACTCAAAAAAATCCTGTGCTAAAAGTTTACACAGAAACTAATTCAAAGTTGTTTTAAAGTTTATTCTCTAGGGAGGCAGAGCCAAGATGGCAAAATAAAGGCAGGGACTCACCTAAGCTTTCCCCCAAACCCTTTCAAATACCTTTATATAACGAGTCTAGACAAATTCTAGGTGGCAAAGCCCACAAAAAGACAGAGTGAAACAATTTTCCAGCTCAAGAAAACTTAGAAATTCATCAGGAAGTCTACTGCACCAAGGTGAAAAACGAGCACACTCCAGCACAGGCCAAACCAGCACAGGCCAAGCCAGCACAGACCAGGTCTGAGCAAACCAGTAGAAGACCTTAGAGTGACTGAATCAGTGGCAGCAGTGGCAGTTTTCAGACCTCTCCTTCTACATATTGTAAATGGATCAGAAAATGGGTCAGAAGGAGATTTACAGGGGTTGCTTTGCTGCCACCAGTGGCAGGACTCTTCTGCGTTGTGTGTATTTTTTTTCCAAGTCACAGTCCTGGTCTTAGTCCCGAAAGGAAGAGAAACACTAGCACAACAGAGCTTGTGGCCACAGAAGAGCAGGGACTCTCATAACAGTTTTACGGTGGGGAAAAGAGTTTGTGGTCACTCACAAACCAGTGCATAGTGTCAGAGAGCAGTAAACACACCTCTCCCTAGATCATATCACCTTGGAAAAACCAAAACTTTACAGGTCCCCAGAATTACCTGTGAAAAGAGCTGCACAAAAAACTTGAAGCTTGGAACAGTGCCCTCTCCACTTGGGAAACAGAGCCCCACTTTAGCATAGAGGCAAAAGTCAAGAAATAGACTGGAAATTGAACCTGACCATACAAAACTACTTCCTAGAAATATTACCGCCAAATCTCAGACCTCCCAGATCAAGGAGAACATACTGAAAGTAGAAAAAAAGAAACAACTCAAAAACTGTTGGAGCCAGAGTCAAGTTAACACAAGATTTAGCAGATTCTATTTTAAAGTACCAGAGGGCTTGAGATATGATATTCTGGAAGGAGCTAGGACCACAGTAAAGAATCACCTACACAGTAAAACTGAGTACAATTCTTCAAGGAGAAAAACGAATATTCAGTGAAATGGAGAGTTTTCAATCATTCCTTGTAAAAAGACTAGAGCTGAATAGAAATTTTAACTTTCAAATACAAGATGCAAAAGAAGTATTAAGAGGTAAAACAGGAAAGAGTAGTTATAAGAGCTTTGATAAGGTTAAACTATTGATATTCCTATATGGGAAAATACTATTTATAATTATTAAAAACTTTCTCACTATTGGAGCAGTTAGGAGTATCCATAGAAAGTAGAGGTGTTATAAGATTGGCAAACATGACAGAACAAGAAAATGATAAATGCTGGAGAGGATGTGGGAGAGTTGGAACACTAATTCATTGTTGGTGGAGCTGCGAGCGCATCCAACCATTCTGGAGAGCAATTTGGAATTATGCCCAAAGGG
>CM052673.1:3690554-3737546 GCA_028533205.1 Lagorchestes hirsutus
GGAAAGTATATGTAGAACCTATACAGAACTGTATGCAGTCATGGGGAGGGAGGGGGGTAATGGGGGGTAGGTGTGGGGGGGATAAAATCTCAATTGTATGGCAGTGATTGTTAAACATTAAAAAATAAAAAGGAAAAAAAAAAAAAGAAAAAAAAAAAAAAAGAAAGTAGAGGTGTGAGTTGAATGTGGTCATTATCTAAAACAATCAAACTAAGAGATGTTAGAAATGTTGGTTGTTTTTCTTCAGTCTCGAAGAGGGGCAACATGACATCACTATGCTAGAGTCAAGTTTCAGTTTGTCCAGCCGTGGCCGATCAGACCAACACAAGCTCGGAGTGCTCTACCACAGGCTGTGCACAAATAATCCATGTGAACGCTTGATGTGGATTCTCTAAATCTGCACATCCTGTGTAACCTTCGAGCTGTTTCAATTCTGCTTTGCTCATAGAAAATAACACCTTCTCTGATGTGGGTGTACCATGCTGGGTGATCCTGTGCCAGTGTCTCTCATGTCACACAATCGATTCCAAAGTTCTTAAGAGAGTATCTTTACATAGCTTCTTCTGACCATCATGGGAAGGCTTTCCCTATGCGAGTTCTCCATAAAGTAGTCGTTTTGGCAAGAGTTTATTTTGTATTCAAATGATATGACCGGTCCATCAGAGTTGTGGTCTCTGAAGCAGAGTTTGGATGCTTGTTTAGTCTGAGAAAGGATCTCAGTGTTTGGTACTTTTTCCAGTCAAGTAATCTTCCGAATCTTCCTAAGACAATTCAAATGGAAGTGATTCAGTTTCTTAGCATGGCGGTGGTAGACTATCCAGGTTTCACAGACATACAACAATGAGGTCAACACAACGGCTCTGTAGCTCTTCAGTTTGGCAGTCAAGCCCAGTGGTCACACCCCAGTAAACCATTTCAGTAAATGGGCAACACCAGATTTAGGGTAACTGAGGGAAATTAGGGGACATCTACCCTGACCATATGAAGACTTCTTTTGGACAGAAAAGAAAAAATTTTGTTCCAACAGACATGGAAACAGCTGAAGCAGGCACTGTGGAGTACATAGAGTTTGATTAGACTTTGACAATGCCAAGGTCATACACTGCATCTTGAGCCATCGCCACTCATCTTGATCCTGTTCTGCCACTGGACTGTGATAACTCTGGAGGAGAGAGTGAGGCTGACAACTTTGTGCAACTTCATCTCACTTAAATCCAATTTATGCATGAGTCGAAAGACATCACCCATACCATTTTACTATTTTAAGTATTTCAAAGTCCTGGGGTGACAGGCAAGTGACAAAGCAGCAGGTGCAGATACAATGGGAGCTGTAATCACAATCCTGCACAAAGGCAGCCCAGGCCACAGGGTCATTTCTCATTAAGGGGAGGAGTGTAAACAAAGATAGTTTTATTATTTCATTTACTATTCTGATTCTCTCTATTTCTTTTGCATCTCTCATTGCTATTGCTAGAATTTCAGACAAAATGTTGAATAATATTGGTAACAGTGAGCACCCCTGTTTCACTCCCAAGTTTATTAGGAAAGCTTCTAGCTTATCTTCATTACAAATAATATTTGCCAATGATTTTAGATAAAAAAAATATTAATTTAAGTAAAAATACATTTAAACCTGTAGTTTGAAGTTTTTAAATAGAAATGAGTGGGGTACATTATCAAAACTTTTTCTGCATCTATTGATATGATCATATTTTTAACTTTTATTATTGACTCACCGAATTATGTTAGTAGTTTGCCTTGTGTTCAATTCCAAAAGCATTTTACATGTATTATCACCTTTGAAACTCCTAATAGGACAACAAAGTATGTGCTGTTATTATCCCCTTTTAAAGATCATTAGACTAAGCAAAGTTGAGTAACTTGCTCAGAATCATAGAGCAAATGAATGTCTGAAGTCGAATTTTAACTCAGATCTGCCTGACATCAAGGCCAGAGTCCTTTTTGCTACACAAACTAGCTGATTTCAAACTGGAAAGATTACCAGCATCATGCTGCTGGGGCTGGGAACCCTTGCCACCGTGGAATCTTAGAACCAGCAGCCACAGTGGAACTCCATGTGTTCCCAACTAGTGACCTTAGGATGCCCCAGAATCACTCTCTTCCCTCTCCTCTCAACTGCATTTCTCCCAGACACTGGAATTCCTAGTCAAGGCCCCAGTAATTTTTGAGCCCCCTTCTGAACGGTTCTAGAAGTGAACTTCCTTGACATGGAGGTTCATGTTTAGATGTGGCTCCCATAGGGAATGTTGACAATAAAAGAGATTTTCTGGTAGAGAGCGCTCTGTACTTGGAATCACATCCTCTGTATTGGAATGATTCATTTGCTGCTTTCCATGTAATCTCAGTTAGCTTACTTTACCTCTATGGACCTCAGTCTCTTTATCTTTAAAATGGGGGTGAGAATGTTAGACTGCTTTTAATCATCCTTCCCATTCTAAATCCCCCTATGATCTAGGGGGAAAATATACAAACTAAGAGTTCGGGAATGTGGCCCTGCTGGGGCAAAGAACTTGTGGCAGTGATGGATCTCCAAGACTTCTCTTTGTAGAAGCAAATTCTGTTTGGTACAAGGTGGACTAGGCAACTGCCATCTCTAAGGTTCTATGATCCTGAGGATGGTGAGATAGATTTGTGAGCAGATCCAAAGGTAGTACTTAGGGAGGCATTACTGTAGATTGTGGGTACAGGAGCCCGTGTATACATGATGTGCTGCTCAAAGAATATAGTGGACACTGTGTTCATGAGTGGTCAGCTCTCAGTGAAGCTGTCTGAACTGAGTTTGGTCTTATTTGTTCACAATGAATCCTATCTGATACAGTCAGATCCAGGATGCCTCACAAGAGCCTGCTCCCTGAAGTAGCAATATGGACATGCCACAAAGTCCTTGTAGCCTTGTTCTCATACAAATACACACAAAGTTCTTCAGGTTGACAAAGGAGTCACTGAGACTCCAAAGTTTCATCCATCCTGTGAGGTCTCCTGGGAAATTGTAGAGAGAGGTCAAAACATGTTATTGCACTTCTGTTTTCCTCTTGGATGCAGAGACACAGCTGTATGTACTCCAAGTAATGACAGTCCCCAGAGCTCCTAATGATCCCAGATGTTTCTTTGCAGGCAAGACAGAGGGGAGCTAAAAGGGGTGATTCCTTTATTACCTAACTGCAAGAATATTGAGAGACACAGGGCTATCAAATGTCCACAGGAGCCTTATAAACTAACTCCTTGGTGTTACATCATTATCCTTGTCCTGTACAAGGACCTGACTCACGGTTTTTTTGTGTTCCTCAGTTATGGATAGAAGACTCAAGACTGGACATCAGCAATGTTTCAGTGACTGGACAGTTCCCCATCAGTCAATGACCCATGCATTTTATTTTGCTCTAGTGCAGACAGCTCCTTGGTTCCTCCCAGGCTTGGGACTTTGGCTGATGTTCAGGGAAATGGTACTTCTCATTCAGAGAGGCACTTTCTGGATGCTTCCTACCCTGGTCTTGACACTACTCCTGCAGGTTCCTGCTTCAGTTTGCAGTAATGAGAAACCTCTCTGCTTTTCCAAAATCAGTCTCACCCTCACCAGAGATGGGGACCTGGTGATTGGGAGCTTTCTCCCTCTGTATACAGTGAGGGTGAATAGTTTTACAAGAGCAGAGGTGTTTACAAATCAGCCGAACAAGGACTGCAGGAGTTATCAGTAAGTACCTCTTTGTCTGAAAGAATTAACTTTTATTGAGTTGATTTTTTTCAAAGCTTTCTTTAAAAAAAAAAAAAAGCAAACTGGAAAGCCCCAGTTGTTACGCCCAAGGATATGCCAATCCTTGCCTCCCCTCTGCAACTTTTGTTTTTGCAAATCAATGTCTCTGATTGACTTACCAAGATGAAGATACAGAATATTCTTTCTCTTTTTCTCTGTCTCTATCTTTCTCTGTTTTTCTCTCTGTATCACTCTCTTGTTTCTCGTTCTGTTTCTATCTGGTTTGTTGCTGTCTCTGTCTCGAACTCTATATATCTTATGCCCGTAGCTCTGTCTCTCCATCTGAGACTTTCTGCACTTCTCTCCTGCACTTTCTACTTCCTTAAGAGTCCTGCCCCAGAGAAGTTCCAGACAGAGATAGTTGCTACGATTCACTGTAGTTGATTCCTCCACATCCCATATTCTGACCCTCAGCATTCTCATTGAAATTAAAACTCCATGTCCTCGTGTTCTGAGCTAGAGAAGTCTAAAATGGCTAGTTATTAGGCTTCATCTGGGAACCGGAGGATCGTTAGTGTGGCGTTTCTTGGGATGACAGAGGTAGGTTCTGAAACGTGCTAGAATGAACAGAAATTCTTAGGGATATGAAACACTGATGATGAAATGACTGCCACATTTAGAGATATGTAAATGGTCTAATTTACCCTTGAGTGATACGTGAGGGTTTGTTTCTCAAGTCAGGTTCTGCTGAGTTCAAATGAGAAAGCAAATTGGAATTGGGGTATAGTTTCAGAATTTTGTTGGAATATATGAACATTGTTTTCATGGCCAGGTCGAGACTGGAATGTTGTCTGGCTCTGCTCTTGCTCCATACTGAGGAGTAAATACAGCAAGAATCCATTATCCAGCAGTGTAACCTCAAATATTAACCTCTGTGATCTGCACATCATGAACTGGGGCATAAGGGACAGGAGCTGGTGGCCAGTGGCCAGACTTGAACACACACACACACACACACACACACACACACACACACATTTCTCCTATACAGTTTTTCTTTCTAAGGAACTCCACTATAAGGCACATGAGGAGTTAAAAGAAGATACAGAATAGTAGAATTAGGGTTATGGGAAATAGATTATGGAAAAATGCAAATGGTCCTTGTCATATGGGCTTTCTGGTTCCTTCCTCTGGATCTCTGTCTGCCTGCATTATCTCTTGCATCTCTCTTTCTTTCTCTCATTATGGAAGTCCCTTTGCATTTTTCTATTTCACTTTTTGCCACTTCTTCATCTACTCCCTAATTATATCTACTGTAATTGTCTTACATAAGGAAATAAATTCTATTTCTTAGAGTCAAAAAGATGTGAATTAAAACCTGTCTCAGGAACTTTCGAGTTTTGAGATGCAGGGTCAAACACTTAACCTCAGTGTGCCTCTCTGGAGAGTAATAGCACCTACTTCTCTGAGTTGTAGTGAGGATCCAATCAGATCGCACATATAAGCACTTTGTAACCCTTAAAGCATTATCTAAATGTTGGCTCTTGTGTTCGTACTCATTTCTATTTCTCAAATGTTTTAAGATGCTCAGTGCCCTTTTCTCCTCCCTCATTATTCTCCACGGGACAGGACTTGTGAAAGTTGGCCTTCGAGGGGGGAAAATCTTCCTGTTCTTCCCATAGTTTAGACTAAGTGCTACTGTAAATCAAACCTCCTTCTCATCACTATCTTACCTTTGATCAACTTTCCTTGTGAGCCAGGGTCCTGGAGGGACACAGGTGCAGTGCCTCAATCTAATTGAAGAGAATGTGAACTAGAAAGAAATCAGTCAATTTAACTGGCATTTATTAAGCACCTACATGTGCCAGGCCCTACACTGTGGGGAGACAAGGCTAAGACTGTGATAGTCCTTGTCTTCAAGGTTCTTAAATTGTAATGGAGAGAATATTTTCATATATAAATGTGATCAGAACATAACCAAAATGAATACCATGTGTGGAGGGCACTAGCTGTGGAGAGAGACAAGAGTGGCTGTGTGACGGGTGTGCCTTGTGGCTTTTGGGACAGCTGACAGAAAACATGGGAAAAATGGACATGGCCTCTAAAATTCTCAGACACCTGGCAGACAACATCTCAGGAGAGAAAAGAGTGCTTCTTGCAGTTCAAATCAGTCAGCACGTGAACCCAAGAGCGAGGGGGCAGACTGAGGGATTCTCTTCTCAGCTAATCCCTCCTAGAAAGCTTCTCTGTTGTACTGAATAGTGGAAGCCCACAGAGAAACATTCTCAGATTATAAATATTTTGGAGACTCTTGAAATTAATATGAGATCTATTTTCTGTGGATTTTGTGGTTAAAATTTGTTAGAAGTGGCCGTCTTTTAGTTGACTTTGACTTTCTGCTCTTCTACATTTTTAAAAGCAAAGAGAAACAAAAGGGGAGAAAGGAACCTAGTTCTGGGTAAGGCTCTGATCTTGCAATGAACACACATCAGGAAGGCCTGACTGCAAATGCTGTGTGTACAAATTCATCAGGATTCCCCTTTCTCCCTGTTTCCCCTGTTTATACAGTACCCTCTTCCCAGAGATTATGATAATTAGATTTATCAATAGCTCACCTATACATAATGCCCGCTACTCATAGTGTCTACAAAGTGCTACAAAGGACTTTCTACTCCTGTTACATGCTTTACACTTATCTCATTTGATCAACTACCCTGCCAGAGAACTATTATTATACCCATTTTGCAGATGAGTAAACTGAGAGTAACAGAGAGGAAATGGTCTGCCCAGACACACACAACTAGTAACAGTTTGGAACTGTATTCCAAATCAAGTTTTCCTGACTCCTCTCCACTAGCTGTCTCCACTATCCTACCTAACAACTTGTTCCCTTAAACTCATTCTGTGTGCTCCTGGAGAACAGAAAAAAAAAGAGCCAGGCATTTATTGAGTGTGTATTATGTATGAGACACTATCACTTTCACTTTTCAGTTATTACCTCACTTAATCCACACTATAGCCCTTGGAACTAGGAATGACTATTATCCCACATTTTACAAATAAGGAAACTGAGGCAGGATAAAGTTTAAGTGACTTGTCCAGGATGTTAGGCTAAATTTAAACTCAGTAGCCCAAGCCCATAAACCTATTCATTCAGAAAGTCTCCAGGATCTTTTTGGGTTTTTTTTGAATTCTTAGTGTCTACTACCACCACTTCCATGTACTAGAAGCTTCCTGGCTGATGAAAGAGCATCCTTTAAGAGGTATGACAAAGTGCAGTAAGCCTTCTCTTATGAATTTATTTGGAAATGAACCCTCCCTACTCATTATTCCTACATTTTGATCTCCTGTGCATGTGTAAGTTTACCCTGATACTTTGTGTTAAATAAATGTGGGCATTTTTTGCCTTCTATACTATATCATAAAACCCTCTGGACACAAGGACCGTTCTCCATCACTGACATTATCTAGCACATCATGCTAGCTTATCATATATTAGCTGAATAAATTCATGATCTGGCAGGGACATTCAAATTAAGAGTTCAAAAAATAACCAGATACATCATAGGAATCACACAAGTGGAATAATATAGGAATGGAGTGAGCCTGTTGTTAATAATCAGCTTGGGGTAGCAAGGTATCTCTGTGGCTAAAGGGAGAAGACTCAAGTCAGGCAAATATGAGCTCCCATCTAGCCTCTGACTCTCACTATGTGACCCCGATAAATCGCTGTTTCCTCAATTTTCCATTTGTGAAATGGGGATAATAGCATATATCTCTGAGGAGCATTGTGAGTACTAAATGAGATAAGAATTGTCAAGCACTGAGCACAGATCCTGGCATGACGTATTATTATTACTGTTGCTACTGTTATTGCTGTTATTATTAACACAAAACTAGCTGGAGTTCTTGGATTATATGCTCACCTGACTGAGAAACATTTTCTTCTGAACTGAATTCTCTTTTCAGACTTTGTTAGTGGTTTCTGATTCTCTCCTCAGGAGGCTGTATAAAAACTACCAGCAGGCCTTGACCATAAGGTTTGCTGTGGAGGAGATCAACAGGGATCCTGTTCTGCTGCCCAACATTTCTCTGGGATTCCAGGTCTATAATGCCTACCACAGTGATGCAAGGACCTTGGAGAGCTCCTTGCAGTGGCTGACTGGAGGGGACCAGCTCATCCCTAACTATAGCTGTGGAGGATGGGATAAGTCTGTGGCTATCATTGGAGGAGCCACATCAGCTCTGTCTGTGCAGATGGCGACCCTGATGGAACTCTACAAGTTCCCACAGGTAGGTGCTATTGGGCCTACTAAACCTTTACTAGGTCATGCCAATTTAGGAGGCAGTACTCTCATTGTACTACATCCATATTGTACACAAACACAGGAATAAAAGTCACCTAATCCTATGGGAGGTTCAGGTGGGTTGGATTGAGCATTTAGACAGTGTCTATTGTGTGAGGCACTGGACTGAACACTCTTACAAACATTGTCTCACTTAATCCTCTCAACAACCTGGTGAGGCAGGTGGTGTTAACACTCCCAAGTGAAACAGATAGAAATTAGGTGACTGGTTTGGTCCCCAACCACTAAATGATTAAGGACAGATTTGAACTCAGCTCTTCCTGATTCTAGATGCAATGCTCTATTTACTATATACAAAACCTGCATTATATATGACACAAAGGACTAAGAAGAATCACTCTTATGGGTAGTGGAAGAACCAGATGAAAACGGCATAAGAATAAAACAAGAAAAGACAAGCTATTAAGGAGAAGAGTATGATCTACAGGGTTCAAAGCTACGGAGAGGTCAAAATAGAGGAGGATTTTGGAAAGTCCATTTCATTTCACTGCTAAGGGATCATAGCTGACTTGAGAGAGAGCAATTTCAGATAAAGTGTTTAGATGCTATATTGCAAAGGGTATACCAAAAAGTGATGGGAAATGAAGAGGAGATGTTGACCATAGATGAATTAGTTGAGGAATTAACGCATGAAGTGGAAGTGAGGTATAGGAAAATAGCTACCAGGATTAGTAGGATCCAGTGAACATTGTTTCTAGGATTTGAGATGAGGTGCCTGGGCATATTTATATGTTGTTTGGAAATAGCCAGTAAATAGGGAGAGATTACAGGGTAATGGGAGAGTGGAAATGACAAAGAAGACAACCTGGTGAAGAAGATTGAATTGGATGGGATCAAGGGTATATTCAGAAAAACTTACCTTTACAGTCTCTTCACACTGTACACAGAGGTGAAAGAAATAGTAAGTGAATATATCTAGTACTTTTACTTTACGAGAACTGTGAAGTGAACTCATCGAAAATGACAGATTTGGGGGAAGTAGGAGCAAGGTCATCAGTGAAGGGTGTACATGGACGGAACACTGCAAAAGACTTTATGAATGCCAACATTTTGTATTTTAAGTTTTGCATTGTACCATAAAGGTATTGTATTCTACAATAAACTCCTTGCAAACAATTATCACTACGTTTTAGCTAAGTTTTTTTATTAGATTTATTATCTCATTTGATCTTCACAACAAACCTGAAAGGCAGGTGCAATTGTTATACCCATTTAACAAGTAAGTAAATTAAGTATTACAAAGGGTTAGTGACTTACGTGAGATTTGAACTCAGGTCTTTTTGACTCATGGGACAGTGCTCTATTCACTGTGCCACCTAGGTGCCAACAGATGAGAATTTGTGGAAGAATTACTTTAGTAAGAGAGAGAGGGAAACAATTTGGAAGTGTGAAAGAAGTTTCTCACTGCAATGAGTTGTTCCTGACACCAATTGAGAGGACCCAGTCAGCACAGTTTTCTTATTGTCCCTTACTCTTCTGAAGTGCATGTAAATAGAAACAAGAGGTTGAATGGTAGTAGCAACCCATAGTTGGGTCCAGCCAAGGCAAAGTATGTGCAAGGATAAGGGCTTAACAAACTGGGTGTAGAGAATATGGTAGAGTGGAGTTCATTCACCAATGACATGAGATAGAGCAGAGGAGTGAGTGGGCAAAGTGGGGATTGGTGGATTGGGAAAGATAATCTCCAGATTACCAGTATTCTTTCTGACATATTGTTTGTCCTTTCTAGTACTGACCAGGATGCTCCAGATGTGCTCCTAGGAATGTAGATTGTGGTAGTTTTCCCTCTTCTTGCATAGTCTGTTTCTCACTGAAGACTAAGATTTCATAAGTTCTTGTGGCTGCTCCATCCAACACACTAGTAATGAACATTGTGTGGGTAGTTTAATAGCACTGTCACATTTCTTTCATAAGAAATGTTGCCTACTTGGCCCCTTTCTGCCCTTCTTGGACTTACAAATTTAAATTTTTTGGACTCACATCAAATACTTCCCATTGATCTCTGTTTTATTTCATTTATTAGATTTAGCTCACTATCCTAACAGATTAATTTCTTTTTTGAACCTTCACTCTGCCATACATGTTAAAGTTAGCACTCCCCGCTTTCTGTCATCTGCACATTTAGTAAATGCACCATTACCTGCCTTTAAATCATTGTTAATGGGGTAACACGCCCAGGGAAATGAACAGCTTTCTGGAACAATCTATTGGAGATTCCCATCCAAGGTGACATTGTCCTATTAGTGACTACACTCTGTGTCTACACATTCAACCATTTTCACATTGACTTAATTGTACTATTGAATAGCACATATTTTCCCATCTTTTCCACAGGAATACAACAAATTAGCTTGATACAGTGGAAGGAGCATTTGTTCTGAATTCTGAGGCCTGGGTTCAAATCTCAACTGTTCCACTTATTGTAAGTGGAACAGTTGTATTGTAACTTGTAAATGTTTGGATAAGTCAAAATCCCCTTGAACCCTTCTTTCCTTGCCTATAAGTCAACAGACTTGTATTGAAATTCTTCTCTTATGACTTGGAGCTTTGGATCTATGAGACTATACAGTGAAATCTTCTTCAAATTATTGGCTCACATCTGAGCAAATTACAATTTAAATTTCTCCAGTATCAGTCAATCTATTCATAATTCATGATATTTTTATTGAGTATTGTTATATCTTAGTAATTATGTTCAATTTTGTGATGTTCACAAACGCTCTGCCAGTTCAAAATATTATATTTCCTGTGACAATGATGCAGGTATTAGTTTAATTAGTCAAAATGATTAATCAATTTGAAAAGACCATATGGGCTTTGTTTCACTAAATGACAGCACGTAAAACTCATTATGTTTGAATGAAAAACGTAGATATACCTCTGTCTTTACGTATTATATAAAAAGCCAGGGAAGAATTGTGCATTCTAACAGAGGGTCAGGTAAATAATGCTTCAATCTCGGGGAAGGGAAAGGAGAACATTTCCACATGATGATCTTAAGAACTTTGAAAGGTCATAACAGCAAGATTTGCTGTCATAGCTAGTAACATTGTACACTGGAATCAACAGCAGTGTTTCTATCAAGCAAAAAAAGACAGAAACTATTGCAATGGAGGTACAATATACATTAATGAAAAATAAGACACCTCAAGACAGAAAGCAGAAAATTCTTTAAGGGCTTTAATCCTGGGAACGCAGCAGAGAGTCACGCTGAAGAGGAACTTCATGAGTAGTACGCAAGTGGAGGAAGGGACTTCCTGAATTCAAGAGATGTGAGTTAACCTTCAGGCCTCATACGTTCTCTCACTGTGAGCCAATTCTCCTCCAGGGGCGTGAGTGTCACTGTAGAGTATGCCCATGCCCATGTCATGATAAGATCAATCCTTGTTATACCTGCTTTTCTGAAAGCTAATTAAGTCTAGCTGATAATCACTTAGGAGCATAATATTTGCGATTTGTGACTCGAAGTATGGAAACATATATATCCCCCTGCTTTGGCACATTCTTCCTAGCAGATTTGTGTGTGTGTGTGTGTGTGTGTGTGACAGAGAGAGAGACAGACAGACAGACAGACAGACAGACAGAGAGACAGAGAGACAGAGAGGGAGAACGAGTATTTAATAGCAGTCATCATTTTGAGAAGCAACAGTTAAGTGGGAGCTGGGGAAGTGGTCTCAGAGCACGTGCTCCTTATATGTGATTCAATATGTGATCTGGTGATTACATGATGGATTCAGATTTACTCCTTTTAGTCCTCACTATAGCCAATGTGTAACACCATAAAATGGAAGGCGAGCAATGCCATTAGCTTTGCTAGTATTTGCATGGTGATATCTTTGTTTTTCATGTTTGCTAAGATCCACATTCTTCGCATCTAACTTGGAAGTAATAGTTTGATAAAGTAATTGTGAGACTTAATCATTGCACAAAAAGTCATGCCCAAATCAACCAGAATGATTACTATTTCATGCACATAAATTAGTGCTCTGAATGAGAACTTTTTAAATTATTTTTGAAACAGCAAAATAATCACATTTGTGTATACCAGAAGGCTTTTAAATATCTATTATTATTTCCAAATATATTTGAACAAAATACATATTCAAAGTAAAATGCACATTTCCATGTCAAAGGTAAAAGTTTAATATTTAAATTGTCTGATTTTATTTTGCTTCATTTATTAAACAAAACAAGCATTTACTCAACAAAGCACAATAAAAAGTGATGATTGCACACGAACCTGCAAATTCACTATGTAAAATCTGCAGTTCCTATCAAACATATAACAAAGTTATCTTGCAAATTTTTTTCTTCCCTCCTCCATCCCTGCTTTAGAGATGGCCACCGTTAGATACAAAGATAAATAGATTTATGTACATATATATATATATATATATATATATATATATATATACACAATCTGTGGATGTGTGTAAAATTACTCTATACATACTTCCGTTTATCATTTCTTTCTCTGGATGCAAATAGTGTCTTGCTTCCTAAGTCCTTTATGGTTACTTTGGGTATTTATAATAGTCAAAATAACTTATTCACTCAAAGTCATTCTGAAAATGTTGTTACTATTCTCTTGGTTCTGCTCATTTCACTCTTCAATATCGCATTCAAGTCTTTTCATGCTTTTGTAAGATGATTGAGCTCATCATTTCTTATAACACAGTAGTATTCCACCACAAGGACAAATCACATGTTTTTCAGACATTCCCCAGGTGCTTTGCATCCTTTTAATCCCCAGTTCTTTACCACCACTAAAAGAACTGCTATAAATATTTTAGACCTTACAGGTTCCTTTCGCTTTTCATTAATCATCTTTGGATATAGACATAGTAGTGTTGTTGCTGAGTGAATGGTATATGCAGTTTAATATCTCTTTGAACTTATTTCAAGATTTCTCTCAAAAGGCTTGGTTCAGTTTACAATAAAATCAACAGCGATTTAGTTTCTCAATTCTCCACATTCCCTCTAACATTTGTCACTTTACTCTTCTATCATTTTATCCAATAAGGTAAGTGGCTTTAATTTGTATACCGCTGATGAATAATGATTTAGTGCATTTTTTCACATGATCATATGTCCTCAACAAGCATGTGTTGACTTCTCCTCACCTACAGCCACAGGGATGGATCACTTCTCGTCAGCACTGCTTGTCCTGACTTCTGGAAAGAACGCAGGAGGGGAACTTTCCATCATCCTTCACTCAGCTGTGTTGTTTCTTAGATGAATATTTGTGAAGCAAAAGACTGTGAGGTTAAACTTCTTTAGGTTGTGGGGTAAAGGTTCCTAAAGTGGAATTGAGGAGATGAGTGAGGTCAAAGTGGAAGTGAAATTTCTGGGAGACTATTCTCATTTCTGACAGAGCTGCCTTCATAGCCTAACGTTTGTAGTTTCAGTGGAGTCAACTGGAGGTGACTACACTTCAACCAGACCAAATATTTGCCCGTGAACGTCCTCTCTTCTCAGAGATCCTCTCAAATTGTCCTAGGAGGACAAGTGCTTATCGACTTTATTTTTTTCTCTTTCTGAAATAAAAGTAACATTCCCATAATATAGAAAAATAAAAAAGATGATTAAACACGAAATTGCAAATCTACTACATACAACTCATTATTCCTTTCAAATATATAAAAAATATCATGTAAATTATGTTTTCTTCCCTCTACCCCTCCCCTAAGAGAGGGTTACTGTTAGACACAAATTGGTGACAGTGTGCACATACATACATACACATGTATATATTCTATACATACTTCAATTTATCACTTCTAACTCTGGATGCAGATAGCATCTATCTTCATATGTCATTTAGAGTTAATTTGGTTATTTACAGAGACAAAATAATTTATTCATTCAAAGTCATTCTTACAACTACATTGCTATTATTGTGTATCATGTTATCTTGGTTATGCTCATTTCACTCTTCTTTTATTTCCTGCAAGTGTTTCAAAACCCATTGAGCTCATCATTTATTGTAGCACAGTATTATGCCATAACAATCAAAAACAGCAACTTACCCCTTTATTTTTACTGTCCTGTGTACATTTCATGCTGAATTTCTGTTTGCTTGGTGAAGAAACAAGGAGAGCCTGAAAATTTCTGATCTGCTCTGCCAACTGCCCAGAATACACTCCCAAATTAGATGATTTAAACATAACTTTTATGTATATAAAAAGGTATAGGAGTTATTCTTTTAACCTGAAGAAATATGAGCATGAAATATATGATTTAAATTTTGAGGTTTTTTGATTGCATAAAAATAATGTCCTTTTATAATGGAAACCTAAGAGTTTAATATAACTCCTAATTCTGGGCCAATACACAATATAACAGTATATTTGGGAAGGAATGAGAAGAGCTTATAGCTGAAGCAATGATAATGTAAGAATCAGAGAACGTTTTCATTACCAAGCAAGTGACTAAATGAGGGTGATGAGAGTGGAGAACTATATTGGTTAAAATTCCCCTTCAAGAGTGAGTGTATTCTAACAAACCACTTTGAGCCCTATAGGGAAAGGAGAGCTTAATGAGAGTTTGTAATTTCCCACAATTCTATCATTATTTTTTTTACATTTTTTTCCTCTTGCGCAGCTCACCTTTGGCCCTTTTGATCCCATCCTCAGTGATAAGACCCAATATCCTTCTCTATACCAGATGGCTCCCCGAGATTCCTCCTTGCCTCAAGGTATGGTCCAGTTACTGGTACATTTTAAGTGGACCTGGGTAGTTCTGGTGACCACAGATGACCTGAGGGGTGAGGAATTCCTTCGGGAAATGACAGTGGAGATGACGAAACATGGTGTCTGTGCATCCTTGACAGAGAAGATCCCTGTCAGTGAGAGATCACATGAAGAATCAGAACTGTATTTCATGCCCAAGATTATTGCATCCTCAGCTAGGGCAGTTGTGGTTCACGGAGATACAGATTCGTTAATGGTTCTCAGATATTCACAAATGCCATTATCCCCAACAACTAAGTTGTGGATCACTACACCTCACTGGGACATCACCATGAGACCCTACTATGCTGATGCGTATGCTTTCAGTGGAGCTCTGACGTTTACATACATGACCAGTGAGATTCCTGGTTTTAAGTCTTTTCTCAGGATGTTGAATCCTCATAACAACCCAGAAGACATCATACTTAAGGACTTCTGGTTGTCGGTATTCCAGTGCCAGGATAAACATGAAAAGATGGAGCAAGAGCAATGTGCAAGAAATGCTTCGTTGGAGGTTTTGCCTATATTCGTTTTTGACATATCCATGTCTGGTCTCAGTTACATAATCTACAATGCAGTGTATGCTGTAGCTTGGGCCCTTCATACAAAACTTTTGATGCAATCACAGATTGTCTCTGAGGAAGGTGGAGAAAACTGGGTGCCTCATCCTTGGCAGGTAAGTTTACTTTAGGAAGTGGTGTGGTCCATTGCTGAATCTTGAAATATTTTGACCATAGAACTTACAGTGGGTCCTTCTCTGATGGAATTCATGAACACTACCCATGATCTGACCAGGACAGCATATAGTGGAGTCACCACAAAACTCAAAATACAGAATTATGTCTTTCTTCGTTTGGTTCAAATAAGTTTTACCTTTTGCCGACTTCCTGGTCCCACTGTTACCATATATTGATATTTTGTCACCTAAAATTCTAGATTGTTTGTATCAGAAGTACAATTATTTCTCTGTTGGAAATTGACTCATCCAGAATTTTTGAACATAGGAATCAATTTGCTTTTCTTTTTTTCATTTCATTTCATTAACTGTAACTCCATTTTCTCCTTTCTAAGATGAAACTGAAATCCTGTTTTGCATTCAAAGCCCTTCAGCATCTGGTTCATACGATAGTTCTCCAGTTTTCTTACATTCTTAAATCCCACTATGAGTACTGAGTGACACTTTCCTCTTTACGGGTCCTCACTGAAAACACTTCATCTCTCTCCTAGAAATATTTTCATTGGCTCTTGCACATGTCTGATATTTTCACTCTTCATCTTTTCCTCTGCTGTCTTCTCTGGCTTCCTTCAAATCCAGATTTAGATTCCACTGTCTATAGGAAGGCTTTCCTTATCTGTCCTAATGCTACTGACTTTCTTCTGCTGCTTACCTCAATTTCCTGCTTTTCATACCTTGTTTCTGCATAGCTCTTTGCATGTTGTCTCCCCCCATCCCCAACACTGGGAGCTCATTAATGGAAGAGACTGTCTTTTGTTTGCTACATAACCACATTTAACAAAGTTTCTGGCAAACAGTAAGTGCTTGATCAACGCTTATTAACTCTTGGCATATTGATTGTTTAGAACCATCCCCTAACGTTTCGACATTTGGGAGTCTTGTCTCCATTTTGCTACAACTGGGTGTCCTCCAGTGTTCTGTCTTCACCTTTTCTCCCTTCCTTCAATATACTTAACTTAGTGATCTCAATAAGCCCATGGTTTCATTGACCATCACAATACTCATGATTTTTGAATCTCCTTAGCCAGCCCAAACCTCTCTGTCACAAAAAATTTTTCAAAAAACTGAATTAAGTAAACTATCTAAGCAAGAAGATAGTTTATTAAATAGATCACCAAAACTATTAATAATGAGTTAAATACCATTGCCCCTGACCAAAAGATCATGATGTTAAGATCCAAATGTTTATTATAGATAAATAGAGGAAAGAAGAGAACAAAAATCTCATAATCAGTTATGGAATAGGCAACATCATGATATTTGGAAATCGTGTTCTCACTATCCGTAAGAAACACCTTTGCAAATCGAGGAGATGCGCTTTCATCTGGGGGTCATAGATAAGAACCTAGATGTAAAGACAAACTGATGCATTTGAGGTTAGTTAAGACCATATTTTTAAAAGATGGCACAAGATCGCTTAGTCCAGCTTCTCAATAATACAATTCTTGCATAAAATGTACAGTCAATGTTTTATTAGAATATTGAGAACAGTGCTTTTCTATAACTTTGATTGTAGAAAATCTTAAGCTTTTGATATCTAGCATCAGGGAAATATCATACTGAACATTTTCAAACATGAATGTCTCCACATAAAGACAGGAAATAAGCTTTAGTTTGGATACACAGAACAGAGAATTGGGTTACAGAATAAAATCATTTAGAGCAAAATCAAATACAAAATTGTGTATCAATAATTCTCTCATCTCTATTGACCTCCAGCTTTCTCTCTTCAGCTGTACACTGTATATCTCTAATGGGATATCCTGTACACATCTTGAACTCCACAAGACCAAAACTGAACTTACCTTTATATCCCCCAAGGACTCCTTCTTCCAAACTCCATCTCCAGGGTGGTGTTCAAACTGCTTCACTGAACACTCTTGGTACACTAGGATTCATTCATTCAAAAATACATGTTATGTCCATGCATATATTGAATACAAACTGAAAGGAAAATGGTAGAAAGACACAACTCTGACTTTCACAGCTGTGGGTCTTTGCTATTTTTTTTCACATAAAGGCTGCCCAAAACTCTGTGACATATTTTGTAAGTGAATTGTTCAAGTAATAGACTGTGACTTTTGTTGCTCCAGGAATATGGTGGTTCTGTTGGCCAGATCATGTTGTTGGACTCTCTTGGGCTTGTTGATTGAAGCCAGCTGAACTCCTGACCATTTCTATCCCCAGCTTCAGTTATGCCCCTCTGGGCAATATTGTTTCCTTTTTTATTGCTCTAGGGAGTTTGGTCAGAGGGTGAGCTTTCTAACCTCATTTACATTTATCTTTACCTCTAGCTGATCCCTGATATGATTGGCAAGGTAAAATTCAAGTTATCAACAGCATTTGATAAAAAACAGAAAAAAAGTATGGCTTGGTGCCTGTTAGTAGACAAATACCAAATGGAAAAGTTGGGGAAATACCCAACCTTTTCTTTGAACGTTTCTTAGTCCTTGAGAAAGTGAATATGTCTAGTAAAGTCAGTCAGGCTCTGCCGATAACCTACTTCTATTTCTTCCTTCTCTGCCTTATCTCAGTCCTACTTTCCCACTGATCCTTTTCCTTTGTGCTCCTGTACTGCCAGTTCTGTGTGGCTCAGCTCTTAATGTATGCATTCGTTTATCTCTCATACCAGACCTCAAAGTCTCCCAGCTCCACCTTGCTCAAGGGTGATATACAGGTTACAAGTGGTGTAATAGATCACC
This sequence comes from Lagorchestes hirsutus, assembly GCA_028533205.1. Lineage (NCBI taxonomy): Eukaryota > Metazoa > Chordata > Mammalia > Diprotodontia > Macropodidae > Lagorchestes > Lagorchestes hirsutus. Next base: position 3,708,803 of record CM052673.1, read on the forward strand.
TAGTCAATCAGAAGAGTCTACCTAATTTTAACCATGACTTTGTGTGGTGAGTACAGTCAGTGCAAGCTTTGAAAGAAATGAGGTAATTAAATTGCATTAAATTAAATTTCTTAAAAAAAGAAGGAACAAAATGAAGGCTTTAGGGAATAAGTTTCATAATGTGAATGAATAGCAGATTTGGGAGTAATGAAACACTGGGAAAGATGGAATGATAAAAGTTTGGCTTAAAGGGAAAGGGGAAGAAAGGATAAAAGATGAACATGCAAGTTGAGACAATTAAATTTAAAAATTATTTTAAAGAATTAGAAAAATAATTATAAAATTTTTTGGAGGAAAAAAATAGCAAAAGAACTAATAAAAATGTAAAGGAAAAAAAGTTAATAGCACCAGCCTTTAAACTGTATTACAAGTCAGTAAAAATCAAAACTACCTGGCACTGGCTAAGAAATAGAGATTAATGGAACAGACTAGACATACAATTTACAGTAGCAAATTTTGACCTATTCGACAAGTGTTAAGATGAGATTTTAATATAAGAATTTATTATTTGCTACAAATTGTTTAGCAAACAGGAAAACAGTACAGGAGAAATTAGGTGCAGAGCAGTATCTTACACAATTTACTAATATAAGATCAAAATGGATATAATAACTAGATATGAAGAGAAATATTACAAAAATGATTGAAGAACATGGAACAAATTATATATCACACTTACATATCGGCAAATAATGTATGAATAAACAAGAAATAAGGAAGCAAGATTTAAAGTAGATAATTGTAGTTACATTAAATATTAAAAGATTTTGTACAAATAAAATAAATGTAGCCAAGATCAGAAGAAAAGCAAACAATTAGGGGAAAGTTTATAAACAATTTATGAGATAAAGATCCCATATTAAGAATATCTAAAGAATTTTGTCAAATCAACAAGAATATGTGACATTCTTCAATGGACATATGGTCAAATTACGTGAACAGAAAGTTTTGCAATGAAGAAATCAAAACAATTTATGTTCCTATAAAAACTGCTCTAAATTCCTCTTGATTACACAAATGCTAATTAAAAGAACTGAGAGTGTCATTTTACACTCGTCAGATTGGCTAAAATGATCCCAGAAGAAAGGAAAAATATTGGAAGTAGTGTGGAAAAACTGAAATACTAATGTAATGTTGGTAGAATTGTGGACTGATCCAATATTTTGGAGAGCTGTCTGGAATTATATCCAAAGAGTTATTAAACTGTCTATATGCTTTGACCCAGCAACACATATACTAAGTCTCTTTCCAAAGACGAATAAGGAAAAGAACCTATATGCTCTAACATATTCATAACAGCTTTCTTTGTAATGGGAAAGAACTGGAAATCGCAGGGATATCCCTCAAGTAGGGAATGAGTGAGAAAATTGTGGTGTAAGATTATCATGCCATATAATTGTGCTATGAGAAATGAAAAGCTCGAGGGGCAGAGATAAGATGGTGGAGTGAGAGCAAGGACTTTCTTGAGCTCTTAGACAAATTCCTTCAGATACCTCTAAAAAGAAAATTTGACCAAATTCTGGAGGTGCAGAATCCAATAGGAGACAGTTTGTGGAACATTCACAGGCAAGGACAGACTGGAAGGTCTACAGGAAGGATCTGTTCTGCCAAGGTGAGCCCACAGCACAGCGTCCAGTGCAGCAAAGTGGGACGGCTCCAGAAAGACCTGAGAGCAGCAGGTGGAATTGGTAGAGTAGCAGCCCAGTGTGAGAGGCCAACATAGTCGAATGAATGGCAGCTGCTGAGCCCGAGATATCAGCCTCAGCAGCTCCTGAGAATTTCAGCCTGCAGATTAAGTGACTGTAAGTCACCTACTTGAACTTCCAGTGGCCAGGATGGTGAAGTGATCAGTAAATGCTCTCTCTTCCCCCCCGTGATGACCTTGAAAGAACCATAAAATATTTCCCCAGTGATCCTGGATCACTGCGAACATCAGAGGAGGCAAATAGTCTCATAACACCTGAGGCTAGGAAAATAGCTAAGGGATATTCCTCCTACTGTGGCAGAGGTGAAACAGAAGGAGAAGGGCCCCAAGGCAGTGGAAATTCGCACTAGAACCCAGGTGAAACTCAGTGCTAGGAAAGGAGCCCCAGGTGTGGTGGAAACTAGCACTAGGATCTAGGCCTGCCTCAGTACTCCAGGGAAACAGAAAGACAATAGTGCAGCTGGGATCACCAATCCCTGAGCTTGCCTTTGCCTCAGTTCATCTGAGGAGACCTCCCATGACCAGACCACCCCTCCTCCACACTTAAAAAGCTAACCCCAGGGCTGATAGGGGGAACACAAAACAAAAGCCTGCTCGTAGCTTTTTCACACAACTCAGCTCAACACCAAGTTCTGCAGCTTCTAACTGAAAGAACCAGAAGCCACAACACACAATCATCATCATGAACAAGAGAAAGCAAAACAAGAGCAAAAAAACCATAGAATCCTTTTTGGTTACAAAGACCAAAACAAAATAAAAAAGAGGTCAGTAATGAGACTACACTTCAGAAGGTACTATGAACTGCTCACATGCACAAACAGCTGTCGTGGAACAGCTGAAGAAGGAAATGGAAAAACTGACCAATGATTTAAAAAGCATGAGAAAAGAATTCACTGATGAGAACACTTCTTTAAAAAGGAAATTGAACAAATGGAAAAGGAAACACAAAACCTAACTGGGAAAAATGGACAAATGGAAAAGGAAGTACAAAAACTAACTGGAGAAAATAGCTCCTTAAAAGGAACAATTGGACAGATGTAAAAGGAGATGCAAAAGTTAACTGAAGAAAACAATTTGACAAAAATTAGAATTGGGTAAGTTGAAACAAAAGACTCTATGAGACATCAAGAATCAGTCAAACAAAGTCTAAAGAATGAAAAGATAGAAGAAAATGTAAAATATCTCATTGGAAAAACAAAACACCTGGAAACTGATCCAGGAGAGAAAATTTAACAATTATTGGCCTACCAGAAAGCCACTATGAAAAAAGAGTCTGGACAATATCGTCCAGGGAATCATCAAGGAAAACTGTCCAGACGTGCAAGATCCAGAGGGAAAGTAGCCATAGGAAGAATCCACCATTTACCTCCCGAAAGGGATCCCAAACTCAGAACCCCAAGAAATATCGTTGCCATATTCCAGAACTATAAAGTGAAGGGGAAAATAATACAGGCAGCCAGAAAGAAACCATTCAAATATCGGGAAGCTACAGTCAGGATCACACAGGACCTTGCAGCTTCTACATTAAAAGATCGAGGGAATTTGAATCCTATATTCCTTTTGGTAAAGAACTGGGACTACAGCCAAGGATCAACTACCCAGCAAAGTTCACCATCACATTTCAGGCAAGAAGATGGTCGTTCAATGAGGTAAGGGATTTCCAGACCTTCCTGAGAGAAATGCTAGAACTTAATAGAAAATTCAATCCTCAAATGCAGGTTTCAAGACAATCATAAAAAGGTAAACAGGTGGAAAAATAACAAAAAGTTGTTACTTAATTTGGGTAAACTGTTTACCTCCCTATAAGGGAAGATGGTACCTGTTAATTTTGAGAACTATACATCTATTATAAAAAATAAAAAGGACATACATAGAGAGGGAACGGGAATAAAGTAAATGATATCATGTTAAAATATAATTTAAGCCTTCAAAGGGATTGTAATAAGAGGTGTGAAAAGGAGGAAGCAGAAACTGGCAAATTACATCACAGGAAGAAGTACTAAATTATAGTAGAGAGAAAGAGCGGAAGGAGATGAGCATTTTTGGAGAGGTACTCTCATCTGATTTGATTTAAGGAGGGAAAAATAAACTATAAAAATAATAAAAATAATTAGAATTACATTCTTAATTAGCTCTATAGACAGTAGGAGGAGAAAGAAGAAAGGGGTGGGGAAGCTAAAAGGGAGGAAAGAAGCAGTAAGGGTAAAGGCGAGTAAAAGATAGGGGGGTTAAAGAAGGAAGGAAAGGCTGAAGGAGGTGGTGTTGAAAAGTGAAACCTATTGAGAAGGGGAAGGGAGACAGAAGATCTAAAAGTACAAATGGTGAGAAAGAGGGAAATACACAAATTGAAAACATAAATGTGAATGTGAATGGAATAAACTTTCCCATAAAATGGAGATGGATAGTGGAACGGATTAAAAGTCTTAATCCAACAACATGTTGTTTACAAGAAACACATTTGAAACGGGGGGATACAAACAGGGTAAAGGTCAAAGGTTGGAGCAGAATATATTGCTCCGAATAAGAGAAGAGGACGTTGAATACTTAAATAACCCCATCTCAGAAAAAGAAATTGAAGAAGTATTCAGTGAATTCCATAGGAAAAAAACCTCCAGGGCCAGATGGATTTAAAGTGAATTCTATCAAATATTTAAAGAACAGTTCATTCCAATACTATATAAACTATTTTTGATAACTGGGGAAGAAGGAGTCCTCCCAAGTTCGTTTTATGATGCAAATATGGTTTTGATACTTAAACCAGGAAGAGACAAAACAGAGAAAGAAAATTATAGACCAATTTCTCTAATAATTATAGATGCAAACATTTTAAATAAGATTTTAGCAAAATGAATATAGCATCTTATCACAAGAATAATACATTATGATCAGGTAGGATTCATACGAGGAATGCAGGGCTGGTTCAATATTTGTAAAACTATTAGCATTATTGATCACAGCAAGAAAAAACTAATAAAAGCCACATGATAATCTCAATAGATGCAGAAAAAGCTTTCAGCAATATTCAACACCAATTCCTGCTAAAAACGCTGGAGAGCATAGGAAAAAAGGAAACTTTCCACAAAATAACAGGTAGTATCTACCTAAAACCTTCAGCAAGCATTATATGCAATGGGGATAAGCTAGATGCATTTCCAGTAAGATCAGGGGTGAAGCAAGGATGTCCATTATCACCACTATTATTCAATATGGTACTAGAAATATTAGCAGTAGTAATTAGACAAGATTAAGAAACTGAAGGAATAAGAATAGGCAAAGAAGAAGCTAAGTTATCACTCTTTCCAGATGATATACGTAGAGAATCACAGAGAATCAAGTAAAAAACTACTTAAAATAATAAACAACATTGGCAGAGTTGCAGGTAACAAAATAAACCCCCACAAACCTTCTGCATTCCTATGTATTTGTAACAAAGTCTAACAGCAAGAGATAGAAAGAGAAATCCCATTTAAAGCTAGGGTAGACACAGTAAAATACTTGGGAGTTTACCTGCCAAAACAATCCCAGGGACTATATGAACAAATTACAAGACACTTTTTCCACAAATAAAGTGAGATCTAAGTAAGTGGAAAAACATCAGTTGCTCATGGGTAGGCTGAGCTAATACAATAAAAATGATGATTCTACCAAAATTAATTTACTTATTTAGTGGCATACCAATCAAACTATCAGATTATTTTCTAGAGCTGGATAAAATAATCCATCTTTATCTGGAAGAAGAAAAGATCCAGAACATCAAAGGGACTAATGAAAAGAAATACTAGGGAAGGTGGCCTAGCGCCACCAGATCTCAAATTGCATTATAAAGCAGCAATTATCAGAACCACTTGATACTGAGTAAGAAACAGAAGGGTAGACAAGTGGAATAGGTTAGGTACTCCAGATACAGTAGGCAAGGAATATAGCAACCTCCTGCTTGATAAACTCAAGGACTCCAGCTTCAGGGATAAAAACTCATTGTTCGACAAAAATTTCTGGGAAAGTGGATAACAGTGTGGCAGAAACTAGGCATAGACCCATGCCTGACAACGTACACAAGAAAAAGACCAAATGGGTACACAATCTAGGTGTAAAGATTGATACCACGGACAAACTGGAGGAGCAAGGAATAGTGTTTGTCAGATTTGTAGAGAAAGGAAAAATTTTTGACTAAAGAAGAGATAGAAAGCATTATGAAGTGCAAGATGGATAATTTTGATTATATTGAACTGAAAAGTTTTTGCACAACAAAACCCAGCACAACCAAAATTCGGAGGGATGTAGTAAATCGGGAAAGAATTTTTACAGCTAATCTCGGGGATAAAGGCCTCATTTCTAGAATGTGTAGGGGACTGAGTCAAATTTACAACAGTACAAGTCATTCCCCAATTGATAAATGGTCAAAGTATATGAACAGGCAATTTTCAGAGGAAGAAATTAAAGATATCAATAATTATGTGAAAAAGTGCTCTAAATCACTTTTGATTAGAGATATGCAAATCAAAACAACTCTGAGGTACCACATCACACCTATTAGATTGGCACACATGACAGAACAGAAAAATGTTAAGTGCTGGAGAGGATGTGGGAGAGTTGGAACACTAATTCTTTGTTGGTGGAGCTGTGAGTTCATCCAACCATTCTGGGGAGTGGTTTGGAACTATTCCCAAAGGGCTACAAAAATGTGCATACCCTTTGACCCAGCAATACTGCTTCTAGGACTGTATCCCCAAGAGATCATAAAAATGGAAAAGGGTCCCACATGTACTAAAATATTTATAGCAGCACTCTTTGTAGTTGCCAAAAACTGGAAATCAAGGAAATGCCCATTATTGGAGTACGGCTGAATAAATTAAGGTATATGAATATAATGGAGGACTATTGTGCCATAAGAAAAGATGAACAAGAAGACTTCAGAGAGGCCTGGAAACACTTATATGATCTGATGCTGAATGCAAGGAGCAGAACCAGGAGAACTTTGTGCACAGCAGTGACCACAGTGTATGAGAGTTTCCTCTGGTAGACTTGGATCTTCATAGCAATGCAAGGACATGAAAATAAAATTCCCAATGGTCTTCTAAGGCAAACTGCCTTCTACATTCAGAGAAAGAACTATGGAATTCAATCGCAGAAGGTAGGAGATCGTGTGTGTGTGTGTGTGTGTGTGTGTGTGTGTGTGTGTGTGTGTGCGTGCGTGTGCGTGTGTATTATGTTTTGATTTGTTATGTTATTTCTACCATTTATTTTAGTTCGTCTACTCAGCATGGCTACAGTGAAAATATATTCAGTAGTAATGTATGTGTAGATCCTATATAGAATTGTATGCTTTCCTGGGGAGGGAAAGAAGTGGGGGAGTAGGGAAGGGGGGAAAATCTAAGTTTTATGGATTGCAGAACATTAAAAATAAAAAAAAATTAAAATTAAAAAAATTACAAAAAAAGAAATGAAAAGCTCAAAAATCTTAGAAAACATGGAAAGACTTGCACAATGGAAAGAAGAGTGAAACAAGCAGGACCAGGACAAGGTTGTAAACAATAAGAACAATTTTGTTTAAAATAAACTTTAAGTGAGTAATTCATTTGTCTATTACAAATCCCCAAAGTAACTGTAAAGATCGTATGAATAAAGATGCTACCTGCATTCAGAAAAAGAACTTATAAACCGAAGTATGTACATAATGACTTTATAAGTCTGTGTTAATGTATATGAATGTATATACACACACATACATGTAGAAGAACTTTTTTCTTTAATGGTAGCCATATTGAGGGTGAGGGAGGCAAGAAAAATGCATAAAAGGTAATTTAAATAATAACTTTATTGTATATTTAGAGAGAACAACAAGCTGCACATAACAGATGTGCAGTGTCAAGTATAATCACCTTTTTATCATATCATGTTCTTGATATGCTTATTTTATTCCAGAAATTAAAAATATAATGAATATACTTAAAAATAAAGAAATGGAAAAAAAAGAAGGAACAAAATGAGGACTTGATGGAATTAGTGAATGAATACCAGATTTGGGAATAATGAGACCTTGGGAAAGATGGAATGATAAAAAATTGGCTTAAAGGGAAAAGGGGGAAAAAAGGAAAAAAGATGAACATGCAAGTGAAACCCTTGTGAGTGTTCATAACATCAAGGAACAGGATCAGGTCTGTCTGTAACCGAACATGAGACAATAACAAATGAATACATTAAGGCATATTAAAGGATGTAAGAGGCTACCAATAGGAATGCTTCATTCCTCCTAATATGAAAATGAAATGGAAGAAAGATGAATACTAATCCCTGAGGTCTTTACTTGAATAGAAAGAGAATGTTCTGGGATCAGAAGATGGCAACCAGCAAGATTTGGAATGGTTGATAAATGTGAATATCAGGGAGGTAAAAGCAAAAGTTGCTTAATAAACTTGGTTAAGGGAGGATTTGGAACTGATATGGGGAGTGTAATGACTCCTGCACTACAATAAGAAAATAAGTTGATATAAGAAAAAGCGCAGTCAGAACCTGAAAGGGTAAAAGACGAATTAGTGTTTTCAGGATGAATTCTTGTCCCGATGAAGATTAGAAGGTGAAATGAAGGAGAAAATACTAAATTTAAGGTGAAAAGAAGTTTGGTAATTATGGGACAGGCATTCCAGGGGCCACAATGGAAATTGATGTTAGAAAATTCCTACTATGAGACTCTTAAAATCTCAAATTCTATGGACACTGAGGACCAGCGAAAGGCACCAGGATCTAGCCTAACTTGCTGTTCAATTTGATCATTTACAATTGGTGATTAAATTGGTGTTCTACCTTGTTCCTTTTGGATAAAGTATCCCTTCCATAGACAGACTCTAACCATGACCCGATCCCACTATGATCATGGCATGTCCAAAAGCACCATTTTTCTAGGCAGATAGATTCCCTTATAGCTTGTACAAGAAACAATTTCCTTTTCTAATTAGGTTGACTTCTTTTAGATTTCATGAGGAATGAGAAAAAAATAACACTGACAATAGCAATCATTTTGTAGCAGTTTAAGATGTAAAAGTCATTTTAATATATTATTAGATTTTTTACCTCATTTTAGGAGCAAAGCTGACAGTATAAGTAAATGGCCTAAAAACTTAGAGGTAGTAAGAGGGTGACTCAGAATTACAGCACATATGTATCAATATTCAAACTGGTGCACAAGTCTCAGTTGGCCAGCTTTCGCATCTCTGGCAGAATGCACTGTTCTTACTTCTAGGAGAGCCCTGGAATCAGACACAAAAAAATGACGGATTTCTCTTCCCTTTCAGCTCCACTCCTTTCTGAAAGATCTTCAGTTTAGCAACAGTGCTGGTGATCAGGTGTTTATGGATGAGAAAAGAAGCTCTGAGGCACAATATGACATTAGGAATTATGTGACCCTCCCTAATGGTACTGAATCGCTGGTAAAAGTGGGTAAATTTATGCCCAAATCTCCATCTGGTCAAGATTTCACAATATGTGAGGAAGCCATCGACTGGGGATGGTTAGGCTCAAAGGTCAGAGACTATTTGCATGTTAATTTACATGTTCAGTCCTAAGAACACATCTCACCCTACTTACTACACTAAACATGCCATATTTATGCATAGAAAATATCGTTCGGCTTTTTTTCTCTAACGTTTAAAATAAATACTTAGATAAAGAACAGAAAAATAACAGTAAGGTGTGTGTTCAAAACAAAAATAGAAGATAAAAGGGGAAGGCCTTTAAAGATCAACTTGTCCAGCGCTTTATTTGACAGATAAGAAAACTGAGGTCCAGAAAGCTTTGAATTGATCCAAGGCACTCTGACCCCAACTTTATCCATTTTTTCCACTTCCCTGCCTATTCATGAATGGTGTGAAACTTCCCCTCAGTTGAATTGAGTTAAAATAAATCTTCATTCAGCTACTGGCCAAAGTCCAATTACTAGGACCTACATTTTCCCAATTGGCCAAATACCTCAGTGTCCTCTAACAGTTTCTGCCTCCATGGCACTCTAAATCTTATGAACTTCTGAAGATACGCATCTCAACACACTCTTGACACTATAACTTCCCTATTGTAGCTACTTGGGTAACCTTGAACAGTCATATTTATGTCTTCACTGTGAATTGCTTCAAATCTCAATGTTTTATGTTTTCCCATATATAAATTACCAGGTAAAAGTATTCAAGTGTTGTTTGACTAATTAACATCAAATAGTTTTTACAAAGGTATATTTTCAGATAAGGTATAGCAAAAAGTACAAATATTTCTACATACCCTGCACTTTAGAACAAACTCTCCCTCATGCCAGCTGCATTATACATACATACATATGTATGTATATACATATATACATTCCTATATGTATGAATCAGTGTGTGCAGACATATATATGTATGTATGCATATACATGTATGTATATATACATAAAACTAACTTAAAATAATTTACAAAAGAGAATATTCCACCATATAATGTTCCAAATTCAGCATAACTACTGGAAAAATCATTGTATCTTACACGTTTTGACTTGGGTCTTGCTTCTGATGATTTTGTTGGCTTCATGTGTGGTGGAACACATAATTCTGGTGTAGACTGTCATTGCTGGATTTATGATGACTCACTCTCTCAACTTTGTAAGAATAAAATTTACAAATATTTTTCAACTAAAAGCAGGAAAGAAGAAATGCAAACAGATAACACGCAAGGGAATGCTTTCATTGGGTGAGGAGGTCCCAAAGCCTTCAATCACTAAGACAACTGCAGCATGTCTCTCACTTAGATATTTTAAAGGGCCTATGCCAATTACTGCCCTTTGAATCCATTCCCACTTCTGGCTCAGCAGCCAATAAAATAGCACCCAATTTTCAAAAAACAAGGGGAGTGCAAACATTCAGAATGTACCTTGTAACAGAAAACAAGTCAAAACCTTTTCACTATGCAATATCACCCCTTTATGGAAGCAAGTAGCTCAGTCTCCTCCACATGGACTGCCAACAGCAAAGTACAATGCTTTTCCTTTCAGTCTCATTTATTATTTGCAATTAAGAGACTATCATTTCGCTCCCACCCTTCAAGTTTATGGTCTCTATATAGCACTAAAATACCAACTGTAATTTTGGACAATTGCCAAGCTTTCATTCAGCATCTTGTGTCATTAGTAATGCAGTGTTCCAGGATATGTTTAGCAGTAAAAAATGTAAGTGTTCTAAGATCATACAGCTCCAAACTCTCATTTTACAAGCCCTCAGAGGTCAAGAGTTTCAATCAAAGTTCAACAGCTGATGGCAGACTTTGGACTAGAAAGGAGATCTCTTGAACATTCCATTAGTGATGCTCATTGACATATGAACCAGGTATAATCATCAGAGTGATTTTAAAGGATATGCTTTCTTGGCCCAAATTACCCATCATAAATATTGATCATAAACATTCTTTCCATTCTCTTGTTAATGGCTTAGATCCCCTCTTCTGTGTGCAGTAATAGCTGTCACCCTGGATACAGAAAGATAACTAATGAGGGAGAGCCTGTCTGCTGCTTCAGCTGTTCCCAGTGCCCACAGGGGGAGATTTCCAATGAAATTGGTGAGTTTCTATGGGGGCTTCTTTTCTGAGCCCTTTGGTGTAGAACAGTGTAGAGTTGGTATTTTGGAGATACATACAACCTAAAGTAATATCGCTGCCCTATTAATAAACATAAACTGCCAGGTTTCGTTTTTGTCCTTTTTTCTAGAAGAGCACCAAAAGAACATCACTGCATTATAGGCAAGTTACAATGCCTCTGACTGATCAGACCAATACAAGCCTGGAATGCTCTACTACAGGTCTAACACCAATAGTCTATGTGAACATTTCGGGCAGATACTCTAAATGTGTGTATTTCGTGTTTCTTTTGAGCTACTTCTATTATGCTTTGCTCATAGAGCACAGCACCTTCTTTGATGATGGCACACCATGCTGGGCGGCACTGTGCCAGTGTTACCTGCATGAATATATAAGTTCCAAGTTCTTTGGAGAGAACTTCAGAGTGGCTTTCTATTGTTTCTTTTGACTACTATGTGAGTATTAACCTTATGTGGGTTCTCTGAAAAATAATCTCCTAGAAAATTTTATGCTTGGAATTTCAACAGCATGACCACCCCATGAGGATAGCACTCTCTGAGGCAGAATATGAATGCTTGTCAGTTTATCTCAAGAAAGAACCTCACTATCTGGGACCTCATTCAGCCAGGTGATCATCAGAATCTTCCTAAGACAATTTACGTGGAAGAGATTCAGTTTTCTGGGGTGCCATTTGTATTCTATTCAGAATTCCCAGGCTTACAACAATGAGGTCAGCACAGCAGCTCTGTAGACCTTTGGTGTGGCAGGCAGTCTGATACCTCTTATATCTCACACTCTCCTTTGGAGCCTCCCAAATATTAAGCTAACATTTTGAACCAACCAGTCTTGAGCCTGGTTGGTATCTTGACACAGGTGAGTAAATTCAGTACTCTACATCAAATTTCTGAAAACTGTCCACTCTTTTCCTGCTCCACTGTTGCCAAACATTTGTATGCTGAACTTTCCCTTCAAATTAGCAACAAATTGTTTCCACTCAGAGAAGCTCTCTAGTCCTTTGGCTTTAAGTCCTCTGGCAGATGTCTTGCCTTGGCGCAACTGTTAGCTGAATGCAAATATTTAGCTTGGAGAAAATAAGTCTATGGGCAGTCTAGCACTCTGCACCACATATTGCCTTTGTCGCGCTGACATCTTCTCTGTCTCTTCTTATAATGACACAGTGTATGGAATGTCAGTATTTACTGGGAGGGTTCAAGAAGTTATGTTGTGATTAGATAAACAGAGGACAGTGTTGGTGTTAAGAAGGTCATCAAATACACTGACCTTCAATAGGAAATGGCCATTTCTCTTCGTATTTCTGACTCCATTGCTTTGAAGGACTTTCTGCTATGTCTTATAGTCAGTGATTTATCCAGGGTCAATAAGCTAGTAAAAGTCTGAGAGAGATTTGAACAAATGTCTACCTCAATCCTTGCAGCCTTCAAAAGTCACTGTAAAGATATGACAAAGATTTACTATACTGATGAAATAAAAAACTTATATTAGGAAACAAAGGATGTGTCAGAATAGAGCCAAGGTGGTGGAATCGCAGCGAATTATCTTAGCTCTATCCCAAACTCTCCAAATACCTTTTTTAAAGACTCTAGGTAAATTCTAGAGCAGTAGAAGCCTCAAAAAGATGGAGTGAAAAAAATTTCCTGTCCAAGACAAGTTGAAACGTCAACAGGAAAGGTCTGTTGCACCAAAATTTGAGAAAACTGAAGTTAAGTGCAGGCTGTTCCAGAGCAGAACTGGCCACAGGAAACCCAGAGTAGCCCTGCGAGTGACGGAATCACTGGCAGCAGTGGCAGTGTCTAGATCTCTCAGCCCACAGGTTCCAAAGATGACTTAGAAGGTCAGCAGGAGAGGTGTATCACATATAGGTGAGAGTAGAGTACAGTCCAATGCAGGCTGCATTAGCATACCTCCAGCTGCAGCAAACTAGAAGCAGCTCTTTTAGGTGACTAAATCAGCAGTGGCAGCAGCAGCAGCAGATGCTTCCAGAGCTGTGAGCTGACAGATGGTAAGTGGGTTCCACAACAGTCAAAAGGAAATTACAAAAATCATTTTTATAGCACTAAGGTAGGGCTATGTTGTTTCATCCATACTCAGATTGAGGTGGCAGTCCCAGCTGGGAGTGTCAGGTTGAAGAGGAGCACTAACACAATAGAATTTTTGACTACAGAAGACTCAGGAACTTACTCACAGTTCTAGGACATAAAATAATGCTTGTGGTTGTTCACATACTAAAGCACAGTCAAGGAGAGTAGTAAGTACCTCTTCTTTGGTAACACCACCTTGGAAAAACTGAAAACTTACAGGTCCTTGGAAGTAGCTCTGAAAACAGCTATACAAACCCCTGAAGCTTAGGAAAGTGTGACCTCCACTCTGGAAGCAGAGTCCTATTTTTATAAAGAGTAAAAACTCAACTAATAAGCCAGGAAAATGAGAAAACTGTAGAGAATAATTCTGACCCCAGAAAGGTACTATGTTGACAAAAAATAAAAACGCACTCAGAAGAAGATAGCAAAGTTAAACCTCCTACATTCAAAGGTCCCCAAGAAAAATATTCGTTGGTTGTAAGCTATGGAAGACCTCAAAAAGCATTTTGAAAATCAAGTAAGAGAGCTACAGGAATAATTGGGAAGAGAAATGAGAGAAATGCAAAAAATCATGAAAAATTAGTCAACAGTTTGGTAAAGGAGACTCTAAACTACTGAAGAAATAACAGCTTCAGAGACTTGGAAAATTTGTAAAAGAGGGACAAAAAGTAAATGAGGAGAAGAATGTCTTAAAAAGCCGAATGGGCAATATTGAAAGGAGGTCAAAAAACTTCCCTGAAGAAAAGTGTTCTGTAAAAATAAGAATGGAGCAAATGGAACTTGTTAACTTGATGAGAAATCAAGAAACAATAAAACAAAACCAAAGGAGTTAAAAAAAAAAAACATGAAGTATCTCATTGGAAAAACAACTGACCTGGAGAACAGATCCGGGAGAGATAACTTTAAAATTATTGCACAATGTGGAAACAATGATCAAAAAAAGAACTTAGCCACCATCTTTCAAGAAATTCTCAAGAAAACTGCCCTGTTTTTCTCGAACAAGAAATTAGCTTAGAAAATAAAGAATCCACTGATCACTTCCTAAAAGAGATTGCAAAATGAAAACACCCAGGAATACTAGAGCCAAATTCTATATTTCCCAGGTCAAGGAGAAAATATTGCAAGCAGCTAGAAAAAAAATAATTCAAACATCATGGAGGCACAGTCAAGAAAAGACAAGATTTAGCAGCTTCTACATTAAACAATCGGTAGAGTGGAATATAATATTCTGAATGGCAAGGAAACAGGGATTACAACCAAGAATCACCTACTCAGAAAAACTGAGTACAAGACAGAAGGGAAACATAAAAAGGTAAACAGAAAAGGGAAATCATAAGGAACTTGATAATGTTAAACTGCTTACATTGCCACATGGGAAGATAATATTGTAACTCATAAGATCTTTCTCATTATTTGAGTAGTTAGAAGGAATATATGTAGACACAGGGCACAGGTGTGAGTTGAATATGAATGGATGATATCTAAAAAAAAAATAAGAGGAGGGAGAGGAATGTACTGGGAGAAAAGAAAGGGAGAGGTAGAATGTGATAAAATATATCGTATAAAAATTCAATAAAAATCTTTTGAAATGAAGGGGAATATGGGGGAGGTGAGGGATAGTGAATGAACCTTACTCTCTTCAGAACTGGCTCAGAGAGGAAATAACAGACTCAATGAGTTTTAGAAATCTATCTTACCCTCCAGGAATGTAGAAGAACAAGGGGATAAGAGAAGAGTGGGTGACAAAAGGAAGAGCACTTTGGATTAGGGAGTAGTCAGAAACAAAACATTTGAGGAGGGACAAAGTTAAAGGAGAGAATGGAATAAGGAAGGAAGATAAGGTGGAGGGGAATACAGTTAGTAATAGCAACTGTGAAAAAATTTCAAGCACGTTTCTCTAAAGTCCTCTTTTCTCAAATATATAGGAAACTCAGGCAAATTTATAACAAATAAGAGCCATTCCCCAATTGAAAAATGGTCAAATGATATAATCACTTTTTTTGATGAAATAACTGAAACTATCTATAGCCATATGAAACATATTCTAACTCACTATTGATTATAGAAATGGAAATTAAAATAATTCTGAGGTCCTACATTATACCTATCAGATTTGCTAATAGAAAAAGTAAATGACAGCTGTTGGAGGGGCGGTGGAAAAAATGAGACATAATTGCATTGTTCGTGGAGTTGTGAACTGATTCACCCATTCTTCAGAGCCATTTGGAACTATACCCAAAGGGCTACAACCATACATACCCTTTGACCTAGAAATACTACTACCAGGTCTGTATCCCAAAAGAGTTAAAAAGAAAAGGGAAAGGACTTATATGTACCATAATATACACAGTAGCTGTTTTCTGGGGACAAAAATTAGAAATTGAGGAGATTCCATCACCTGGGCAATGGCTGAACAAGTTGTGGTATGTGATTATGATGGAATGATATTATACCATAACTAAGGATGAGCAGGATGCTCTCAGAAAAACCTTGAGACAGTTGAATGGACTGATGAAAAGTGAAATGGACTATGTCCAAAGAAGCAATACTGCAGGGAGATCAGTGATGAATGACCTAGATCCAATGATCCAAGAAAACTCTGAAGAACTTGTGGTGAAAAATGTTACCCAGACCCAGAGTGATGCTGTGAATACAACTTGAAGCAAACTTTTTTCTTTTGCATCCTTCGTTCTTCATAAGTTTGTTGACCATGTTTTCTTTCACAACATGAGTATTATGGGTATGTTTTGCATTACTACACACATATAATATGTATTTAATTGCTTCCTTTCTCAAGGGGTGAGGGTAGACAGGGAGCAAAGGCAAGAATTTAGAACTCAAAGCTTTTTTTTTTAAGTTTAAAAAAAGTTAAAATTTATTTTTACATGCAATTGGGGAAAGTATAAAACTAAGCAAAAATATAATAACAAAAAAGCCAAAAAATTAATACTCATAATTTGTATATATAAATATATATAATACTCATAAATATATAAATATATACTCATAAACATAAAGAAATGTTTGATTATGAAATGAATTACACTAGGAAAAAAATTAGGCATAAATATGCTTTTATGTGAATACACATCATTTAATTCATGATGAAGTTACTCAGGGATTAGGACTGGGGATATTTCCTTCTTTTTTGTTAATAAAGAACCTAAAAGTATTTTGCAGCAGTGAATCCTGTGTACCAAGTGATCTTCTAAAGTCAAACCCAGAGTAAACTGGTTCCAGAAATTCTTACTTATTTCTTTCATACATTATGTAGATCACAGTACAAGCAACCACCACCAAAATGTGGTACAGTAATTACAGACCACACAAGAAGCACTAGGGTTTAATCAAGCACATGTTAAATCCAGGCACAGGAAGAGGAATCAAGAACCTAATCTGGAGCGTTCAAGCGGCAGTGGATTTCGGGAATTATGGACGTAGCCGAGCTGCTGAAATACCAGACAAATAGGGGACCAAATGTTCCAGTGATGATGAAGAAGAGGAACAGAAGACGCACTGGAAACAAGCTCGAGACTGAAAGTGAAGTAGCTATAGGGAGGAGGAATGGGTAGCACTGGAAGAAGCTGATGATGAGAAAAAGAAATAACTTCAGATGATTGACAAGGAGGGAGGAGAGGAAGAGGACGAATCACTGGATGAAAGCTCAGTTAAGAAAACTATTCTCACATTTGAGAAGAGGTCTTATAAAAATAAGAGCTAAATATCAAGTTTCCAGATGATCCTGACAAGTTTATGGAATGTGAACTGTATTGAAATGACATCATTCAAGAGTTGCATATGGTGGCAACCATGACCCACCTCTATCAAGTATTAGTGGAGTTCGTTAATATATAGTCGCTTCTCGGGCTGCTTGGACACGACAATACATATGTGTGCATAGTTGAGGTTGATTTGCTGCAGGAATTAATGGATATTAATATGCTCCATGAGAGTGAAGAGAGAATTGAGGTGCTCATTGATGTTCTGGTGGATGTTCAGGTGGCAGCTTTGCTTGTTCAGAATTTAAAGTGACGAGATGAATCTTTGAAATAATAGATGGGGCAAGTTCATAATATGCTGGCCATTGTAGAAAATATGATTGAGTTCCAACCAGAAATGTGCACCGAAGCTGCCCAACAGTCCTCATGCAGCGGTTGCTGAAGAGATGGAAGGCAAAAATGCCTTTTGATGCCAACAAGCTACCAGTGAGGTGCTAGTCATTCTGCTCCAGGATAATAATGACCACAGGGAATTGCTTGGGGAACTGGATGAAATCAATGTGTTTCTTCAGCAGCTATCTGTATTAAATGGCACAATCGTGGTACAGCAAAAGCAGGAATGATGGAGAACTTGTTTGATTCACTCTGTTCTTGTTCAATGCTTACTTCCTTCCAATCGTGAGTATTTTTTGAAGAGAGGTCTCCATCTGATGAATCTCATGCTCTGGGAAAAGATATTTCGAAGAAGTGCCCTGAAGGTATTAGATCATGCTATGATTGGACCTGAGGGTACTGATAACAGCCATAAGTTTGTTGACATCTTAGGTTTGCGAACCATCTTCCCTCGCTTCTCGAAGTACCCCTAAGAAAATCAAGAAAATGGGAACCACAGCAAAGGAACATGCAGAGCATATCTGTTTGATCCTGACCTCCCTCCTGAGAAATCTGAGGGGGCATCAGTAAACTGGACTGCTGAAAAAATTCACAAAAAATGATAGTGAAAAGGCTGACAGACTAATGTGCATTTTAAATATCTGGATGCAATGCAGGTGACTGACAAGAAAATCAAAGGAGAAAAGCATGACACGGTACGCAGAGCAGAGATCACTGATGATGACATAGAAGGTGAATTCTATCTCTGTTGCTTAGATGCTGGGCTCTTTGTCTTGCAGCGCATCTCTTACATTATGCCAGACATATGTAATGCTAGTGCCCCCCATATTTGCCAGAAAATGCATGAGATCCTGAACATGAGTGGAAGCTCTGTCAAGATTGTCCAACATATCATCAAAAAATATGCAGAAAACATTGGTGATAGGAAGAACCAGGAATTCCAGGAGAATGAACAGAAGAGTATTCTGGAACTGCTGGAGAATTTTTAGTCCTACTCTGCCTTTCCTTTCACCCCTCAGACTGAGCTCCATGTCTGCTTCTGATCCCTTCAACCTAAAATGGATTTTCCAAGACATAAATTTTAATTTTTGAACACATTGCAGTTAGTTTTGGGGGGGAAAAGGTAGGCACAATGCAAAATGTAGATGGTGTGTAGAATGACAACAATAATTCCTCCATTCAAGCAGTTCACATTTTAATAGGGAAAACAATGTGTGAATGATGAGGTAATGAGAAGATATATAGAAGAGAAAGAAAGTGATCTGAAAGGGGAGGTCACCAGTAGTAGCTCCTCCTGTATGAGAGGATCTGATGGGATTTCTTTCTTCTTCAGATGTGGACCACTGTGAGAAGTGCTCAGAAGATGAGTATCCAAATAAGGACAGAGATCACTGCCTCCCCAAGCTTGTAACCTTTCTGGATTTTGCAGAACCTTTGGGGATGACTCTGGCATTAATAGCTGTTTCCTTCTCTTTCCTGACAGCCCTGGTTCTCTGGGTGTTTGTAAAGTTTCAAGACACTCCCATAGTCAAGGCCAACAACCGGACTCTCAGCTATACTCTCCTCATCTCCCTCACCTTCTGTTTCCTCTGCTCCCTGCTCTTCATTGGTCGTCCCACTGCAACCACCTGCCTCCTCAGACAAACAACCTTTGGAGTTGTCTTTACTGTGGCCGTGTCCTCCATTTTGGCAAAAACCATTATGGTGGTTCTGGCCTTCAGGGTAACAAGACCAGGGAACAGAGTCAGGATGTGGGTGCAATTTAGGGTGTCCAACTCTGTTGTCCTCATCAGCACTGGGATCCAAGTGATTCTCTGTGGCATTTGGTTGGGAACTTCGCCCCCATTCCCAGACATGGACCCACACTCTGAACTTGGTCACATCATCATTCAATGTAATGAAGGATCCGATATTGCCTTCTACTGTGTCCTGGGCTACATGGGTTTCCTTGCCCTGGGGAGCTTTACTGTGGCTTTCCTGGCCAAAAGCCTGCCTGATACCTTTAATGAAGCCAAGTTTATCACATTCAGTATGTTGGTGTTCTGCAGCGTGTGGGTCTCCTTCCTACCCACATACCAGAGCACCAAGGGGAAGGCCATGGCTGTTGTAGAGATCTTCTCCATTCTGGCCTCTAGTGCTGGATTACTGGGCTGCATCTTTATTCCCAAGTGCTATGTGATCCTACTGAGACCAGAAAGGAACACTCAGGAAGGGGTAAAGAAAACAGCGAATTCCAAGGGCAGAAATTATTTTAAGACATTGCCTCACAATTCCTCCCAGAGGCAAGAAATGTTTCAATAATAACACATGTCAGCATAGGAAGCCTAGGATTCACCACCTCATTAATATTTGAATTGCATCTAGTTCTTTTTCCACCTCCCCACATGTTGTCAGGACTTTGTGCAGGTAAATGTTGAAGAGATCTCTGAAGATGGGTCACAATCTTTTTCATTTAATCTGCATCATTAACATTTTCTCCATCATTTCCTTAAGTTGAGAAATCACCAAAACAATAAATCAAAGCCTATTGACAGCATTTTCCAATTTCCAAGGTGTAATTGTTCTCACTGAAAATTTAACAGTTAACTTTTTGGACATGATATGAACTGATTTTAGAAGAAATGAAGTGGTGCTTTGACTTTTTAGAGTCCCCCCCATAATTTTCTTGAAGCCACAAGTATATTATTGATTCTCCTACAATGAATCTATGGCAAGATCACCATTTCCATACGACCCTTGTCTTCAAGCAAAACCTACACCCTGACCTGGAGGGGGAAGGCACGGCAATTGGGGTTAAGGGATTTGTCCAAGGTCACACAATTAGTAAGTGTAAAGTGTCTGAGTCCAGATTTGAACTCAGGTCTTCCTGATTCCAAGGCCTGTCCTCTATTCTCTGAGCTACCTGTATTCAGACTATGCTTTAGAGAGCACAGCTCAGATGGGCTGGTCAGGTTCGAATGCAAAATGTACACTGGACAAAAAGACTATTTTATTTAGAAGTCACATGGGGCAGGCGATCACATAGTGGCCACAAGAAATGATACAAGGACACTCTCAAGGTCTCTCTCAACAGCTCTGGATTTGACTGTGCAACATGGGAGACACTGGCACAGGACCCTTCAGCAAGGTGTGCCCAAATAAGAAAAGGTGCTGTGCTCTTTGAGTAAAGCAGAATTGAGACAGTACAAAGTAAAGGAAGGCTGCACAAATTTGGGATATCCACCCCACATATTCACACAGACTATCTGTGTTCAACCTGTGGTAGAGCATTCCGAGCTCATATTGTTCTGAACAGTCACAGGTGTACACACTGAAATTGTACTTTACAGTAGTGATGTCATTTTGGTCCTCTTCGAAGACAAAGGAAAACAACCAACCAAAAAACATCCTGACCCAAGAATTAATGAATCATCCTCTTACATCTTCACTTAGAAGCTCATGCTCTGTCTTCCAAACTGTTTTGTTCTGTACAGTTTTTTTGACCAATGATTTGGATACATGCAAAGGAGATGTTGTAATTAATTCTGAAGATAACACAAACCTGAGTAAGATAGTTAATATAGTCAATGACAGAGTTCTCAGGCTGCCAAACTCCTTTCGTTGAGTAGAATATTGGGCACAATTTAGTTAGATTAAATTTAATAGGGATAAATTAAGGTATTATTTATTTGTTCAAAAATCAACTTCACAGCTGTCTCATGAGAGAGACACCAGTATATAACAGTTCATTGGAAAAAAAATTTAACATTGAGTTTGTGAGTTGTGATGCAATGTTATTAGTGGAAAAGCAAACCCCTGTGAGATAATTTAATTATTTAACAGCCAGACAAGCTAATATGAGCTAAGGCTGCATTGAATGATTTATATCTCCTACTGATTAGATAAATGCATATTAAAACAACTCAGAAGTACCATTTCATCTCTATTAGATTGGCAATTATTACTAAAAAAATAAGGAAAATGTTAAATGTTGGAGAAGATGTGAGAAAATTGGAACACTAATGCATCGTTGATGGAGTTGTGAACTAATCCAACCATTCTGGACAGCAATTTAGGACTATATCCAAAACACTATAAAGTAATACCATTGCAATGTCTATATCTTAAAGGCATCAAAAAACGGGGAAAGGAACATTTGGACAAAATATTTATAGCAATTTTTTATGTGGTAGCTAAGAATTGGAAATCAATTGAATGTTTGTCAATTGGGATATGACTAAATAAACTATGTTAGAGGATTGCAATGGAATATTATTGTGCTAATAGAAATGACAAGCAGGATCGTTTCAGAAAATCCTCAAAAGACTTAAGTGAAGTGAGCAGTATCAAGAGACCATTGGACACAGTAACAGAAATATTCAACTTCAGAAATTCAGATCTCTGAAGCTCATAGTTTGGACCATAATAGGTACCTTGCCCACACTCCATGTGATGGCTACATTTGGGGCTCTCCTGGATTAGAGTGAATGTCAGGGGTAACTGTTTCCCTTTGGAAAAGCATCCCTGAGTTTCTTCCCCTCCCAGACTGATTTTTCTTCTTTTTTTCTAATTAAAGGGGTCATCCCATGACTCACTTCTTAAAGAGGTCTATTCACTGAATGTGTGTTACCTCACTCTAAATGAATACGTCAAGGCCTTAACCTAAAAGGACCAGAATCTCCCATTGCATCCTGGGCCATCTCCAGTCATGCTGATGTATATCTGGCTACTGGACCCAGATGGCTCTGGAGAGAAAGTGAGACTGGTGACCTTTCACAGCCCTCGCTCCCTCAAATCAATGTTAACTACAATTCATGTCATCCTTTTCATGACGTCATGATCCTCTTCAAAAATGAAGGGCAAACACATCAATATTACGTGTGGAAGAACTATGAAAGACTTAGCTATTCTCAGTGATACATTAATCCAAGATAGTCCGAAAGGGTTTGTGATGAAGCATAGTATCCCCTTCTAGAGAAAGACCTGAGAGTGTATGAATACAGATGGAAATATGCTGTTCTTTTGGATTCATTCTCTTTTATTCTGGTCTTTTGTACAAAATATCTAGCATAGAAATGTTTTACATGATTGCACACCATAAACTTTATTAGATTATCTACAGCCTCAGTGAATGAGACGGGAGGGACAGAAGAAGGGATAAATCCTGGAACTCAAATAAATCCTGGAACTCAAAACTTTTAAAAATGTTTAAATGAATTGGCATTAAATTGGGGAAAAATAAAATATTCACTTAAAGGGAGTTATGTGGGAGAGTGAAGATGGTGGAGTAGAAGCAGGGACTTGTTTGAGCCATTTCTGAAAACCCCTCAAAAAACCTACCTATAAAAATGACTCCAAACAAATTCCAGAATAGCAGAAGGTACAAACTGACAGACTGAAGACAATTTCCAGCCAGAGATAATTTGGAAGTAGACAGGAAGGGTCTATGGCACTGATGAGGAAATGGAGCTCATTTCAACATGGGCTGCACCAGCATGGATGTAGCTGGAGAAGTCCTTATAGGACTGAATTGCTAGTAGCTTCAGTGGTTTCCAGCCTTCTCAACCCAAAAAGTCAAAGACAGCTTCAACAGTTGGTGGGAAGTGTCACTCACCTTGCTCAGAGGGGAGAGTCGTCCAGACCCAGCACCAGCACCAGCACCAGGGTGGCAACAGCCAATTCCAAAGCTATGGCTGCTTCTGGAGCTCTTCACTTAACAAGAAACTCAAAATTGAAAAATTGACTGGGGAAATGAGCAAATAGGGAAAAAAGCAGTCTCTTCATTCTTCTTTTCTTGTTAAAAACATATTTTTTTACATCATTGGTGGTGAGAAAGATCAAAACATACAACTAGAAGAAGACAACAAAGTCAAAATTCCTGCATCCATCTTAGGCCATGGAAGAGCTCAAAAAGCATTTTGAAAATCAAGTAAGAGAAATAGAGGAAAATTTGCAAAGGGATATAAGAATGATATAAGAAAATCATGAAAATGGGTCAACAGCTTGAAAAAGGAGACACAAAAAATTCTGAACAAAACAATACCTTTATAATTAGACTAACCCAAATGGCAAAAGAAGTCCAAAACCCCAGTGAGGAAAAGAATTCCTTAAAAAGCAGAATGGACCAAACCGAAATAGAGGTTCAAAATTTCACTGAAGAAAACAATTCCTTAAAAATTAGAATGAAGCAAATGGAAGCTAATGACTTTAGGAGAAACAGGACATTATAAAACAAAACCAAAAGAATCAAAAATAGAAGACAGTGTGAAGTATCTCATTGGGAAATAAATGAACTGGCAAATGGACTCAGAAGAGATAATTTAAAAATTATTGGGCTTGAAATCCATGATCAAAAAAGGAGTCTAGACATCATATTCCAAAAGTTATCAAGGAAAACTGCCCTGATATTCTAGAACTGGCAGGTAAAATAGAAATGCAAAGAATATACCCATCACCTCCTGAAAAAGATTCCAAAGGGAAAACTCCTAGGAATATTGTAGCCAAATTCCAGAGTGCTCAGGTCGAGGAGAAAGTATTACAGGCAGTCAGAAAGAAACAATTCAAGATTAGTGGAAATATAATAAAGAGAATGCAAGATTTAGCAACCTCTACACTAAGGAATCAAAGGACTTTCAATATGATACTTTAGAGTTCAAAGGAGCTAGGATGAAAACCAAGAATCGCCTGGTCAGTAAAACAGAGTGCAATACGTCAAGGGAAAAATGAAATGTCAATGAAATACAGGACTTCCAAGCATTCTTGATGAAAAGAACAGCTTAATAGAAATTTTGTCTTTCAAATACAAGAATCAAGAAAAGCATGAAAAATCAAACAGGAAAGCGAAACCATAAGGGATTTATTAATATTAAACTCTATACATTCCTATGTGGAAAGATATTTGTAACTCATGAGACCCTTCTCAGAATTAGGGTAGTGGGAAGGAATATATGTATGTGTGTGTGTGTTAATATACATATATCTGTGTACATGTGTGTATGTATATACATATATAAATATTTACATATGTGTGTACATATACACATATACATATACAGAGAGAGGGCACAAAGTAAGTTGAATATGAAGGGATGACCTCTAAAAATATAATTAAGTTTTGAGAGCAATTACTTGGAGAAGGGGAAAGGGAGAGGTGGAATGTAGTGTATCATCTCACTAAAAAGAGGCATAAAATAGAAGCAACAGAATGGATTAGAAATCATAATTCAACAATATGTTGCTTACAGAAAACTAGCCTGATACAAAGAAACACATGCGGAACTAAAATGAGGGGCCAGAGTAGAATATATTGTGCTTCAGCTGATATAAAAAAGGCATGAGCAGCAATCATGACCTCAAATGACTCAAAAGCAAAACTAGATCAACTAAACGAGATGAGCAAGGTATCTATAACTTATTGGAAAGTACCATATACAATAGAAGTAACATTAATAAAACATATATGTACCAAACTGCATAGTATCCAAACTCTCAAAGGAAATATTAAATGAATTACAAGAGGAAATTATATAGGTGGGAGACCTCAACATTCTCCTCGTAGAGTTAGATAAATATATCAATAACATAAAAAAAAGAAACTTACAAGGTGAATAGAGTCTAGGGAAAGTTAGTTATAATAGACCTCTGGTGGAAAAAACTAAATGTGAAGAAAGAGAAATATCCCTTTTTTTCAGCTCTGTATGGCACCATGACAAAACAGACCATGTATTAGAGCTACAACCTCACAACCAAATGCAGAAAAGAAGTATTAAATGCATTATTTTCTAAACATAATGCAATAAAAACTATATTCAATAAAGTACAGTGGAAAGAGAGATTAGAAATTATTTAGAAACTAAATAATCTAATCTTAAAGAATTAGTGAGTCAAATAACAAAGCATAGAAACAATAAATAATTCCATTAAAGATGATGATAAACATAAATGAGACAACATTTAAAATTTGGCGTTGCTGACAAAACAGTATTAGGGGAAACTTTATGCCTCTAAATGTATAAATCAGTAACATATAAAGAAGAAGCAGTGAACTGAGCACACATCGAAGAAAAAACAAGAGAAAGAACAAATTTAAAATCCCCAATTAAATATCAAGGGGGAAATCATGAAAAACAAATAAGGGACTGCTAGAATTGAAAGCAAATAAAATCTATTGATTTTACTGATTGATTTTATTTTTAATGCAATAAAAATATAAGTCAATATTTGACCTTTAAAAAGCAAGAAGAGAGTCCAATGAGTAGCATTAAAAATAAGAAGGGTAAATGCACCAGTTATGAAGATGAAATTACACCTATTCAGTACAACTATGTGCCAATAAACCTGACAATTTAAGAGAAATGGACGCATATTTAAAAAAAAATAAAGTGCTCAGATTAGCAGAAGAGAAAATATTTAAAATATTTAAATATTCAATATTTAAATATTTAAATAAATATTAAATAAATCTGTCTTCAAAAAATAAATTGAACAAACTATTAATGAACTCCCTAAGAAAAAATAAATACTCAAGACCAGATGGGTTTACAAGTGAATTCCACCAAATATTTAAACAATAATTAATTTAAATATTACATAGATTACTTGAAAAAATAGGTAAAGAAGGAGGCCAACCCAATTACTTTTACAACACAATTAAGGTGCTGATATGATGTCTAAACCAGGAAGAGCAAAAAACAGAAGAAGAAAACTAAAGATGCATTTCCTTAATGAATATTGATGCAAAACCAAAATAGTATCAAGGAGATTAGAACAATATACCACAAAGTTCATATGCTATTAGAAGATGAAATTTACACCAGAAACGAT
This sequence comes from Lagorchestes hirsutus, assembly GCA_028533205.1. Lineage (NCBI taxonomy): Eukaryota > Metazoa > Chordata > Mammalia > Diprotodontia > Macropodidae > Lagorchestes > Lagorchestes hirsutus. The sequence goes on from CM052673.1 coordinate 3,735,151, forward strand.
GTATAATCTTTGTAATATATTATGGTAATCTTTAAACTATTATTTTATTTAGGATTTGTGCATCCAAATAAATTTCAAAATTTGTTTGTAATTTTCGTTCTTTTCCGGGTTTAGGTATCAATAGCCTATTTGTTCTATAAAATGATTTTTCTAGAATCCCCGATTTTCTTTTAATTCCAAATAATTTATTGAATATTGGAATTAGTTAATCTTTAAAGGTTTTGTAGAAAACTATTAATTTTTTCAATGAGATTTGAGTTGAATCTCTATGCTTTTCTAAGTATTTCAAAATATCAGTTTAAGCCCCAGTATTATTCTGCTACAACTTAACTCCTATAATTCTTTTTAATAGCATTTTATTTTTCCAATTATATGTACAGACAAGTTTGAGCAATCATGCAAAACAATTTGAGTTCCATATTTTCTCCATCTCTCTTTCTCTTCCTCCCCTCCTTAAGATGGTAAGTAATTTCATAGAGGTGACACATGTCCATTCATGTAAAACAATTCTCTATTAGCCATGTTCTGAAAGAAGAAAAATGCTCTCTCTGAAAAACGTGAAAAAATAAAGTAAAATAGGATGCTGTGTTCTGCATTCAGACTCCATCAATTCTTTCTCTGGGTGTGAGTAGAACTTTCCATCAAGAGTCCTTTGGAATTGCATTAGGTCATTGTATTACTGAGTAGAGCTGAGACATTCATAGGTGATCTCTTTCAGTAAGACATGATATGAGGAATCAGAGACGAATTTCATGACCAGGATCATGGGATTTTCAAGCAGAGTAGTTGTGATTCTTGGTGATACCGATTTATTAACAGTTCTGAGACATTCACAAATTCCCTTTGTCCTAATATATGAGATGTGGATCATGACTTCTCATTGGGATATCACTATGAGACCCAACTCTGTTGATAGTTACCATTTCTATAGAGCTCTCATATTTACATACCCGACAAGGGAGGTTTCTGGCTTTAAGTCTTTTCTCAAGGCAGTTAATCCTAATAAAGACCCAGAGTACACTGTATTTAAAGAATTCTGGTGGTCAGTTTTCCATGCCAGGATGAAAATGAAAAGGTAGAACTACAACAATGTGTACCAAACACTACCTTGGAGGCTTTCCCTGTGTTCCTTCTTGACATGGTCATGTCTGACCTGAGTTATACCATCTACAATGCAGTGTGTGTTGTGGTTTGGGCTCTTTATGTAAAACTTTTGAAGAAATGCGAGATTACATCTGAGGAAGCTGAAGAAATCTGGGCACCTCATCCTTGGCAGGTAAGGCTCTCATAAGAATGGGTACTCTCAGGGTGGAGCCTTGCAAGATGGCTGAGTAGAAGGATGTTCCTGCTGTAGCTCTCCCCAAAAAGTGCATAAATTATCTGTAAAAAATGACTATAAACAAATTCTAGAGCAGCAGAAGCCACAAAACGGCAAGGTGAAAGAGATTTCCAGCCCAAGGTAACCTGGAAGGCTGACAGGAAAGGTTTATTGCACTTGGCCCTGAGCAGAGTGCAGCCCGTGGAGTACAGCCCAGCCTTGACCACATATCCTAAAAAGGATAGTACTGGAGCAGATTTTAGGGTGGAATAATGGGCAGCAGCTGCAGTTCCAAGATTTCTGAACCCTCAAACGCCAGAGACATCTTCAATGTGCAGTGAGAAAGCTCTTTCACCTGGGTGAGAAGGAAGGAGGGTCCAACCCTAGTCCCAGGCCCAGGGTGGCAGAAGTCACTGCAGGACAGCATCCATTTTGGAGCCCTCGACGTACAGACCATGGGGAATTAAGACTCTGATCTGAATCTCAGCCCTGAGAAGCAACCCTGGGGTGAGTAGGGGAGCTGGATGATGGAGCTGGCAGCAGCTCCAGAGAGCATCTTAGGCAGAAAAGCTTGTGGTTGCTTGCAGACCACAGTGCAGGTCAGGAGAGGAGTAAATTCTTCTCTCCTGATTGTGCCTCCTTGGAGGAACTGAGAACTTAGAGGTCTCTATAGTATACCCTCCACTTGATAAAGGACTGAAAAGTTAAGTAACTGGCTGGGAAAATGTCTGAAAAATGGAAAAAGAATATGACAATAGAAGGATACTTTCTTGCTGAGGAGGTATTTTCTCCCAAGCTTTCAGATGAGAAAGAACAATGCATACCATCAGAGAAAGACCTCAAAGTCAAGGTTTCTGCGTCCAAAACCTCAAAATAAATATGCAGTGGTCTCATGTCATGAAAGAACTCAAAAAGAATTTTGACAATCAAGTAAGAGACATGGAGGAAAAACTGGGAAGAGAAATGAGAGTGATGCAAGAAAATCATAAAAAGTGAGTCAACAGCTTCCTAAAGAAGACCCAAGGGGGCGGAGCCAAGATGGCGGAGTAGAAAGAAGCAAATACACATAGCTCCGAAC